>OX101756.1:100811286-101454007 GCA_944452675.1 Tachina lurida
TAAATCAAACTCAATATTGTTGAAAATTTTCAGTACAATTTCTTACTTTATTGATCAAATTTTTTAGATCAGTCAATAAATCATTATGAGTTACTTTAGAAATGTCCTCTAATACTTCATTGTACTTGAGATTATTTGCGATATTTTGATTACAAAATAATCGTGAAAACTAACTATTCGTTTTTCGCTTTTTGTGGTGTACTCGTATTTAAAAAGCTAGTATTGAATACGATAGGATTATATTATTAAAGCATTTATTGATTTTTTACGTCGTTCATTAATTTGATTGTTAAGCAGTTATTTTTTTTTTGTATACTCTTTATCAGGCATTATTATTTCCAGCAAGAAAACAAAAGATGCGTTTAGTGAACAATCTTACACAATTGTTTATAACCATCCTATTGTTAACACACCAAAGAGTAAAGTAATTAAGCAAATTGTTCGAATATTGGACAAAAATCATTTGAATATTTTTTTATTTTAAAGTTTTTAAAATATTCGAATAATTTGTATTCGAATGACAACACTAGTAGTTAGACAGCTGTTGATTGTTTTTTTTTTATATGTTTTGATGTAGCTTTTTATGTTTTGTGGCAGCAAAAATAAAATAAAAAATAATAATAAACGAATACCCTGTTTATATAACACACAGGGCTGCCAGAAGTTTTGCGAAGAAAATCATCATTTGTCGGAAAGAAAATCATATTTTTAAGAAAAAAATCATCACAAGTCCAATTTTTTTTTTCAAATAATAAAAGTAAGAATTGACATATTTACAATGGACAAACAAAACTATTCGACGTACACCAATTTTATTTTGTTTTCATCAATAAAAAGGTATTTACTAGCTTATTTTACAAAATGAATTTAGAAAGCATTTTCAAATTGAATTCAATAAAAAAATTAGATCATTAAAGTAACTCATATAAAAATTACATTAAATGAAAAATTAGTTAAGAAATTCAAACAAAATAAGTATTCGACATTGCCAATGCTCTTATCATATAAGGTACATATGTACAGGAGTGATGCATTTTGGGTTTTTTGGTTTAAGGCGAAATTAAATAGTAGGAAAGGTAAAGGGCCAAAATACCTTTGATAGGGCCAAAAAGGTTTTTCAATGTACTCGACTATAATCTTTTAATTTAAATAAAGACAAAAGTATGTATTAATAATATGTGATTTATTTTGTTTAGAGCAAAAACAGAACTTAGCGACAAAAGTTCAAATTTGTTAAAGTACTTATTTTTTGTTAAATTAAAGTAAATACATATTTTATATGTATGTATGTTGCTTAAAAAACTAAATTTTAGTTAAAAAACAATATTTATGTAATTCTAATTTTATTAAACATAATCTCTAAATTCTAAGTCCAATAGTTCCTCCATTTACCCCTGTTTAAAAGCATTTTTTGTGTTAAGTTTTAAAATATCTCCATCATAACAATTATTAGAACTAGATTTCATTATCTATATATAAATAGGCAAGTGAAAAAAGTTAAGAACCATTTTAACTGACTTAAACTCAACGTATTCGCTTGATTTTTTTTTTGTTAGATCGATTGACAATAGGAGCAGTGCAGAATGTATTTTTTCTTCTACATTGTTGTGTCTAAGATAGTTAAAAACAGTTAAGCTTATTAGCCAATCATAAAGCCATGATTTCTCTTTCTCTCTTAATTTTCTAAAAAAAAAATTACAACAATTTGGCTTGGCAACTCCATAAACACTCAGAAGGAAAAACGTATTTTATTTGTTCATTCTATTCTTATTTCCATCTTTCTATGTACTTAAACGATTATTGCTGAAACTAATAAAATTTGGATATTTAAATAACGAGTGGTACTGTGTTATTTTTCTTTAGATGCTTAAAAATAATATATTTTTTTAATTATTAATAACTTTGATTAAAGTTAAATTCACCTACAGCACAAAGTAAGTTTTTTATTTTTGGTTTATTTTGTGTGCGTTTTGTTTTTGTTCATTGTTTTCATTATTTTTCTGTGCTTTAAATTACTGAACATACTGGAACGTTGGAATATGATGGAATGTTGGAATATGATGGAATGTTGGAATATGATGGAATGTTTATATTATTAGGCTAGCATATTCGTACATACATATGGGGTCTTTCTCAAAGAATAGGGAATATAAATTTTTTTTGTAACAAACGTTTTAATGGGGAGTCTAAAACTTTAGAGAAAAAGCGTTCAATGAAAAAATAAACGAATATTTTTGTTTTGGGCAATAATAATGAATATGAAGTGAAAACACTAGGAGCAAATATCTAATTACATTTAGTTCAAAAAGTGAACAACTTTTTTTAAATAGTTTGCTTAAAATCTATTCTTATTTATGCCGATAAATGAAATTTTAAATTCGTATTTATTAGTTAAGAAAGTGGTTTAAGAGAGTGGTTTACCTTGGAGTCTATACATATGTATATTTGAATATAGTTTTTAAATTGTGTTTTAAATTCATCAAACTTTAAATATTTTCATTCTCTTCTCTACCTCTGTGCGTTAATGGTTGATTTTCAACCACTGGGCGAACACTAGTATAAATAAATGCAAGAAGTAAAGATAATAATGTAAGCTTATTATATAGGAAATGGTTAGGAAATAAAGAGTATTTGTTGTTATGTGAGTTTTTTTGAGATCCACAAATTGATTTTAGATTTCAAATAAATTGTAAATGAAAACAATCAGCTGTTCTTTCAATGTATTAGTTAGTTGACATTTAGTTACAGCTTTACCCATAACGGTGTATAATTGTCTTGTCGTGATGTGGTGGCTTCAGGGGTCATTGAGATTTCCTGAATTAAGGGCAGTGGCTATAAAGGAATGCATAATAATAAAGGTTATCCAGTTACAACAAGTGTCTGGTACATAGTTATGCCTACTGTCGTATTGTGCTAGAACACACACACACTTTTTAAGATCAAGATAGTAGATTGCTAATTTAGTGTATAAATAAAATTAGTCGCTAGCAGTAATCCTCCTCCAACATCTATGGCCCGGGTTGGTTGTAGACAAATTTGCCTATTCCACACACACCTGCGCTTCGCGGATGGTCCATTTCATTCTTCATTTATTGGCATACTCGTGGCAACAAAATATACTTTTCTAAAATAAAAATTTCAAAGGACGGTGAGGTTGACTCAACGGACGATATGTTGGGGGGAGACAAGTTGCTGACTATCGTGCATGAGAATTTACTCACGCGGGAGAGTCAGTTACTCAACGAACTGGAGGGAGTTGATGACCTCAATGCTCCATCGGCTGACTTAGATCTGTCTCTGGGGTCGGACGTCGAGAGTGACGTCCGACGGGGCACATCTCTTAGACTCTGGCTCTAAGCAGATAAATGACTCGATGGGTAAGGGAGGGCATTAATCTTCCTCAAATAAAATTGTCCGTTAGTCCGCCTTGGCAGGAAACATGGGCAAGGATGGTAGGACAAAATTGGATAAGGCCAAGAACGGCACTAGGAAATATCTTGGCTTTCTGGAAAATATGGCCAAGAGAGATGCGAAGCTGTATACGGCAAAGGAGAGATAAAAAGTTCGAAAGAATTTACGTCCCTATTAGTGTTCTCCTGGATAGAACATCTCCTTTGGAGAAGAATGTAAGTGTCCAGTCCAGTGAGCAGTCTAGGTTATACCTCGCAAGCGTGTTTGGGCTGTATGGACGGGCACATCCAGCTCCAAAGATAAGGTAGTTGGAAAGCAGTCTGGAAGTGCCTTGTTTGCCAAGGCGATCAGGTCCTCGATGGTCGCATGTGACAAGGCACCATCAGGTAGTGAGGAGAAGGCTGTCAAACCTTTTGGCTCTCTTAGGGACCCCGAAAGGAGTCATCGAAGAGAGCGAGATCTGGCGATGATATACCCTCTACGTCAAAGAAGGTGAAGAAGTCGACGAGCCAGGAAGGTGATATTCGGGCAGCTGTCATAGATAGCAATGATCCGGATGGAAGGATCAACCCTGAACTGTGGCTGCTGGTTGAAGGTAGGCTCATCGATGAAATCGGCCGGTAATAAGAAATCATTTGATTTCCTTAAAACCGTCGTTGACAAATGCGGCCATCTTCGCCCAGAGGAGAAACTGGAGGTAGTTTCAGCCTCAGATCTGTCCGGGAATTGATGACAGCGTGGTTTCTAATACCCGTCAGATCGATGGAAACCATACTGTCGATACTAACAGCGCAGAACTCGCCTCTCAGGACAAACGAATGGAAGCCTTTGGCATCAATAGATTGTAGAGAGAACGCGGGTAAAGATCAGCAATCTCTAAAGAAGCTGCAGTTGTTGGGGGGTGTTGTGAAGTTCGGCTTGGGCTCTGTCAGATTTAGATTTACTAAGTCGGATGATCCCAAGAAGGATGCGGGTGGTGCAGATAAACCTGCACCATAGTGAGGCAGCCTCGGCCGAACTAGTTAGACACCTCAATAGGTCGCAAGTAGACATGTCTATTATCCAAGAACCCTGGATTATTAAAAATAGAGTTTGCGGATTAAGAGTGACGGGCTACACACTGTATGTCCCTGTCACAGAGGATAAGATAAGAACTTGCATTTTAGCAAGGGATAAGAAAAGATTAACTTTATTTAATTATTTCAGTAACGAAGACCTTACAGTCGTTATTGGAGGGGCCAAGGGTAAGCAGGGAATTGTTTTTGCATCGGTTTATATGACCTATGATACTGTCAATCCACCGGGGGCTGGTATGCGGAAGCTGGCCGAGTATACAAGGTTGAGAAGGGTGACATTGGTACTCGGCTGGGACGGCAGAGGTTATAAACATAACACTAACAGAGATGGGAATCTGTTAGAGGACTGGATGGTAGATGAAGACTGTACGTTTTCAGACCACAGTAGTCTTAATTTTGCAGGGGAAAGGCGTGACCCATATAGGAATTCAAGAAAGATTAACTGGGATACCTATAGGTCCACTGTTGATATTAAAGCAAGGGTCACTCCACAGGGTGTGGGCACACAAAGAAGAGGTGAAATATTTCACGAACACTTGTAAAGAATGTTTTGAACAATCCTGTTCATTACTTTTCCCGGGCAAAAAAGAGCAGCCATCGTGGTGGACCAAAGATCTAAAAGATCTGAAGTCCTCGGTTAGAAGATTGTTCAATAAGGCAAAACTCACAGGCTGTTTTGTAGAGTGGAACAACTATAAATTGTTGTATAATAGGTACAAGAGTGATCGGAAAAGGGCTAAAGAACCTCATGGAGGAAATTGACTCCGTAAATGAGTTATCGAGGTTTCGGCGAATATTGTCAAAAGATCCTGAAGATCTTGGGAATATTCAGAGAATGGATACCTCATGAACGGAATCCAAGTCTGAGACACTTTCAGTTCTGATGGACACCCACTTTCCAGGCTGTAGGGAAGTAAGAGAAGAGGCAACGATGGAGGTCAATTTTAACTACTTGTCGGAACCAGAATTAGGGGGAGCAGTGAACGACACACTGACATTGAAAAAAGCAACATGTCCCAGAGCGCGTTCTACTGTCTCTGGTGAGTATTTTTAAGATATGCTTGATCAGGAGGTTTATGCCGAAGGGCTTAGGGTTAGGTCATCTTTATACCCAAAGCGGGTAAAGCAAGCCACTCAGAAGCGAAGGATTGTTTTTTTAATAGGTGTTACCTTCTTTTGGAAAGGGATAGTGATAGAGAAGACAGGTGGTGAAGGAAGAGATAGAGGAAAGCTTCATTCTTTTACAACTCTGCTTTTTGCACGTTTTTAATAATGCAGTGTTGCAGCGCCTCTGATGTTAAATGAGGCGTATTAATTTTTTGAAGCTGTGTTTTGGAGCCATTTTATTGATTATTTTACTTCGCCGATGATTCTGCTACACAACGAAGGAGGGCGCTCTGATGTTATATTAGGATTAGTATCTGCTGAAGTCGGTATAGTTCAGTGACCAGTGACTATGCCTTCATCAGTTGAACTTCCCTACAACAACTGATACAAAGGGACACTAATGCACATCAGAAAAATGCGTGGTGTTGTTATTTAATGACTGTTGGGTACAGGGATTGAACCCAGCACCTTCGGTTTTGTAGTCAACGTGCTAACTACTTCAGCCAACGCCACCCTCAGGCCGATCAGTTTTTTGTCGTTTCTTTTGAAAACACTAGAACGACTGATTGATCTGCATCTAAGGAACACAATTGATACCCACGTCATTAGTGGCGCTCAGCACGAGAGTGCGTTTTATGACGCGGTTGGTGTTATAGAGTGAGGACTGCAGTACAAGGATTACACACTGGCTCCATTCTTAAACATTGAGGTAGGCTTTATCAACATAAGTATATAGGCTATTAGGGAGTCGCTGGCGACACTAAGGGTTCTAGTGGATTGGATAGTTATCATGCTTCAACTCGAGTATGGGAAGCGGAAAACTGAGGAGATTGGTGACAAGAGGTACATCACAGGGAGTAGTTTTATCACCTCTATTGTGGCTGTTGGCAATGAACGCAATTCCTAGGCGTTTCGACAGTAGCGTACGGATGTAGTGGTAACGGGAAAATTTCTTCCCACTATCAGTGAAGTCATGCAGTCGGCGTTGGGCGATCTATCATCCTGGGCCAGCAGTAAAGGACTGGCAGTGAACCCAGAGAAAACCGAGCTAGTCCTCTGTACCAGGATATACAAAGTAGAAATCTTTGTTCTGCCCAGGATGTTAGGGATGGAGCTGAGACTAGCAGAGGGAGCGAAATACCTGAATGGTTTCTTAGATAGCAAGCTTTCTTGGAAAAGGAACACGCAGGAAAGGCTAAAGAAAGGGCTTAATGCCTACTATGGATGCAGGAACCCCATAGGAAGGAACTGGGGTCTATAACCGAAGATAGTAAACTGGTTTTACACTTCGGTTGTCAGATTGGTTATTTCCTATGGTTGTGTGGTATAGTAGGAGGAATTGATGAAGGGAAATCATAGGAGATTACTGGCTAAGGTTCAGAGGTATACCTCGCTGGGCATCACAGGTGCTCAGAGGAGCACACATCAGGCTGCCTTGTACGTCATTGTTCACCTACTTCCTATAGAACTTTATGGTGAGAACGGCGACTAGAAGTCTCGTTACACTCGTATAAATAGGTTTGGTGAGGACAGGAATAACAGGTAACACATCAATCTTAAACGAGATCCATTTTAGTGATCAGAAACCCGTAACCCCTGGGTTCACGGACTATAAGGTCGTTGAAATTGATTTTTGTGGAAAACCCTCACTGGTTATTCCGGGTAGGAACTACTGGGTCAAATTCGATAAGCTATATGAGGGTAGTGCGATCTTTACAGACGGTAACAAATGGGGGAAGGCACAGGTGCTGGTGTCTGTATCTTGGGAAGGAATACTCTTTAGTTATTTCAGACTGCCGAATGAATGCAGCGTTTTCCAAGCTGATATCTTGGTGATCCTCAGGGCAACAGAACTGGTGGCCACGAATGTAGCTGAAGAACCCTCAACTTGTTTATGAATAAATATATTATGTATAGTATATACTACGTTTATACTCACGGCTTATTTGCAAATAAAACTGTAATTTGTTGCCATATTATTGTTTTTATTGCGACTTACTAACTCAGAAAACAATTCACGATTAACGCACTATTTGCAAATAAAATGCTTGAGGTTGCACCAATTGCAAACGATTGCTAATAAAAAACAATAAATTGATCAATTTTAAATTTGTAAAGTATTGTTGCACAAATATGGGCGGAGTAACTAGACCATATGCCCAACAGTATTTTAAAAAGTGTTTGTGACTGACTATACACGACCTATGCCTTCACATAGAAAGTAGCAACGTGGCTGCCAACGAAATTCCACAAAAGAACCGCAAGATTATACAGTTATCCGTGACAAATCAGACAAACAGTACGAGCGAGACGAAAAACTCTCGAAGGCCAAACACCACACACAAGCCCGACCGCACTTAAGAGATAATTACGATGACGCGAGAGCTGTTCTTCAGCCCAGAGCTGCTTAGCGACTGCAACATTGATCATTTCATACGAAAAATTTGATATGTAAGCAATATTAACTAGCCCTGAAACTATGCTACAATTTCTTATGTTTTTAAAATCACCCCATGTGTTTGTTGTAAATTCCACGCGAAATAAGTGACACCTATCTTATTTCGCATGAAAACTTAAAATGTTGAAGATACATTTCATACGTTTTTCCCAAGATAAACAGAGTACTATTCGAGCAACATTTTTTCATGAACAATTTTTTTATATATGTATTTTGGCAGCATTTCACGTGAAATATTGAACAGAGTACCAGGCTTTAGGGCAAATTTCACCCACTCTATTTAAATATAAATTCATATTTAAATGTCGATTTTCATTAATTTTTGTATGGAAAAATTACTTTTAAATATCAATTGATATTTAAATAAGTTGGTGAAATTGGCCCTTAGTGATAGCGCTTTAGTATATACATACATATGTATGTATGGCAGTAATGCAGCAGAGAGTCTACCAAACAAGTCTTGTTAACATCTAATGCCAAAAAAAAATATTTCTTCGTGCACTTTTTTATTTGCAAAAATTAAGGAGAAAATTATTTTTCAGTTTTTTCAAAATAACTTAAAGGGGCTTCTAAATTTTTGCTAACAATATTAGGCAAAGTTGCAGTTAGGGTAAAGCTGGACAAATTTTGTGAACATATCAATATAACCTGGACGTGTCTAGGCATCCTAAACACCTCATTAAGCCGTCCGTTTAAATTTGTATCTTGGTTAACTAAAACGTATTTTAAACTGAGGTTAACTACCAAGCAAAAAATTGGAAATTACCATCAGAACTACTTGCCGTATAATGACTTACTATTCTTATTGCTAAATTTCATTAATCGCTTGCAAATCACATTACATAAAATGTAAAAAAAATATATATGTACATATGTATATAAGTTGATTGATGAGAATAATGAAAAAGTAGTTATCGATTCTTCTCTTAGTGCCAGTCCAGACTTGCAATTTTTGTTGCAGCAATTGAAATAGAAATATATACTTTTTGTATTCCTCACTCGCTCTTTTGCACTAAAAAATAAAAAGTTGCTGCAAGAAAAATTGCAAGTCTGGATTGGGACGTAGTCTCACGCCTTGTTAAAATCTTTAAGTGGGTAATTCATTAACTCAAAATTTTAAAATGTTCAGTAGAGACGAAAAACTGTTTGTGGTTAGATTACAAGAGAATTTGAAAATCCGAATCCATAGTAGTAATTAAATTTCATTTGAAAATATATTTGCATTGTTTTTATTTCAAAATGTTGGAATTCTTGGGAAAAAACTCTATGTTTTGAGTTAATACCATTTTTCTGAATTTTCTCGATAATTTTTTTTGTATTATTTTGAAATACGACGCTTTAGTTGAAATTTAAATAAAGTTTCAAAATATATTTTGCAACAAAACAGTATCAACTCAAAATACAAAGGCTCAAATCAAAATAATACCTTTTTTATGAAAATATAAGATACATTTCTGTGTCCACTTTTGTACTAACTCAAAATAATACCTTTTTGATTATATAAAGGTAGTCACTACACTATCACAAAAATGGTCTCAAATGTGGTTTTCGAGGTGAAAGAGTAATCGGAATACGTTGAAATTTTTACAGTAGATAGATATTGATGTTGTTAGTTGATTTCTTGCAAAAAGTGAAATTTCAAAAATTTTGAGTTAATACCCTCTTGTTGATAAGGTGCGATATGTTCCCTTAATTATGATGTATTTTTGCATGCATAAATCTTAAAAAAAACTTCAATAAATATTTATGGAATATTAAATAAATTTATTTTAATCGAGACTAGCACAACTCTAAATTATTTTGTTGCATGACATAAAAATATTTTTTGTTTTGCTCAAATGTAATCTACTAAGCACTGCAACCAAAGAAATATATGACTTAGACCACTTTCATAATTAAGGGCACATATATCTAAGCTATCACAATTAAAAATAAAACTTAGTAAATGATATTGGGTAACTAGCCCAAAATCTGAAGTACATAAACTTAAACAACAAACTGACAATCTACGACAATCTGATAATTAGTTGAAAAATCCTCAGCCGAATTACTAATAATAAAAATTAAAAATTTTAAAAACCCCCGATGCAGTTGACGCTTTAGCATAAGTTTAAGAACCCTATGTTCCATGTTTCCTTCTATAGGTCTGTTGCCTCCAGTGTTGTAGCCTTTTATATTGATGGTGTAGTGTTGAATACGTCTAATCTTAAACTTGACTTATTCGTTATATTTGATAACTCCTTGTCGTTTGATGTTCATGTTGAGTATTTACTTCCTAAAGCATATAAAATACTGGGTTTTCTGAAGAGAACTTGTTCTGAGTTTGCTGATCCATACACTCTGAAATATATCTATACGTCTTTTGTTAGGTCTAAATTAGAATATGCTGCCGTTATTTGGAATCCCCATATCTCTAATCGTATTGCTCGTATAGAGAGTTCAACGCATTTTCGTCAAATATGCTACACGCTCGTTACTTTATTTATCATCCGTTCCATATGAATCGAAATGCTTGTTTATTGGTCTACGTACTTTGGCGTCTCGTAGAAAAGTTCAATCTGCCTTGCTGTTATATGATATTATCAATGGTTTTATTGATTGCCCTGATTTGCTTTATGCCATACGGTTTTATATACCTCCCAGGAATATGAGGTTCGCTAAACTTTTCGATGTTCCATTTCATCGTACAGATTATTCTCGTAATGGTACCTTATCACGTACATTCTCTTTCTTGAACGAAATAAATTATACAGGCCTGTTCTGAAAATCACGGTGATTTAAATCACGGTATAAACGAAGGTTTGTGCTTATTGTGCTCTCAGCATAATAACTATTAATTTTTAGTAACTGGAGATAAAACTAAAATGTATAGCTAAAGATAAATTAAAGGACATGTTCCGTTTCATTTTCCTGATACCTTTCCTTTCTGCTGAACAAATTTCAAAAAAATCTTGTAGGAATAAAACGTTTACATAATACCACGATGTATACCATTTGCAATGGGAACTTTAAATCAAGACACTAAGCAGTTTTGCAACATCAATGATTATTAAATACGGGAAAATATAAAACAAGTTAGTTTACTTGGTATGGAGGTGCAATACTAAGAATATTTTTGAGTTATTAAATAGCAGCACGGTTTTTCAACATCTCGAGAGCGAGTAAATAAGCTCCATTTTTTGGTATTGTATTGACGTGACGTCGATGTTGACTGAAATAAGAATGAATGTAAAATATATCTTAACCACAGAGTGTAGAGTAAAATATTCAACTATTGCTAATATCGAAAATAAAATAATTTAATCAAATTTTTTAATCGAAAAATACTGAAAAATCAATTACTATTAATTGCTTTAGAGAAAAAAATTATAAATTTTATCACAAAACAAATATATATGTATGTGTCTGTATACTATCTGCCTGGCTCACGATGTCGGCAAGAAATTTTCGTTCGCTTATTTATATTGAAAACAAAACCAAATTTTCTTATTTTGTTTTTGTTTTCAATATAAATAAGCGAACGAGAATTTGTTGTCGACATCGTGAGCCAGGCAGTATATATATGAACGTACGTTGGTAAAGGGTATATAAGATTCGGCACAGCCGAACATAGCACTCTTACTTGTTTTGTTATGGATAATTATATTTACTCGAGCTTTAACGGAACTTCGCATAAAATGAACAAAATTATATGGTTAACCGCTCGTTCGTTATAACCGCATTTTACTATAATACAAATTTTAAATAAATATATATTCTCTACATGTTCTATGGCCAAGTTTGAATGTCAAAACCCCCCAAACACAAACTGCAGCATTTGGTCATGTCCGAGGTCAGTTATTCGTACATATACAATATTGGCACGTGATTAATGATCTATTGCCATTCCTTGATTTTGCAAACTTAAAACAAATACATAAAGGAACCTAAATAGGCAATCGTTAGCATAAACAAACACCTGTCAGAATAAAAATAATGACATAAAAAAAACTGTCTTTTAACTCCTTAATCGTATTAACACGCTGTCGCAGAACGTGATCATTAAACACGCTGCATTATTCCAGGCACGTCTTAACTTAATGAGAATTTTAAAAATTGTTGAAGATTATTTAAAATAATGTTCTGCACTCGGTGTTTAAATGCCAACACAGTTATTATTGCTCAAAATAACGAACAATGAAATAAAAACGTTTTAATGAAATTGGAAAATGTCATTTATGGTGTGGGAGGGCGGATAAATATATATATATACATATATTTTTTTATTTTAAGCGTATTTCTAAATAAAGCCATTCATTTGTGCTGCTGTTTCAGCCATTACAGAGAGACCACCACTACTATTGTGTGTCAAAATTTTACCTTTGAGGCTTTTCAACAGTTGGCTGAAATAAAAATTGCAGTTTTATGCAATTTTTTTTTTTTTGACCCATAAAATGTTTGCATTGCATTTAACCTGTTTATGCAATTTCCTTTTTTATTCGTGGTTTTAAAATGTGTTTTCACAATTTATTTTTGTTGTTTGTGTGAATGATTATTAATGCGTTTAATTGAAAACACAAATAGAATTTATATGTTATTTATGGCTTTTTAGTTTAGTTTCGGCCAAAAGGTAATTGTTTTGTGACCTGTGAACTTATGCTGCGGAGCTATTACGTGTTTTTTGTTTCCATGATTTAAATTGAAATGACATTTGAAAACGTGAACACATATTCTGCCTGGCTCACGATGTCGACAAAAATTTTTCGTTCGCTTATTTATATTGAAAACAAAAACAAATTTTCTTATTTCTTGTCGACATCGTGAGCCAAGCAGATTGACGAATTCAAATTTCCCAGAAATATATTTTAAATATTCGCATAGTTGTCAAATTGAAAAGATAATTGACACCAAACGAAATGGAACTTTCCATACCATCGTTTATTAAGCTGGTTTCACAAGATACGAGTATGTATGTACTTTACATCTGACCTGTCAGCTTTGCGACTCATATGGGGCCATAATTATGACAGTGGTCTGGTCTAAGTCATTTATGTATTGTTTCGAGATATTTAGTAGATTTTTCATTTGTATAAATTGCAACATTTTAATTAAGAGCTGTACTAGTCTAGATTAATATATATATATTTTTTTTTATTTATTGAAGTTTTTGTAAGATTTATTTAATATTTCAAAGTAAAAATGCCTATAACTCAGACCACTTTCATAATTATGGGCACATATGTAGTAACTTCACAAGTCTGTCAAAATTGCCTATACTGTTTCACACTGACATGATTTAAAAAAATTTTGGTTTTAACGTTAAAAACAACTGTTAAATCTCAATTCAAAATTTTTCAATTATTTAAATATTAAAAGTTTTATGAAATGCAACCTTGTTTTCGTTATACTAAATTGAGTGCTGCCAAGTTAAAATTTCCGCAAGCAGCTGATAATGTTTTTGTGATTGAAAAATTTTAAACACAATGGAAAGATTCCAGAGAAAAATAAACTTTGGAACTTTGAAAATAGACGATATGACGACATCCATCTGCCGATAAAAAAAGGTCAAGCTTACAATGTAAGTATGTCGTTTTAATTTTACATATTTGGCCTTATCACAAGTGTCGTATTTCGTGATAAGGGTGTTTTTTTTTTCAGAGTGTCACAACTTTGAGTTGGCATCACTGTTTTATTTGAGCACCCATATAACAGCTGATACTTGCTTTTTGTTTAGTTTACTTTGAAATTTCATCATGAATCGACTTACACCAGAGCAAAGCGTGTAAATTGTAGAAATTTTTAATCAAAATAATTGTTCTATTCGTCAAACTCATCGTGCATTTCTTCCATTTTCCGATGAAGCCCATTCCTGGTTGAATAGGTACATAAATAAGCAAAATTGTCGCATTTGGGGTGAAGAGAATCCACAAGATTTTGTCGAAACACCATTATATCCGCAGAAAATTACTGCGCACCAAGCTTTATGGGCTGGCGTAGTCATTGGCCCATATGTCTTCAAAAACGATGAAGGTCCGAATGTTGCTGTCAATGGTGAACGGTATAGGAACATGATGCGAAATTTTTTCGTACCTCAGTTAGCTGGCATTAATCTTGCTGATATGTGGTTCCAACAGGACGGAGCCACATGCCACACAGCGGGCGCTACAATTGATTTACTCAATGAAACTTTTGACGGAAAAATTATTTCACGTAATGGCACAATTAATTCGCCAGCAAGATCGTGTGATTTAATCCCATTGGATTATTTTTTTTGGGTTATATTAAGTCACTTGTCTACGTCGATAAATCACAAACAATTGAACACCTGGAAATCAACATTCGAAGAGTTATTGGCGAAATACGGCCCCAATGCTGCGAAAAGTTTTTGAATATTGGTGTTCCAGTTTGTGCCTTCTACGCGCCAGCCCTGGCGGCCAAATGCCAGCAATTATATTTAAACATTAATTTCATAAAACTTTCCTTCCAATAAAGTCCGTTTCATCGATATTAAAAGTATATTTCCTTGTTTTATTATGATTTAAACTTGTGTCACTCTATAAAAAAACAATCTTTACTAGATTAAAGAAAAAATATTTAAATGTTCTTTAGTCTAATAGAAAATCGTCGTAGTCGAAGTCGTGATACGACATTCGTGATAAGGTCCATTATCAATCGCTCCTGAGCAGTGCGCAAATATGAGTTACATGAAACCATTTCTTTATTTTCCCTGTCAAAAGGAGAAATAGTTCATACAAAGTGGACAAAGTGCTATCCAAAATTTTTTTACAAAAAGGCACAAACAGTAATAATAAAATCCAAAATTTTTTGCAATTTTACGATGCAAGCCAGAATGCATTAGTAATTGCAAATTTATCTATTGCTGCTTTATACACAATTGCATTTTTTTTTCTTTCAAAATCTGGGGTCTAATGGGCGCTTTTGATAACGAGAAGGTCGAACATGTTTTTCAGTTTGAGATTATGGCATTCGCTATCTAACAATTTACGGGTATTGATATGGTTCGATATCGAATGCCATAATCTCAAACAAAAGAAAACGTAATCGAATCAGTTCGTTATCGAAAGCGAAGATTAGACCCCTTTTTTTATATACGTATCTGTGGTTTTCATCAATAACAACCTATGTTATATATTTCTCATTTCGAGTTTATGATGTCAATTTGTTGTATTTTAAATGCTTTTTGAAAATATGGATGTATATGCCATATTTTCTTATAAAACAACTTATACCTTTTTTTTAAATAAGCTGCAAAAAGAACTTTTTTTTTTGGGCTCTACTAAAAAATTCTATTTCAAACATGCGCTGTTGTTTATGATTTCTAAGCACTTTTTTACTTTGAATAAATAGTTACATAATTTTTATTCATATACAAAATATGTATAAAATTATTTCTATTTTAAAATTAAATTCAAATTTCTTAGTTTTTCATACAAACAAGAACAGCTGTGGTACAGTTTGTCAAATAAGTGATATAGAAAATATAAAAAAGTACAGCAGGAAATGCATTTATTTCTACAAGAGATTTATTATTAACAAATTTATTAGACGACATCCCTACAAGAAATGAATGACTGAAACTAACCCAAACAACATTTTTTTTACTAACACATTTGCAACCATTTTATATTGAATTCAACAGTGACAGTCAATTGACCAGTCATTTGATCGGTAGTGATGAGAGATACATTTTTTTTATATTATAGTTGCTCTACTCTAACACATGTACTCGTATATACTAGAGTGGAACATCTAATGTACATATTGTACATACTCGTAATTGAAAATGACTTTTACAATAGCAAAGCTTTTACATGGCATGTATGCTTGAATTTTGCAGTGGGAAATATGACATGTCAGATGTAAAAAAATATGTAGTGTGAGACCAGCTTTAATGAAAAAAAAATTTTTGCTTGTATTAAATAGAGTTGCGCCCTTCCGGAATAAGCTAGTTAAATTAAACGATTCACTAATGATTCGGACTTTTACAAAGTTTCCTTTTTTATCGTTCATCCTTCCGACCAAAGCGTAATTAACA
The DNA here is from genome assembly GCA_944452675.1 of Tachina lurida. Lineage (NCBI taxonomy): Eukaryota > Metazoa > Arthropoda > Insecta > Diptera > Tachinidae > Tachina > Tachina lurida. The sequence continues at coordinate 100,827,374 of OX101756.1, forward strand.
ACACACAAAGTGTATCTTCATTATTACAAAAAAAAAACATTTATATAACACCCGTGTATATACATAAATAATAAACAATCTGCCTTATCGTGGTTGGCGTATTTCCAATACGACTACGACTGTTTGGTAATAGATTAAAGAAAAACTATTGAAGTCTTCTTTAATCTATTACCAAACAGTCGTAGTCGTATTTGAAATACGCCAACCACGATAAGGCAGAATAAATGAGAAGAAATCACACATAAACTTCATTAAATTTTAAAGTGGTTTATGCCAAATAAAGTCAAAATGTAAACCGCCAGCCAGCTTTAGCTTTTGCTGTTTCACGAACCTGACGATTTTATATTTTATAATAAATACTTGTTTTTCTTTTTTTTTCGTCCACACATACATAAATAGTTTTTATTGTTATATAAAGAATAAATAGCTTTTCAAAACTAAAGATTACGAGAACGCTCGCGTATTCAATACCGCACATGGAGTTCGAAAATGTTGATAAATGGTCAGACGTCAAAACAATAGAAGTGAAAGAAAACAAGTTTGAAAGCAAAAATATGACGTTCTTTAGCAATTTTATTTTAAATATCAGGCAGAATGTGTTCAACAGAAGTAAGAGTGTTATTTACGGAGACAACACATACAATGTATATTTATCCATCTAAGAAAAGCAAATACAATAGCGCAAACTCTGAAATTCATAGAGTGAAATATACGAACCATCCATTGAAAGAAGGGAATAAGCGACATTTTTTAAAAGTTGAGAAATATATGTACATTAGAGTGGGTCGATTTTAAAATTAAATCTACACAAAATTGTAAGAATATCACCTAAGAAACTAGCGGCCCGGCCCTATGTATAATCAAAAATTGGCATGAATTTGGCATAAGTGGCAAAATTGAACATGATCTTAACGTTTTTTTGTCATATAACTTTACATTAAAAATTATGCTAGGATGTAATCGTGTGTTAAAACTACATTATGCGGTGATTTTCAATGTCAAATTGTATAGAGGAATTCGTCAACAAGTAGTTAAATTTTCTCACTTATGCTAACTTCATTACAATTTTTGATTATACATAGGGCCGTAGGTGTCTAAAATTAAAACATGCTCCCGCTTAGAGGCATCAAAATGCAAGCTTTTCGTTGTGTAAAACATTTATAGCCAACTAAAAAAAGTAAAATTTTAAAAATATTCGCTGCCGATTTTGCTGAAATTTTGTAGGAATGATGCCTCTGGCATAACTATCGTTAATGCGAAATCTTGAATCATTATACGGTCTAGTTTGCGAAATATAGCGACTTCAAAATGAGAAAATTTAGCAAAAATTTAGCGACTTTACAAAATTGTGTACATATACATATCGTCACCTTAAATGCAAACGGACGTAACTGCACTTTAATTTTTTTGTACAGGAGGAACAAAAAACGTTACCAAACCAATAATAATAAAGTATTCTTGAAAGTTTTCTTCGAAATTTACATGTAGTATGGATACTTATATGTTTTTAACCATTTATTTCCTTTTTATGTATATTTAAGATTTTAGTTACGTTAGTTACGTTCCTTGCAATAAAAAATGGATGCATTCGTAATTACGTCCGTTTGAATTTCTTTAATAAAGTCGTAATTTTTGATAGCAGAAGTCTAAATATTTGTGTATATAGTTTGATAAAATGAACCATAATCAATCAAAAAGTCGATTTAGAATTTTTGTGTAGTTACGTCCGTTTGCATTTAAGCTGACGATATATTTAAAATTACTCAACTAAGATGTTCCATTGAGGTGTCATGTTAAAGAGCAGGAAATGTGCTTTCAAATATAATGTGTTATAAGAGGTCAAACTTTACTGACCTTATATTCCCGGATAATTTAAAATTAAAACTTATTTAAAAAAAAAATTACATATGTGACTTTTAAAACTTTTTATTGTAATTCTTTTTTTATGAACTATTGCGAGTTTAAAATTTAAACTTGGCCACAGTTAAGATAAGAATTTAGTAATCAACATACATACGAGGGCGGTTCGGAAACTTCTTAGCCTATCAATGAAAGAGAATAGTTAGTTTTTCAAAAATATTTTTATTTTTCAATATAATCTCCTGAAACTTCAATACACTTAGTCCAACGCTTTTCTAGCAATTCTATCCCTTGATTAAAATAGTTTTCAAAATAGTGGTTTACAACTGTAATTGCATCTTCATTTGAGGTAAAACGCTTGCCAGCAAGGAATTTTTTTAGATTTGGGAACAGGTAAAAGTCACTGGGAGCCAAATCAGGAGAATAAGGTTGGTGGTCAAGCAACTCGTACTTCGTTGATTTTAGCCATTGTTAAAACACTCTTGTGCGCTGGTGCGTTGTCTTGATGAAAAATTTTTTTTTTGTGTAGTAAGCCAGGACGTGTTTCTCGAATTTGTACATTTAATTGATCCAAAAGGTTGCAATAGTACTCTGAATTTATTGTTTTACCCTTTTGCAGATAGTCAATCAATAAAATACCTTTGAAGTCCCAAAAAACCGTTGCCATAACCTTACCAGCCGATTGAATTGTTTTTGCCTTCTTTGGGGCACTTCCTCCAGCTTCAGTCCATTGTTTGGATTGTTCTTTTGTCTCTGGAGTATAGTGGTGGATCCATGTCTCATCAACAATTATGAAACGACGCTTAAAATCCATTTTATTTCGCTTAAAACTATCCAAACAAGCTTGAGAAATGTTCATTCTTATGATGCGTTTTTGGTCGACTGTTAACAAATGCGGCACCCATCTTGCAGAAAGCTTTTTCATCTGTAGTTCTTCATTCAAAATTATATGGACTCGATCATTTGAGATGCCCATGATATTAGCTATTTCACGCACTTTTATTCGTCGATCATTTAATACCATATCATGCACTTTGGCTACAATTTCTCTTGTTGCTGTTTTTGGACGTCCATTACGTGGTTCATCTTCAATGCTTGTACGACCACGTTTAAATTCAGCAACCCAATTTTTTACTGTTGCATATGAAGGAGCACTTTCACCTAACACATTCACCATATCATTATGAATTTCTTGTCCCGATAAATCTTTTTTATGTAAATATTTAATGACACCACGCATTTCTAATTTTTCCATTGTTAAAAAATCGCGGATGCGTCTTTTGTGGACACCTGTTTCTATATGAAGGAGTTGCCAGATCGAAACAAAATTTAACATGTGTTCATAGCAGAGATGGAAGTTTCCAAAACACTTAACTTTTTTCTCTTTATACCGCGCTTTTTGTGCTAGGCTAAGAACTTTCCGAACCGCCCTCGTATGTATATTATTTTTAGAATTTTATAAATACATAAGCCATACGAACTTTAGCCTGATCAAATCATAAATATAGAAACAAATGAAGTTCGAATAACAATAATTAAAATTAACTACAATTAATAGTCATGGGCCTGTTAAATAAATATACTTAATAGTAACAAAGCAACAAAATTTGTCTTAAGTAGAACAAAAATAAGCAAATTAACTACCATGTGCATAATTGGCAAAAAACAAACGACAATGGCAAGACTGTTGTAAATTTAGAGATGGCAAAATTGAGCTTTCCTTAAAAAAAAAAAGCCTTTAACAAATTGAATACGAGGGCGGATCAATAAGTCCGTGACTTTTTGAATGAAACACAGTTTTTTTTTTTTGCAAAACAAAAATTTATTTTTCAACATAATCTCCTCTTAACTCAATACACTTAGTCCAACGTTTCTCCCTCCCAAAATATAGGTTTTTTTTCGAGGTCCTTAAAATAGGCATTTGTTTGGTCAATAATTTCATCGTTGGAGCTAAATCTCTTTCCACCTAGCCATTTCTTTAGGTTTGGAAATAGGAAGCATACTTCACTAGGGGCTAAGTCCGGAGAATATGGCGGATGGGGTAACAATTCGTAGCCAAATTCATATAGTTTTTCCATTGAGACTGCACACGTGTGCACTCGTGCATTATCTTGATGAAAAAGAACTTTTTTTCTTGGCAATATGGGGTCGGTTTTCTTCACCGTTTATTGGTTTTCCCTTTTGAAGGTAATCGATGTGAATTATCCCGCGTGCATCAAAAAAAAAAAACTGTTGCCATCACCTTAATGGTCGACAAACTCTCCTTGGCCTTCTTCGGAGCAGGTTTAGACTGCTGCCGGAGTACAGTAATGGATCCATGTTTTATCCACTGTTACAAAACGCCGCAAAAACTCATTTGGATTGCGGTTAAACAACTCCAAACAATCCTTTGAAGTTGTCACACGTTTACGTTTATAGTCAATTGAGAGCAAACTCGGCACCCATCTTGCAGACAACTTTTTTAAACCCAGCTGATCATTTAAAATCGAAACCACACTGCCATATGAAATGCCTATGGCATCAACAATCTCGTGCACTTTTACTCTTCGATCGGCCAACACCATATCGTGGATTTTTTTTTTCGAAATTTTCGGGTGTACTGCCTTCAATTGGCCGTCCAGAACGTTCAGCGTCATTTGCACTTGTGCCACCACAACGAAAGTCAATAAAACATTTTTTTACCATTGAAAAAAATATAAATGTTTAATGGGCACACGAAATTCACTTTCTTCCATTTTCTTCTCAAAGGCGAAATAGTCTGTTATAAACGGCTGCCAAACACAAACTGAATGACATAGCTTGTTCTAATTTAGATAGGAGTTAACTGACAGTTGCCTCTTGACAGGAGCAGTGTTGCCATTTCAATCAAGAGGCGGGAAATTCAAAAAGACACTGACTTAATGATCCACCCTCGTATGTAAGCCTTTCCTTAACTTCTAATAGACAGTTTTTTTCATTATGGTTACTCAGGGCCAAATTATTAATTATTATCATTAGTTAATTATTATTAAACTAAAATGATAACTATTGTTTAACTAATAATTCATACTGCTTTAGCAATGTTTTTTTTTGCATTTAAATTAAATTTTTTTAATATTATTTCTTGAAAATGGATGAAACAAGTGCTCGCTCGTCTAACTTTACCGTACAAGATATTGAATTATTGCTGAAATTGATGCGGGAAAACCAAAAATAATCTTTCATAGTAAAATTTTTCACAAAACAAAAATACTAATAATAATTTACAACGACTCAGCTGTTGTGTAACTATTTGTTAACAACTGACATTTGACGGTTTAACTAATGGTTAACGAAAAGCTGTGAATCAAATATTATTGGTTAAACTATTGCTATTAGCTAACTAACGACTGTAAATTTGGGCCTAATAAGTATTTAGTTAAAGAATGCAAGCCGCAAGCTGAAAATTCTCGTAACGTCAAAGCGACATGGCAATGTAGCTTTTTGCATGACTGGTGCTATAGACTTAACAAACATACATACACATATACTACATATATATCGATAGTCTCAGGTAGAAAGGCCCTAACTCGTGTTTTTTAAATTGAGTTTTTCAGTGATTCCAATACATTTCACACAAAAATATATTGCAATAATGTAAAAAATAACGATTTTAGAAGCAGTTTTACAAAAAAATTTACATTGTGAATATTACAGTTTCTATTATGTTATACCTTCTCCTGTAAAGTTACAATTATTTGAGTTAGGGCCTTTCTAATTGAGATCATCGATATGCACATACATATCGCTCATTTGATTCAACAAAGTCATAACTTAAAGAAAAATAGTTTTACCGAAAATCTGTTAAAAGTTTCGAATTTACGATCCTCTTCACAATGTATGATTAAGAGTTAAAGTGAAATTTAACTGACAGTTCTTCATACAAAACTTACCGTTAAAGTTCCTGTTAGCTTTTCATTGTACAATGTGAAAAGGGCCGTTACAAACAACTTTTTTCTCAAGAGTTGAATATAGAAGATATTTGTATTAAATTTTTACATTTTATTAACTAAATGATCGCACTTTCTGAGTTATTACATTGTAGAAATGAATGAGCGATATATGCGTATGTATGTACTTTGCCCGAACTTTTTTTTATATGCATTGAATATATTAAATTAGGTATTACATATAAATTTATATTTGTTTTTCTTTAGGAAAGAATGCGTTAAATGGAATTAAAATAGTTTTTATAGAGGAACAAATAGTTTTATTTATGAATATTAATGTATATAATTTTTTATTAAAGCCACTAATTTCATGCGTCAATTAATATAATATATCGCATATTGTTACCTGAAATCTAAAATGCAGTAAGTGCACATTTTAGATGTTTACAACAGAAATAAAACAAAAAATAATCAAATTACCAAATATGCGCATAATTAGTAAATAACAAACAACAATGGCAATACTGTTAGAAATTAACGGCCTTATTTATAGTAAAATTGAGCTTTCATTACAAAAAAAAAAAGATTTCACAAAATTTTAATACGATGAATCAATTCACATATTTCATTTCCATTGAAAAATTTCTATATAAAGTTGAAATTTGCATCAACTGACGACACACACAGTGCACCAAACACAAGAACGCTGATGACGAAGGTGGGGTGGTCCACGAAAACAGCATATTGTTCCGTTTTGCAAGGGTTTATTAAGTCTATTGATTTGAAACAAAGAAACAAATTAGCCAAAACAAAAACCATTGTATAAACTTAATACTATTGAAATTTTGTTTTTGAGTTTAATAAGAAAAGATAATAACGCAATAGCATTAGTTACGGAACCGTGTTTTCTTATTAAACTATAAAGAGGGCTAGTATTTATATTTTGGGAATAGCAAATAATAACAAACATTTTTAAATGAAAATGACTATTGGCTCCTTCGGCGCTCGTAAATCGTTGACCACCCAGTTAAGCATTTGATATTCGAAAACAAAAAGAAGTCATTGGGTGCCAAGTCAGGACTGTAGGTTTGATGAGTCATCAATTCATTGTTTTGACTGCTCAAAAATTCACTGGCGAGATGTGTTAGAGTTCGCATTGTCATAATGAAGAATGATTCGTCTTCGGGGATTCGTTTTACGAATTTCTCCGAAGACTTGAGGCAAACAAATGGTATTGTACCACTAAGAATTGACAGTAGCCACATGACCCATTCTGCCGAAGAAACAGGGGACCATTTGCTTCGCCCACGAACAACTTTTGTTGGATTTAGCTCGTCTTGGAATAACCACACGGTCGATTCCTCTTTTGTTTCGTCACCTGTCAGGATTTTATACACGTCTTTTAAAACACCACGGTTGAACTTTTTAATAATTTCCTGAATTTCCTTTCAGCGATTGACAAAGTATGTGGTATCCAACGAGAACAAAGTTTGTTTACAACTAAGTGTTCATTCTAAATTAAATTTATTGAAATGAAACTAATATACGAGGATGCCTCTATCTTACAATATGTCACTTGACGATCTTGCATTATCAGTTCGTTCACTGCATAGATGTTTTGTGGCACAACTACCGATTTTGGAAGATCAGACCTTCACGGAATTCGTCGGCGACGAAACTACGAGCACGATTGAATTCACTATACCAGCGATGTACTGTGGTTTTTGTTAGTGCTTTATCGCCATACAAAGAACTGAGTTCATCGACACATCCTTGTTGAGATAATCCGCGTCGAAAGTTGTGAAAAAATAATCCAACGAAAATCTTTTCTTGAAATTTCCATTTTTTTTTTTGTTAAATTGGTTTGCTGGACTCAAAACAAACAGCACTTGTACATCAAAACGTTGTGAGTACAAATATCAAATTTTAATATGGTGTTGCCATATTTTAGCTGTTTACATTAGTGTTGCCATTCCCCGAAATATAAATAGTAGATCTCCTATTAGCTAACTAATGACTGTGAATTTGGGCCTAACTAGGGCAATTAAATAACTTAAGGTTACACTACTTTAGCGCTTATAGCCTTAATTAAAACGTTTTATAAATTAAGTGGTTGGCATGAATAATACAAATATGAGGAAACTAAAATGCTTCGCAGAAAATGTTTCATAATATGGACGAGAACATCTGTAAACAGGTGATGGGACGAAGATGTGTAGTACATGACTGTATGTGCCAGACCAGAAAAATAAATAAAGAGTTGATAACCTCCTTTGTCCGTGTTTTTTTTTATGTAAATATCGTGCCACAGCTGCCAAAAAAGGTTAAGCCACATAAATTTCGAACTCAATTTTTTTTTTGGCGAAAATTGATTACTTGCGATCGAAAGTAATGGGTTAATGCCAAAAAAAACGTATGTTCAAAAATAATATCGCTTAAGCTTTTTTTGGTGGTTATGGCACGATATGCTACTTTATAAAAATATAATATAATATTTATTATTATTTATTTATTATAATTATATTTATTATAATATAAATTTTTTTGCTCTAAAAAAGTATCCATTAACTGTTTTCCTAAGATTTTATGTATTTTTACTTATGCGATGCTGCATATGGGCTCTCGTAATCACACAATCTCGAACTTAAGACTGGTCGGAGGTGCGCCTATTGAAATAAAATTTTGTATTTCACATACTTCTGGTTAACGGATTTTTCCGAAACTTGGCACACACTCTGACCTCTCAAAGTGACATGATCTTGAATTTCAAAAAAAAGTGAGCTGGGAAACGCGCATTGGTATTGAATTATATGTACTTCTACTTATCCGATTACCACGAAACTTGCCAAAGTTCTCTTGGAATGACATAATCTTGTCAAATCAAAAAATTTCAAAAAAGTAATAGAAATAATAAAGAGAAAGTTTACATGAACTTAAAAACTATGATCACACTCAAAGTCGGGTGGACTATATTATTTCATGATGTAAGAGAAATTATCATTTTTACCCGTCTTCAAAAAAAAAGAGGAGGTTATCAATTTGTCTAAATTTTTTTTGGCGGTGTTACTTCATAACTCGGTATATTTTAGACCGATTGTAAAAATTCTTTTTTTGTCTGAGAGGGTATAGCTATTCATTGGTCCCTTTATGAAAAACTGGTGTCCCCGCCCACAATTTTATTTAAATTAATTTTATGATATTCTACTTATTTGATTGCTGCGAAACCTATCAAACACCTTTGGTTTTGTAATTATAAAATTTTAAAGATGAACAAATGGGCGGGTTTACGCCCATTAAAATTTATTATAATATTTCACGCGGTTCTACTTAACCGATTTTTACAAAACTTACCACACACCTTGAGCTCTAAAATAGGCACAATCCTACATTTAAAAAATAGGTGGAGTCACGCCCAATAAAATTTAATATTTTATTTTAAGTGGTTCTACTTTACCGATTTTTACAAGACTTAACACGTATCCTAAGCTCTGAAAAACACACGATCTTGCATTTAAAAAAATGGGTGGAGGCACGCCCATTAAAATTTTATTTTATATTTCACGTACTTCTTCTTATCTTCTATCAGATCTTTGCATTAAAGTCGGTTTTTTTTTGGCGGAATTATGTTGCATATCATTTCTGATTTTCGACAGCTTGTAGTATTTTTGCTATTTATTTGGTTAAATTTTTCCTGTAAATGAGACATTTTTTTATATACATATTTCATTCGGTAAGAATTGAAATTACTGAACTTAAGCCTGATTAAGAAATTATTTCTGATTTTTCCTGTAATGCAAATTTAAGTTGATCTTTATTGATGCAACAACCTTTTTTGCTTTCGACGTCCAAGGTTGTTTCATAAATGTTCGATTACATTATTAACTGGGCTTTACGCAAGTGTATTGATGACCTCAGGACAGTTGTATAAACATACATACATAAAGATAGATACTCGTATATACTCGTACATAGGAACTAGTTATTGGTTATCAGTGAAAGTCTAAATCACACTTGACTTATACAATTTAAAATTACCAGAAATGCAAAGCTGGGATGCACTTTCTTTATTGCTAATAAATCAGTCAAAGTTTAAACGCTGGTTTAGTTAAACTAAACTCAGAAATGCAAAGCTGGGATGCACTTTCTTTATGGCTATTAAATCAATCAAAGCTTAAAAACTGGTTAAGTTAAACTAAGCTCAAATTTATATGTAGTTTAAACGCAACAGGAGTAAATCAGTGAACCATAACTTATGTGTAGTTTAAAAAATAATATTGTGGCAGCACTAAAATAAATGTCAAAAGACAGCTGTTTTGCAGCAGGCTATCAATTCTTTGTACAATCAAAAGGGCAAAAAAGTTAAGAAATTTTAATTAAAGTTCGCCAAATTTTACTGAGAAAGGAATTATATTTATGCCTGGCGAAGTGGAATAGTATAAAATAATAATAGAGTGTATGAAAACAAGTCGAAAAAAATCTGAAGAAAAAGTAGAGGCTTGGAAAAAAGTTGAGTGCTCCTTTAATGCAAAACATATGGTCTGTCAGTAAAAAAAACCATATCGCCTGTATTGGTAGTTTAAACGCCAAATTTTATGCGTTTACAGATGGTTTAAATACTGTGTTGATTTATAGGTTTGCTAGTTTAAACATACTTTAAACCAAAAATAGAGATTATCCTGAACTGATTTATTAGCCAATCTACTTAACTTTGAGTTTTATGTATACTATATTAATTAATTCACATATCGTCGGTTGGTTTCTGGTTTGCGGCACAGTATATTTAAAATACATTGGCGCGTAGTCATAGTCAAAACAAAGTACACTTTAAGAAACTAAAACCAGTATTTTGTATGGTAATACTGGTTTTAACTTCTTAAAGTGTACTTTGTTTTGACTATGACTACGCGCCATTATGTCTGCACCAAACCAGAAACCAACCGACGATATGTAATTATGTGTGATTTCCTTTCTATAAACACACACTAAAAAAATCAATAAATGCCTATTTAAAACTATAATTTAATTATTATAAATTTGGTGGCAAAAAAAAATAATATATTCTTTAATTAGTAATTCATAAAATATATTACCATTCAAAGACAAAGACAAATAGTAAATTTTTCAATAGAAACTATATATGAATTAATAAATTCCATTGCTGGCCAACCTCTTACCCATGAATATTTTTGTTTAATTTTTTTCAGTTTAATTTTGTGTGTTATATTAAATATTAATATGGGGTATCCACAGTTTACTATTGTAATTATGAGTTAGTTAACCATGACCTTGAATATAATGGGTGTTTTTTATTGAGGTATAGAACTTTAAGTTGGCATCACTTTTTTAACTGGCGGCCATTTTGTCAGCTGTCAAGTGATTAATATTTAGTTTGGTTTGCCATTTCATCATGAACAGGTTGACAAAAGAACAACGCTTGCAAATCGTGCAAATTTATTTCGAAAATAATGGTTCAGTTCGCGAAGTTTACCGCAAGCTCCGTCCATTTTATGGTCGACATAATCGTCCATCAGAGCAATTAATTCGGTTAACCATGGATCGTTTTCGCACTACGTTTACTCTAAGTGATAATACGCATCCGCAGAGACGTCGAACAGTGCGCACCGAAGAAACAATTGCCGCTGTAGAGCAAAGTGTTGAAGAGGACCCGAATGAATCGATTCGCCACCGTGCACAGCAATTGGAGCTTTGTCCATCAACTTTATGGAAGATTTTGAATGTGGATGAGTTGTGGTTCCAACAAGACGGCGCTACATGCCACACAGCGCACGTCACAATCGATTTATTGAAGGAAACATTCGATGAGCGCATAATTTCGCGGAATGGACCTGTCAATTGGCCACCAAGATCGTGTGATTTGACACCATTGGATTATTTTCTTTGGGGATATGTGAAGTCGCTCGTCTACGCCAACAAACCAGAAACGTTAGGGGACTTGGAAGCCAACATTCGTGGCGTTATTGCCAACATACGGCCCCATATGCTCGAAAAAGTGGTTGAAAATTGGACCTGTAGAATTGGCTTTATTCGAGCCAGCCGCGGCGGCCACATGCCCGAAATCATATTTAAACGTTAATGGCATAAAATTATCCTTCCAATAAAGCCAAATTGATGGACATTAAAACGATTTTCTTGTGTTTTATTTCAATTCGAAGTTCTATACCTCTAAAAAAAACACCCTATATGTTACCAAATTTTTGCATATCTTCAATACCTTAAACCTTGCTTAAATTGCTTTGATTCCTTGACTTTAATTTTATGGAATTGTTTAGGTATGTATGTACATTTTTATTATTTTTTTATAAAAATTAAGCAAAAACTTTTAGAAAAAAAAATATGGTGAAAACTGTTCTAAACAATGTGGCAAAATATGCAAATAAATAATTTTCACAAATAAATAAACTAAACCAAAATAATAAGTTTTACATTTGTTAACGCACTAAAAATCATAAATTATTGTTTTATTTATTCAGTAAAATCTTTCTTTTTCTTAAAAATACATTGAAATTGATTATTGAGGGGTTAGCTGGATCCTATGAGGGCAACCTTTACCCAACAATTTCTTAAAACAACTAGAAATATTGGCGCGTAGTCATAGTCAAAACAAAGTACACTTTAAGAAGTTAAAACCACTATTACCATACAAAATACTGGTTTTAATTTCTTAAAGTGTACTTTGTTTTGACTATGACTACGCGCCATTATGTTAAACTTTCATTTAAACATATGAGAAGTTCAACTAATATCATAGTTGAAACAAGAACTCAATAATGAAGACCCCTTTTGGACACGCAAAGTTTAGTTTGCAAAGTCTTAATTTAGCTGTATGAAACACAGAGGGAGGTATACTTTCTCTTTTTGTATTTCTTTAAGCTGAATTAAGACTTTTCAAAGTAAACTTTGCGTATCTAAAATAGATCCAAAATGTTTTTTATTTTCTTACTTAACCATTACTACATTCGTTGACTTTTTCTTATTTAGAATTGTAATCGTAAGAAGAAAGAATAAAAATAAATGTAAAAACAATAAAAGCTATTACAAGGTGTATATAACCAGGTGGCAGTGCTGCTTCAGCTGATAATTTTTTGTTTTATGTGCTTTGTAGCTGACGTATGTAAATACTATGTCAAAAACTTCGTTTTGTTTTGGTTTTGGTACAATTATTTTTGTGCTAGCTATGGTTGCCGTATTTTTGTATAACAAATCCTTTGTGCAGTCACCTGTGCTATTCCATGGTGTAATTATACAGGTGACTGCGTAAGGATTTTTTATACAAAAATACGGCAACCATAGCTGTGTAAAGAACCGAAGAATGTCAAAAGCACAAAAATAGTTGTACCAAAACCAAAACAAAACGAAGTTTTTGACATTCGTTAGCTACAAAGCACATAGAGCAAAAAATTATCAGCTGAAGTAACGCTGCCACCTAGTTAGATACACCTTGAGGTATTCATTGCTTGCGCAAGAATAGAGTGTTGCCACATAAGTATTTTTGAAGCGAAAAATTTATATAGTGTTTTGTCTTTTTTGGAAAAGGATCCTTAAAATACTGTTGCATTAAACTTATGTTATTGTTGCTATTTTTAATTATTAGAAAATGCTCCTTCCTATGGTAGTAAAATTTTAGCTGTCCACAAAAAAAAATTTTTAAATGTAAGGCTTGTACTCGTAGTCTAAAATATCTTAAGAATGTTATCATTAAATTTCAACAATTAAAATCTAATACGTACTTTTGTAATTTAAAAAAAAACAATATTTTTGAGCTAAGAAAACAGCTGTTTTAAGAAACAACAGACAATACATGAGGTTTTGTTTTTTCTTTTTTGTTCGTTATAAGCATATGTGACGCGCAAAATAGAAAGGGACCTAAGGGAAAACCCGGTTTTATTCAGGAGAGCCATTTTAAAGATTTAAATGCGTGTATCTTTGGTGTACCATCACTGAGCGTGTTGGTATTGGTCTCATTTGAAAGCGACACATCTGACGTCAGGAACGTGTTGGTCAACCTTGAAAACGCGCGTAGGTCATCCCTACCTCTTGTTTTGTGTAGTTGGTTTTTACTGTTTTCTACCTAGCGCGCTGTTTCCATGAGTTTGATCAATTTTGCTCACGTTTTTTCGAATCCAGGTTTATTTTCTGAAATTATTAACTGTGAATTATAATAAATACTGATTTAAAATTCTTTTAAATCGTGAATATGACTCTGGTAGTACGAAAATTTTTTCACATAACCTTAGAATCGTCGAATTCAATTTCACAAAACGCGCCTATCTCTGGGAGGGAACACTTTTGGGGCATGGGATCGGTCTCATTCGATGCTCAGATGTTGTCCACATCAACAAAAAAAAAAAGTGAAAATTAATTTTTTTACCCTTGGGTCCCTTTCTCTTGTACGCAATAATTCGTTAAAACCAGTTTCCGTTGTAACCAACAAACCAATATCAATTGTTATTGTAAATACGTTGTGGGAATAATCAAATAGCTAGATTCCAAATTAAATTTTAAAATATATTTGCTGTCATTTTTGTTGAACCTTTTTAGCTTAATTTGTTGGTTTTTTTTTTAATGCATGATTTTTATTTATTGTATCTTCATATATGAACTAACAATAAGTATTCAAATCTTAAATCTAAAAATATAATTTGTTGGTATATTTAGCAATTCTCACTTGTTGCTTGCAAGTTTTTATATAAATATTTGCCGACGTTGCCATCCAGCTCATGCTTAAAAAATATATTATTATTAGTATGTGAGTATGTACCCTGCAGGAAATGGAACTGACACAAGACTAGTCACGTGACCGGTCCCCAAGTGATAAGGACCAGTCCGAGTTCTAACACTTCCTATGAAGCGGACAAGTCACTTTTACATGGGGATGGCCTATAATGGGGTTAATTGATACTTTGTATGCACCTTGTGACTTGTCACTGAACAACTAACGCTTATAAATTGTTTTATTGTTGCAAATGCAATGATATTTTATTTTTAATCTGAAAATTTTTTGAGATTCGAACCGACAACCTCGTGCATGACAGGCTGGCACACTACCCACTCGACCACAGGGCCACTCATATTTCAAAAGTATAAATACCAGTTAAGCTTAGGTTAATATTTAAGTATAGTTACGGGACTGGTTCCAGAGTCACATTGAAGGGAGCAATTAACATTACATTTACACTATTTCATAGGTCCTGTATTCGAACACATCGAACATGTTCAGTGCAGCTTACTACAATACTACACCGAGTCCGAATTAAATTGGCTCAAGATCAAGACGATACATCACGGAAATGGTCAATATGTCATCATTTAAACGATATGATTTTTTTCACCATACACTACTCCGTACTTTTGATAACACCCACTTTTTTCCAGTTATAGGACGAGTATGTTTGAATCAATTGTCACCAAATTTTCTGCAGGGTAATAAAATGAAAAAATAAATCTTAAAAAAGCTAAATGTCAGCAACATCGCCACAAAGGTGTAACAAGCCACGAACTGGAAAGCAAAAAAAAATTACCTTTAACAAGTAATAATAAAACATCCCGACTGCGACCAACTTTGAACCGTTAAATATTCTAAATGGTCATTCGAAATGAAAAATCATAAGAGAAACCTAAAGATAATTTAAAAATAACTAATTGTCGAATGATACCCATTTTGATATAGTTCGCCGACTTCTAATTTTTTTATTTATTTACAAAATAGCATATGTTAGTGACACTTCCAGAATTAAGACAAATGGATTGATGTAAGAATCATCAAAATTAGGGGTGGAAAACTATCGATGGCACTATCGATAGTTTATTTTTTATTTTTGGCGACTATCGATGTTTTAATTCTGCAATCGTTTAATACTTGAAAACAATCGATACTTTTTAGTTACTATCGATAGTAAATGATACACCACTAATACCAAAAAGTGTAAATATGTTGCTTTTCATAAACGAAAATAACTGAACGAGGAGACAATTTCTTCCGCTAATCTCACTTATTTTTAATCCTTTTTTTTTCTAGTAGTTTTGTTATTTATTGAACTGTCAAATAAAATTCTACTCGTATTTTATTTTGCTTTGTTTTCTTTAAAAATACTTTGTTTTAAATTTTTAGTATATATGAATATGTACATTATGTGACAACTATCACGATAGTATCGCCGATATATCGATAGTTTTTCTAACTTTCGATAGTCTTAAATCGATATATCGATAAAGTTTTTTAAACTATCGAAAACTTTCGATAGTGAAACTATCGATAGTCTTCCACCTCTACCGCAAAAGGACTACACATACATACATACATATCGTTACCTTAATATAGAAAGGCCCTAACTAATTATTTTTTTGAAATCGAGATTTTTGCATTTTTCGATACATTAGACGTTCTTCTATCGAAATATACAAAAATCCCGATTTCAAAAAAATAATGAGTTAGGGCCTTTCTATATTAAGGTAGCGATATATACATACATATATGTACATACATACGAGTACATAGGCTGATAAACACAATACCCTTATTTGCGTCGCGCAGCCGGGTAAAAAAATTATTTAAGTCGGAATTTACCATCCAAAAAAATTTCATTGAGATCTTTTAGACAATTTCAAAGATGACCGTAGTAAACAAAGGCAGGGTCAGACTGGCTAAACCAACAACAAATATAAATTCTTCATAAATAAATCATGTACATACCACACGCTGTTTTTTTTAATTAAGAGTTATGCATTTTGCATACTGTAATTAATAATATGCTAATTCTGTTGACCCTTTGGTAAATATGTACATAAATGTATATTGGTTGATCAAAACAAAATAGCAAATAGTTTATTTGCTTATAAATATTTTTTAAATGCATTTTTTTTGTTAATTTAATTTGCATGTATGGCGTACAAGTTCAATGTTCCATCACTTTTTGCACCAGTGGAGGTCGTATGCTAGCATTAACGTAACGAATGTTGCCTTCTGTAGACCAAAGATTTCACATAGTCCCTCAAAAACAGTTCAACGGTACTAAATCTCATTATTTTGGAAAATAATTTTTAGCTCCATTACACGAAATTGTTCAATTACTTGATTGTTATACGATCAAGTTTTGCTTTTGAAATTTCAATACGTCCACACTTTTTCACTAATACAGTCGTGTTTTAAAAGATTTGCTGAGCATTTGCTTTCAAATTTTCTTTCCAATTCTGTGTTCAAATTTGCAGGCAAAGAAACAGCTGACAGCAATTCTAATGAGCACATTTTTAGTTTTTGTTTTCAAATATTATATAAATAATGTTATATTACGCCGAAAAATAGTAAGTGAATCAAAATAAGTATATTTGTGAATAAAATAATAAATACAATACTGTCGGGCAAAGGCATTTTAAAATAAAATTGCTTTGTAATTGCGTGCAGCCTACGTCACTGCTTTCAAGTTAAGTGACTTTTGGCAACCAGTATAGCCTGGTACTCTGTTCGAAGTTGTGAAAAATGTTCAGTAACTTTGATTATTTCGCGTGAAGAATTTGACATGTACTAAACTAAAACTGAACACCATTTTGTTTCGAAATTTCAAAAACGTAAAACAGTATTCTTTTTATGGGATAATTTAGTGCATTTGATATTAAGTTCGTATGAAGTATCTCTTCAGAACATGACCAAAACATACTTTTTCTTTCAAAAAGAATATCAAAAGTAGAATCCACATGTTTATATGAGAATGCTTTTTTTGACAACAGCAAGGCGGCAGGTTCACCACAGCAGACTACACGAACATACGACTTCAATTGTCACTAGCTGCATATGTCGCCTTGTAGCCAGTTACGTAATTATTTTGTAAACGACAGCAGTATCATAAGCACCTGATGTATAAATACCTATTTCAGTGGTGCCATTTGAAATATTTTAAGTTTATTTTTTTTTTTAAATAAAATTACTATTTGAAAATGTACTTATATCACGTAAAAATATAAAATTTAATCAATTTATTTATTTTTATGAATTTCGAGATGTTTTTCATGTTAAGTAATATGAAATAATTGGAAGCTATAATTCATGCCATATTTTGTATTATATTGGCAGCACTATATTCGTTTATTGTCGCCAACAAAATTAGAAAAAAAAAATAGAAAAACATCAGCATGGACAACAACCTGCTACCGTGTTATCTTGCTGTCGTCAAAATAATCATTGACATATAAAGATGTGTATTTTATCTTTGACATATTGAAGTCGGTAGCTTGCTGTAGCGAATGTGTTTAATGTTTAATGTTTACACAGCATTAATCAGACACCCTAAAACACCGCAAATGGAAGTTGCTCTCAATAATAATTCCGAATATTATCTATAATTTGTATGTAAATTACATTGTAAAATTTAAAAGCATGCAGAGAGCGTCGTCAGTCAGGTGTTTTGGAAGTAACTGCTCTAAATTCAAGATTCAAGAGTAGAACTGAGCACAAGCTGATGAAAAAGTGCACAGTATTGTATTTTTTTCAAAAGCAAATAGTGTTTGTAGTGGTGATCGTAATTGAGTGTGACACAAAAATAGAGAACAAGGAAACAAAAAACACACAAAACCATTGTACAAGAGTTGAATAGACAGTTGTTTCAAGTGTGCAATATTTTTATTGTACACTTTATAGTGCATTCATTCATTCACAAACATAACATATTAAGTGATAATAAAACTTTTTACAATTATATTCATTGAGAAAGATATTATTTTTATTTTATTTTTTAGTCTTATGTTGATAAATTATAAAACTTAGAACAGTATCGCATGCGAACTAATAATCTACGTTATTTGTTTTTTCTTATACACATATTTTTAAACTTGTATGCTGATTTTACAATTGTCATTCGGTGTGCACTAGTGAAATATGCTTCGATACAACAATAACTAATGCCCTCGCCTGGCAGATAAACAAGTACTGTTGCATACCAGTGTTGCCAGTTTTTTTTTTTGTAGAGCTTATCCCCAATTTTTGACTTCTCATCCCCAAAAATCCCCAAATTGAGTTCTTTTTATTAAAATTTTTTCTTTTGTGAAAAAAATAATATATTTTTAATTTTATTTGAAAAATAATGACAAAAATATTGGCGCGTAGTCATATTGTTAAACCAGTATTACCACACAAAATATTGGTTTTAATTTCTTAAAATATACTTTGTTTTGACTATGACTACGCGCCATTATATTTATTCAATAAAATTCATTGATAATTGATAATAAATTGATAATCACATAATTTAATATACACAAGTATAAAAAATTTTTTAACCAAAGTTTACCATTTCAAAAACTTCAGAATCGAAATCTTCTGATTCATCCGCCTCAGAAATTTTGTTGTACATAGTACTTGTATTAAAAAGTTTTAACATTTCAGCAGAAGGATTAAATATTTCACAACAAATTGAATTATTTTTAAATTGTGTGTTTATTCTAAGAAGTGCTTCCAACAAGTCGTATTGCATTTTGTTGAGTATTTTTGTTTTGCAGTGCTCATTATTAGTTAATCTGCCTTGATACTTCTTCTTTATTCGAAACCATTCACTCTGAATAGTAACACACATTTTTAGACTTGCCAAACGCATATTTCTTAGTTCAAAAATCATTCTTGTTTGACCATCAGTTATAAAAAAAATCACCCAAAAATCAACTCAAATTTGGTTATCATCCCCAATAAATCCCCAGATGCCCAATACGAAATTTTTATCCCCAATCGCGAAAAAAAATCCCCGACTTGGAGACAATCCCCTAAACTGGGAACACTGTTGCATGCTTTTGATAAAATTTAATACCATTTTTAGTGTTCTCATAAAATCAAGAGCACTAAAAAGAGAGCACAATTCAATACTGTACACAGTGTTGCCATATTTATTTTTCAAAAATCTTCCAAATCGAGCAAAAAAAATATTTTTTTTTTTTTTGCTAAAAATCTTTTTTTGTTATTTTATTGATTGAAAATAAGTTAAAATTTATTTTGTTCCAGTGAACTATTAAACCTAAAGCCAAATAACACAAAATATTTATGTATAGAATATGTGTAAGATTATTGTGTATCAAATCAGAAAATGAGTAAGTAGTTAGTCAAAAAACCCTTCAATAATATAGTAAAAGTACCAAAAGTCACATTTTAAAAATCTTACTTTTAGTTAAGAAATCTTTTTTGTCTTTTTAACAAGTCTAAAAACTTCAAAAATAAGATAAAATTCACATATGGTAACACTGACTGTACATCATGAATTCTAAGCAAACAAACATCTTCTGCACAGCTCTAATAGATACACAGATACACATACACCTCTAAAGTAACCTGTGTGCACAACCCAACTAGCCTTTTCAATCACAGAAGAGTCTATTGTGAATCGTATGCAAAGCATTTTCTATCGCAGACGAGCTCATATTTTAATCGTGGAAGATGCTTCGCACGTGAGAAACTGTTTATTAGTCTAGATGCAATCATTTGAGATTTACTCGTATCTAGAGATTATCTTACAACTCTTTGAAGAACATTAAGAAAGGTATGAGGCTCTTCAACGTTAATCTTATATGAGCATTGGGAGAGTTATAAAAGAATCATTCGATAATGATTTGGGGAATCGTACAATAAAAAACTTTTCTTCATTAATTGATTAAAACCTATTTTATGTACATATGTACTCGTATGTATGTAGATGCAACCAGTTGAATTGAATATTACCTTTTTTAATCGTCTATCGCTTCTATATTTGGGGTGCACAAAATGGTGCTGCAAGAACTTTGAATGGCAAAGATCTATAAAAAATTCACTTAATTAAAAGAATTAGATTATTTTAAAAACTTTTACGTACCTCCAATAATTTACGTCCTGTCCCACGATACTTATACTTATGTTGAAAACAACAACAAATTTTCTAATGTTGTTGTTGCTTGCAATAAAATTTGTCGATCGAACGATTTCTGGTGACATCGTGAGACAGGCCGTTAATAAGTATTTGATTTAAAATACCAAACACATTAAATTAATATGTACTTTTCTATAATATAGTTATATCTTTAATTATTATTAAAAACTCAAATGAAAGCATCAGCGAAGAAATTAAGAAAAAACAACAGTAAATATGAAAATAAAAAGAACAACCATATTTTAGATAAATGTATCGTTGATTAAACATTACAAGATTTTTAAGAGAGAGTTGAACAGAAATGCTACAATATCACTCTCCAAATAATCAGCAGAAGATTCGTTTAGGAGTTGTATATTAAGCACCATCGCCTATTAAACAGCTCTTGGACAGCTGGGAATTAACAAATTGCTTGCCATCAATACCATAAGAAATCTTCATAGTGTTCAGACCAGTGATGGGAAATGAATTTTGCATTTCGGTACCAAAAAAAAACTTTTTAAGTGCTTTTTTGATGCCGAGTGTACCAAAAATTATTATTATTTTTTATTAAAATTTTATTAACAAAAAGTTATATATATATAAAATTCATTTACAAAGAAATAAAAAAAGGAACTTAAAGCATATACTTACATATTGATGGCTTAATACAAGAAGGGCGTATCTCAATTTTTTTCGAAATCGTGTTTTTAACGTTTTCAAAATCAAGGATTCTGCATGTAATTGCCTTAGTTTGTCTCCAGCTTTTACCTTCTCCTATAAAATGTCGAAAATTTGAGTTCCGTCTTTCTTATATTAAGCCTTCGATACTCACATATCGCTACCTTAATATAGAAAGGCCTTAAATCTTTTAAAATCGAGTTTTTTATATTCAAGGTAACGATATTTAGGTACAAACTTTAAAGTTATAATAAAAAACAGTTTTTAGACTTCAATAAATCTTTGAACTGTATAAAACTTTATACTGTTGGAACACACCTATCGAGCCTTTTTTCGGTTTTATCGTAAGCGACATGTTATCGAAAATAGACTTTTTTATTGAAATTAAAATTTTATGTGCCTATCTACAGTTTACAATTATCAAAATGCAAAAATTGTTGATAACTTTTTAGATACGGGCTGTACAATTTTATCGTAAGCGACAATTTACATACAAAAACATATTTAAAAATTTAAACATCAGATTTTGGTAATACTAAATCCTTTCGCCATTTGAAGAGGAGTGATGTATGGAAATTATTCCGTAAACTACTTTCGATATATCAGGAAAAATGTATTCATCTAATGCGGTCTTAGTTTTAGCCACTGCACAGTGGGGACTTTGGCGAAATAAATGGCAATAAATTTGGAACTTATACACTACTGATTGCACGATGTGCAACCCATTATATTTTTGTCATGAAATAATTTTTTGTATGAAAAATTAACGATGTAATATAGTCCACTTACTTTTTTCGGAAACTTCGACGTCTTTATAGGAGTACTTAGGCTTTATAACACATATTTATATGTCTTGACAGCCATCTGGCTTAAAACAAGTTCTAGATTTATTACCATATATTTTGCAAAAGTCCCCACTGTAGACCAGAAGCTGCATATATTTTCTGATGTTAATGGCTTCAGTTCTTCCAATCAGCTAATGCTCTATATTGGTTGTTAATATTTTCAAAATATTGGTTTTCGCTGGGAAACATTTTAATTTAAAGTTGTGTAATGCTGTTGGTTTTAACTCATAAAACATTTTATGGGAAAAACTTACTAAACCAAACTAACATTTCATTGTCAAAGCACACTTTTGCCCTTTGAACTTTTTACAATTTTCTTTAAACTGATTTAAAACATGAGTTGTGTTTATATATACATAGATCAACTTCTGTGCCGCATAAACTATCATTGAGTGAAATATGGTTGTCGTTTATATATACATAGTTGTGAAGGATTACACTTTTCTAAAATATCTTTACTAATAAAGTTTCGTGCCACTTGTCGAAAAAGAAATTTAATTCTTGGCAAAAATAAATCCAAATAAATCATACATTAAGTTGACGGCGAGAGTATCAAAATTGTTGGGGGAGTACTACGGTACTTTTTCAAGTAAAATAGTATCAGAAAAAGTACGATCGTACCAACTTTCCCATCACTTGTTTAGACGGAAGATGTAACGCAAAATACTCACATACATATTTATTATTATTATTTTTCTTAACAGCGATTCCCCCATATCAAATTTTAAGTTGTAATACATTCCTATATACTTTATGACACATTGTATATAAACTTATGTAAACATTCTTAAATTGCCTGGAAATTTAGTAACAAAAATGTCTACCTCCCCTTATTTGCGAGATTAAAATCACATAAACAGCTGACACCTGTTAATTGACCGTATATTGTGTATTTACGTTTTTTTATTTTTTATATTCAATGTGAAAAAAAAAATCAAAAAAGGTATAAAAGCTGCCACTAGAAGGAAAAGAAAATAATGAAAAAGAAAATCCTTAAAAGATTTGCACATGGAGACGGGTCGCTTATTAGGTTTTGGTGCAGCCAAGTTGGTTTTTAATCGATTGTTTGTTATTCAATGAGTGGCACAATAGACAGCAGCGATGCCAACTATTTATAACCCAAACGCGCTATATCCCTTCTCAAAACGCGCTAGAACGCGCTAGGTTACAGCATTATCAACAATTTATAGTCAAAACGCGCTATTTTCCTACGCGCTAAATTAAATTTTAATAAAGATCGATGTATGTAATAGTAAATACAAGTACAATTAATTTTTTAGTAACTCTTTTTCAGATTATGCAATAGTGCTTCTTCGAAATTATATACTAAACTAGCTGACCCCGGTCCGCGTTGCTGACCCTAAGCAAACATTACTGTTGTGTATGGAATTGGTGGTACAATATGAAAATTGGATTTTGCCTATGAATAAACTAAATATTGCGCCATCTGCCGAACGAACTTCAAACTACACAGAAACACTCCTCACGCCCCATAGAGCATGTATATAAAGTTTTGTCAACATCGGTGCAGTAATTCTTGAGTTAGGGTGCAGAAACACAAAAAAAAAATAAATATTGCGCCATCTGCCGGACGAACTTCAAACTACACAGAAACACTCCTCACGCCCCATAGAGCATGTATATAAAGTTTTGTCAACATCGGTGCAGTAGTTCTTGAGTTACGGTGCAAAAACACAAAAAAACTAAATATTGCGCCATCTGCTGGACGAACTTCAAACTACACAGAAACACTACTCATGCTCTATAGAGCATGTATATGAAGTTTGGTCAAAATCGGTTCAGTAGTTCTTGAGTTACGGTGCAAAAACACAAAAATAATAAATACTGCGCCATCTGTCGGACTAACTTCAAACTACACAGAAACACTCCTCACGCCCCATAGAGCATGTATATAAAGTTTTGTCAACATCGGTGCAGTAGTTCTTGAGTTACGGTGCAAAAACACAAAAAAACTAAATATTGCGCCATCTGCTGGACGAACTTCAAACTACACAGAAACACTACTCATGCTCTATAGAGCATGTATATGAAGTTTGGTCAAAATCGGTTCAGTAGTTCTTGAGTTACGGTGCAAAAACACAAAAAAACTAAATATGGCGCCATCTGTCGGACGTACTTCAAACTACATAGAAACACTACTCATGCCCTATAGAGCATGTATATGAAGTTTGGTCAAAAGTTCTTGATTTACGGTGCAAAAACAAAAAAAATAAAAATTGCGCCATCTGTCGGACGAATCACTATTTCTGAAAGGGGCGTAGCATTTACCGGGATAGAATATCTATATATAAATAGGCAAGTGAAAAAAGTTAAGAACCATTTTAACTGACTTAAACTCAACGTATTCGCTTGATTTCTTTTTTGTTAGATAGATTGTCAATAGGAGCAGTGCAGAATGTATTTTTTCTTCTACATTTTTGTGTCTAAGATAGTTAAAAACAGTTAAGAATATTAGCCAATCATAAAGCCATGATTTCTCTTTCTCTCTTAATTTGCTAAAAAAAAATTACAACAATTTGCCTTGGCAACTCCATAAACACTCAGAAGGAAAAACGTATTTTATTTGTTCATTCTATTCTTATTTCCATCTTTCTATGTACTTAAACGATTATTGCTGAAACTAATAAAATTTGGATATTTAAATAACGAGTGGTACTGTGTTATTTTTCTTTAGATGCTTAAAAATAATATATTTTTTTAATTATTAATAACTTTGATTAAAGTTAAATTCACCTACAGCACAAAGTAAGTTTTTTATTTTTGGTTTATTTTGTGTGCGTTTTGTTTTTGTTCATTGTTTTCATTATTTTTCTGTGCTTTAAATTACTGAACATACTGGAACGTTGGAATATGATGGAATGTTGGAATATGATGGAATGTTGGAATATGATGGAATGTTTATATTATTAGGCTAGCATATTCGTACATACATATGGGGTCTTTCTCAAAGAATAGGGAATATAAATTTTTTTTGTAACAAACGTTTTAATGGGGAGTCTAAAACTTTAGAGAAAAAGCGTTCAATGAAAAAATAAACGAATATTTTTGTTTTGGGCAATAATAATGAATATGAAGTGAAAACACTAGGAGCAAATATCTAATTACATTTAGTTCAAAAAGTGAACAACTTTTTTTAAATAGTTTGCTTAAAATCTATTCTTATTTATGCCGATAAATGAAATTTTAAATTCGTATTTATTAGTTAAGAAAGTGGTTTAAGAGAGTGGTTTACCTTGGAGTCTATACATATGTATATTTGAATATAGTTTTTAAATTGTGTTTTAAATTCATCAAACTTTAAATATTTTCATTCTATTCTCCACCTCTGTGCGTTAATGGTTGATTTTCAATCACTGGGCGAACACTAGTATATATAAGCACGCATAGGTCTTTTACGAATATTTTGCGGTGTGGAAGGCGAAAATCTGTTGGGGCATTGAAGAGTTTACCCATAACAAATAAACGTACTTTTGTATTATATATAATAAGATAACTAAAATCATTTAATACAGAATCAGTCTCGCCTTCCAAATATTCGAAATTCTTAGTTTTGATTTTAATTTTATTTGTCAAACTTTGTAACAACTTATATAAATTGTCGAATAGTGTTGCGATCCAAATGCTTTTTGAAGTACAAAAAAATAGATACTTAATAAGTTATATAAATTTTTTGGGTCACGGGTACGAGTACACATTTTTAACTGTGAAATTTCAAAATATTTGCCATTTACAATATTAAAAAGCGTTTTTAATTCTAACCACAGTCAAGGGAATTTTATTTGCAACATCTGAATCATTAACGAATTTAAACAAAAAGTTAAATTTTGGATATTAGACACATGTTAAATTTATACAAAAAAGTAAAAGATATTGAAATAAAAATTTAAGTAAAAAGTAAAAAATCTAATAATCCATTCAATAATGTAGTGTATAAATTCCAAATTATATTTATTCGCAGCGCTGCGAAAATTATAAAAATGCCTTTTTAAACTATCTTTCCTATTATTTTTCAATGTTTCATAGCATAAAATACATTGCATATTCCCAAAGGCATTTTTTAACACAAAATATTTCTTAGCTTCCATAATTATTTTTAGTTTTTTTTTTGCTGTACAAATTTATTAGATTTGAACCTCAATTTCGTTCCGTGTGTTCATAAAAACTAAGCAAAACACCAGGAAAAAATGCATACATGCGTGCACAACTTCATTCGTCGCTTTCTCAGTGACGACTAAATGAAAGAGCATAAGATGTCTGCGTATGTATGTGTCCACAATTGTGGTATTGCTTGCGGGTAACCGGTGTGGACGAGTGATTTTACATAACCTCAAAGAAAATTATCTAATTAGTGTTTTATTTTTGGGAATTGTTACAGTTTAAGTTTAATATTTATTAATGCACTAATAACCTCAAATTATTATTTTACTTATTCAGTGAAATAATATTTTTATTAAAAATACATTGAAATTGATTATTGAAGGGTTTTAGCTAGATCCTATGCGCATTTCACTGTTGCTAATGCAGATCATCAGGGAACCTATATCCAAAAATCTTAGAACACCAAACATCAATTTTCTGAAGATGTAATGGTTTCTGGATCATTCTTCTATCAAAGATGAGCTACATCGTAATTTATTTGCGTTTTATCCCATTGGCCGAATTAGCGGCAAATACAATGGTCGTTTGGCTTTAATTCTTGCACATTCTTTCGTAAAATCGTTCACAAAGTGTATGGATACTTTCCCATTTGCTGAGGACGGCACAGAATTGATTGTTATGTGTCTTCTTCAATGTTTTGCCTTACAGCGGCTAAAGCTTATTTGGTGCTCACTGTTTGGGATCTTACAAGATGCACATTATTATTAAGAGTGTAAAACGATCCACAGTTATTCGAATTAGCCTATATGATGGACGAAGTTCAAAATAAGTTTAATGTTCAGAAACATTATTTTTATAGAAAATGTCAATGATTTGCAAGTGTTACTCTCTTGTAAGCATATCCATGATAAAACCGCAAGCCCAACTGAACAAACAGCAGCTATCAGCTGTTAAATCGGTTGTCAAAAAAAGCAGTGCTACCAACTTAAAGTTGTAAACCTGAAAAATAACACCCATTACTTCATTGTAGCGTTAGCTTAAGTGCGCTCGCGCAAGAAAAAAATAAACATTTCAATTTACCTTAGTTATTACTAGCAAACAATCAAATAATTTTGTTTTATAAAGAGTTTATAAAACAAACTGTTATAAACTTCTTATAAGTCAAAACTATATTTTATGATTAAGGCCTTAAAAATATAACATATAGGAGGTCATCTTAAGCACATGCTGCTTTGGATTCAAACGTGAAAACAGTGTTTAAACAAAGCAGAATACTTAAAAATATTGCAAATCAAATACGCGGTGAGCTTTAGAAACATGTTACATTGTTTACTGCAAAGCAACGTACATACATTTTGACAAAAATCAAAGTAATCGATGGAAAATTTATTTATTTAATTATGTATACTAATTTTAATATAAACCAAACGAGAACTCTATTATATATTACGGCACAGAGTGTGCACAGCAAATCACGAGACAAATATGTTTCTTGCTCGTATTAAGTTATTTGCTAATGCAACTTCTTAGAAGTTAGAAAATGTATACTCTTCGAAATAACAAAAACCGTCATTCCTTAAAAATAACTTACTTTCTTAATGTTGGCATATTCTCAAAAATAATGGATCAATCATGGATTGCAACAAACCTTCAATTGCAAATTGTGCTACAGACGGTAACTGATAGTTTGAATATGTAATGATGTACTTATGTGGTTTTTTATAGCAACCAATAAATTATGGGAACAAATTGCGGCACTAAGATATCGAACGAAAGTACTAAAAAGTTCTAGTTAAATTTTGTACGGAAATACGATAGAGTTTCGCTATTGCAAACTTCGGTAGTATTAATTTTTCATATAATATTAATGAATTCGCATTACCTTATACTGTGTTAGTAGTTTTTTAGTTTGGAAAATCATTTAAAAATTTTTATATGATAGAAAAAATAATGAAGTTCAGTTATTGCGAAGTTTATATTCGAGATTTTTTTTTGTTAGTAAGTAATAAATGTAACCTTTTTCGTTAGTTTTAGTTACGAGTATTATTGATTAGTGTTTTTTTTTTTTTTTAATTGTTACAATTTAAGTTTAACATTTATTAACGCACTAATAATCCCAAATTATTATTTTACTTATTCAGTAAAATATTTCTTTATTAAAAATACATTGAAATTGATTATTTGAGGGGTTTAGCTGGATCCTATGTTATTATTGTTCGAACTTTATTTGTTTCCATATTTATGATTTGATTAGGCTAAAGCTCGTATCGCTCTGTAAGCCAAATTACAAGGGATAATTATTAATGAACAAATAACACCAAAGCTAATTGTAAATGTTTGGACCAACACTAGCAGAACGGAACAACTAGCTGTTTTTGAAGTCGCCACACCTTAATCATCAGCGTTCTTTGTGTTGGGTCCACTTTGTGTGGTGTCAGTTGATGTAGATTTCTGCTTTATATGTATACTCGGATGTTCAGTGTAAATGGAATATGTGAATTGTTTGTTCGGAAACAGCTAGTTGTTCCGTTCTGCTAGTGAGTGTCAGAACATTTACAATTAAGTTTGGTGTTATTTCTGCATAAATAACTTTTTCCATCGTTTTCTAAGCAACTGAAATCTTTTGAAGTATAAGGTATTTATGATTTACAGTACGGTTAAGCTTTAATGAATACAGAATTAAAAAAAAACTAACCTGTATTAAGTAGCTGGACAAATAACTCTCATTTTAAAAATAATTTAAATTTGTACATATGTATGTAATACTCATTATTATAGTATTAAATGTTTTCTAAACGCTTTCATAATCGGTGTCCCTCTCATCATCATGCTCTGGTACTGAGTAACATTTAGAACTTTTGCTGGAAGTGTGTTGATTCTTTATCGATTAACTCGATAACTTATAAGAAGAGGATCTAACGAAATACTTTTTGTCGTATCGTATTTCCGTATCTTTTATAATCTTTGTTGCGAGTCTCTTGCCTCTTGAGCCTCGGGAGCAAAACTCAATGGACGTTAAGACCATCTTAAATTTTTCGACTTATGCTAACTTCATGCCTCAACAGACTTGGCAATGAGAGTAACAGCCTGTGCAGATTCTGTGATTGCGAAGATGAAACTAGAGCAGCATAGTCTGAAGGACTGTGAACCGTTATGCTACAAAAGATATAGCCAATTGGGCAAACACCTATTGGAGGATTGGGAACTGCCAACTCTGGACCCACTGTTAATCCTGAGATTCATCAGGAGAGTAGGTCTAGATGCGGTGCTCTAGCACCTGGCAGTGTATACAATAGATCTACTTTGGTCGCAGTGGCCTGTGCTTCGCGTTTGACTTAATTCATTCATTCATTCAACTTCATGCCACTTTTTCGTTATACATAAGGCTGCTACTATATCCGAATCATTTGCTCTCTACAGTCGCCGAATTTTTGTAAAATGTATTTAAACTAAAACAAGAGAACTTCATAGGCACCTTTCACTTGCCATTATAATATCTATTTGTTCTTTTTGGAAAACCTTTTACATAAATAAAGGTAAAAAAACTACAAGTGCTTTGAAAAAATACGATAAAAATGAAACGTGTGTGCTTTAACACGAATAATAGGAAGCAGATAAAAGATAGAAGATGGCCTTGTCAAGGGTCATTGGATTTAATGAGGTCTAATGTACATGTGATTAATTAGTCTTATTTTATATGCATATTTTGAAATTTATTATATTTATAATTTTTTGCAATAAATTTTTTTTAGTTATTAAATTTAGTTGGTTTATTCATTTCGTTTTTCTTTCTTTACAGGCCATGTTGGATCATATAAAGCATTCAATTGTTAGCTTACAAATTGCTAAAAATATGGCTCATCCCATCAATGGCATTTACAATGGTCCTACCAATATTCCTTTAGATAAAAATGATTCAGACACCGCAGCTGCCGCTACACCCACTACGATAATGCTATCAAATATTTTATTGAAACCGGATATTTTAGGAGGTGATTCAACAACTGTTAATGGTGAGTGTGCAACTAATAATTTTTAACTTTAACTTGTAGTAGAAAAAAATAAATAGAATGCTTGTTTTGCAAAAACAATTTTTAAGTTTTCAAATTTCATACAATCCAATGAAGATATAAAAAGAAGTATTTTCCTTCCCCTAGGCCCTATGGTACGTGCACAAGCCTTTTATGTGAAATTTTTACACAAGACTGAATATGATACAACGATTTGATTTGCGATTTTTTAGATAACTATGGCTATATTTCAATAAAGGAACGATATGTATAATTTTAATGAATTTTAAGTGATACAGATTAAATTTAATTGAACCATAGTGAATTTTAATCAGAAATAATTTATTAATCGGGCTTAAGTTCAGTATTTTCAATACTTATTGAATGAAATATTTTTATTAATTAAACTGAGTTTCCACAGAAGAGAAGAAAAATTAAACTAGACTTTAATATGGGTGAGGGAAATACCGATATTTGTACTTCATCAGCACCCATGCCTATCTCTAACTTTTCTCCTATTCTTTAGAAACTCACTTTAATTAATAAAAATATTTCATTCAGCAAGAATTGAAAATATTGAACTTAAGCCCGATTAAGAAATTATTTCTGGTTAATGAATTTTCCTACTTCCCGGTATATAATGTTACTGATTTTACACAAATTTTGATTTGGTAGCCGATAGGATCATGAACTGGCGTGTACTTCTGGAACACACCTTTTCTGATAATAGGTTCATTGGGTTTAGTATTAGGTAGCGAGCAACGGTGGTAGAAATCTCCCGATACATTAGGCAGACTAATTGGCGTCTGTATAGGTCTATGTTTTCTAGACAATTGGGATGGATTGGAAACTCGTCACTTCTAGTAATCTCAGATTTATATTGTGAGGTTGATAACATCACTATGAACTTTAAAAATGTAAGGTAATCGTCCTGCCCTCTAAACAGGTCGAGTGGTAAGAAGAAACCGCCTTGGTGGAATAGAGAGTTACAATTTTGCAGTAGGTGTACGTGCAGAAAACTCTTCAATAAGGCTAAATCATCCAGAAATGCATTTGACTGGATAGCTTATAAAGTAGAACTAAAGGAATATAACATGGAAGAAGTTTTGTGAAAACATCGAAGATGTTTCAGAAGTCTGTCGCTTGAAGAAAATTTTGTCCGCTACTCCCTGCACACTGGGGTATTTGAAGAGTTCCAATGGGACGAGGACTATATCCAGCGAGGAGTCGTTAAAACTCCTGCTGGATACTCACTTTCCGGGTAACTCAGTGTCTGAGATTCAGACATCTGATCTTTACCCGATACCTACGGAAAATATATCTGACATTGATAACATGCAGACTTTAAATTGGGCTTCGAGAAGCTTTGAAGCCTTATAAATCTCATGGACCCGACGGTGTTATACAGGCCGAAATACAGAAAGTATCGAATATCATAGCCCCCAGGCTACTAAGAATTTACACATGTTGTCTAAGACTTAGTCATATTCCTAATAAATGGAGGGAAGCGAGAGTGGTCTTCATTCCGAATGCTGGTAAAAGCTTTCACACAACACTGAAGGACTTCATACCAATAAGTCTGTCATCCTTACTTCTAAAAACATTAGAAAGGATGGTTGATCATTATATCCGCAAAACAATTAATGGTAAGCTATTTTCCTCGCATCACGACGCTCTACACGAGCTGGTTAGCACAATAGCGAAATCGCTCTCTATGGGTGAATATACCTTTTGTGGCCTTCGTAAATATTGAGGGTGCTTTTAATTTGCGATAATTGATTCCTTGTCAAATTTGGGGATTATGTAAGTGGATTCAGAATCTACTAACTCACCGCATGATAACTTCGGCTCTAGGAGCTTCTAGATAACCCTTTTTGTAAATAGGGGTACTCCATAGGGAGGCGTTTTTTTCGCCACTGTTGTAGAATCTAGTTCTAAATCCCGTGCTGCTATCTAGAATAGCGGGGGTGCAAAACCGTGGCCCATGCTGATGATGTGGCAATAGCTGTCAGAGAAAAATTCCTCACTTCTCTGAGGAATATCCTACGGGATGGTCTTTCACATTTAACAAGATGGGCGGCGGAGAAACGAGGACTTGCCGTTAATACTAATAAAACGGAACTGGTCCTCTTCTCCAAGAAGTATAAGATACCTCTTTTCCAACCTATCAGTCTTAATAGTACGGTTATAAAAGTGTACAACACTGCAAGTGTCTCAGAGTTATTCTTGATTCCAAGCTGAGTTTCAAAACTAATATTCTAGAGAGAGTGAAGAAAGCAACAATTTCACTCTATCTATACAAGAAATCCATTGGGAAAAACTGGTGCCTTACCCCCAAAATCATTCATTGGATATACACTGCAATAGTACTCCCGATTCTCATGTATGGGATCATCGTGTGGTGGCCGTCCATGGAGAAAAGACGTACCTACATAACTTACACAGGGTGCAAAGGCTTGCATCCTTTTATATAACCATTGCTCTTCGCACTACTCCTATGGATGAACTGGGGATGGTCCTGCACCTACTACCATTGGACCTAGTAGGGAAAGAGATAGTAACAACCTCAGCAATCCGTCTTCGTTGTAGCTCTCTGTGGAACGGAAATGGTACCGGCCACTGTGGAATGCTTGCTTGGGGCTGGAGGATTGACCAAACCTCCCCTGCTCTACTACATGAACATCTTTATAAAACCTGGATACCATCCACTTAATTCTGGATGAATGGAACTCCAGGCAGAAGAAAAAGTGTTGATTTTTATACGGACGGGTCCAAAACACAAGAAGGTGTGGGTTATGGGGTTTTTTCAGGGGCTTTAGGCATTCGTATTGGAAAGCGACTTCCGGATCACTGCAGTGTCTTGCTATAAAACAGACATTATGGCCCTTGAATCCCGCTTCTAAGAAGAACAACAACAGCCCTCGAACGTCGATCGTCTCTAAACGAGATGGCAGAGCAGTTTGATTTTAGGATCATCTGGATCCCGGGGCATAGAGGCTTTCAGGGGAACTCTAGGGCTGATGAGCTTGATATAACTGGGACAATCCTACAGGTTCCATGGGATTTGGAATGTGTGGGCTTACCCCTACTCTCTTGCAAACTCAGGCTTAGGCGCAAGACAGAAGATGAAACAAATAGAAGGTGGGTCACAAGCATTGATTGCGTGATCACAAGGCAGTTTTGGACTCATCTAAATAGGAAAAATACAGCTTCTTTGATTTTAAAAAATAGGAAACAAATCTCAATTGTAGTGTCCGTGATAAGTGGACACTGTGTAATAGGTAGGTATGCACAATAGTGAAAGGTCGAACATAATGGTTTTTGCCGCAGCTGCCAGGATATCAATTAAGAGGAAAGTGTAGATCATTTTCTGTGTTACTGTCCGGCGTTGGCTGAAATAATTAGCACGTTGACTACAAAACCGAAGGTCCTGGGTTCAATCCATGTATCCAACAGTCATTGAATAACAACACCACGCATTCTGATGTGCATTAGTGTCCCTTTGTATCAGTTGTTGCAGGAAAGTTCAAGTGATGAAGGCATAGTGACTGGTCACTGAACTATACCGACTTCAGCAGATACTAGTCCTAATGTGACATCAGAGCGCCCTCCTTCGTTGTGTAGCAGAATCATCGGCGAAGTAAAATAATCAATAAAATGGCTACAAAACACAGCTTCAAAAATTTAATACGCCTCATTTGACACCAGATGGCGTAGAAACACTGCATTATCAAAAAGCGTACAAAAAAAAGCAGAGTTGTAAAAGAATGAAGCTTTCCTCTATCTCTTCCTTCACCACCTGTCTTCTCTATCACTATCCCTTTCCTAAAGAAGGTAACACCTATTAATAGTAGTAGGCATTAATTGCCTGAGTGTTACTTCTCTTTAAAAAAAAAAAAAAAAAAAAAAAAAGAGAATGGGCACTCTTGAGTTCAAGAAACTTTCTGACGTAGCCAGTGTTTAACTGCTTAGTAGCTTTATATTGAGATCTGGTTGGTTTGAGTCTCCGTGCTATCACAATGGACCAAAATGAACTAATTGAGTCCGAGATTCTGACTGCCACCCTTACCTAACCTACACCAATCTTTGAAAATCGAATTTTCGTCATATATGGGCGTTTTTTGGTCCTAGCAGTCGACCTGTGACTATTTTCGGGATGATGTCCGGATGGATGCATGTGTTTATGTATATAAGTAAATGTATTATAACTAAAGAAAGTGTCATCAGATAGAAAGCAAATTTTTGGCGTTCAAAAAATATTGAGCTGACTTAGATGTCGTAATATAGTGAATCATTTCTGTTCGGGAGATTGCGAAAGTACAATTTTCACAAAACAGTTTTTTAAACATATCTTAGACTACTTAAGCGATTAATAGTAAAATCTAATCAACTCTTAACCCAAAAACGAAACTTCGATTTCTGTCTTTGTCCAAAGTCACGTGATTCATTCGGTAGATACGAGTAGCGTTGACGAAAATTTTCGAAAATATTATATTTTTTCTAATAACTTCAAAAGTCTTCGTCAAATCGATTGTAGATATACACTGACTGATATTTATAGGCTCCAAAAGTGTATCGAATGGCGCAACTATTAACCAAAAATCCGTAAAAATAACTCGGTAATTTCTGGTCAAATCGATTTTCTATACAGATTATTTTTTTTGGGTTTTAAAAATTGGCGGGAAATTTTAGGCATGGCCTGCAAGGTCAATTGATTTCCATATTTTTTTTTTGTTTTGTTATACAAATTGTTGTGGTTTGCATTGTTGACATTTTTTAGAATTTCTGCCACATGTAAAGTCAATTCGCCTTGGTATGACCTAAACTGTGAATTCTTTACAATATCATGTAAATACCCAGCGGGAGAACTTAAAAGACTTTCTTAGTTCAGGTCATGTTAAAAGCCGGCTTTGGAATTTTTTTATTGAATAACTATTATTATCTAACTGCTAAAGAATGCCTTATAGAAGGCATCGATTCTTCCCTCACTCCCTTCTATGAGAAGAAAAAGAGTAGAAGTAACACGTTTTGCTTTGTTTTTTAATTTGAAACCCTTCCAGAATCTCGGCAAAAGAAGCGAGAACGCAGACTACCCCATAATGGCAACGCGTGTAAAAAATATGTGAGTATGGAATTGAGCGAAAATGGCCTTGTACATCCAAAATAAGCAGTATACAGGCCTTTTAGAAAGCTCCTCTTTCTTTTTCCCGCTGAGTAGTTTTAAGTGCAGCATGTGTTTGCTTGCGTTCGTGTGTGTTGAGTAAACATGCGCTTGGTCGGCATAATTTTATTTTTATATTTTTTTTTTGTCTTTTTTATGCAGTCTCTGACATAGCATACCCTCACACATATGTGTGTGTATGTTATTGCAGGCATAAATACCCTGTAGGAAATGTCAGTAGTAGAACAGCACTGGTCCATTAGTGAATTTTTGCTATAGACATTTAAAATGTGCGTGTCATTGAAAATATACTACTGACTAGGTGGTTCATTTAGGACCATATATACATAAATTTTTTTTTTTTTTTGGGAACTACTATTGTAGAAATTTTTGAACTGAGCGAGCATAGTGTGCCGCACAGCCGTTTTGTTGGAACCACATGTTATTATAAATGCTAAGTAATACATCGTGCAATAAATTTGGCAACTGATTCGACAAAAACTGAAGATACTCCTATCCGTTTAAATTATCCGGCAACTCATGTCCAATTATTTTACCATTTAGTGTCCACATATTTATTTTAAACTGATATTGTGATCTATCGTTTCGCACTAAATGTGGATTTTTTTTAAATGTCACCCATACAAAATGCAGATGTTCATGTATCCATCCCTTTTAAAGGTTGATTCATCGGACCATAGAACTTTTTCCAAAACTAGTGGATCGGCGAAATTGAACCCTTTCAGGATAATCCCGCGGCAAGTGTTTGCACTCCTTGTACATGGAACGGGTGGAGCTCATATATTTTCCTTATATATGTATGTCCTTGCCTCGATCCCCCAGGGGAGTCTATTTTTGACTATGGGTGTGGCAATCCCGGGGCCCCACTTGGGGTGATGTGGCTTTTGCCGTTGACGTACCTTTGGTATATTACCCATAGAACTTATGTGTTACTACCCGATCTCTGGCAACAGAGCAAAGGATGTGCAAAGGAAGACAGGTCTCTTGTTGTCAAACAACTGCCCCTGAGTTCAAACGACGATAGAGGTGAAGTCATTGTGGTGTAACTTCGAGGTCTAACCAGAGACACGGGTGCGACGGGTGCCGGTTGCCCGACAGTTGAGCTGCTCTGAAGTTTTGGGTGTATGTAGCGGTCGTCAGGATCCTTTGCTAAAACGTCGAGTTCGTCCTACCCCACGGGGTTAAAGGGATGATTTTGATGTGTGTGGAGTAGGCACTGGATTTTTGGCGACACAGCCATGCGTCCATCTCCGATGAGTGGTTGAGCTGTGCCGGCAATGGTTAAGGAATTCTCTTGGGGACTTCGCTGTGGGTGTATACACAACACTTGTGGTGTGAGAACCTGGAGAATAAATGTTGCTATCAAAAACGCTGGAAGCATAGTCTTGGGTTCCCAGTGTTAAATCAATGCTAGTGATTGGTGTGACGCGGTCAGCCAGACACTATTTTAGGTACTGTTGCCATACAACAGATAGTACTGTTTTGACAAAGTCATTACCGCTAAGAGTTTAGATATCCCAAAATACCTCAGCAAGGTAATTGAATATAGTACAGGGATAACTATATACAATGATTGCAACCTATGTGCCTTGGTGAGTGGGCACATTGGTTCATTCAAAAGGGTGCATGGGGGGGGGATAGTCTGGCGTCTTACCTACACCCAGTGCTTGGCACCCGTAAGATAAGGCCGTAAAGGCAGGTACTCTCGAAAATGTAAGCACATTTGTGCTTGCCTCGATACTAAGAACTGATACGGTTGGATGGATCTTGTGCAACTTGTTGCAAAACTTCCTATTCACTAGGTATTGTGGGTCTTCCCTCACTACTTGCTTGATGTATAAAGGGTGGGCAAATTTTAGGTTAAGAAGTACATTGGCTGTCAAATGATGAAATGTCAAGAATTGACATGTCATCCTTTGATTTTTATTTAGTAAAAAGTTGAGAAAGTTTAACCATGGAACGCTACACACTTGAACAAAACATTTTAATTCTGAAATTTGTGAATTTTAATTTGAAAAACCGGGTTTACGTAAACAAACAAGAAACAACTGATGCTCTGAAAGATGAATTTCGGCGCTGCAGTGACGAGATAATTGAAAAGATCGGACGTTTGCTGACGTGCTAGTGGTGGACATTTGCCCGACATCATATTCCATTATTAATTTCCATATTTCTAGTTTACAGTGGTATCAACAAAACTGAATTTTTCAAAAAACAAGTTTGTTTTTAAGCCAATTTACCTTCGTAACCTTAAATTTGCCCACTCTTTATTATAGCACAACTGAACAAATACTCTGAATAAAAAACATTCTGCCTTATCGTGGTTGGCGTATTTCAAATACGACTACGACTGTTTGGTAAT
Organism: Tachina lurida; assembly: GCA_944452675.1. Taxonomy (NCBI): domain Eukaryota; kingdom Metazoa; phylum Arthropoda; class Insecta; order Diptera; family Tachinidae; genus Tachina; species Tachina lurida. The sequence goes on from OX101756.1 coordinate 100,865,214, forward strand.
ACATTAAAGAAGACTTCAATAGTTTTTGTTTAATCTACTACCAAACAGTCGTAGTCGTATTTGAAATACGCCAACCATGATAAGGCAAATTATCTCGCCGAAACTTATATCTGAGTGTATATGTTTTTAAGCAGCAAAAGGAAATATTAATATGTAGATGCTCCGCTAAAAAAGTCACCGAAATAGTCGATACTTAATCTCAATCTTCCTACGGGGTATGTATGCATTAAACAATGTACATTGTACATACTAGAGATGGGCGCGTGTCGTGTTTTTTTTTCATGACACGAACATTCCACAAAATGTTCGTGACATAAAATCTGATTTCGTGCGTGTTCGGGTCGTATCGTCTTGAGCAAAATTGACACGATAAAACACGAAACGATTTTAGTTGTAAAATACGTGTTGATAGTGTAGGGGTCTATTAAGCTTAAAGTTCTGAAATTAAACAAAAATACATGTGTACATATGTATCTATTTGAATATAAAAAAATGCTTTCTTAATATTCAATTTGATTTCGTGTGTGTTGTGCAGTTTCGTGTTGGGAAAATTTTTCGCGTGCATGTTTCGTACATGTTTCCCTTGGTATTCGTGTACGTGTTGAGACGTGTTGGAAAAATTCGACACGCGCCCATCTCTAGTACATACACATACTTAGCAAATATTTTCTTTTCACTGACATACACTGTTTAGTAGTATTAAGTTGGTGGTATTGTCAAGTGGTTGGTGGCTTTATTCTTAACAATTTTTAGTAATATATAAGATATTTTTTTGCTACACAAGACGCATGTGGTTAGTGTCCATTCTTTTTTTATAACTTAAATAGACTTTCTTATCACAACCTATTATAATAAGAATACCTGCTGACAGCTGAGTCATGAAATGCGGTGACATGTGTGGGAAAATCTTTAGAATTTTCTTTTTGTCTTGTCTTATTTATTACTCGTATGTATTTTGTATGAAAATTTAAATTGTATGTCACGTGACTTAATACGTTGTTAATGGTCATCACAAACATTATTATTTCTCATAATTATTATATAAAGGACACATACTATGTATGTATGTATTAATCTATCTAAATGCCTGTCAATTTAAATGTCATATAAAAACAAAAAAATAATATTAGCAAACAGTGTTGCCATTTTGATGTTTTTGTCGTATACATATTTATTTTTTTGGAGCTTTTTAATACATCGTTCGCGTTCTCGTGTGCTTTTCGCAATTATATATCGAGCCTTTGCTTCAATAGAGTCATAACTCAAAAAACTTGTTTTGCAAAAAAAAAAAACGAGTTTGATGTTTTCAATTTGCTAACAACTTAAATAAAAACAAAACGTTGTTCATCTCTCAAGAGTTGAGTATAGAAGATGTTTATATGAAATTTTTAAGAAATAAGAAGAAGCATATGACGATTAATTATGTATTATTAAAGGATGGATATGTACGAGTACCTACCTATATATCGAGCCTTATTTTCGATTTTATCGTAAGCGACATGTTATCGAAAATAAACTTTTTTATTGAAATTAAAATTTTATGGGCCTATCCATAGTTTAGAATTATCAAAACTTTTAAGATACAGACTATACAATTTTATCGTAACCGATATTTTACGTACAAAATCATATTTGAATATTTTAAAAAAACCTTCTCCTGAAAACTTTAATTTTTGTCGCTTACGACAAAATCGAAAATAAGGCTCGATATATTAACTGGCTATTCCACTATGTCGAAAGAATGTCTTCAGGTGAATTATATACAAAAGAAAATTAATTTCTATTCTCTATATAACCCCTGTACGAACTTTGGCTCGAACTACAAGTCGCAAGTGTTTACATACGAATTCTCAAAACACTAAATGATCAAACAGAATTGCAGCATAAACACATTTCCCATACAAAATTCCACAAAAAACTATCCTCAGAAAGCAGTCGATGTATAGAATCTCTTTTATTTTGAGAGCGTTTTTTCTTATGCTCTCACACATAAATAAATATTCTCTCAAACATGTTACCAGACTTTCAATAAATTTCATACATTTTGTGAACAAAACTACAAAGAAAAATAAGCACAAAAGAAAATAAAACAAAAATTAGAGAGCATTTGAAGTTACCGCCGTAGAATTTATTATGGGCTTTGTTAATTTGACAGCGATTTTTCCTGAAGTTGCGGACTTATTCTGTTTGATCATTAATTCAAATGAGTTGTCAAAACTGCAAACGCAATGCTATTTTGCTTTCAACTAATAAAATTTATTTGCAAAGAAGCCAATAAACTACAAATTTACAAAAATTTTAAAATTTTTTAAGAGCTGATTATTTTTTGAACTTGATCGGCTTAGTAGTTCAAAATGTGTTTAAAAAAAAGCAGTTACATATGTGAAAATTTTATTTTCAAAAAATTTTCGAAATCTATCAAAACTAATATTGCGACATCTAAGTGTTTCCAATACACTGACCCGTTCTTAACACTACGTTCACACTTATGGTATTAAACGTGTGTAAGGCAAGTGTTTTAAAAAACTAAACACAATCGTTCACATTACATTTGAGATGTTTAAGGTTGACGTTTTGTCAGTAAATTATTGTATTTGTAAAAAATTACGAACAATTATGCTTTTTTAAGTTTAAAATTTTTAAACTCACTAATAATCCCAAATTATTATTTTACTTATTAAGTAATAAGTAATAAATACATAAGTAATAAATACATTGAAATTGATTATTGAGGGGCTCAGCTAGATCCTATGCGCATTTCACTTTTTTATTGGTTTATTATTTTCAAACAACAAATGTTTTTGTAAATAATTGAGTATTTTTTAACTAATTTACCAAATAATTTTTCACGTGCAGCCATTTAATAATAAAACAAAGTTGCCAGAGTTATCAAAAAAAACGGACTGAACATACTCCATTTACGTGTTTAAGGAAGTGTTTAAATTTAAAAGATCGTATGGTAAAACATCTCAAAATCGTTGTGTTTAAACTCTTAAGCACGAATGAGGCGTTAAACACGTTTAAAAACATAAGTGTGAACATAGTATTAGACACATCATTTTAGTTGTTTAACAAAACAAGTCAATGTATGGTAAAACATCTCCAAATCGTCGTGTTTAAGACCTTAAACACGTAAGTGTGAACGTGCTGTACGTTATGTGATGTTTACATATAAACACACTAGAGATTGGCGCGCGTCGAATTTGGCAACGCGGCTTAAACACGAATACTAACTTTCTTAAAAGCTTAAAGGCTTAATAAGAACATTTTTGTATATAAATCTGTTTTATAAACTCTTTATTAAACTATTATATTATTTATAAATAAGACAGCAAGATGCCCAACACGTGCGAAATACGCAAGCGAACAATTTTCTCAACACAATACTGCGCAACACACAGCAAAACTGCATTTGTTTATATTCAAATAAAAACATATGCTTGTTTAAAGCCTGCATCACATGATCGGCACAATGTACCGATTTTCGTCGGCTCACTGAAATGAAGTCATAAGTAATAAGGTAAATTTGTCTTATTTCTCAACTAATTGAAATATACATAATTACATAACTGCACCACACTGCATTGGTAATAAAGCCATATAGACTTAGTGCCGGTCCAGACTTGCAATTTTTGTTGCAGCAATTCTTGAATATGTGTGAGAGTTTTGAAATAGAAGTATATACTTTTTGTATTCCTCTCTCGCTCTTTTGCACTAAAAAATAAAAAGTTGCTGCAACAAAAATTGCAAGTCAGGACTGGGACTTATTCAAGAATGAATTAAGTAATAATGCCATTTTGGCTTATTACTTATGCCTTTATTGGAGTGAGCCGACGAAAGTCGGTACATTGTCACGATCGTGTCATCCAGGCTTAACCTCAGAACTTTAAGCTTAAGACATCCATACACTGTAAACAAATTTGCTGATGTTGCGTGTTTGACGTACAAAATATTTACGTCTAAGCTCTGGCTTCCACATCGTTTTCACGTGTTTTCTTGTGATTTCGGATATTAAAACACATGCTACACCTGCTTAAGTTGAAATTTATAAAATATATACTAGTATGTCTATACAGTATGTCTTCTAGCATCCAAATTTAGAAGAAAACAATTTGGAAATTTTTAAAATTTTTCTCAACACAAAACGACTCGACCACGCACGAAAACAGATGTTTTGTCACGAAAACTTCGTTGTGAGTCGTGCTTATTCGTGTAACGAAAAACACAACAAGCGTCTATTCCTAATATACACACATACATACATCCATATGTTCATTATCACGTCTCAAAGGACCTCAAAACGTTCCTTACAGCGCACAGTGGTCTCAATGATAAATCTAGAGCCGTAAAAGCCGTAACTCTCTTTTAGAAGTACCTATTATCCTAATAATTTGTATAAGCAAATGACTTAGCATCGCATGACGTCTCAAAGAACCTCAAAACTTTTCTTACAGCGCACAGTGGTCCCAATGACAAATCTAGAGCGAAAAAAGTCGTAACTCTCTTTTAGAAGTACCTAGTATCCTAAAAATTTGTATAAACAAATGACTTAGCATCGCATGTCCTCAAGCCAAAAATTGGCGATTTCTATTAAGTGGGTGTGGTACTCTTCATATAAAAAATAACTGACATAAGACCTGCATCATTATTTCATAATCACTGTCAGTAGTATAAGTTGATTTCTGTGTTTTGTATAGTCGAAATATGTAAATATTGACTGCAAACACAAAAAATAACCAAAAAATGCACAAGAAAATAAGTTTATTGTGATTTCAGATGATTCGTATTTTTTTTTTAAATAATTAACATTTAACATTTCACATCTATGGCTCTAATAACGTCTGCATTAACGCGTTTACCTGCCTTATAAAGACTACTTGGAGCAGCAAATGTTAACTCTTCTGGGTAGTAAGTGTTCACAAATACTTCATTTTCGAAAAAACAATTTGCAAGGTCGCCCGTGCTTCGATGTTGAATGTCCGTCCTCCGAGTCTTGTTCCAAAAACACACACGAGGCTTTACTGAGAAACAGAAAAATATCATCCAACCAACATTTATAAGTGGACTCGAAAACATTCTTTGTTCGATGTGCTTTCATTCACTTCTTCGAATCGAACGGAAATGTGTTCGAATTGCAATGTTAATAACATACATATTCGAACAGTTTTCGTTTCGAATCGAATTACATAATAACCCCCCTGCTTGTTTTAGTTTATTTGTACAGTCGTCATTTTCATAATTTTGAATCAATTTGGGGATAGACATTGCAACCTAAAGATTCGATATGATGTGTTTCGGCAAATATCGGCTGCTGATGCCTTAAATATTTAACAATTTACATGTTATAGAATATAACGACAAAAAAAATTTGGGTGATAGCTGGTGAAATTCACTTTTAAAAGTCTAACACAAATCCCAATACAGATACAATTCCAGAATTAAGGAATACATTGTAATTTTCATACATATTTTTATAAACGGAATACTAAATCAACTGGACATCTAGAATTAAAGAAAATACAAATAAAAATTAAAAAAGTATATGTATATAAAACCAACAAATAGTACAGAAAATGTTTTTACCTTATTATAAAATAAAACCTCTCAAAACGACACACAATTGAAGGTTAGCCGCGAATAACGTTGTAAGTGACAAAATAATAATTTTTCAGGAGAGCCAAAAAACGTATTTTAAAGCAATATTGTTTTTTTCGTTTAATTTTTTTTAGCTTATCAAAAATAATGATAATTAACATTAACTATTCTTTTGGTATCTCTGTTCTATTTATTAAATGTTTTCGACAATTTCTTTTGCATGACTTTGTTAGTTAGTTATAAAGTTCTTCCACGGACTGACTGTTTGCAACTGTATTTTGACGGCGATAAGATGCATAATTTTGGATGGTCTGATATTTGAACACTTCAAAGGAGGAATGTTAACGGTAATCTGCGAAAAACCCGCTTTTCTAAAAATTGTCTTTTACAACGTTATTCGCGGCTGTGCTTCAATTATCGACTCATTTCTTATTAGAAACAAAATTAAGCAATTATTTCTGTTTGATAATATTGTACCATTAAAAAAAATACTTCTTTCGCCCGAAATTTGGTATTGGGACCATAGTGCAGAGGGGAGCTGAAAAAACGGACATTATTCTAATGACAAATTGTCGGTTGGTTATTTGGTTGGTTTGCCGCAGGAATATTGTATTTTCAATATACTGTGGGGCAAACCAGTAACCGATGAAATGTGATTATCAGGGAAACCAGAAATATGTGGTTTATGCGCATTCAATATGCAGTAAAAACTTGAAAATATGCACTAAAAACTAAAAAATATGCTCTTAAAAACAAAATACGAAAAAAATAAAATAAACAAAAAAAGGAAGCAATAAAAAAATTAACAAAGATTGACAGCCGTGCTAAAAAAAATTATTTGAGTTTGAAGGTGACGTTAAAACAAATCAAACTTTAACTTAAGCAAATAATAAAAATTATTTTTTTGGATACTCGTAAAAATTTAGCTTCAATTTCAAAAGAGATCACGAAATCAGAATTAAAACCTTATAACTGTATTTTGGATAAATAACAACAAAATATTGACCTGGATTTTCAAATAAAAATCGTGGCCTGTCACATCTAAATAAACTTTTATACACTGACAATGTTTCTTCGACATCTACTCGGGGGAGAGTCCGTCACAAATTGCAAAACCGAATTTTTATTGAAACTAAAGTTCGAAATAACTGCGTAATATATAAGAAAAATGTATACACTATGAACATGGAACATTGGAAATGAGATTTAGATGATGGCGAAAAATAGAAATAAAAATGTTGACCAACACATAAGGTTGTAAGCATATTAAAATCAAAAACTTCTATAAAGCATCAAAATATGGCCTAAAATTATGCTCTAAAAATTGGAAAATATGCTAAAAAAAAATATGCGTGTAAGACTGATACTTGCAAAAATATGCTTTAAAGGGTAAAATATGCAAAAATATGCACTAACAAATCGATGCCAAAATGCATAAAAAGTTGTGAAACGGATAAATATCTTGTCCCCGCATTATTAAAAAAAAAAAACATGCAATTGCATATTTGCGGTTTCCCTGGCCAGTATACACCGAAAAAAAAAAATTACCAATCATATCCATTGTGTTTTCAATAAGATGTATTGGACCAACTCCGTACCAGGAAAAACAGCCCCATACCATGACATTTCCTCCTCCATGCTTAACCGTTTTCTGGGTGAATCTAATATGGAATTCTTTGCCTTTTGGTCGGCGAACATTTCTTCCTGCATCGTTGCCAAACAAATTGATTTTAGTTTCGTCGGTCCACAGGATATTTCGCCACTTTTTTCTCCTTCTAGCCCGCACCATGTTTTATGATCCAAAGCAAAACATTTCCTTTTCTTCAAATTAGCCTGTCTAAGCAAAGGAATTTTTCTAGCTATTCTGCCTGGTAGTTTTGCATCCAGCAATCTTCTTCGGACCGTTCGGGATGATACTACATTTCCAATTTCACTTGAAATTGCCTTAGAGGACTTAAAAGGGTCTCGTTTAGCTAAAGTTACTATGCGGTTATCCGTCGCTGGAGATGTTTTTTTACTTGAACCACGTCTCTCAACATTTGGTTTTGGTTTTAAAGCATTGGTTACAAAATTTTCAGACCGTCTTAGCGAGTTGGTAAGTTTTCCCTTTCTCCCGTAGTTGATGAACAAAACGTCTTTCTTCTTCACTTCAATGATGCCCACGACCCATCTTAAATGCTTTTTAATAAAATTTTATGTCTTTGTTTATTTCAATTAATATTATTTCACGTTCTATCTCACTTTTTGACAAAAAATTCCAATTTTCACAACTTTACACAATTCACACCTATTTCACTGTCCAAGCCGAATAGCACGTAAAACAAAAAATTTGTACGTTTCTATTAGTGGGATTTCCCTTTTTTCTTCTTTAAATAGTGATGCCAGACTTATAATTTTCAAATTATTGTTATAGGAGAAGTTTATTACAATTTCTGCTAAGATTAAAAAATTAAAATCCTTACACCTATTTTTCTGTCCAGATCTGTATATCGTCACCTAAAATTCAAAAGGTCGTAACAACCAAAAAATTCAAATTAGACTCTTTGATTGATTATGATGTGATGAACCAAAATACATCTTTCCTTAAAATTTTACTTACATACTCGTACATGTGTTCAAAAATACCGATTTTATTCATTATTCAATTTGGCACCTAACAAATAAATAGTCTTTAACTTATAAGCAGGGCTAATTTTTCTGGCTTTTTGCCAGAAAAAGCATTTTTTTGCATATTTCAGTTTTTTTGTAGAAAAATGCTTATTTTGGATCACCTTGCATAAAAAAGCTTATTTTTCACTCTGGAAACGCGATTAATATATAACAAATCATATAGCTCAAACTGGTGTAAAAGAAATTCACATAAAATATATTTCTTTCCTTTTCTTGCACATGTATTTCTGCATGTTATTAATTTTTTTCTTTACTTTTCTATAACTTCTACCACAAAATCGAACTGAAACTATAACCGCCGGAGGCTTATGATTGTTTGCTTGCAGATATTCGATTCAAAAATACCTTTCGTTACCCTACGTCTCCACGAGCTATCAACTTGGACATGACATGAACATGACGCCAGCAGAGCAACTGTGAAAAATTCATCAACTTCTTTGTTGTGGTGAACACGGGCGATGTCCATGTTCAGGCATATCAAAGTATTTTGCGGTAACGCAACAGAGATAGAATATTTACTAATTTTGTTCTGTTTCTTTGCTTTCTATTGTAAATGGTTGCGGACGGCGAATCTCATGGCGAACATCGTTGCTCAGTCATATGTTGGGGCATCTAAGTCAGAGCATGGACGAAACATGGACATGAGCGGTCTCCATTCGCATTTAAATATGCTCCTGTTACATCTACTGATGTTGAACTCATATTTTCCATGTATTCATTTGTTTTATGTGACAATAGAAGATCATTTCTTTTTGAAAATTAAAAAAAAACACAATATTGTTCATTCTAATAAATATCTCTTTAAATAAAAATACTTTGAAGTAACAAAATTGTTGATTTTATTCTTGCATATTTTGCATATTTGTGCATATATGTAACTGCATATTTTGAATTTTTTTCGTGCTATTCCTGGCGCATATTTTAAATTTTTATTTGCATATTTTAATTAGCCCTACTTATAAGGTTTTTTGCTTCTGTGTGTGCGTAGGTACACTTTTTTTGGATTTTAGGTGGCGATATATAATATTTAAATTATACCGGTAAATTTATCAAAGGAAATTTTCTTTAATATATTTGTTCTGAATATTCTTTCAGTGACAACTGCTCCCTTAACAATGATTGTTCCGGAAACATCATATTCCAGCAGTGAAGGAGAAGAAGATTTCTATGATGCGAATGATGATACATTTACAAGTATTGGCAGTTCACCGATGGCAAGGTGAGTGTGTAGTGTATTGTTTGAAATATTATGGACTGGCAATAGGCTTGCGATTTTACAAGTTTTAGTGCTAGACTTAGCACTTTTTTCTTCAGTTAACACTAAAGATATCCAAAATTGTGCTTAGTGCTAGTTTGGCAGTTTCTGAATTTATAAATTTTCCATGAATAAAACCTTAACCGAAATTGCGAACCAATTAATATTGCTAGGATCGCCCGGTGGTCTAAATTAGACCACTTGACACGTTGTATGTTTTTATTTATTATAAACATCTTCTGTGTACAAACAAAAACATTGAAGAAAGTTGTCTCTTTTTAAGCAAATTTAAATCGCTTATTTTTTACCACTTTTGAGCCAATATTTTTTGAACAACATCTATGTTGTGCATATCTACACAAAAATAGCTTTTAAACTATACATGTTTCATCAATATTGGCGGACGATAAGATATTTAACAGTGTACGACAGAAATATGTATGTGTGATGTATTTATATATAAGATATAACTAGCTGACCCGGGAAACGTTGTTTTGCCACATGAATTATTTCTAGGGTAGGAAATAAGAACTAACTCATTATAAGTGTGTGAGGATGTCGTATATGAGTGATACAGGCAGGGAGTGCTGTGAACAATGACGGAATGTAAAAACAACAAAACAACGAACATTTATTGTTTTAAATTTATTATAATTTATACTTTTATTAATTATTTTCAAATTAACTTATACCAAATTTAAAGAATCTTGATATTATAACTTTTAAGATATAAGATTAATTACTTTGCAAGGGGGTGCCCCTAGCATTGGTCCTATTCTACTAATATATTGAACTACTTCGACCTCACTCTCAAAAGAACCGAGTCCATACCAAATTTTAAGACTCTTGCCATTACAGCTTTTAAGACTTAAGATTATTATTAAATACCTTGTATGGGGAGTGGCCCTTCCCCCGGTCCTACTCTACCAATATTTTAAATAACTTTTCACCTCGCTCTTTTGAGCAAATTTGAAGAATCTTAATATTATAGCTTCCAAGATATGAAATTATTATTAATTACCTTACACGGGGGTGCCCCTTTCCCCGGCCTTATTATACAAATATTTTGAACTACTTCGCACCTCGCTATCAAAAGAGGCCACACCAAATTGTAAGACTCTTGATATTATAGCTTTCAAGATATAAGATTATTATTACTTACTTTGTATCGGGGGAGCCCCTTCCCGCTGTCCTATTCTACCAATATTTTGAATTACTTCGCCATACCAAATTTGAATACTTTTTACTCCTAAAGCTTTCAAGATATAATATATTTCGTTCGTGTGGGCGTGTCACAGCCCACTTAGGGATATGAAAAATATATTACGACCTATTCTCAGACCTACCGAATACACATACAAAATTTCATAAAAATCGGTCAAAAAGTTTCGGAGGAGTTAAATTACAAACACGAGAGACACGAGAATTTTATATATCTGAGGCAAAAAGTGCTTAAGTCGAGACAAGCTGATTTTGAGTTAATGGTACCTCCGTAATCTGGATATTCGAAAGTACCCCTGTTTAAAATCTCAATTAATTTGTGTGACAATTATTATTGTGCACTATTACTTGCGACTTATCTTTTTTAAACTTCTAATCTCATTTGGAATAATAGCTTAATTTAGGTTATACTTTGGGTATATTTTAACTTTAATGTCTTACTTATGGTTAGGGCTAATTAAAATATGCAAATAAAAATTTAAAATATGCGCCAGGAATAGCACGAAAAAAATTCAAAATATGCAGTTACATATATGCACAAATATGCAAAATATGCAAGAATAAAATCAACAATTTTGTTACTTCAAAGTATTTTTATTTAAAGAGATATTTATTAGAATGAACAATATTGTGTTTTTTTTTAATTTTCAAAAAGAAATGATCTTCTATTGTCACATAAAACAAATGAATACATGGAAAATATGAGTTCAACATCAGTAGATGTAACAGGAGCATATTTAAATGCGAATGGAGACCGCTCATGTCCATGTTTCGTCCATGCTCTGACTTAGATGCCCCAACATATGACTGAGCAACGATGTTCGCCATGAGATTCGCCGTCCGCAACCATTTACAATAGAAAGCAAAGAAACAGAACAAAATTAGTAAATATTCTATCTCTGTTGCGTTACCGCAAAATACTTTGATATGCCTGAACATGGACATCGCCCGTGTTCACCACAACAAAGAAGTTGATGAATTTTTCACAGTTGCTCTGCTGGCGTCATGTTCATGTCATGTCCAAGTTGATAGCTCGTGGAGACGTAGGGTAACGAAAGGTATTTTTGAATCGAATATCTGCAAGCAAACAATCATAAGCCTCCGGCGGTTATAGTTTCAGTTCGATTTTGTGGTAGAAGTTATAGAAAAGTAAAGAAAAAAATTAATAACATGCAGAAATACATGTGCAAGAAAAGGAAAGAAATATATTTTATGTGAATTTCTTTTACACCAGTTTGAGCTATATGATTTGTTATATATTAATCGCGTTTCCAGAGTGAAAAATAAGCTTTTTTATGCAAGGTGATCCAAAATAAGCATTTTTCTACAAAAAAACTGAAATATGCAAAAAAATGCTTTTTCTGGCAAAAAGCCAGAAAAATTAGCCCTGCTTATGGTGTATAGAACGATGTTTGCTTAAAAAATAAAGGTTAACAGAGAATTTCCCAGTTTAACTGCAAAAGAAATAAATTTCTGAAAATTATCTTGAACGCTTAAAAGTGCTCTCCTACAAAATAGTAAAATATAAGCACTTTTTCCTTATTGTCACAGATACATATACAGATATTATTAATCTTCGGAAAGTGCTCAATATGACAGGAGTTATATTACTGAACCACTCTGGGGTACACTAATGGATACAAAAATACAGTACTATCTCGATAATCCGGACACCCCAAATTTTGAGCACGTCCGAATTACTGGAGTGTCCGGATTATACTTACGAGTAGATGTTAATTTTTAATTTTTACTGTGAATCTACTGATATCTGTACCTAGGTACATACCTCTTTTCATTGTTCAAAAAGTCAATGTTTTAATACGATTTCTATAGTAAAATAAGTTTGAGATTTATGTATATATGTACATTAGGGTGGCCATTATTTTTTTTTATATCGTGTACTCTCACCCCCCCCCCCCCAAAATCGGTTCAGTTTTATGTAAAAAAAAATACAAAAAAATTTCATACCGATAAGTTGTGTTTTAGGGGGTGCGTCCTGCCCTCAAAGTTGGCCCTCAAGCCCATATATTCAATTTACTCGGTATCAATGAACCCTTAATTGCAGCATCTTTCTTGAAATACTGAAAAGGAGCTAAAAGTTTAAAGAAAAGTGCTGATATGCTGGCGTAGCAGTTCGTAGCCCAATTCAGTAATTTTTGCCACAGTTACAAAAAACTCGTTCGGATTGCGCTTGGAGGCTTATTCTCTATTGCAATGCGAAAGTCAACGCGACTCGAAAATATATAAATGCGAATAATTGCTATTCTGTGTTCCGATGTTTGCCAAGTTTTTTTATTCGCATTTAAAATGCGAAAAGGTAAATATTCTGTAATGCGAAAATTCATGTCAAATTATGCAGCAATTATTATTATTTGGCAAATTAGGCAACTATTTTATAATTAAAATAAAAATAATTTATAATCAAAGCCACAAATTTGACGTTTATTTGTTATTTTTTAACCACTGTTGCACCGATTTCAAATAAAATTCGAATGCAAATGCCATTGCATTGACTTTCGAATCGCAATACAGAATAACCCCCTGAAAACTATCGGACACTCCTTTGAAGTGATCACACAGTTGCATCGTGCAGAAAGCTTTTCATACCCAAATATTCCCGCAAAATGTGTTGTACTCGCTCGGTTGAGGTGCTTACATATTCGTGCATCTTACACAGTTTCATTCTAGAATCGTTCAATATCAGTCCATGGATTTTTATCGACTATTTCTGGCATGCGATCCTAACGTTTGGCGTCACGGAATCAGTGTTGGACTTAAAGTTACTGAGCTGGAAATACAGAGTCACGGAACTATCAGACTTCCCTCGTATGTAACTACGTATTCGACAATATCAGCCCATATTTTGAAAAACGCATATTGCTTAACATTCGCTTCTTTCGATTTTAAAACGCCAAACAGGTATTCCGACAAACGAAAACGCTAGAAATTTGGTGTTTTCAAACTGAAACGATCTGGGGTCTAATCGTCGTTTTCGATAACGAGCTGACTTGATCATATTTTTCAGTTTGAGATTATAGCATTCGCTATTGAACAATGTAGCAAATTTGGTTCGATATCGAATGCCATAATCTCGAAACTGAAAAAACGTGATCAAATCAGCTTGTTATCGAAAGCGAGGATTAGACCCCTGGTGTATTTTAGTTAAACTGCACTTCCCTGAAGGGACTCTAATTATAAATTTGTGCTAATAATATTTTTTTAAATAATCTTTAACACGTACAATACACATACACATACACACACACACACATAGACGCATACATAGACTCATACATATGTATGTAAGTTTCAAAGAAATACTTCTTCTCTTTGACTAATTAAATTAATCCAAAAACTAAATTTAATCTTGTTAGAAAAAGTAAACAAACAAACAAACAGTATTCGTTCGTGCTGGCAGTAATAAATGCAACTCCTTGTAGGACTACCTTAACATTCAATACTTTCGCCGGCTTCTTATTTTAAATTTTACTTTTCACCATGATTCTCTCTTGCGTATTTTGTTACCTACTCCGCCAAGATTTCTTGTTGTGCTTCGTAATAATATAAATTTGTTTTTTTTTTTACATTATTTATGTTAAAATATTAAATGCCGCATAACTTAGATATATATTCAAATAGGCCTTAATTTTAACAACAAAACGCTCTCCCCGAGCAAGCGTTTGGATAAACTCTTCTCTCTTCTGTGGCGAAATTATGTCAAAAGGAATTCCTTTTGCTGGACTCTTTTGAAAAAAAATTTCTCTATTTTTATGTTTCTCGTCACCAGTGTTGCCGGAAACTTTGTGGGAAGAAAATTATCATGTGCTAAAAAAAAATCATGTTTTGACGAATCAAATTATCGCAAATCCCATTTTATTTTAAAATGAAAAAAGTAATTGTAATTTGCATAAAAATTAAATTTTGCACATTTGCAGAAGGTATAGGAAGACTTATTACGTTTTGAATAAATTTCAACAGGATTGAAAAAGCTGGGAGGGACACTCTCAGCACAAGTGATGTTTGAACATTTTGCGAAAATTCTTCACAGCTAAGATTATCTATACTTGTAAAATAGTTATTAAATTTGATAAAACAATGTTCTCTGAACTCGTCATTTCAGTTTTTAATCTGTCAGAGAAGAAACTTTTCTGTTTATAATTTTCAAAGGGTCATAACATGGTAAATGGAAAAAGGCAGTTTTCGCTATTTTTAAAGGTAGGATCGAACTGGTGTTGAATGAAAATATTTCGGAAACTTCTTAGATTTGTACTTAGGCCGAGTACACACTGTGGCATTTTGTGACAAATATGGCAAAAATAACAATGGGAACTAGTGGCAATGATTGTCAACTCCGATATTTTTCGTTGTGTGGCATTACCACACAGACTGTTTACGCATCTGATGTAAACAGCTGTGAGAATAGGTTGGCTGCATTGCAAACACAAAAAGAAAATGTCAGCGTGTTGATATTTTGACATTGAGAAAATACCGAAATAATCTTAAATGTGTGCTGGGGGTCTACTCTGTATTTCGAAACGAAAGAAAATGCTTACGAATTTGTATGCTATTTACATTGCATTTCGAAAGCATTTGCTTTCGTTTCGAAATACAGAGTAGACCCCCTGGTATAAAAATTTAAAAGTATGGAAAACGAAAAAAAAGTGGAAAAGCACTCACAAAAGAGTGTGAGAAAAATTCAAGCGCCCTGCACACATGACATGACGACACAGCTATTTCAGCTTGTGGAGGTTCGTGACGCTGTATGGAAGCACAGGGTGACCGATGACATTTTTCAAAAATTGGCACCAAATAGGGATTTATCCAAAAAAAAGGGCAAAATTAAAAAAAGACATGAAAACTACACTAAACTTTTTCTTTTTAATGTATTATTATATAATTCACTCTAAAAAAAGGGGGAAAAAGTGGCGATTTGCCACTTTAGTCCTTCAAACGGTCACGCTGTGGAAGCATAAGTATATGTAGCATTTATAGGGATAGAAATGCGAAAAAGGCAGAAAATTTCGGTGGAGTTAGGTCTTCATGCACACACAATTTTTAAACCAACTTGAATCCTGCTTCCGTAAACTGGAATACAGAGTACAATAGAATCCTTTGGTGGCACGTATATTAAGCCCTGGTCTTTTCCTCCAATTTCTTTGCAGTTTTTTAGATTTTCTTAATTTTTTTCTTATTGATAAGCACACAGTGGCACTAACCAATTGAATAATGTTGCGATTGTCCATTTGTATAAATATTAATTAACAAACAATACGGAAAACAAAGCCTCGCAATGATAAAGCAAATGACACTAAATGACTTTATGTCAAAATTAGTTCTTGATGTAGACAATGATACCGTATTGCCATTATTTAGGGATGGGACTCTTTCGTGTCACAATGACACAACAAAATTGTGTGCCATCGTAAAATTTTATGGAAACGGCAATGCACACATATAAAAATGATAACATAAAATGACAACACATGAAATGCCAGATGTAAACTTGGCATTAGAGACCCCGAAAAAAATTTAAAAAAAAACATCATTTACTGAGAACGTGTCTAGCTTTGTTCGCCAGCTACTCATACATTTTCCGTAAATTTTTCTTGGGTTGTAATTCTTATTCACCCATATCGGGAATAAAAGTTCAAGTGAAATGTGTTCCCTTTCAGTAAAATTGCGATCGGTAATGTTTGCGTTGTTGTTGTGTCAGTATCCTATTATCTAATATTGTTCACCATGTTCGCCTTTTATTATAACATTTTTAAGACTAACTAAATAAATTTTTTAATAAAATCAATTATGACGTGGTAGTAAAAAACTATTAAACACAAATGTAAATTAAATATAGCCCTTACAGACCCGTGAACACCGGTATACAAAATGTTATGATCGGACTAAAAATTGCGACACACTGAACAAAATACTAAAAGAGCGGTATTTGTAGGAGTGACAAAAAAATAAAAAAATATATTTTTGGAATTGTTTTTACATAATCTTTAATCCTAGGGGATGACTGGTTTCATTGGACATTTCTATTGTATGAAAGGCGAACCACTGTATTGTACAATGTACATGCTTAAAGTAAAAATCATACCCCCATATTCATAAAATTTGAAACGAATTTGAAATGTATTTTATTTCAAATTTTTCATACAAAATTTTCCGAAAACGAATTTCAAATTCATTTTATTTTTTTATGAATACGGGGTATAATTTTTAAAAATTAAAAATTGTCATTTGAGAAAAAAAATCATAAAACCATATTTTGTTCAAAAAAAAAATAAAAACATCATTCTGGCAACGCTGCTCGTCACAAAAAGGATGTATTAAACAACAAAAATCTATACAACATGAGTATGTAAGATTTAGTATCATGGGACTGCTTGTATAATATTATGTGGCAGTAGTCATGCTCGTGTGTAAAGTCTATCGAATTTTCTTAGGAAGTAAATAAATTGAATAATAAAACAAAAGTGCAGACTTTGTTTAATTTTTAATAAAAGTAATTTATATACATATGTACATCTAAAATTACATATTTATATACATACATATGTATGTATATATATAAGCCTTAAACGTGCTAGAAAAATTTACTTTAAAATCAACGTTAATAACATAATTAGGTAACATTAATAAGTTACTTGCCAAAAAAAAAAATTATAAACAATGACGCACTTCGATTTCGGTGTTCAAAGCAAAGGAAAAACAAGTTTTTTTTATTATACCTTAATATTATGTACATGTGTAATTTGAAACCTAAAAAAAAGTGCTAATAACAAAAAAATATAAAGCCAAAATTAGTGTCTATAACAACAATTGTAAATTTTCGTATTTAGTATAAATCTAGTTTTTTATTTGAAGCAAAAAAGCGACATCCTAGTTTTCTACTGTTGCCAGCAGTGATGCCAACTATTTACAACCCAAACGCGCTATTTCCCTTCTCAAAACGCGCTAGAACGCGCTGAGTTACAACATTGTCAACTATTTATAGCTAAAACGCGCTATTTTTCTGCGCGCTAAATTAAATTTTAATAAAAGTCGATGTATGTATTAGTAAATATAGGAGTAAGAGTAGCTGAACATGAGAGTGATATCAAAAAAGGACGACAATCTACTGCACTAGCTCAACATTGTTTATATTATTCTCACACAGCTGATCTGGAAAATGTGAAAATATTACACAAAGAAAGAAAATGATATTAGAACGTTAAGAAAAAGCTTTATACTGTGATATTTAAAATTTTTGATTATTTTTGCAATTATTTTTTAAATTATGTGTTTTATGTTGTATGTTGTCATGTCGCGTAAAATAACATTATTGAAACTTAAATGCAAATTTTATTAGAAAATTCTATATGTAAGTTAAAGCAGAGTATTAATTGTTTTATTATCATTGTTGTTATTGCATTAAAATTGTTCTTTTATTTATTAATGTTACCAGATTTCAATAAAAATAGTATCCCTGAAGATGTTGGAAAATCCCAACGAAACGTCGGATATGAATAAATGAAATAAAAAAATTTTCTTTTATTTGCATTTAAATTAATTTGAATGACCTTGGAAGCCTGAATAGAGCATTTCTATAAAATACACATTAAATATACTTTTTTTAGCAACTCTTTTCCAGATTTTGCAATATTGCTTCTTCGAAATTATATCCTAAATAACTAAAATAATTTAATACAGAATCAGAATCACCAAATAACAACATACTCGTATGAAATGTCGAATAGTTTTGCGATTCAAATGATTTTTGTACTTCAGCTATAATAGATTCTTGATAAGTTATATACATTTTTTTGGTCACGAGTACGACTAAATATTTGTAGTTGTGAAATTTAAGGATATTTGGCATTTACAGTATTAAAATGCGTTTTTAATTCTAATCACAGGCAAGGAAATTTTATTTGCAACAGCTGAATCATTAACGAAATTAAAAATAGAAGCAATGTGAGTCCGATCACAGGGGAGATGTGTAAACATCTAGTAATGAAAATTTTTTTAATATTGGCTTATTGTAACGAAAATAAGATATATAAATGTTTGACTCTACTGTATGGAAAACTGCATGTATACTAGTGGAATTATTAGTTGTGGGGGTTTGTGGACAAGACTCTTTTAAACAAATATTTGACATTTAAAACGTGCTTTTATTTAAAAGCTTACATTTATTTTATATATTTCAACTTTTTAACCAAATTATCACCAGTGGCAACACTATTAAACTTCACAAGCAATTTTTATTAAAATTAATTAATAATTGCTCCTGCAGGTATGCTTTAAAATTCGCTCACACCGATTTGATAACATCTTACTCAAAATTTGTGATTGTATTATGAAAAAGATTTTTACCCCCTAGCGTATAGATGTTTACATATACAAAAAATTTATCAGAGTTTTGGATACTAGAAAATTGGTAAATTTATACAAAAAAAGAAAAAAAATTTAACTGAAATGATGTTACTGACTTTATCCAAAATGCGCTAAGACGAAAAAAAGCGCGTTTGGAGTAGTTAAAACGCGCCAAATCTAGCGCGAAACGCGCTGAATTGGCATCGCTGGTTGCACAGATAAAATATATTAAACCTAAAAGTATGCTCTAAAAAATCAATTGCAATAGAAATAAAAAACATACCAACATACAAACAAAAAATCAAAAAAAAAACAACATTGCTGTTCATACTTGCTGCATACATTTGCAATCTCTACAACATCTATTCAAAAACATTTTTGCTCACTAAATAAAGCAAAAGGACCAACAAAAAAAAAACAAACATGTTTAAAAAGTGGGTTAAGCGCGTAAGCATAAGGTAAGAATGACATTAAAAAATTCAAGACTACATACATATTTATAACATAGATTAATAATATTGTGTGATATTGAGAAGGCGTGCAGGAATTTAGCGAAACATTAGAGCTCAAAAACACATACATAACTTAATGAGGAAAGAAAAAATTTCTTAACAACTCTAAATAATTTCAATATCATCTTACACTTCAAGATTTTGAAGGAAAATGAACTACATATGGGTCATTCTACGTTAAGCGGTCATTTGATATTAGTAGGGGCAGCATGATAAAAAGACTTAAAATAATAATTTTTTACAAGATACATAATAGTATTTAATCATGTATTTTGTATGCATTTTTAAAAATGGCCAGTCAATTAATCTACTTTTACAGGTATTTTAAGTGACCAGGGGAGATACTCTATACTCTTCTAGAGACATGAAGGCCACCTTAATTTACATTGAAAATAAACCTTATCTTCGTAAAAATCAACTTTAATTATTCACTATTTTTTGGTGATAGTTTATAACAAACAAAAAAAAAAATCAGACTATAGTTTCCATATAGTCTTTTTTGTTTAACTTGAATTGGTTATTAAACTTCGAAAACAAAAATACTTATTATCTGCTTACAAAAATATCATAACATCTTTTTTCTAAAAAAAATAACATAAAAGTACATACTCGAAAGAAAGTAAATTATTTAATTGCACATATTTTGCAGAGCATCAATGCTCTGATAACAACTTTAAACTTAAATAAGAACTTTTACTTATAAAAACAAACATTAAAAAATATAACGATTGAGATCAAATCCTCTGTCCTTAAATTTTTTTAAATTGGCGGCTTATATGTTGATGGTTATTCGTTTACAAACTGGCATGCCTTCGCGGAAACTGCCTGAGAACAAGACTGAGAAGATACTTCAAGCTGATTTGGCTTTTTATAATTTATTAGTGGTTCACTTTCAGTCCCATATACATTATCAATAGTAAGGCGAGGTTTTGTACTCATGGAAGCAAAATCGAAAGTGCGGAACACAGCTTAAGCTGTAGCGTTGGCTGAAGTAGTTAGCACGTTGACTACAAAACCGAAGGTCCTGGGTTCAATCCCTGTACCCAACAGCATTTTTTCTGATGTGCACTAGTGTCGCTTTGTATCAGTTGTTGTAGGAAAGTTCATGTGATGAAGGCATAGACACTGGTCACTGAACGACTCCTACTTCAGCGGATAGTAATCCTAATGTAACATCAGAGGCTCCCTCCTTCGTTGTGTAAAATAATTATCGGCCAAGTAAAATAATCAATGGCTACTAAACAGTTTCAAAAAATTTAATACACCTCATTTAACACCAGAAGGCGCTGCAAACTGCATTATTAAAAAAAGCAGATTTGTAAAAGAATGAAGCTTTCCTCCATCTCTTACTTCACCACCTGTCTTCTCTATCACTATCCCTTTTCTAAAAGAAGGTAACACCTAGTAATAGTAACAGGCATTAATTGACAAATGTTACTTCTCTCTAAAACAAAATAAAAAGAAAAAAAAGCTATGCATTGTCAAGTGATTGGGGCAAGATATACTAAAACTAATTTGATGGACCTTCATAGTATCTGACCAACTTTTTAAATTGTTGGTATCTTTAATTTCCTCTTCTTTCCCCTGGCTAATAAGGTCTAGTTTAATTTTTCTTCTCTTCTTTAAAAACTCACATTAATTAGTAAAACATTTCATTCAATAAGAATTGAAATTACTGAACTTAAGCCCGATCAAGAAATTATTTCTGATTAAAGTTCCTCTTCTTTCTTTGAAATGTCTTCGTCTACAATGGTGAAAAGTTTTGCATTGGAACAATTTTTCTGGAGGGCATTTGCTAAATCTTCCAGCGACGAAATGTCGTTTCCAGCTCCGACAAGTATATTTGTAGTCCTTTTGCAGGTCGCACCTACTCCATCAAGCGCGCCCTTGCCGTGACCGGTTTCGTGGCGATTCCACATGAAGGCATACATTTTTAAAACATTAAAACACATATAAGGATATATATATTGGATATGTGTTGGTTTAACGTAAAATAATATACGTGAAATACTAAAAAAGAAGTAATATCTCACTTCCTTATCTACCCTGGACGCAAAGTCTCTACCCTGGCATCTGACGAAACAGGGGAGATACGGCAGGGGAGAGACGTTTTCATTAAAAAACTAACACAATCAGAAAAGTATGCACTGTAATGAAAAAACAAACTAACACGGTAAACTATGCTGAAATTAAAATAAATTAATATTACAAACAAACTTAAACGATAAATAACAAGTAAATAAAACTAACCAGGAGAGATACAGCAATCACTGACACGTTTGAGTGAGACGAGTAGCGTGGTCGAATTATCGGCCCAATGAGAGCACGCTATTGGCTCGCGCGATGTTTATTGTTAAATTCAGTTGAAAAGTTTGCAGCGTCAATGCATTTTTGGCGGCAGAGGAGGAGACTTAAAATACGAGGGACAAAAACTGCGTTATAAATTTTTGATAGAATATAAAAGTAATTTGAGATTTTTTCTAAATAGTTATACTACTTTATGTAATAAAAAAATGCTTAGATGTTTAATGAATTAGTAATAATATGTAAAATTTCAAAGATTCTGTTACAGAATAGTAAAGGGACAGGCCAGGGTATATACATACTTTTTTCCTGGTAACCATGAAATTTTGACTAAACTAAGCTAATTTAGGTATTGTAATTTATTGGTAACAAAGTATACTTTATTTATTACTAAATGTGTTTTATATTTCCGCAAATTTTCAAGTAATATATGATTTTTTTAAGTAGCCGTGGATAGTGCCTCATAAAGTAGAAGCACCCATATCCTTGTTCTCATGTAGAAAAGCCCTAAATCGATTTTTTTTTTAAATATAGTTTTTTTTTATGTCAACACAGAATAAAATATTCCTGCAATAAACAACTTTAATTGAAAATAAAACCAAAAATTAATTAAAAATGTATTTAATTCCACTAAACTTTTGTTTAAAAATTTAATTAATTATAAAGTTTAATTGACTCAATTACATTTTTAATTGATTTTTTTGTTTTATTTTCAATTAAAGTTATTATTCAGGAATATTTTTTTTTTGTGAATAACTAACTCAAATAAACCTCTCACAAAACTTTAATGCAATAGTTTCAAATACAACTAACAGCCTTACAAGCAGTTTAAAAAAAATCCTAACATATTTGAGGCTATCAGCGCAGAAGTGGAGTAAACCCACATCGAGTTATTTAAACAATTGCTCTTTTTACAGCCAAATCCCGATAGTTCGTACCCCGATAAATCGTAATACCCGATAATTCGTAATAAACTGTCGGTCCCTTGAAAAAATCTCATTAATTCGTAAAATTTCCATACATTTTGGTCCCCTAATTCGTAATTTTTTTTTCAAATATAATCTTCTTTACCTCTTATAAATCGTAATTGTTTGCTAACTATCACTTATAATTATTTATTTTGTATTTTATTTTTGACAATTGTTTTTTATTTTTTTTTATCGTTTTAGTAAATTAATTTAAAAAACCCCATAAATTCGTATTTATTTTATTTTAACCCCGTTAAATCGAAACTCCGCTAAATCGAAAACCCCTATAATCCGTAAGAAATGGCCGCTCCCTTGCGCTTACGAATTATCGGGATTTGACTGTAATTGCTTTATTACTTTGCGATATTACGATCTGTGCAAAAACAACGTTTCAGCTCCATTTTCTTTAGAATGACAAAAAGTGGCTTGCTCCACTTTTTGTATAAGAGCAGTACTGCGCTGATAGCCTCATTTAAAAAATTTGTTCTTGCGAAAATCCCTATGAATGATAGAATTTTAAATTTATACGGGAAAAAATCGAGTGTATCCCTTGATAGGTGCTAGAGCACCTCATCTGCACCTTCTCTCCTGTGGAATCTCAAGATTGCCAGTGGTTCTGGTGGTAGCAGTTCCCAATCCTCCAATAGGTGCTTGTCCAATGGACTTTTTCTTTTCTGGCATAAAGCTTCACGGTCCTTCAGAATATTCTCTGTAGTTTCTTCTTCATAATCACAGTATCCACACAGGCTTTTGCCCTCAATGCCAAGTCTGTTGAGGTGTTTTCTCAGTCTGCAATGGCCTGTGAGGAAACCTGTGAGCATTCTTAGATTGTTTTTGCTTAGGGACATGACAGCTATGAAACGATTTTGGTTACACGCTCCAACTATTAGCTTTGCATGCCTCCATCCACAAAGATTGAACCAGAGGTGTTCCCTGGTATTCTTGCTCTCCGTTGATATATGTATCTTCTTTGTCCACAAAACAATTCTAATCTGGTCACGGCTGTACTACCCCCTCTCCTAGCCAATTTATCTGTATTTTCGTTTCCTACCACCACAACGTGTCCAAGAACCCAGCAAAGTGTAATCTTACTCACGCTGCTTAGCTGATTTAGCTTAATGCGGCATTCCCAAGTCAACTTAGAGGTAAACTCGTATGAGCTAAGTGCTTTGATGGCAGCCTCACTATCCGAGAAGATGACCATTTCTCCGAAAAGCCCTAAATCACTAAATGTATGATGAGAAATTTATTGTATTTTTTGAAATTATTTTACCAAAGTTATTTTAGGGAGAAAAGCAAAGCTTTAGCATAATATCCTTCATCACTCATATATTTTATAGCAAATATAGAGCTTTATATGAGCTTATTCGACATAAAGCTAAGGCTTGCACTGAACGTATCATTCCGGCACACTTTTATAAAAGAAAATTAATAATTGCATCAAAGAAGAACATTATTTTGTAAGATTTGAAGAAGTTCCATAATTTTTATGATAAAGGGTCTTCCAATAAGAGGTTTAATTTCGATGTGTAAAAAAGCTAGTATTTTTAATCGAAATCATCGAATGTTTATTGTACGAGGGCGGATCAATAAGTTGGTGACTTTTCGAACTTCCCTCGTAGTTATATGAAATGCAACACTGTTCCCATCAAGTACCACCTGTAGATAGACTACTGTCAATTTTGGAACAAGTGTCGTCATCTACTTTGCGTTTAACAGCTGTTCAAAACATACAACATCGTATATTTTTCTAAAAATTAAAAAAAGCGAGTTTCGAGTGCTCATTAAACATTATTGTTTGCGAAAAAACCAAGGAAAAGCTCGATAAATACTATGGGGACTCTGCACCACCGATTTCAATGGTAAAAAAGTAGTTTACTGAATCGTTGTGGTCGCACAAGTACAAATGACTGAGGTCAGTATACCCGAAAATGTCGAAAAATCTACGATATGGTGTGTTGGCCGATCGAAGAGTAAAAGTGCGGGAGGTTGTTGATTATTTCATATTGCAGTGTGGTTTCGCTTTTAAATGATCAGCTGGGTTTAAGAAAGTTGTCTGCAAGATGG
This sequence comes from Tachina lurida, assembly GCA_944452675.1. Lineage (NCBI taxonomy): Eukaryota > Metazoa > Arthropoda > Insecta > Diptera > Tachinidae > Tachina > Tachina lurida. Next base: position 100,890,164 of record OX101756.1, read on the forward strand.
GTGCCGCGTTTGCTCACAATCGACCAAAAACGCATGTGCAGTTTCCATGGGAAAAATCCATGAATTGGGCAACGAATTGATCCCTCATCCGCTCTATTCTTCAGATTTAGCCCCGAGTTACTATTTCTTATTCCCAAACTTGAAGAAATGTCTCGTCGGAAAGAGATTTGACTCCAACAACGAATCATTCCACAAACAAAGGTCTATTTTAAGGACATCGAAAAATCCAATTTTTTGGAAGTGATACAAAAACTGGAGAAACGTTGGACTAAGTGTATTGAGTTAAAAGGAGATTATGTTGAAAAATAAATTTTTGTTTTGCAAAAAAAAAGTGTGTTTCATTCAAAAAGTCACGGACTTATTGATCCACCCTCGTAGTACACTCTTGCACTACCCAACTACGAGTAGAATAGAGGAAGTGGTATATGATCTTAGAGATAGAAGAGCTGCTTGGCTACTGTCGACAAGTCGATACCGACTTGCAATAATAAATTGCTTAAGTAAATTACACAATATCTTCCAACTGAATGAAATAACACCCACAGCAAATACTCCCAATGAATTAGGATCTAAAAAAATTAACTAAATCCCAAATAAATAAAATCCAAAAAATATAAAATAAGTCCCAAATGCATAAACATTTGAGGAGAAAACTCATGAGACAGGCCGAAGACCGGCACTGCAGAAATGCTTTGGTAATCGAAGTCAGTTTTGGACAGACCGAAGACAAGGAAATCCGTGTGCCCGCCCGACGCGAGGCAATGCAGAAATACTTTAGAAACTGTAGCCGGTCTGGCTTATCTTTATTTTAGGTTAAGTTAAAAACAAAAATCACCGGAAGCGCAAATTTTCGGGAATTTCAGGTCCACGAAGATTTACAAATGTTTTGGCATTTTGTTCGTATTTAGCGTAGCATTATAGGTATCATATGAAAGCTTATCAGAATATTATATGCTAAAAATATTTAAAAATAAATAACCTGCATAGGGTGGTAAATTTTATTTTTGTAGTTTTCCACGTTAACAGATTATCCATCAGGAGCCGATTTGTATAAACGTATTTATTTCATTTTCAGCCTTATGGTATAACTAATGAACTAACTCCAAGAAAATAAATGAAATTATTCCCTAAAAATTAAACAAATTCCAAAGTTTTGCAAGTTACTTTATAATGCAATAACTTCCAAAATGTATGAAAAATTTCGGGAAATGTTTCTTTGCATCTACATATTTGTTTTGGGCGTTACACCCATTTCCGGTTTTCCATATTTAATTTTCATCAACATCAGATAATTTCCGATAAAAATCACTTATTTAAAAAATTTTGATTTTGGGGAATTTTCGAAAAAATGTTGGGTTGCCCACTTCACAAACAATGCCTCTTTTATTAAATGTTCTTATTGAAATGGAACTGGTGCCAAAATACTGCTATAAACTATTATTTATATATGTATTCTTAAATAAAAAAATTCTTTTTATATTAAAATCTTAGTCTTAAGCGTAGTACATAAAATGAATACTGAATGGAATTGTTAATGATGCCAAAAGTGCGTGTCTAAAATGTTTGATATAAATGAAAATAATGAAAAGAAAACACAACGAGTGTAAACCTTGAACCCATGAACATATGTACATGCTAGGGTTGCCAAACGCGGCAGTTTTTTTTTTGGAATTTCGGGATTTGTAAATGTCTAACACAGAACTCTTGGGGATTTTAGGATTATTTGTGAAAACAAAGAAAATTATTTTTGTGTGAAATGTTTCTATTTAAAGCGATGAAAATATTAATTAACATGAAAGAAGGTTCAGCAAATTAAAATTTAAAGCAAATATTCACGTAATAACAACTTGTAATAATTCAAAGTTTTTATATAAAAATCATAAAAAATTTGCTAAATTAAATATGTATGTACATTAGAGTGTCTCGCAAAAAAATAATTCCCCGTGTACCACCGAATATAAAGTATTGTTGCCAGGCAGCTTCGAAAAAAAAAAATTGTTTGCCGAACGTAGGGGTCGCCAAAATACATTTTTCATTATATGTTCGGCATTTACAGTCGGATCTTAAAGTGTGCTATATCGAAGATTTTGGAGACCAATGTTTTGCTTTAATAGACATTGACCTTAAATATACCGTCCTAGTATTTACCCACCAGATATCAGATATCCTACAACCCTAATGTGCCACCCTAATTTCAAAAAATTAAAGCTCGCAAAAATCATTAAATAAGGAAGTATTTCGATAATTTCAGCAGAACTATTAAAAAAAAATTGTTATGTTTTTTTTTTTTGCCAAATGTCATATCTTCGGTATTTACAGTCGTATCTTAATATCAATATGATATATTAATTTTTTTGTCTCGAGTAGCTCTTTTTTTTCAATAGTTATTGACCTCAACTACCCTCTTCTAGTGCTTGCCCATCATATCTCAACTAATACAACAAGAATTAAAAAATTAATGTAAAGGGGCCCATACACTACAACAGCATGCATGCGCAATCAAGTGTTTGTGCCAGTGGTTTGGTAATGTATGGGCATTTTGTTTGATGTCAAATAGAGTTTGATATTTTGTTGATGGTACCAGCTTGCTGGTATTGTGTACGGGGAAATTAGCTCAGTTGAGCAAAGTTGTGAAAGAGTAAATATGCATTTAAAAAATATAATTTGTTGAAACATAATTTCTTTCAGTGGGAAATGGAATATGAGCACTTTAGTTATACATACATACATAGCTGCTAATATGAACAACATATCAATAAAAATTGCAGCAAAAATTGTGTCACTATTCATAACCACCCTTCTTGAATTTTTTCAAAAAGTGAATATTGTACCAGCTTGCTGGTATGATTTGTGGTTCGAGCATGATTGCTTAATATCTTGATTGAGCGTGCATGCTGTTGTAGTGTATAGACCGCTTAAGATAGAATAATGAAATTTTAATCAATCATATTTTTACATGATACAAGTTGGCTGTATTTTTTGTGGCTCTCGAGTTCGGCCTATGCGTTGCTCATCGATGACAACTATGGCTTCTCGCTGGCTAGTCTCTGATCGCATTCTCCGGCTTAAACAGCTCGAACCATACGATGCAAATAAATCTGAGCTCCTCGAACATTCCACCCTTCTATGTTCGCTGGATTTTCTGCCATTGGAATGCGTTCGAAATTTTTATTGACCTGACCAAACAGAATAAGCAATAAAAGATCCGTATTATTAATTAAATGCTTACAACTACATTGAAATATAGTATGCGGAACACAATCAAGTCTAGTTAAAAACTGTTAATATATGCAATTCTGCATGGCTTTATCGATACTTCCTGGCCAGATTCCGTTTATTTCTTTCTGTTTGCCAAGCAATGATCTCAATGGAGCATTTAATTAAAAGAAAAATTTAAATTAGTTCTACTGGAATTACTGAAATACTTCATTTGCAAAAGTTTTAGGATTTTTTGCGAGCTTTAATATTCTGAAATTAGGGCGGTAGGAAATGAGATCTACTGGGTATATACTACAACGGAATATTTGAGGTCAATGACTATTAAAGGAAAACATTGGTCTCCTCGAGACAAAATCATCGATATATCACATTTTAAGATCCGACTGTAAATGCTGAAGATATAATGAACAATTTATTTTGGCGACCCCTACTTTCGGCAAAAAATTTTTTTTTCGAAACTGCCTTGCAAAAATACTTTATATTCTGTGGTGTACGGCGAACTTTTTTTTTTTTTTTGCCTGTATATTGAGCCATAACCGCTAAAATAGCTTAAGCGACACATTTTTTGGACTTGGTTTTTTTTTTGGCGAAAATCGACTATTTACGATCGCAAATAATCGATTTTGGTCAAAAAATTAGCTTCGAAAATTATGTCGCTTAAGCTATTTTGGCGGTTATGGTACGATACAGCTTACGAGATAAATTAATTACAAATAATCAATTTTTATTAAAATAACTATGATTTTGTATGCATTATCTGGCAATGCTGCCATATTAAAAAAAAATAAGCAATACATTTAATCCGATTATTTGCATCCTATAGAATCTAACATTGACAAGATAAGCGATTTCAACGTCTAAAATGGAAATGTAAGCGATATTTTTATGGAACTACACCATAATCTTAATGTAGGTTAATAATTTATAAAGTACGATTAAATTACCTACAAATAGAAGATTTGTTGAAGAGAATGGATTTTTAATCCTGGGATTTCGGAAAATCTCTCTGGCTGGCATCTCTAATATGTACAAACGAGTATTGGAACCTTTCAATAATATTTAAGCATGTACATACATATGTATGTATGTATGCATTTATGTATGTATAACGCTAGAAGCCAAAAATGTGCAAAAGCTAGAAATATTATGATTAGTTCTCTAGTGTCTGCATGGAAATATTGTCCATCTACATTATTGTATTTCCACTTGAAAAGGGAAATAATATCCATTAAATATGAGAAATAACGTTCATGGACATTATTTAAAACAGAAGTCACTATTCGATATACCGAGAGGAGAAAAAGCAAGGCAGGAAATCTTCTCACAGCGAAGCCACTATATAACTATTCGACATACTGAGAGAAACAAATCCTTAAATCTTAAAAGTAAAATAATCGAATTTAGTATGTCCATTAGAGCGTATCGCCCAACAGGCAAAAAAAAAAAAGTTCTCCGTACACCAGCGAATATAAAGTATTGATCCAAGGACATTTCAAAAAAAAATTTTTTTTTGCCGAACGTAGGAGTCGCCTTTTTAGTTTTTTCGTTATATCTTCCATATTTACAGTCCGATCTTACTTACCCCCCAAATCTCATTTTCTACCACCCTAATGTGACACCCTAATGTTAGAAATTTATAGCTCGCAAAAAATCATAAAACTTTTGCTAAGAAAATATTTCGATAATTACAGCACAACTATTTAAAAAATGGTTTTATAAATTCATTGTTGCAGAAAGTAGGAGTCACCTTTTTAAATTTGTCATAGCTTCAGTATTTACATTCAGATATTAAAGCATAATATATCGATGAGTTTGTCTGAGGCAGACCAATTTTTTTTAATTCAAAAGTCTTTGACCTCAAGTAACCTTTACGTTATACCTCAAATTATACAAGGAATAAGCAACAAAAAGCAAACTAAAATAATAGAAATTTTAGTCGATCATATCTCGACGTGATTCAAGTTGTCTATATTTTTGACGGCTCTCGAGTTTAGAAAAAATGTGGCCCAAGCATTTATTAGCTTACCCTTATGCATTAAACACATTTACCACAGCAGGCTACACGAACACACGACTTCAAATGCCGCCAGCACATTTGTCGCCTCGTAGCCAGCTACTTAATTATTTTGGAGACGACAGCAGCACCATCTGCACCTGATATTCAAGTACAAATACCTAATTCAGTATTGCCACTTTCATATATTTTTCATTTATAAAAATTAATTTTTCTTTTAAAATGTACTTATTTCACGTAAAAGTACAAAAATGAATCAATTTAATCTTTACATAAATTTTTGGATATTGTTTCTGGTAAATACTATGAAATAATTGTACGATATCGTTCATTAAATATATTGTATTACACTGGTAACACTGCATTCGCTCATTGTAGCCAAAGAAATAGAAATTAGTTTAATTGGAGTACAACGACAAAATCAGCATAGACAACAACCTATCGCCGTGTTGCCTTGCTGTCTTCAAAATAATCATTCTCATATAAACATGTGTATTCTATCCTTGACATTTGGTAGTCGGTAGCTTGCTGTGGTGAATGTGTTTAATGCATTAGAAATGAAACAAACGTGTGTGTGTGTGTGTGTGTATGTGTAGTATTTCTCTTTCTATTCCAATTTTTTTTCTCTTATTTGTTATTGTATGCAAGCCATAAAACTTATAGGAAGAGAGTTCAACAAATTGAATTAGCTTTAGTAAAGGGATTTTGTTTCGGTTTTGTTTTCAATTTTATGTACATATGTATGTACGAATTATTTATTTTTTATGTAAATATGTATGCATACTGTGTGACTGTGTTTTAATGAATTTTTTATGATGTTTAGATAATTTTTCTTTGAATTTGAATAAAATTATTTACATCTAGAATACGGACGATTGTGTCGTCCATCAGCTGTTTCAAATATTTAGAGATGTGTGCTTGATATGTTGACATAAACGATAAATAGTCAACATAGTCGTCGTCTTGTTATACAAGGGTGGGTCAATAAGTCCGTAACTTTTTGAATGAAACACAGCTTTTTTTGCAAAACAAAAATTTATTTTTCAACATAATCTCCTTCTAACTCAATACACTTAGTCCAACGTTTCTCCAGTTTTTGTATCCCTTCCAAAAAATTGGATTTTTCGATGTACTTAAAATAGGCCTTTGTCTGTGGAATGATTCGTTGTTGGAGTCAAATCTTTTTCCGACGAGCCATTTCGTCAAGTTTGGGAATAAGAAATAGTAACTCTGAGCTAAATCTGAAGAATAGAGCGGATGAGGGATGAATTCGTTGCCCAATTCATGGATTTTTCCCATGGAAACTGCACATGCGTTTTTCGTCGATTGTGAGCAAACGCGGCACCCATCTTGCAGACAACTTTCTTAAACTCAGCTGATCATTTAAAAGCGAAACCACACTGCCATATGAAATACCTCTGGCATCAACAATCTCACGCATTTTTACTCTTCGATCGGCCAACACCATATCGTAGATTTTTTCGACATTTTCGGGTATACTCACCTCAATTGGCCGCCCAGAACGTTCAGCGTCGTTTGTACTTGTGGACCACAACGAAAATCAGTAAACTACTTTTTTAACATTGAAATCGTGCAGAGTCCCCATAATATTTTTCTTAGTTTGATTGACGGTTTTCTTTTTTTCGCAAAAAAAATAATGTTTAATGAGCACCCGAAATTAATTTTTTTTTTTTTCATTTTTAGAAAAATACACGAGGTTGTATGTTTTGAACAGCTGTTAAACGCAAAGTAGATGACGGCACTTGCTCAATATTTGACAGTAGTCTATTAATATGTGGTACTTGATAGGAACAGTGTTGCATTTCATATAACTACGAGGGAAGTTCGAAAAGTCACGGACTTATTGATCCGCTCTCGTAGAATGCAAAATTGTTATTTAATTTTTGGTGACTTTGAAACAATAATTGACACTAAAATTATTAAAATGACGGCGACGTTGACGACTACTGCAATAAGGGTGATTATTTCCTCGTTCAAATTCAGAAATTATCGCTTTGCCAGCAGAGTATGCCAAATTGTAATTAACTTTTTTTTATCCAAATTAGTTACTTTATTCTGTGCAAAAATAAATTTTGTGTTTCTTTATCATTTCAGTGCAACTCGTGGATTTTCTGTAGAAACGTCACCAACAAATGAGAAACCACCTGAAATAAAAAGTGAAATACCACAAAATAGTAAAAAGGAAACTACGCCTCCATCCGTTGTGCCTGAAGTTGACGAATATCAAACAGCCTCAAGTACGGTTAGTGATATTGCTGGTGATGTTGGCACAAGCTCACAGGGCAATTACGATGGTAGTGGTGGCAGCGGTAATATTGCAAGTAACAGAAATTCACTTTCGCCTCAGGAGTCCATTGACTATGACGCCTTATACGAAGAGGACGAAGATACAAGTATTAGCATGGAAGCCCATGGATCAATGATATCCCATTTATTATCGCAAGTGAAAATTGGCATGGACTTAACCAAAGTTGTGCTGCCTACATTTATATTAGAAAGACGTTCCTTATTGGAAATGTATGCTGACTATTTTGCCCATCCAGATTTGTTTTTAAAGTAAGTAGTAGACGGTTTACATATGTATGGATGTACATTAAGGGTCTTTCAATAGACATTTCTGAACTTTGACAGTTGATAGCGCCCGTATTCATTCAGTCAGTTACGCCAAATCAATATGAACGGATATAGGGTTCACCAGCAAGTACAAATGATAAAATTATTTTATACAAATGTATATTCTAAATGAGTACGTCAACAAGCAAAATTATCGGATTTGGGAGAATACGAATCCACATGAGATCCAAGAGCATGAAAAGCATCCCAAAAAAGTTACTGTTTCTTATGGATTTCGGGCTGACAGCGTCATCTGTCTAAACATCTGTGCGAATGACGTTTGCGTGGTCATCACCGGCAACGGAGAGCGATGCTTAGTCCTGATTCACACACGTCAGGTTTACCTGAGCAGTTTTTGTTCAATTTTCTTTTGAACCTGCATTTGCGTTCATACACACCGTGAAATTTGTTTCATCAAGTTTCATCAATTTGCGTTGTCGTAGAGTATTACGAATGATAAAACAAAACGAAAAAGCAAACTTGACTAGTACGGTCAATTCTGTACCCTTCATCATTCTCTTTTCCTCTCTCTCTCTCTCTCTCTCATAAAAACTCAAGACTTGGCGAGTCACACCTGACGTGTGTGAAAGGGGACTTACCAACTTCTGGTCGAAATTGGATGATATGGACACCAGCAACATGTTGTTGATGTCAATAGAATGGCACTACGATTCACACAGTTCATGAGAGATTATACATTCTGAACACGCTATTTAAGTGCCTGGTCATCTCATGTGGAGGTGAAGTGCACTGACCCCATTAGAATTTTTCTGGTGGGGTTATCTTAAGTCGTAGGTCTGTGTGAATAAGGCACAATACACAACAGGCTTCCAAACCAACATAACGCATGCCATCAAGCTGATTTATGCGCTAGAGTCATGGATAATTCGACATTTAGGATGCGCGCCACACAGCCGCAGCAGACATTTGCACGATGGTCAAAATTGGTTTTGGAGCTTTGAAATAAATAAAAAATGTCGATTATACATATCTCATTTACATTTAAACATAGGAAGCGTTTAATGAAAGACCCTTTACATACAATTTGAGAGAATGATTTTTAAATGTTTCTAAAATATTTATTTTCAGAATTGCCGATTTGGATAGTCCACGTGAACGTATTGTACAGGTCTGTCGTTGGTATCTAAGTGCTTATCATGCTGGACGTAAAAGTGCTGTTGCCAAAAAACCATATAATCCTATATTAGGTGAAGTTTTTCAATGCTATTGGGATATTCCTGGTGAGTGATTGATGATTGCATATACATACATACATATTTTAATGACCTTCACTTAGTTTTTCGTTAAAAATCATCACAACGTTTCGATTTTGTAGCCAAAAGTTATTTGAAATAAAAATTTTCTTGATCAATATCCGACCAAAATTGGAATACAACTCTCAAGTATGGGCCGGCGCTTCAGAGTCTATTTTGGAGTTTCTCGACCGCGTACAGAAGAGGGCGAAGAAACTCATCGGTGACAGTGGGGTATCCAACTCTATTGATTCACTGGAGCATCGCCGCAATGTGGGGTGCATTTCCTTATCCTATCATTACTGCAATGGAATGTGTTCTAATGAAATTAGGGAACTTGTTTCTGTAACCCGAACATTTTTAAGCACAACATGTGCTTCATTTAGGGCACATCCTTCTGTCGTCGATTGCCCAATAAATCGCACTACGCATCACAGAGAGAATTCCTTTGTTAGCCGTACTGTTAGTACGTGGAATAAACTACCTTTTCTGTCACTTTCAACGTGGGAAGTTTAAATCGAATGTCCACAGACACTACTCCCTCTATCCTCCTCTCCATAATCTATTTTCCTAATTCTAGCACAATGCATTGCATGAGTAGGGGTTATCCCCTGAATGCTGGTCCTATTTATATACATATATACATATGTCACAATATTTTCAATATATCACTATTTATTCCTTGACATATATGTAATATTTATAAAATAATTTCGCTTTAATTTTATAAATTGAACAATTATTTATACCTGGATTTTTATATTTTATTTTAAGGTGAAAATCCCGATGAAAATAAAGTTGAAGATGGTCCTGTACCCTGGTGCCGAAGAGATCAACTAACATTCTTAGCCGAGCAGGTTTCACATCATCCACCAAGTATGATTCACTTCAAATGATTTAAGAATTTCTGTTTGAAAATTATAAATTAAAATATTACCAATTCCATCCAGTTTCTGCGTTTTATGCCGAACACTTTAATAAGAAAATTACATTTTCTGCTCATGTGTGGACTAAATCAAAATTTTTGGGTTTGTCGATAGGTGTACACAATATTGGCGAAGGTGTTGTAACACTGGTTGATCATGGAGAGGAGTATATAGTAACATTTCCTAATGGTTATGGGCGGTAAGGCTTAGTTTAAAGATATATTTTTTTATTATTTTTTTTCATGCAATTCATGTCTTGCAGATCAATTCTAACTGTTCCTTGGATAGAATTGGGTGGCTCGGTGGAAATTAAATGCCCCCAAACGGGTTACTATGCTCATGTTGAATTTTTGACTAAACCATTTTACGGTGGCAAACGTAATAAAGTAACTTGTGAGGTATTTGCGTTTCATAGTCTCCTGGCTGTAATATGCTTTAATATTATTTCTTTTTTTTATTTTCTTATGATTTCGTTTAGATATATTCACCCAATGAAAAGAAACCTTTTGTTTCTATTGCTGGCGAATGGAGTGGTTTAATGGAAGCTAAATGGCATGATACACATGTAATGTATTTCTTTACCTCTTTTTGTGTTTATTTTTATGTACATACATATGTATTTGCTTTACTTATGAAACGTTTCATTTAATGCTTGAATTGAATTTAAAAAAATATCGCAAAATATTTTTGTTAAACAAAATTGTTCATAAGTTGTATGCATCCAAGAAAAGAAAATAATGTTTTTTAAACGAGTTTAGGGCCGGTTCAGACACACACACACACATCAATCCTTGATGCGTCACTTCCCAGCTAGCATATTTTTATCATAATCGAATCTTTTACGAATCAGGGGGATCTAAGCTGTAATTCGAAACGTAAGGAAATGCTTTCGAATTTACATGTTATAAGGATACAAATTCGAAAGCAATTTCTTTCGTTTCGAATTACACAAGTAGACCCCCAGCTTGACGGGAAAAATAAGCGCATACGAGCTCATTTTTCGATCATAAATGATATTCCCGTTGTGGTACCCTACAGATGAATCATACCAACGAATCATTTACGATACGATTTACTGATTAATTTTTTAGCAATTTTCTGGTAGTATTAAATCATTAAATCGCCTTTTTGAGGTTTCTTTGCATTTTGTTTCTCTATTTTCAAGAAATCATTATTTGATCATATAGATAAGTGAATAAGTGAATTCTTTTTCTTCTTTTTTTTTTTAATCATCAAAAGTGATCTGAGGAGAATCATGTAAGATATTTCTGCAAAGAATTATCACCCAAGTGCTAGCTGGCTTCCAGCTAGCCTTTCCAATCGCAGAAGAGTCTATAGTGAATCGTATGCAGAGCATTTTCAATCGCAGACTAGCTCATATTTCAATCGTGGAAGATGCTTCGCGCGAGAGAAACTGTTACCTGTAGACTATTCGTATACGAGTACAAGAACCGCGGAAGGCGCTTTTATTAGTTGTAGATGCAATCATTTGAGATTTATCTAGAGATTATCTTACAACTCTTTCTTGAAGAACATTGAGAATCATATGAGGCCCCCTCAAAGTTAATTGAGTTATTGGGAGATTTGTTAAAGAATCATTCGATAATGATTTGGGGAATCGTACAATACTTTTCATTATTTTTTTTAAAGAGAACTAACACTCAGGCAATGAATGCCTACTACTATTACTAGGTGTTACCTTCTTTATGAAAGGGATCCCAGCTAGTATTTTGTATCATTATCGAATCTTTTCCGAATCAGCTTGACGGGAAAAATAACCGCATATGAGATCATTTTTCGATCATAAATGATACTCCCGTTGTGAGAAAATGGTACCCTGCAGATGAATCATACTAAAGAATCATTTATGATACGATTTGCTGATTAACTCTTAAGCAATTTTCTGGTAGTATTAAATCATGAAATCACCTTTTGGCGGTTTCTTTGCATTTTGTTTCTCGATTTTCAAGAAATCATTGTTTGATCATATAGATGAATCATAAGTGAATAATTTTTCAATCAGCTAAGGGATAATATAGTTTTTAATCATCAAAAGTGATCTGAAGAGAATCAAAAAAAGATCTATGCAAAAAACTATCAGCCAAATGCTAGCTGGGATAGTGATAGAGAAGACAGGTGGTGAAGGAAGAGATAGAGGAAAGCTTCATTCTATTTTACAACTCTGCTTTTTGCACGTTTTTTAATAATGCAGTTTTGCAGCGCCTCTGCTGTTAAATTTTTTGAAGCTGTGCTTAGTAGCTATTTTACTGGTTATTTTACTTTGCAAAAGATTCTGCTACACAACAAAGGAGGGCACTCTGATGTTATATTAGGATTAGTATCTGTTGAAGTCGCTATAGTTCACTGACCACTGACTATGCCTTCATCTCTTGAACTTTCCTACAACAACTTGATACAAAGGGACACTAATGCACATCAGAAAAATGTGTGGTGTTGTTATTTAATGACTGTTGGATAAGGGGGTCAACGTGCTAACTACTTCAGCAAAATTTAAGAAGACAACTTTAGAATTTTTTGCTAAAAGGGAAAATAATTTCAAAACTCACAAAATAAAAGATAAGTTAATACAAAACAAATTCAAAAAATTATGATTATTATGTTTAATTTAGCTTTTTTAAACATCTATCGATTCCAACTTTGGCGTACACAACATGGTGCTACAGCGATCTGTTAATAATAGAGTCAATACATTGCAAGAAATTTGAATAAAAGAATTAGATTATTTTAAAAGCTGTTTACGTACCTCCAATAATTTTATAAATATTTGATGTAAAATACCAAGCACATTGAATTTACACTTCCACTTATAAGATTTATAACAGAGAGTTAAGCATGAAGTACACAATATTACTCTGCAAATAATCATCAGGATATTCGTTTAGGATTTGTATATTAAACATCATAGTCTACTAAACAGGTCCTGGCTAGCTGGGTTCTGAGTTTGCGGAACTGGTAGGAAGTAACAGTTGTCTATGTGAGAATTAGAAAGAAATTGAGATATGTGAAGCGGCTCTAAAGCTTTGTATAACAACAACATCGACAAATATTCAATATTCTATATTCTATTGAGTGCATATAATTCTATGATGAATATTCCCGAATTGGCTTTAAAATATAGTACATATTGTTATTTTAAGAAGTTGTGTTTGTTGTTTCAAAACCAAGTAACAAACTTCGTAAGGTGTCATTGCCAAAACAGCTGATTTTATTTTTATATTAGGTTTGTTTCTTTACTTTTTGGGTAAAGTTCGGTAAAATGAGAGGAAACTATAATTTCGCTCAATAATACACAAAAATGCACAAAAGTACGGGAACGCGAAAAACCAAAATTTTAACACGAAAATAAACGTCAATGCATGTATGCATATACATACGTATGCACATAACTAAACACATACTTTTGTACATACACACGCACGTATTTACTTACAAGATTCAGCATACTTACATAGGTTTTTTATCTTAATTTCATATAAAAACTTATAAAACATTGTTCACCACTAGTTTCTAAACATTTTTTCATACATTTGTTCATTTGTTTAGTTTTTAGGTAAATGTAATTTTTCTTTGAAATTGTTTATTTTTCAAACATCTGATTGATTTTGTGTTTGCCCAAACTAGCATGAAGAAAAAGTACGGGCTGTTTCGTGCAAGAAGAAGAAGAACATTACTCTCACAAAACTCTCCCATTTACCCAATTTTCAAGTACGGGAACGCTTTTCGTGCAAATTGGGATCTCGCGGGATCCCAATGTAGAGTAAAAAAACACACTTATTAATTGCGTTCGCGTACCTAAAAGTTTTTACAAATTTTTACTGAACTTTACTGCATTTTACTAAATTTCGATCGCTAACCCAAAATACAGTAAATGAGAACACAAACTGAGAGAGTGAAGTGACAGTTCTTGTCTCAGACAAGAACTGCAAATGTTCAAAATGTAAACAAATGAAAAGTAAACAAACGAAAAGTGTAAAAATTTTAGAAAAGGTTAAATAAAAATTGCGAAAGTCATTAAAAAATATTTATTTTATAAAGTATGATAATAATTACTGTTAATATACGAGTACATATGTACATATAATGTAATTTACTTTATTAATCCTTTTGTTTTTCAAATTATTCTAATTACTCAGAGTTGTAAAACTGTAAAGTATCGGGTTACCTTGTATGCACTCGCTTTTAAGCTAATAAGTAACTTTAACAAATAGTCATGTAATTTTTATTAATTTAACCATCAACAAAACAAGGAAATCAAGAAGAAATTAATTACAAATATTACATGAAATAAATTACAAAATTTATTCTTAGATTGTTTGTGTTATAAAAATATTGTAAAAGCGTTAATTTTTAACATAGTGTCCACGCCTGATGATTTTATATCATAACTCGTAATATAACGCCGTCAGGGCAACTGTAATTTTTTTATTAATATCAACACAAAGGGGTAGACGTTGATGATTTTATATCATGATGAATCAAACAATATTTGAAAAATGCTTGCCAAAAATGTCTAGTTTGCCCGTTGTTTAATTTTTTGGTTACAAATAATTGTTGTGTAGCCTTTTTTTTAAACGAAAATTGTTTAACAAATAAACGTTAAATGCACAGTGACACATAAAATGACATTTGATATCAAGCTGAAATTATCAGGCCGTGAGCTCTGGTGATTATATCATAACGCTGCCATAATATTAATAAATTGAGTCTAAACGTGATGAATTTTCATTATGATATCAATTTGACATTCATCATTATATAAATTCATCAGGTGCGGACACTATGTAACATAAGTAAAGCAATCAACAATATTGTTCCGTTATTCTGCCGGCGTTATTGCTATATTGCCAACATATTTATTGCCAGTCTAGACGTTGGGTTACAAAAACGCTTCTGGGAAGCAGTAATTTTTGCTGGGTTCTGTTTAAATAACAAAAATTAAAAATTTTAAAAACCCCCGATATTTCTAGAAAAGATGTGATATCTTCTAAACGGCTGGACCGATTTACTTCAAACATAGTTAAGAACCTTCAAGATCAAGTTACCTTTCAAACAGAAAAATCAAATTCGGTCCAGCCGTTTGGGCTGTAGGTGGACACGGAGACACACACAGATACACAGATACACAGACACACACTACAAACTTATAACACCCTTTTTTTTGGTCGGGGGTTAATAACAATTATAAGAACTTGGTTTTGAAATAACAACATATCGCACCTTATCAACAAGAGGGTATTAACTCAAAATTTTAAAATGTTCAGTAGAGACGAAAAACTGTTTGTGGTTAGATTACAAGAGAATTTGAAAATCCGAATCCATAGTAGTAATTAAATTTCATTTGAAAATATATTTGCATTGTTTTTATTTCAAAATGTTGGAATTCTCGGGAAAAAAAACTCTATGTTTTGAGTTAATACCATTTTTCTGAATTTTCTCGATATTTTTTTTGTATTATTTTGAAATACGACGCTTTAGTTGAAATTTAAATAAAGTTTCAAAATATATTTTACAACAAAACAGTATCAACTCAAAATACAACAGAATTTAAATAAAACAATTGGATTATTTTTAACTTGAATAAAGGCTCAGATCAAAATAATACCTTTTTTATGAAAATATAAGATACATTTCTGTGTCCACTTTTGTACTAACTCAAAATAATACCTTTTTGATTATATAAAGGTAGTCACTACACTATCACAAAAATGGTCTCAAATGTGGTTTTCGAGGTGAAAGAGTAATCGGAATACGTTGAAATTTTTACAGTAGATAGATATTGATGTTGTTAGTTGATTTCTTGCAAAAAGTGAAATTTCAAAAAATTTTGAGTAATACCCTCTTGTTGATAAGGTGCGATATGTAAATATAAAATTAATATAAAATCCTTTATTACTCATATCCTAAGTACTTACTATGTACATATGTATATGTATATTTAACATCATAACTTTTCTTTTATTTTTCTTTTATACAAACACATTTTTTTTTTAATTTCCTTGTCCAATATTTCTCTATGACCCCTGCATAATCCTTGACAACAAGTATGGTTAAGATTATTTGAAATGACATTGTTGCAAAATAACTTGTAAACTTAATCTCCCCTTCCCTCCTACCACACTGCAAATGTCGATTACTTGTACTTCTCTCTTAAATATTTTGGTCTAAATTTCTTTGATTATCTAGAAAATTAAATTTTTGTGTTTTAACCAATGTTTGTGAATGCGTGTGCATGCTTGTAATCTCATGCACATTTGAAACCTAAATTAATTAAAATTACATATTTATAATTTGTATGGGTGTGATAGAAAAATTTCATTTAAATTAAAAGATGAAGAAAAATCATGTCAAATTCAATGGAAAATTTGTGTTTTTATTTTTTATTTGTTTTTGTAAAATTTTTAATTTTCTAGAAAACTGAAGTATTTGTCGATGTAAATCGTATACCAATATTTAAGAAACAAGTTCGACCAATCGTTGAACAGGAAGAGTATGAATCAAGACGCGTTTGGAAGGAAGTAACCGCTGGACTCAAGTAATGATTTTTTTATTTTATTTTAATTATTTTTTTACCTCTTAAACATTTACTGCCAGAGTTCATAAAAAATTAATTGTGGTTTAGAAAAAGTTCACAAAATAAATTTAGCGAAAAAAATTAGTTTGTTGAACGTTTTATAAGCCAAAATTAATTTGTATGAATAAAGGTGAATTTACCCAGGTGAAAATTTTTTTATGTGTAGTTTGAAACTCTCTCCTTTTGAGAGAGAGAGAATTAATTGATTTTGTCCGGATAACTCTCAGCTTATATTGGTCTTAGACTCCTTTTAGAAACACAAAGTTTACTTTGTATGGTATTAATTCAGCTGGCTGAAAGAGATAGGGAGGAATACTATCTCTTTCTGTCTTTCTCCCAGCTGAATTAAGACCTTGCAAAGTAAACTTTAGCCCCTTTTAGACACGCAAAACTTACTTTGAAAAGTCTTAATTCAGCTGGGTGAAAGACAGAGGAAACAATACTTTCTCTTTCTGTCTTTCTTCCAGCTGAATTAATACTATTACTATTATTTTAGACACTGAAAGTTTACTTTGCAAAGTCTTAATTCAGCTGGGAGGCAGACAGAAAGAGATAGTATTTCTCCCTCTGTCTTTCACACAGCTGAATTAAGACTTTGCAAAGTGAGTGTCTAAAATGGGGTCATGCAAAGTAAACTTAGTGTGTCTAAAAGGGATCTTAATATTTTGTGCGCATAAAGTTTAACTGAATTGCCACTATTTTTAACTTTTTCAATCAAAGTTACACACCTTTTAGACACTCGAAAGTCTTAATTCAGCTGGGAGTAATACAGAAAAAGATAGTATTCCTGCCTTTATCTTTCGCTCATCTGAATGAAGACTTTGCAAAGGAAAATTTGCGTATCTAAAAGGGGTCTTAAAGTGAGTTACCATATAATATTGTGATTTTGTATAGAAAAAATTAATTTTTTTTTTTGGTAAAATATTAAATAAACAAACAAAAAATGGTGTAATAAAATTTAAATGGATTATAATGAATTAGTTGCTCTAAAGCTTATTTTATGGTAGCTCTCCTTTCTGGACAAAATTTTCAAAAATAGGTGAATTGTGCTGCAGAAACCTCTCAGTAGGGTGAATTCACCTTAAGGCCTTTATTGTTTGTATAGTTTCATAAGTTTATGGATTTTTTTTTTTTTTTTTTTTTTTTTGAAAGTGAAGTTATTTATTAAGTTTTGGTTAAGAAGAAATTATTAATAATGTATGTAATATTGGTGAACTCAAGCCAATTCACAGCCTGACATATTCGAAACAATTTGGCGATACATTATTAATAAATAAATAAATAAATAATCACCCCTATTCTGCCTTTCGATTACATTCCCTCATTAATTTACACTCGGGTCAAAAAAGGTATTTAAAAAAAAAATTAATCGAAAGAAAAAAAAGAAGATATGATTATGTGTAAGCCAGCTGCTTTGCTATGAAACGTGTGAAATAAAAACAGAAAAATAAGTATGTAATTTTGCAAAAAGTTCGATTTAGTGCAAAAAAACAGGGATCTAGCAATTAAAACAAATAATAATTAAATCCTTACTTAAGCCTCAGTTAGCCGACTGTAATGTAATGTAACTGCAATGGTAGGAAACAGCTGATCGATATTGCTATGTGAAAAGTAATGCAAATGGTTATAGAGATGTAATGTAACGTAACCTACTTTTCATATAAAAATATCGATAAGCTGTTTCCTACGTAGCAGTTACATTATATTACAGCCGGGCAACTTAACCTTAAGTCTATGATCAGACGATGATAGTCTTATTTTTAAGATTGCTAGTTTATAGGCGAGAGAGACGAGTGGAAATCAACGAGTACTCAGCTTCATGTACTGTCCATACGTTTTGCTTTCTCATTCGTAATGTTAAAAAAGCATACATGCATGCACAAAACTATGTATTAAAAATAAGTGCTCAAAAATAAGACTCGCATTGTGTGAACGCCGAAGATACACCCCTTTTAAACACGCAAAGTTTACTTTGCAAAGTCTTAATTCAGCTGTGTGAAAGGCAGAGGGAGGAATACTATCTCTTTCTATCTATCTCCGAGCTGAATTAAGACTTTGCAAAGTAAACTTTCCGTGCTAAAAGGGTTAATAGTTTAAAGAAGAAAAATTGCTAAGTTTAGCAATAAGACTTGTATAGTCTGAACATAGACTACTATAATAATTGTGAAAGTGAGTGTTTGTTTGTTTGCTACGCTTTCACGCCCAAACTGATAAAACCATTTTGAGAATTCTTTCACCAATGGAAAGGTACATTAGCAGCGTCAAATATGGGATATTTTTTATACGGTTCGGAACCGGTTTTTTATTTTTGGCACAGATTGTTTCCGAAAATACATTTTTGGGCTGGTTAGGGTAATTTTCGTTTCTGGTTTGATTGTTTAACCAGTTTTAAAATCGGTTTTTATGTATTTTTTTAAACAGGTAAATGCGAGTGGAGCCGCGGAACGAAGCTAGTATTGTATAAATTTTGATTAAATAATATATTAAGTACTGAAATACCAATTAAAAAAAGAAGTTAAGTTAAGTTAAGTATTTGGGCCGAAATATTCAAGTGTGAATAATTCTGTTTTGCCTATTCCAGTTGTCGAAATCGACGTCTCTTTAACACTATACCAAAAAATTGGTGCTTCTGTACCCACTGTGGAAAACAAGTGACTCCTGTTGGCAGGTTTATGTTATCTTCTAGACCTTAGGGAACGAAAATAGATTGTCAGTAGCACATAATTGTTATCGATAGCGAATAAACAAGCCCCAATTTTTTGGTATTGTGTTAAAGTGACGTCGATGACGACAACTGGAATAAGGATAAATTTATTTTTTTTTTTCAAATTTAATCTATCGTTGCCATTACTAGCTGTCTCCACTAGCCATGAACTTGGTATGGGCAGCATGTCGGACATCTCAAATAGCTAATGGAGACCGCTCATGTCAAACTTTTGTCCATGCTCTGACATGGATGCCCGAACATATGTCTGAGCAACAATGTTCAGTTTGCAATAGAAAGAAAAGAGACAGAACATAATTGGTAAATATTCCATCTTTAATGCACTAGTGCAAAATACTTTGATATGCTTGAACATGGACATCGCAACGTATTCACCACAACAAAGAAGTTGATGAATTTTTCACAGTTGCTCTGCCGGTGTCATGTTCATGCCATGTCCAAGTCGATGGCTAGTGGAGACGTAGGGTTACGTTTTCCAGCTTTTTATACTCTTCAAGTGTTGTTGTTTTCTACCTGTAATAAATTAAATAAAACTCACATTTGATTGCATTCCCTAATTATATGTTAATATAATAATAATAATAATAATAATAATAATATAATATAATATATAATAATATGTTACAGTTAGTTTGTGGTATTTTCCATTATCAAGTGCAAATGTTTTTCATAAGATTTATACTGGTGTAGACCATTAAAAACTATAGGAGTGGATCTTGGAAACCCGTGCTTCCCATACGAAGGTATAGGTCGTTTGCAGGTCCCGAAGGAAGCTCTTACACGTGTGATACCCTGGCTTTTCCTTTTTTTTTTTGGTTCCGTTTGGAACACAGAGTCCGAGAGAAAATAGGTTATGTTTTCAACTTATAGTATCTTTCTAAAGATTTTAAGTCAAGTAGGTTTAAGAAAATCACTTCGAAGTGTTTCCACCTAGCTTTTGAGTGATTTGTAGTTTGAGTTTTCTTATTCAATTTATGCACGTACTTCATAAGATGGGCACAGCAGCGGTAATGTGAATTTTATCCACATTTAGTTGAAATTTAAAATTTATTAAATATTCCTTAATTATTGCATAGATAAATCCAGTTCGAAAAATAGTATTTTCGAAATAATTTAAAATACTCGTAAATCAACTATTTTGAGTTGATTTGGCCATTTATAAAATGTATGGTAAATGATGTAAATATAAATTTACATGATTTGATTAATTTGATGTGATCAAATCATCATGATTTGTCTAAATCATGCCGGTGAAAGCGTACTATTAGCTCAGGTGAAAAATTTAAATTTGCTATTGTGCGAATTGCGAATATGATGTACGTACTTGTCTTTTAGAATTTTTTTCTAATGATTCCAAAATTTCTTTATAACTTCACTTTTTAGCACGATTTTGTAAATTAAATATTTTAATTGGCAGGATTTTTTATTTTTATTTGTTTTTATTCTTTACTTAATCAATATTTTCCAATTTCTTACCAATACTTTTATTTATTTACCTGCAACTCTATTAAGATTCAATGATATTGAAAAAGCCACAAATGCTAAATGCAAAGTAGAACAATTTCAAAGAGAAGAAGCCAAGGCGAGAAAAGAAACTGAAATTTCCTGGGAACATAAGGTCAGTATAAATTTCAAAATAAAACTTTTGCTGCATTATGTATTAAAATTTACATATTTATTTGTTCTTATTTTTAGTATTTCAAACCAGTGGGTGATAATTGGATCTATACAAAGCCCTTAAGCCAACGGGCTTATTTACAAGAAAAAGAAAGCAAAAGATAATAAAGCTAAATATTAGAATTTCCAAAAAGGAACTAATATTAACGCGCCTACAGTAAAAATAAACAAAGTTTAAGAAATCTTATCTTTCATATCACTAAATAAAAGCAAACGAATGCCGCCAAATCTCAAATAAATCTATAAAAGAGAAACAAAAACGTTACGATAAAAGACAAACTACATAAAAAAACTACACTTATTCATTATTGTTATTTACATACAATATATTAACTCATACGAGTAATTATCTTCAAAATAACAAAAAAAAAAAACAGAAATACATAATAGCAAAAACTAAACCCTTCAATTTTTATTGAAGGTAATTCAGCAATATCAATCATGTTGTTAATAAAAAACAATCTTTCAACAAAAACACAAAAAATGTAAAATTATAGAACACAAAACAACACTTAAAAAAATAATTAATTGCAGCATGAAATGTTTAAATGAAAAAAAAAAACACTTCCTAAAAAAAGTCCAAATTTAAAAAAACAAAAAGTTCAGAATATAAAAGACAAAACACAAACACACACACACACACACACACACACACTTATAGATACCACAAAAAATATAAAAAAAAATAAATAAATAAATTTATAAAAACTATGTAAGTATAAAAAATATTGATAAAAAAATATATACATACATATATACAATTGGCATAATTAGAGCAAGAAGTAAAAAAAAAACAAAAAACTCGAAAGTATTTTTTCACATAGAAAAATTTATTAGAAATCTTAAAATTATTGCAATACTTTGTATTTAGTACGAATAAATTTATGTACAAGAAAAAAACTGTAAAGTAAAATACTTTTTATAGAGAAAAATTATAACAGGAAGTCAAATTCAAACTTCTAACTTTTTAGTAAAAATATTTTTCAAAATTAAGTTTAATGTAGAAAAATTTATGAACTATTAAAAATGAAATAATACTTTTGAAGTGATTTTTTAGCAATTTTTGAGGCACTAGATACAGTTTTTTCTTTTTGTTAAGGTTAATTTATTTTACACTTTTTTTCTTGTGGTCTATAAGTACAATTATGCCGAAGACAGGAAAACAAAATTCCAATTGGCTTCCGAGATATAGCCGTCAGAAAATTGCAAGTTCTTCATAAAAATCGAGTTCTAGCCAAAATAAACGAACAGCAGCTAAACTAGCAAACCCAAATGGGGTCTTGTTAGTTTCTATAAGTACTTCGAAAAATTCCACACAGAGGTACGAATACTTTCTCTTTTTGTGTTTCTCCCAGTGGAATTAAGACTTTGCAAAGTAAACTTTGCGTGTCTAAAAGAGGTGTAAGCAATGTCGTGAAAGTAAAGGCATATACATACATATGTACATATATACATAATCCCAATTATTGTGAATGGCGTCGTCGAAGTCACACGAAGTCAAGACGACAGTAAATATTCACTCTTATTCCAGTTGTCGAAAAAAAATTGGCGCTAGCTTACTCACTCTTGAGAACAATTTTGTGCTACGTACAATCTATTTCCGTTCCCTAAGCTCTAGAAAATAGCATAAACCTGCCAACAGAAGTCAGTTGTTTTCGACAGCGGGTACACAAGCCCCAGTTTTTGGTATTGTGTTAAAGTGACGTCGATGTCGACAACTGGAATAAGGGTGATTGTCACTTCTCTGCTCTTTATCGGCAACAATTGGCTCTTATTGACAATGTCTTACTAATCTCTGAGGCTTTGTAAATTAATGGAGCAAATTAATAGTAGTCAATTGTTGTCGACAAAGAGTAGACAAGTGCAAATTTTTACTGTCGTCTTGATGTGACGTCGACGACGCCATTCGCAATAAGGAGAAATCGTTATACCCCCTTTCGACACGGAAAGTTTACTTTGCATAGTCTTAATTCAGGTGGGAGAAAGACAGAAAGAGATAGTATTCCTCTCTCTCTCTGTCTTTCAGACAGCTGAATTAAGACTTTGCAAAATAAACTTTGCGTGTCTAAAAGGGGTATTAGCTCTCAAGCGTCGAAACTTAAAATGAATGACAATGAAAAAAGTAAATTTAGAAATTATTTTTTCAGTAAATATAAAATTCCATCCATAGTTTGTTACAACAATATAAAACCTGCTGTTGGCTTGTATTTGTATATTAAAAGGAAAGGATATTTTTATATGAACGCGATGATTGTCAGTAAAAAAATAATCGTTGCTTTTACCCCTTTTAGACACGAAAAGTTTACTTTGCAAAGTCTTAATTCAGCTGTGTGAAAGACAGAGGAAGAAATACTATCTCTTTCTGTCTGTCTCCCAGCTGAATGAAGACTTTGCAAAGTAAATTTTCCGTATTTAAAACGGGTATTTCGATAAAAAGCTGACGCGCTCACGTTTTTTCGAAACGATATCGTACCATCTTATTATATTGTTCGATAGCGAATGCCATCATCTCAAATTTAAAAACGTGATCGAATCAGCTCGTTATCGAAAGTGACGAATCTGGCAGCTGATCGAATTGCTTCTGCCAAAAAAATTATTGATTCTTTGACTCATTGGAATATAAAATACATACAATAAATTTTTCGCCATCTCATATCTGATTCTGACCACAATCAGATCAATCAGAACAAGGTCGATTACGTTTCCAATGCTATTGATATTCTAAGACAAAGTCAATTGTTAACTTCATATATTTGTGCAGAAAAAAATTTTGCAATTCTCTTTAAATATGAACAAATTAAGTGAAAACAATAACTAATATTTTGCTATAATTCAGTAAATTTTATTTCGAT
Organism: Tachina lurida; assembly: GCA_944452675.1. Classification (NCBI taxonomy): domain Eukaryota; kingdom Metazoa; phylum Arthropoda; class Insecta; order Diptera; family Tachinidae; genus Tachina; species Tachina lurida. Next base: position 100,914,056 of record OX101756.1, read on the forward strand.
TCTTCACTGTTATAAGTTGAGCTATAAGTTCGAAAAATGTGGGTGTTTATTAGATATAGGAAAAAGTGTGAGTTTATTGAGTGCTTCACCATTGAACGTGCATTAGTAAAAAATGCTAGATAAAATAACTAAATGTATTTCAAATATTTCTTACACTGTTTAAATAGGTAAAAATAATTAAGTGGTTTTCTACTAAGCTAAATTTGTATAACAAAGTGAATAATAAACATACATACATATGCACATACATAGTACATATAATCCCCGAGTGGGCTAATTTTGGAATATTATAAATTTTTTATCAAGGTAAACCATAAATATGCATATGTATGTATGTATTGTAGAAATTTAAACTGCACAACAATTTTAAATCTGTTAAGTATTAAAATACAAAATTCCTAATAAATAATTTAATTAAGTATTATTTAAAAAAAGTTTTTTGTTTAATTTTTAAAAATTTTTCAATACACTTATTTTCTAATTTGTGAAACGGTTGCTGGGTTTATTCGGTTTATTTGATAATAAAACTAAATTATTTAATAAAAGCGGTAATTCTGAATTATTGCAATATTATAGTGCATGTAATGTTTTAATAAAATAAATACTTTCATTATTAATGATAGAAATAAACGTGAATTTTTCTGGAAATCGCATTATTGGCAAATGCAATGCAGAAAACATAAACATTTCACAATAAATAAACTTTTTGGAAAAGTTTGTTTATAGAAATCTGTTTTTTTTTTTCAAAACTCGTGATTTCCTTTACACCACTATAAAAAAAACTTCAAGTGCTTTAAATACCTTCATTTCTAAATACTTTTCAGTAAAAAAAAAATTCAGTAATAAAAGTTTATTTTTTCTTGATTACAATTAATTAAATGAAATGAAATAAATAATGTACACCGTGCTATTTAAGAAATATATTTTGCCACCTTTAAATAAGTACTGCTAATAATAAAAATATAAATAATAGATAATACTGTTAATTTAAATGTTAAGGTTAAAAAGAGAAATATAAGTGGAACTAAATAAAATAAATTTTAGTGAATTTTTATTGATGGGAATGGAATTTTTGAACTTTCGTTCTTCATATTGTGTAAAAATTGTATACAAATACATATCTTGTTTACTCAACTCTTGAAAGCAAAATAAAATGTTCTTTTTCCATTAAGTTGTGTGTAAATTGAAAACCTTAAACTCATTTTCTGGCAAACTAGTTTTTTTGGAGTTACGACGTTCTTGGAGTAAATGGGCGATATGTATGTGTATATACATATGTATATACAAGCTGGGACATTTGTATCCTATTTAATTACGGAAATACCAAAAGCAGCTGAAGTAATAGGTATGTAAATTATTTATACAAGCTCTAAAAATGGCATTCCTTTGCTGCAGTTATCGATACACTTTGTTATAGTGATATAATAATTACATCAGTCGTTAAGCAGCTCTGGGTTTGGAGAACATTTCTCGCGTCATCGTAATTATTTCTTAAGTGCGGTCTGGCTTGTGTGTGTTGTTTGACCTTCGAGAGTGTTTCGTCTCCCTCGCACTGGTTGACTGATCTGCCACGGATAACCGCATATTCTTGCGGTTCTTTTGTGGAATTTCGGTTACAACCACTTTGCTACTTCCTATGTGAAGGCATAGTCAGTCACAAAAACATTTTTAAGAATACTGTTAATAATATCATGGACATATGGTCTTAGTCACCCGTCCATTTTTGTGCAACCATATTCTACAAATTTATTTTGTAGAGTATGTACCAATAAATAAATAAATAATAATTCCATGAGACATGGTTGACGGCCATGAAACTAAAACAACTTCTAAAATTTTATTTCACAACAAATAATTTCGAAAAGCTAATGTCCGTTTTCAGCAAAAACTTGTCTAATTTTTTCAAGAGATTTGACCACTACCAATTGCCGTGTTAAGATTAGTACATCCGACCTTTATAACTCAACTTCAATTAAGAAGATCGCCTTATAGCGAGTAGAATACTTCAGCCGTAGCTTTAGCTTTTGCAATGACCATAATGGGAATCTGGACGTTTTTATAGCATATACATATGTATGTAGCGAAGATTTCACTTTAATTCTTATCTCTATCTCTACTATTAGATAAATTCCTTTGAAATTGCATGTTTTCTTATTCTGATAATAGAACAATGTGTAGATTTAAAAAAACATTTTTCAGACCATTAGCTTGATTTAGTATCCATACACGAATGAGTACATACATGTTTGTGTGCATTTCATGTAATTTATTTTTACCGTTAAATTAAAAAAAATGCACTATATGCGAGACACCCTGTGTAATAGGCAACTCACTCGCTGGTGCTAAACAAAATTGTTAGTTACCAGATTTCAGATATATGTAAATTTTATATAAATTTCCCAAGACCTGCAAACATACTTGTGATGAGTTTTTATATTGAATAGCCTTTAATATTTATAGGAATTTAAAAACATACATGGAACAGAGCGCAAAACTGGTGGTAAATGTCGAAGCTATTGAAAGATCAAACCAAATTCAAACTAACGGTAAGAAGATAACCAAGTAATCTCTTACATTTATTTATACAACACTGCAAAAAAGCAACAACAACAACATGGAATTATGACAGGTAGCAGAAAGACCAGACAAAAACAAAATCTTAGTAATATAAAGAGATACAAAGCGAATGTAAAGGTAGAAGAAAGAAATAAGACAACAAAAACAGACATTAAAATAACTTTGCAAGCAGAAAGCTACACATATTATTTTGTAACTGCTTTAATGTTTAGATTACAAAACACACATTAAATAATTTACATAAATGCAGTAATTAAACGGGTAGCAGTTGCATCAATCAAACATTTGAAAGTGCAATAAAATAAATATGAAGCAGTTTGCATAACACAAAATCCAGTAAGCAAAATTTAGAAAATTATTCACTAAAACTAGTTAAAAGCAAAAACATCGAAAGAGAATTTGAATACTTACTTTAACAACCTGAAATCCTTGAATGGATCAACAAATAGTAAAATATGAAGCCAAGGCCATTGTATCAAAAACATACAAATACAAGTTGCTACATAATTTAATGGAACAAATACCTTTGCCAGTTTCCCCAAACACCCAAGCGGATAATAGTAACAGCCAAACCTTTTTAACACGTGGTGACTTCTATTACTACCATTACGGGTGCGATGGGCAACAAGATCATGGTTGGGGTTGTGCATATCGATCTTTACAAACTATGATTTCGTGGATTTTAAACAAACGCAGTTGTTACAATGACTTACACATTCCCAGCATAAAAGAAATTCAAAAGACTCTGGTACGCATTGAAGATAAACCTGAAAAATTTGTTGGTTCACGTGATTGGATAGGTGCTTTAGAAGTATTTTACGTTGTTGATTCTCTTTACGATGTACCATGCAAAATTGTACATATAACACGCGATGAAGAGTTATGCGATTATGTGGACATGTTGGCATCATATTTTAATGATTATGGTGGTTTTGTAATGATGGGTGGTGATATGGATGCTGCCTCGAAGGGTATAGTGGGAGTACATACTACGGCCAAGGAAACCTTTTTATTAGTTGTGGTAATTATTTATTTATCAATCATTTAAAAGTTGGAGTAATTTCTGTATTTATAATTTGTCTGGCTAAAGTTCGTATCGCTTTGTAAGCTAAATTGCATGTGATAATTATTAATGAACAAATAACACCAAGTTAATTGTAAATGTTCTGAAAAACACTTAGTAGAGTTCATTTGTTCATTAATAATTATCACATGTAATTTGGCTTACAAAGCGATACGAACTTTAGCCTGTTCAAATTAAGTCGCTTTATTTAGATTGGTTTGGATTTTTTTAGGTTTATTGATTTTTAAATTTATTTTAATTTGTCTTCGTGTACATTTTGATTTTGTGTTTAAAGCTCGCTTTTTACGCAATAGAATTTTTTTTAGTTGCTAACTAACCAACTTTAAACCGTTGAAAAATCCTAAATGGTGGTAATTCGAAATGAAAAAGTTTAAGAAAAAACTAGCCATTATTTTCAAACTGTTCAATGACACTCATTTTAATATACCTAGTTCGCCGACTTTTTATTTTATGCTTATCACAAAAATGCGCCTGTTCGATTGACGTAAGAATCATCAAAACCGGCCCACGCGTTTGGTCTTTATAGTGGCGCGATGTAACACACACATACATACTGACACACATACAACTCAAAATTCTCAAAACTATTTTGTTTTTTTCACAAAGTACTTCACGGAACCAATCTCTAACGACCGCGAAAATTTCTTTTGCCACACAGTCTTCTTGAACAACAAAAAATACCGTGATTTCTGTATTTTTGTTACATGCTTGCGTCATTTGAGCAGTGAAAACAGTTTTCTCCCACTCGTGAACATCTGAGATTTTTTGAGTTGTGACTATTTATGATTTAGTGTGCGATATGTACATAATAATATTATGATAAACACGATGCCCTTTTGGTGAGGACGTCAGGTAAAAAAAAAATCATAAATAGGCTTACGAAAATGTTTGGGTGTCTTCGATAAATTGGCAGTGAATTTTTTCTATTCATTTTAAACAATATTAATTTAAGGCCGCATAAATTTCTTCATTGTGCATAATAATTCTGAGTACGATGCTTTTTGAATTTAAATTTATTTGTGTCAAGTCTCCATATTTAGAACAAATGCTAAAAATAAAAAGAATATTTAAAAAACTCAACATATTTTAGTGGGCGCTTGTATAAAAACGTCATAATAAAATAACACAAATAAAAAAACAATTTCTTACATCTTTCTTTTATACATCGTCACCTTAAAGACAAAATAACCTATCTGCAGTTTTCAAAAGTTTACAGGAGAGGGGAAAAACTTTATAAAATTAGAACTATTTGCAATATTGAAAGCAAAATTACATATTTTGATTAAAATTAATCCAGAAATATATATATGTATATCGGTTGAGGAAATTTGGTTTTTCTAAACACAGCTTATGTTATTTCACTTAGGTTATTTGGAATTGTAAAAACCTGAAACCAAATAACCTATCAGCAGTACTAATTAGTATGAATAAATAACAATTTCTTTATGCATATGAATATTATATACATTAAATAATTAGATGTTCAAAATTTTCCGTACATATGCGTTATGATATAGAGAATAATAATCCATAAAAAACTCAATTTTTAAATTTTTGCAGATAGGTTATTAGGTCTATAAGATGACGATATGTACATACATTAGAGTGGCCGTTATATATTTTTTTATTTGTTATATTCTTTCCCACCTTATCGGTTCAGGTTTATGTAAAAAAAATACCAAAAATTTTCATAGCGATAAGTTGCGTTTTAAGGGGTGCGTCCGCCCCTTAAAGTTGCCTTCAAGCCTACTTATCTCTATGAAATTTTTTTTGTACTTTTTTTACATAAAACTGAACCGATTTGGGGGGAGCGAATAAAAGAAATCAACAAAAAAAAATTCTCCATACAACTAACGGCCACTCTAATGTACATACATATCGTTACCTTAATAAAGAAAGAACCTAAATCATTATTTTTTTGAAATCGAAATTTTTACATTTTTCGATATGTATCGGAATATACAAAAAACTCGAATTCAAAAAAATAATGAGTTAGGGCCTTTCTATATTAAGGTAACGATATGATGTATGTATGCAAATAGGTATGTGCAAATATTTATTTAATTAAGTTGATCATTCGGCCATATAAATTTTTATACTCAGAGATGGGAAAGTCATTATAATGATATGATTTTCAATAAGTCTTCACAATGCATTTAATCAAATCTCTAATAAAATAACCTAAAATTCTCTGCAATTATCCTTTTCATATAAAAGATAATTCCTAGTATCTACTAGTATTTACTAGGAGCTTTGAGCCAAGGTGTGTTTAATGAAAAAATAAATAATAATAAATAAATATAATTTGCTTTGAACATAACTTAATCACAGTTCAAATTATGACATTTTTCTTTCTAAAATTTGCTTTAATTCTCTTTTAACCTTTCAGTCGCGTCTGCATATCGAAGTTTCTTTAATGATATTCCATTTGATATTATTATTTTTACGTAGGCTATTTATTTATGGTCAGTTTCCTTAATTATTAAGATGCAAATAAAACCAATATATTTCATCTTTTTTCTCAAATTCTATTTTGTTACATGGTTACATTAACGTTTTTTTCTGAAATTTCAAAAACAAAAACTGAAATGTTTTAAAAAATATTTAATAAAAAAAGTTAAGTTTAATAAATATGTACTTAAAACTTTAATAAAATAATAATTCAAAAACTTGAACTTTATGCCATTAACTTTCCCAATGTTTAAAATTATGAACTTGACTTCGAAACTTTGCAAAAGTCCAGTTCGTGTCTTGACTTAATTTTAAAATAAAAAATATTTAAAAAACGTTCGTATGTATTTATTATAATTTATAAATATTATATAAATTTTTTTTACTATTTATGTTTCTTATTCCCTTTTTTCTTGCAGGATCCCCATTACTCTGGAGTACCAGCATCCATACACGATCTAATTAAAGATGGTTTTATACGATGGCAAAATATAAAAGAATTTGTGGATAGTTCCTTTTATAATCTCTGTTTACCGTACCTTAAATAAGATATGATGAATTCAAAACATGCACATTCATACATACATTACCATTAGCTTAAAAGGAAAACTATGTAATTATATTTTTAAATTTAAAAAAAAAGAAAGAATGCATTTTATAAAATTAATCAATTAATAGGGGTTGAGTATTTTTATTGTAGCTTCGTAAGACAGAATTTTAAAACCCGTGCGAACGGTGTGTTTTAATACAAAAACCCCGATTTTCTATATTTTCAGTTACATGGTTTTTCATTTTAGCTAAAGATTACACACATATTAATAATATAAAATTAATAGAAATAAAGGAACTGTTAACAAACTCTTTAAAAATAAAATAAAATTGATTAACAAATTTGTTTTAATTTATTGTCCACTCTCTTTTAGATTCAACATGCCAGAGCGAAATTTTTAACACAATCATGAAACGAAATTAAAACAAATGGTAACAAAATCAAAAGGCATACAAAAATTTGATAAGCACTTTTAACCAATAAAAATAAATAAAAAAAAGTACCTTAAACAATAAAAGTGTGCAATGCAAACAAACGGTCTAACAAAACAAGACCCGAGAAGACGATAAGAATGTAGTAGTATTAAGAAAATTGATTGAATTCTGCAATCAATAATGAGTTTTACATAAACCTCAGAAAAGACATGACCATTAGGGTCATTGAAGAAATAACTAAAGCATACAAGAGAAGCAAATAACTGGTCAAATACACATATTTGAACTGCTAGATTGAATGTCGGCTAAAGGCCCAAACCCAACCACAACCCTTGCTCAGCTATAATGGAGTTATTATATCGTTTGCTTTACACTTTCGTTGGTGCTGCATCCTTTGTGTACATTGTCTTTAAAATAGCATTGGGTTATTGGAAGCGTCGTGGAATATTGCATGAAAAACCTAAGAAACCTTGGGGTCACTTAGGAGGTGTAGGCGGTAAAAGACATGTAGCAGACGTGCTACAAACCCTATATGATAAATACAAAACGCAAGCACCTTTTATAGGATTTTATGCTTTGCTAAAGCCCATGCTTTTAATTTTAGACATTGACTCTATTAACTATATTTTGGATAAGGACTCAACAAATTTTATGGATAGGGGCTTGTATTTCAATACAAGTGATGATCCTCTATCACAAAATCTCTTACAGATGGATGGTATTGAATGGCAGAATATAACTATAAAAATGAAAAACTTTCAGTGGCAGGAAAAAATGAGAAAGACTTTTCCCGCTCTTCTCAGAGTGCAACAGGTATTCGATAAATCCCTGCAAGAAAAACTCAATGCAATAGAATTTGCATGCAATATTACCGAACTAGTGGAAGGCTTCAACGTTGATGTCATCTCATCTTTGGTATTTGGCTTGGAAGGCGATTCCTTGCGTTACAAGGACACACTATTTCGTAAAATGTGTAAAAATTATACGCAGCAAAATAATAATATTTACAAAGCCTACTTGGCTTTCTGTTTTCCACAGCTGGCACGGCTTTTACAGTATCGTTTGTATTCGCTGGAAGCAACCAACTATTTTCAGAAACTTATTAGTGACAAGCTTTACGAACGTGAATATCAACACTCACAACAATTTTCATATGATATTGTACAAATTTGGTATGAATCCCATAAGTTATGTGGCTTGGAAAAAATGCATACTGCAGAGATAACGGCACAAGCATTCAATTTTATAACAGCCGGTCTAGAATCTTGTACAACTATAGTGACATGCTGCCTCTATGAATTGGCTCTACAACCAGAACTGCAGGAAAAGTCTAGAAGGGAAATACATGGAGTGATGGCAAAACATCATAATCAACTAACAGAAGAGGCTGTGAAAGAGATTGTGTACCTGAAGCAAGTATTGAAAGGTGAGTGCATAGATATAGCAGAAACTAAACAAAAAAATTTATTAAAGTAGTCGTAACATTTGCAGAGAAAATGTCAAAACGCTCACTGCCATCGACAATATGAAAAACTTTATAAAATTGTTTGGAGATTCTATATTATATAATACTCCCCACCAAAATTAAAAAAAACATTCTCGTAAACTTTGTCCATTGAAAAAAAAACTTGAACATTAGTTCACAAATGACAAGGTTATTTAATAATATATTTTTGGGGTGGACACTTTGCTTACTAACCCATAATTTCCATCAGTGGACCTCTTTCATATGCAAAAAGAGTTTTCAAAATTATTCCACAAACGAAAAAGCAATGCGATAATCCATTTTTTTGGCAAGCAAATCTCAACCCCCCCCCCCTCCACCTCTTTCCCAAAAACAAATTAGTGGACCGCTTCCATTGCAAAACGTATTTTGTATCGACAAATGACGAACTTATTTGATAATCAGTTAGTGAGGCGGGCAATTCGTGACACTCCTTCCCTTCCCAATTTCAAAAAATAAATTTAGTGAACCTCTTCCAATGGAAAAAGAATTTCGGATGGTAAAAATATTTGATAATCAATTTTTGGTTCGGACTATTTGAAAACCAACCCAACCCCCTAACCCAAAAAAAAAAAATAAATTTTAGTGAACATTTGCCATATGGCATTTTCAAAAAAATTGCAAATTGGTCCACAAATGACAAAGTAATTTGATAATCCATTTTTTGGCGGGCACATTTCGCCCCCTCCCCCTTTACAACAAAAATTTATTGGACCTCTCCCATATGCAAAAACATTTTTAACATTTTGTCGACAAATGAAATTGCATATTTGATAATCAATTATAGGGGCGGGCTTTATGTGAGAAACCTTCCCAATTTCCCAAAAAAATGTTATTGGACTTTTTCGTAATCAACTTAAATAATAGGCCTGTTCGAGTACTTTTCCATTAAAATCTAGTAACTGTAAATATTAGGTTTGATCCCGTACTTTTTGGGCAAAGTTCGGTAAAATGAGAAAAAGCTATAATTTCTCTCGATAATACAAAAAATTTACAAAAGTACGGGAACAAGAAAAACCAAAAATTTTACCAAAAGCCAAAGCACAAGTAAATACATACTTATGTACATACACACGCATGCGTTTACTTACATGCTATTGTATATCTAGCAATGTTTTTGTTTCTTAATTTTATATAAAAACTCGTAAAACTTAGTTCACCCCTAGTTTATAAACCTTTTTGATACAAGTTTTCAATGTAAAATTGGGATCCCGCGGGCTCCCAATGTGGAGTACGGGATCAAACCTGCTGAGTCATGATACAATTATACAGGTAACCGCAAATCGACAACAAATTTACAGCAAATAAAACAACAGGGCTTTTTGTTGCTAGTTTGTGGTGCCAACTGTCATAGAGCAAGTGATTGAAATGAAAGATAAACAGCGTGTGTGTGTGTTTGTAAAACATAAACAACATTTGGCAGATGGCATCACGAAACAAGCAAAACAGCTGGCGCTTCGCGGTTACCTGTATAATTGTATCATGTGCTGAGTAATATAAAGAAATTTCTCGCAATAAAAAAGTTTACATATAAAAGTACGCAAACGGGAAAATTTTAAAATCCAGTCAAATACATAAGTATGTATATACAACAGGCGATTGCTAATTATGTTTTTGTGTGTTTACATTTGCAAACATATGGTTTCTTTTTACTGGATTTTACTGGCAAACATGTATGTGTACAGTGAGATTTTGCATTTACTCACTCAATGAACTGTCAATTACTCTCTCAATTCCCCTTCTCATTTACGTTATTATCCAGTGATGCCAACAATTCAGAGGCAAAATGAGCCAACCGAGTAGTCAAAAAGAGCTAAAAAGAGCTAAATTTAAAAATTTGGCATTTTTCCGTTTTAAATCTATGAATGTATTTATCATTCAATTTGTACTTCAAGATTTTTTAACATTAATAAAAATAATAGTAATAAAAAATAAAAGATACATGCTAAAAACGGTGTATGTACTGCAGCATATATAGATTTGCGTGGGCAATTTGCGTTTGTGTTGGAACGTCTGGTGAAAATGATATGTCAGGCTAGGATAGCACAATATCGTTAAATGGAGCCATACATTTTTTATGCTTTTTTATATTTAGCTTTTGTTGGTTTAATATATCTTTTAAACGGTGATTTGATTCCAAAATGTCCCTATATTTTTGGCAGTAAGAATCCATTTCAATAATTTATCAAAAATTTTCTAATTATTCAGAAACGAGCACACTAAATACATCTAACATATGTAGTTGCAAAAATGTAAATGCCTGAAAGACGAAACAATAGGCTAAAAACGGGGAAATTTAGTACAAGATGCGAAAAGTGCTAAACGTGCCATTTCCACAATTGAAAAGAGCTGTGTTAGCTCTTTTCTTTAAAAAAGAGCTAAAGGGAAAATTTTCGAGTTAGAAGCAATCAAAAAGAGCTAAATCTAGCTCAAAAATAGCTAAGTTGGAATCGCTGTTATTATCTGTACGCGAAAAAATAGTTTGAAATTGAAAAAAATTTTGAGTTCTCGAACGCAGCTAATATATGACGCATGATTTTTCTGCGCCGCTGTTTCAACTTGAAGAAAAAACCAGAACAAGTAAAAAATTAAAAATTAAATTTAAAAATCATTAAAAATCTTAAATGGTTATTCGAATGGAACCCATGTTGATATAGATACATAGTTCACCGATTTTATTTTTTTCGTATTTACTAAATGGCGTCTATTGGCCGCGATATTGAAATTTTACTACTGTGATATCTTTAGTGAAACTCCCGGGATTAAGACAAATCGATTGACGTACGAAGCATCAAAATCGGCCCACGCGTTCGTTTTATATAGCTCTGGAGTTATTGTGTTTTAACTTCCTGAAAAATCGCACAAAATACTTGAGATTTTGCCAAGGGGTACTTTTGAATATGGAGACTTCAAACTCAAAATGAGCTTGTCTCGACTTACCCACTTTTTCCTTTTTGCCACAGAAATATTAATTTTGCATTTCTCTTTCAACTACTTCAGAGTGTGACAAACAAAATTAACAGTAATTAGTGTTAGTGCTAAACCCCTCAATAATCAATTTCAATGTATTTTTAATAAAAAATATTTTACTTAATAAGTAAAATAATAATTTGGGATTATTAGTGCGTTTAAAAATTTTAAACTTAAATTTTAACAATTCTAATAAAAAAACTCTTAATTATTAACTTGACTGCACCCGGCCATAAAAAATACTTGTGTGGCAACACTCTATTCTTTAATAGCTGTTGTTGTTATTTACATTTATTTTCTTTTACATACTCTTACAACCAAGGTGTATAATTACACCATGCTTACAACTACAATTTGAAGCTGAAAAAAAGTCAGCCAATGGTAAAGTAAGAAAATAAAAAAACATATTGATTATTGAGTTCTTGTTTCAACTTTGTTATTTGTTGTTAGGCTTCTCATTTGTTTAAATGAAAGTTTATAACATAATAACTCTAGTTGTTCTAAGAAATTTGGGTAAAGGTTCCCTGATGATCTGCATTAGCAACAGTGAAATGCGCATAGGATCCAGCTAAACCCCTCAATAATCAATTTCAATGTATTTTTAATAAAAAATATTTTACTTAATAAGTAAAATAATAATTTGGGATTATTAGTGCGTTTAAAAATTTTAAACTAAAATTAACAGTATTTTTAATACGATGCTGTTGTGAAGTTCAAGACAGAAATCTTTGTACTCTTTATGAGAACTAAAAAACTAAAAATTTACAGTCGCACAGATAATAGTACGCACTCCCTCTAAAATTGGAGTTTAAGAATAACGCTGGATTTCTGTTCGATATTTTTGCTTGCATTTGCAAGGCATCGACACACTGTCAAAAACAAACTACAAAAAGTACGGTTAATTTTCCGCTTACTCCACTTTTACACTTAAAACTTAATCTGGCAGCACAGATAATTATACGTACGACGCCAAATAGATAACGGTACTTTTCAGTAGATTTAAAGAAAAAAATAATACACAGAAAGTGTTAAAAGTTAAAAATTTTTGCTTTTTTGTTAAAATGGGTACGAAAACAAGGACATTTGTATGTCATGTTTTACACTCGGCAGTTTTACTTGAAGCAAGTCTGAGTTTATAGGAGAGAAAGGAAAGAAGAAAGAAGAGGGGTACTGACTTGCCTGTACAGGGGGTAGATTCTGAATTTATGATAAAAATGAAGTGATAAAAAATTTATCATATTCACTTTACTTGACAGGTAGTTCTCATATAAAACTAAAATCAGAATCGCATTTTCAATTAAGTGATATTTTATTTTTCATTTTCACGATTTCACAGAAACAGAATCGACCCCCAGAAAAGTTACTTCAATTCTGTTTTGTTATTTCATTCGCTGCATTAAAACAATACGAAAATTGAACAAGAAACCGTCTGAGTGCAAATGGGCAGTTTTAAAAGAGAATTGAAGAGAACTGCTTCAAGAAAAACTGCCAAGTGTAAAACATGACTATCGAAATGCGTGAGCACATTTTTAACATTGGGAATTCCTTGAGATCAATTGCTTAAGTTGTTGGACGTGCCAAATCTACCGTGCAGACTGTAATAAAAAAAATGTATGTACATATCGTTACCTTAGATTTTTACAAAAAAAATTGGTGAATGAAACTTTTTTATGACTGCAAATGGGAGAAGTGGGCAATAAAGCTGTGTATAATAAATGGAATTGCAAATACATATGTATGTATGTCGCCCTATTTATCTTTTCGAATGTTTCGTAAAATAAATTTTACGAAATATTTCATAAACTTTTATAAAAAAATAGTAACATTGAAAAAATAGAGTAGGAAAGTAAAACATTTTTGGCAGCTTTTCCGATCTGGGGCGTTATTATGTAATTCGATTCGAAACGAAAACTGTTCGAAATTTTATGTTATTAACATAGCAATTCGAACATATTTCCGTTCGATTCGGATTACATAATAACCCCCCTGATTTGCATCCCCACTCTCCTCTTATTGACAAATAGGAATTTAACATCCTAATAATTTCATAATGCATTCACAAATTTCGTACTTACAAATCCGAAGGAACTTATTTTAAGCTCTTTAGATTCCATCCGACTTCATTTAATCGATATATATGTACATATTAATATATACATACATATGTATATAATAAATATGACAATATAACTGCATATTCTGCAATGATATTGTTTTCTCAAGAATAAAGACACGGATTCAATTCCGCTTTCATACGTAATTCACTCCCGGATAAGACTGATACGTGTAGAAATAGTTAAAAATAATTATTTTTAATTTAAAATAAAACATTTTAAATATATGCATGTGGATCTGTATCTCTATCTAAATATGTGTGGAACTCCTTTTCAGAAACGCTTCGCAAGCATTCACCCTATCCATTCCTTTTGCGCCTAACTACCAAAGACTACGAACTACCTAATTCGATTTACATGCTTAAGAAAGGCAATCATTTAATTATACCGACAGCAGCGATACACAACGATGCCTGCTTCTATGAGCATCCAGATAAATTTTATCCAGATCATTTTCATTCCAACAAAGTACAAAATAGACCTTTGTGCGCATTTTTACCGTTTGGTTTGGGGCCCCGTTCTTGTATAGCCCAAAAATTCGTACAGCAGCAAATGTTACTTTGCTTAGCGACGCTACTTAACCGATACTCCTTTGCACCCTGTCGGGAGACAGTAATACCGCTGACATATGACAATACGAAAATCTTAAGGAAACCAAAAAATGATATCACACTTATGGTGAAGAAACTGTAAATTTGGCCAAAGTCGCAAAGAAAATAAAATTTCAGGTATTTAAGATAGTACATAATGCATACTATAGATTATTTTTTAGTTTTATTATATATGTAATTGGTGGATAAACTTTAAGATTTGTTTTTGTTATTGAATGTTTTCTTATACATTTTATCTTGTGTTTATTTTAATGATCGTGACATTTTGTGTTCATACACAGCAATTTTTGTTGACCAGCTTTAGAGTTTATGGGAGAGGGAAAATAGAAGATAGTGAAGAGGGTCCATCATACTTTGCTCTCTCTCGCCCATAAGCAAAAAGTTGTTCAACAAAATTTGCTATGTGTGAACGCTGTCTTACTTTGTGCATGCTGCAATAGATGCTTAACTATAAATATTTAAGGCCTTATTTATAAAAATTATTAAGGCTTCATAAGAATTTTGTATAAAAATCTGTTTTATAAACCCTTAATAGTTTTTATAAATAAAATCGAGTTTTTTTATTTAGACTAAATCAGGCATGAAGTTAGCATAATTGAACACTATCTTAATGAGTTTTGCCGTAACATTTCACATTAAAATTCACGCAAGGATTTAATAGTGTGTTAAAACTACATTATGCGACGATTTTTATTGCAAAATTGTATGGAGGAAGTCGTTAACACTTAGTTCTAGTCACTAATACTAACTTCATAGTCAACCAGAGGGTATTATGTGAAAATTTTAAAATTTTCAGTAGAGATGCAAAACTGTTTTGTAGTTACAATTTGATCATTTTTAACTTCAATATATCTTCAAATCAAAATAATCCTGCCTGTTCTGTAAATCGAGTCGATTTAAAAACGCTCGATTTAGAATAATTAAATCCACTTATAGCGAGTTTTTTCTGACTTTTTTGTAGTTTTTCTATTTTTTAGAGCTTGAAATAACATAACTGAAATTAATTTAGTATGTATGATTTAAAACACATCAATGGGGTCATAGTTTATGTTTGGAAAACGAGATTTTACTCGTATTCGGTTTACAGAACATGGCCGAATAATCTTTTTAAGAAAATATACGAAATGTACATTTTTGCGTCCACTTTTGTATTAACTCAAAATAATAAATTTTTGGTGATATAAAGGTAGTCACTACACTATCACAAAAATAGTCTCAAATGGGGTTTCGAGATGAAAGAGTAATCTGAATACTTTGAAATTTTTACAGTAGATAGATATTGATGTTGTTAGTTGATTTCTTGCAAAAAGTGAAATTTTAAAAATTTTGAGTTAATTAATACCCTCTTGTTGATTAAGTGCGATATGTATGTACCTATATATTAACTATTCTAAAAAAAACGATATAAGTATGTATGTAACTCTACTGCAAAGTTGTAAGTAAAATATGTATAAAAATTCCTTACGAACAAAACATTTATATTATGAATAAAGTAAAGTTACCTTTATTTTCGAAATTATATCATTTGTCTCAAAAATTCATTATGATTAGTTAGCAAAAGCTTTGGAAACAAGATGATATGAAAGTCTTAACAATACACAATGGTTTTCATTATGATCATATTGAATGCACGATAATTTGCTGGTCATGTACATAGTTTATGGTGAAGTGTTTTGAAGGTTACTCACAATTATTTTGACCACTTGAACATGATATATTTTATTTTAATCTTTATTTAATATAGAAAAAAAATGCATCTGTAGGGAATAATTTTTTGTAAACGTAAATACTTAAGTTAAAAAATAAAATTGCTTAAAATAACTTTTTTTTTATATAAAGGTTGACGACAGAATATAAATGACTTCATTCATATTCTCTATTGCAATGTTGTCGTCACCGTCATCATTGTTATACATATGTAACTGCACACACATACGTTCATCCATCATCACATTTTTCCACAATACTTTCAAGCAATTATTCCTAAGGTTTAGAATACTTTTTATGTCAAAGTTTCTCCAGTTGTTACACAGGCTTCCAAGTAGTCAATGCGCCGCTCCAAAGTGGTCAATTTTTCATTAAGCACAGCTAGGCGTGAACGACAAGACATATCAAATGAATTCAGGAAATCGGTAATCCGTTTTATACTGGCCGTAATAACTTCAATGTATTCACGATTGGCCCAGTCTTGATGGATTTGTTTTTGAATCGCTTCACGATGTGCACCGCTCATGGTTTTTAATGTATTTTTTCTTTATTAAATAAATTTATTACCAAAAAGAATCATTAAAATATGCAGATTTTGCAGATTTATTTTTCTCTTGTGTGTTTGTGTTTTTTAAAGAAGCAATTTGACATTCATAGTTGATAAATTTTCAGAGCACTTTCCACATATTCAATTATTACAGGGTGAGTAAAAGAAATTTATTTGTCTATTTGTAAATGTAGCCACATACCATACATACCATGGTGTAATTATACAGGTGAATGCAAGGCACATTTACTACAGGCAGTGTGACCCTTTTGGCATTTTCACTGCTAAATTTAGCATTATGTATTTTGATTTAGCAGTGAATTTTTTATTTTGCATTTAGCATTTTTTTCAGCATTTTTGTATTATTTTTTTAGCATTATTTAGCATTTTTAATTTTATAAATTTCATATATTCTTTTCGATTTATACAGGTAAAAACTCCTGTATTTCATTGTATTTTGTCGTTTTTGTAGAAATGTATAATGATGGAAACCATGTAAACAGCAAAAGACGTCTTAAGCGGCAAGCTGTCATACTTGGTATTTGAGAATGGTGTGATAATGGAAAATTCGTGTTTTTCAGCTTTAAGGAATTTTGAATTTTTGTGTTTGTCATCATACTCCTTTAATATATGTTCTGTCAAATTCAGTTTAAATTTCATTTATGTTTTCGTAACTTGCGGTCTCCTAACATAAGATGGCTCACTTGAACATAAACTTTAAGTTAATGTTAAGTGTAGACTGCTCAAATTAATGCTTTTTTCATGTGATAACATTATTGATAGTGCATTTGTTTTAACAAATCACTTATAACTTCAAGTTACAACGAAATGTCATGCCATGTGGAAACGTAGAGTACGCAAAGCATAAAGATGACTTAGTTAGATCGCGCATTTTAAGAGGTGTTTGTTGGAATGTACGAAAGTCTGTCATGCTCATATACCGAGTATGAGCGTCTAATAGCCGCCTTAATGTATTTTAAACGTCAAACACCTAATAATAAGAAGAAAATGAGTATTTTAATTATGTTTTTCGGAGTCGAACACTTCACAATTCATCGTTGCTGAATCCGGCTCCTGGACGTAAAATAAAAAATAGAAAAGTAAATTAATCCATTTTTTAATGCAAAAAGTATTTTTTAAATTTCTTTCATAGTATGTTGATAGCAGGCATGCTAATACATTAAAACATATATATAAAATAAAAGTGTAAAATCATTTTATGTATTTAATTTTTATATGAAAATTACCAGCAACAAATTTTACACTTTTATATTTAATACGATCGTACAAAGATACAGGAGGTTTTATGAATTCAGCAATTGTACTCGTATTTTGTATGTTCCTGAATTGTTTTTTTAACTTTTGAATCAACTTTGTTTGTTTTATTAAAATTAAATAAAATATTTCTTCGTTATATCGATATAATTAATAAAATATCATTAAAAAGTTTTAGCATTATATTTTAGCATTTTGAAATATTTTTTTAGCAATTTTAGCATTATTTTAAGCCCCATTTAGCATTAAAAAATTTTTTAGTTGTGGCCACACTGACTACAGGTACACGCATTAGGGAAAACACTGTGGCAACTCTGTGCTTCTCACATAGTTTTACAAAGTAATAGCATGTTCATACGGACAGCAATTATCGAGGTTCGCTCTCTCATTCACGGTTCGCGGCCGAATCTTGATTGAATCAACATGGTTCGCCATACAAATTTTTGAGAGCGAACCAACTTGGTTCATATTGAACCTTGCTGCGAACCATGAAGAAATTGCTATCATCACTAGTTTTGATAACATATTATCGCCAATTTATCTGAACTAGCTATCAAAACAAAATGAGTACACACGTACACATACACATGTATACATTTGTAAACAAAAAAAAAACAAACCAAAAAAATGGATGCTTGTATGAATTAATAATATTAGAACACATTTTATTAATTATTTTTGCTTAATTTGTTTATCTACTGTAAAAAAGCAAGTAACACAGAATATAAAACGCGTATTAACCACGTATCAACTATTCATGTATGTATGTGTGCATGTATGTATATACATGAAAACAGTGATGCCAATTTTTGATACTCAAAGCGCGTAAACATTTTTTGAAAAAAGGGCTAAAATGAAAAATATACCTTTAGCGCAAAATTAAGTCAAATTTTTTGAATAAGCGCGAAAAGGGGCTAGTTTTAAAATGTTTCTGTTTTAAATCAAAACATCAAACATTTTTAGAAAATAAATATGTGAAATTTATTTAATTTAATTTATTAGAAAATAAATATGTGACTATCATAAGATCAACACATACATAAGAACATCAGCTCGAGATATTACATTTTAATAAGGTATGTACTAGTAATGTAACGAATGTCAATTTTTGATATTCGCGAATACGAATATTTGAAACGATATTCGCGAATGCGAATGCGAATACGAATATAATATATGAAATTTATAGATATTAAATTGGAGTTCTATTTACGTCTGCAATATGAAATATTAAAACATTGTTATGAAAAAGGACTTCATACTCCTGTTGGCGTACTTTAAAGTTAATAAAAACTAGCCAAAATTTTAATGATCGTCATTAAATAATATTTAAAAATGATACAAAGCACGAATTTCTATAAAAAATTTAATGGATTTGTATAAACTAATATTTTTAGCCATTTATTTAAATTTCGTTTAGGATTTATGCATTTATTTATTTAATTTGTTTGCAAAAATATTCGTATTCGAGCACAAAAAATTCGAAGAAATAGCAGATTATTCTATATTATTCTTCTTTTTTAAATTGGTTATCTAGCAAAATAAAATGAATTAAAATTCGATATTGCTAGATTAAAGGAAGAAAAAGTTCACAGACTAATAAAATCTAGCCATATTGAAAAAAAAGAAAAAGGGGCTAAAGGGCTGAAATATACAGGGCTGTCACAGAAACCAAATTCGATCGAAATGATTTCAATTCCGTAATTAGCTTCTGCAGAAAATGAAAAACGAAGAATTTGCTCGATGAGTAATGCTCGGAATTGTAATTTTCTCTATGTGAAAGTTCAAAAATATGTTTGAAACAACTTTATTTCAACAAAGAAAAATGCTTTTCAACCATTTATTTAAAATATGTTTGTTTTATTTAACTTTTTTTTACATATTTAAGATATTTTCTTAGGTGAAAAATGCATTATCATAAAAACTGAAATATTCTATTCTGTCAAATAAAATTAAATAAAACTTTGACACATACACTACTTTTGGATATGAAAGTGGATCTGAAGCAATTTTCCGCCAAAATCTTGACTGCTCTGGGCATCCAAAACCGCAGTTATTGCAATTACAGACATTTTATGTAAACAATTTTTAAATTTGGTTCACTTCAATAAAAAAAATTGATCCTTTGGTATGTTGTTGCTCTTCTAATAAGAGCAACAATGTGTTTTTTTTTTGCCCAATATTTCCACATTTAAATTGAAAACAATCGATCTGACGTTTCTTCGGAATGAACAAATCGATCGAAATCTGAAGAAAGTAAAACAAAATTGATCGAAATGAAAATTCGTAATTGTAAAAATTGGGGCCACGTTTTTTTTCGCGTTTTGAGTGACTGAAAATGCGTTAAATCCAACCCAAAAAATTCTAAGTTGGCATCACTGTGTCAAAAATATTTGTCAAAATGAACCACGAATGTTGTCGTCTGAACACCAGGGTTCGCAATTGTGGTTCAAAGAGCGAACCGAGTGGTTCATGTTGCCGTCTGAACATAGCATAATTGTCAAAAAATTGTATGCATCAAACAAGGCACAAAAGTAATTGTCAAATGAATTCTTCGTTATAAACGTGTAAACAAAAAATCAGCGGATGAGCAATTTGTCTGATGCATGTACCTGTTTGATATGCCTTGGGTGAATGCGTAAGGATTTGTTATACAAAAATACGGCAACCATAGATGTGTAAAGAGCCGAAGAATGTCAAAAGTACAAAAATAATTGTACCAAAACCAAAACAAAACGAAGTTTTTGACATTCGTTGGCTACAAAGCACATAGAGCAAAAAATTATCAGCTGAAGTAAAGCTGTCACCTGTTTAAATACACCTTGATACATACCACATACCAAGGTGTATCTAACTAGGTGGCAGCGTTACCACAGGCGTTACTTCAGCTGATAATTTTTTGCTCTATGTGCTCTGTAGCTGAGGAATGTCAAAAACTACGATTTTGTTTTGGTTTTAGTACAATTATTTTTATGCTTTTGACATTCTTCGGTTCTTTATATAGCTATGGTTGCCGTATTTTTGTGTAAAAAATCCTTACGCAGTCACCTGTATAATTACACCATGCCACATACCTTCTGTAGAATGATGATTGTGACCAAACAACATATTACATATTAACATTAATTTTTGTTTCAGTTGACTGAAAAAGTCTCCACTCATTGTTATAATATTCCTGCAATAGACAGTAAATTTAAAAAATTTCATGTACTTTTCTCTTGGAAGTCGCGCCTAATCAAGGCATATTTATCAGGTCAATGCAATCGTCCTGATGATATTCTGTGTTTTCGTGTTTAAACTGTCAAACGTTGTTTGTACCATATACTTTAGTTCATGTTTGTGTGTGTTTCAGATAACTTAAACATAAAGTTGTTTTTTGTATTGCTGTGTTTTTGTATAGTTGCATAGACCTAAAAAATAGGCGTTTTAGCTATGAATGTTTAGATTTTTTAATTGATTTTAGTTTTATAATTTTTCAATAAATTTTTGTAAATCATTTTGTTTAATATAACATACTATTATAAGTTAATTATAATATTATACAATATTGTAATTCAATAATATGTTCTAAGCTGGTGAGTATATAAATAATTCAGTTACAAAATATTATTCCGCCCAACTGTCACTATCTTATTATAAAAAGCAAAAAATTACCTCATATAACCTTTTACAGATTTTACGTGGTGCTTGAAAGATGGGAAGCGACCTTCTTAATGATTCGTTGTATCGAGCTTGATTAAAAGAAACAAGCATAACTGAATCTATGTTAAAAAAAAACTTCGAACGATAATATAAACATTTACCACAGAAGTGTTCATTTATATGAATTGTATGCAAAACATACAATTAAAAACTATGTTATGTCAAAATAACCAGTTAATTTATTTTCTGTTCATTTTATGGTAAGACAAAAATTTCCCAAGATTAGATCAGTTCGAAAATTAGAATCTCCCGAGGAACAAAGTGGTTACCATTTGCGAGAGTCTACTACAATGTTAAAACTCAAAATTTAAGTTATTGTATATATACATACATACCAAGGCGAATTCAGTATCAGGTGACCTTATCGCTACAACAATTTTACAACACAAAAAACAACACGTAGTTTGCTATGCTACAAAACCAATCTGTCAGAAGATTTCTAAGCAAATTTTGACGTTTTGGTTCAAAATGCTCAATTTGGTAGCAACAGCTGATAATCAGCTGGGCTGATAAGGTCACCTGATACTGAATTCGCCTTGCATACATACATAGCTGTGATATTTTAATAATCCTGCAACAGAGCTTCTGCTAGATTTTTATTTTAATTAAAGTACTATTTCTAGCTAGCCGCGGCTTCTAGCTTGTGCTCTAACAATAATTTGCAAACATGTGCACAAAATATACAGAGATGACACGAGACGGATGATAAGCTTATTTTTCTATTTGTCTCGTTTTAACTCGATTTTTTTGGCGTTTTTGTTTTCATTCTCTTTTCTAGTTCAATAAAATTACAACGTTTCTTATTAGCTGTGTTAATTGGTAAGCAATAATACACTACAATATCAAATACACTATATTTTTCTCTTTTTGCCACGAATTTAAAAAAAACCTGATTGAAGCTGTTTTTATCCGTCACTTTTTTGTAGTACCTGTAAGAAAAAAGAGATATATAGTCGGGTGGTTATTGGTTTGCCGCAGTGATAATGTATTCTTAATATACTGTGAGACAAACCAGCAACCACCCGACAATATGTATTTCCTTCTCTTACATCTATATTGCGAGTTGATCAACGAAAGTTGAATTGTGTGAACCGGGACTTAAAAATAGACTTGGAGAATTGCTAACACAAAAATTTCCTATCATATATCTCGTGCAATCTGGGGTCCAAGTCATGATACAAAAAAGTTTTGCTTTTTGTGTAATTTTCATTTAGTACTATATTTTACAACACTTCCATATTCTGCAAATCGTACAAAACTTTCGTTGAGTTTGCCTTTGCTTTGCAGACATCTGCTTGATTATCTTTTTATACAGTCGAAAAATGACAGTTGTACGAGGTGGTTCGTGTGTGTTTGAGCTGTAATTTTTGCTTTAATAACTGGCGATTTAGCGGAATCGCTTGATAATTAATGAAAAACGGAGTGTTAAAAGTTCTAAATAATAAAAACCAAAAGAATATGAAAATGTTCTAATATTATTAAAAAGTTTTGTTAAGATAAAACCAGGTTAAATGCCAACAAATTTGCAAAGTACTTCTATGCAGTTTATCTAGAATAACTGTAATTTATTGTATGTATAATTTTTGGTGTGAGTGCGCTGATTTACACGGGATTAATTGTGCTGGCATAACATGCCAGTTTGTGGGTGAGAGAGGCAAAGAGAGGGGTTTTGTGTTTGGCATAATTTTTCAACCAGCTACAACCCCGCATTAGCAGCACAAAACCAATACACACACAACTTAGAAAACTGCAAATGTTAAATGAATACGAAAAACACTAACACACACAAAGCTGTGTATACGTATACATTTTTATGCAGGATAAATTAGTCTCGTGTATTCTTAAAAAAACAAAAATTGTGCTGCATAAAAATTAGTCTCGTGTAAACTACCTCAATGCAAAGAAAAAAAATGAAGGAATAGAAAAAATGAATTCTAAAAAGTTCCAAATTACAGGGAATAGAGATAAATTACGTATTTTTGAAAATATCATAAAAAATTCTTATTAGAAATGCATAAAAAGCAAACAAATGCAGAAAAAGTGCTGTAATATGGGAAAATAAAATTGTGGTAATCAAATATATTTCTTTATTTGTTCAAAGCCAGACATTGAAATCCTGTTTTTGTGTACAACAGCGATAACAACGAGACATCAAAACAACAACATACAAAAAAACATAAGCTGTATATTCCTTTCATCCTGCATAATTTTATATGCAAGTTGTTTCTTTGCAGAGGGCCGATTGGCTTGTATCAAATTAAATAGAGAAAAGTGCAGTAAATATTTGGTCAGAGTGTATCCAAGTGTGAATTTCAGTAATAAAACACAGTAATAAATTAAAAAAAAAACATATGCATTAAAACAATGCTATTAAAGACTTTCTAAGTGAATAATGTTCGTAGATAAATAATTTTTCAAAGTTTCTAATAAATAAATTAAAAGATTGCAAATAAAAATCTTCCATAGCAGAACTTTTTTAGTGCTCTCTCACACTGTCTTGGACAGGGTAGTTTCAACAATAACACAAAAACAACAAAACTCCAACATCAAGAACAACAATAGCAAAAACAATATCTAACAAATAAGCATTTATCATTATCTGCATTCAACAGAAAACACAAAACCCATCAACCAAAACAGAACTTTGTCTTTGTTGCTGCAATACAAAAGCCTCCCTTTTGTTAAAAAAAAAAAAAAAATAATAACAGGCAACAGCACCAGGATTTTATCTACATTCTATATAGTCGTTTATGTTGTTTGAATTTGCCGCCTGGAATTTTGAAATGCGCGTATTTTAATACTCTCCTTGCAACAAGGGAGGAAATGTTTAATTCCTTTTTATTTTACTACGACTCTAAAAACGTGCGCCACAGTTAAAGTTATTCGGCTCTGCTGCAGTCAACATCATTTTCGTTATTATTCTTATAATCAACATAATAATTAAGTATTGTTGTGCTGGTTCTCAGTTAAAAAAAGCTTCCTTCATCTCTTTGGATTAACTAAAAAAATACACTTTATATATTTTATATAAACCATTTGACAGCTACTGTCAAAAAGTGCATGTAAGTATACTTGAAAATTTATTTGCAAAATTACAAATTATAATATTCTTTCAATAATGCATGCTTCATCATACTATTAAAATGAATGCAATTTGTGTATTTTTAACGTGTAAGTAACTTTTATACTGCCGAAAAAGGGGGTTGCAAGGATTTTCTGTAAAGTAGGCTAGTTACTGGAAAAAATATAAAATGCATAAAAAAAGGGGGTGAATGAAAAAGTCTGTGTGTAAAAGTTTTCGAGGAATTTTTTTTTACTTTATAAAGGTTTTGCATACAATTTTTGGATTATTTTAAGTTGTTTTTATTTTAACTCACACATTGGTAGGAGCTTATTTATAAACATTTATTTTTTTTAAGGGTTTTTCAATCAAATTATAAATGTTTTTTATGAATAAAGCAGATAGATTTTAAAATGAAGATGCTTACATAATTTGTTTTTTAGTTTGAAATTATGTTTGAACTAACTAAAAAAAAGCTGTTGCGGCACACTTTTGTGGGTACCTACTATTTGTGCCTATATCTATCAAGTTAACAAAGCAGCGGATAGAAAAGTGTTTTCGGATCACTTGGGGTTCGATTAGCTTAGATTCTTTTATTTATTTTTTTTTATTTAAGAGCAATGACTAATACAGTGACAAATACCTACCTACTCTCTTTTTCAAATTTAGTTTTATTTAAATTTTTATTTTTATGCTAAATACTAACTACTTTCACTAAGTTTATGCCCGACACTGGTTGGGCCTAATTATTTTATCTCGATTCAAGATTTTAATACGCATTGTTAGTTCATTCTTGAAAATAGAATAAATAAATATAAGCGTGTAAAAAAAAATCACCCTTTTTCCAGTTGTCGACATCGACGTCAATTTAACACAATACAAAAAAATTGGGGCTTATGTACTCGTTGTCGAAAACAACTGACTCCTGTTGGCAGGTTTATGCTATTTTCTAGACCTTAGGGAACTTAAATAGATTGTCAGTAGCGCAAACTCTTTCTCGAGAACGAGTAAAAAACCCCAATTTTTTGGTATTGTGTTAAATTGACATCGATGTCGACAACTGGAGTAAGGGGGAATATTTAATTTGCAGTGTAATAGCAAAACCATCGTATATGTCTGCAGACAAGTATGCGTGTCTAATAGCCCTTATATATGCAATTGTCAATAAGGCTTCCTTTGTATTGATATTAACAAGTAAATAAATAAATAATGGTAATACAGTGCTAGGGTAACACGATACATTCTCAATGTAAACTTGTCCTTATGTGTCTAGTTTTAAAACGCGCCAAAACATAGAACTAATTTGATTTCTTACATACATAGATACCAATTGTCAAAAACCACCTATTATATTAATTTTTCAATTGCGTTCCAATTACAGGCTTTGAAAAATAAACTTTTTCAATTAAAAAAATTTATAAATATGTACATAATTAAATTTTTTTCACTGTTGTTAATGAAGATCATCAGTTACCCTTGAGCCAAGAATTTCTTAAAACAACTTGAGCTATTAAGCCTAATTACGTGTGCCGTATTTCGACTATGACTATGATGACAAGATTAAAGAAAAAATGTTGTAATGGTCTTTAGCCCAGTACAAAATCGTAATATGACAACACTCATAATAAGCCCCAATATGTTAAACTTTCATTTAAACAAATGAGAAGCTCAACTAATATCATAGTTGAAACAAGAACTCAATAATCAAAAATATTGTTAATTCTTTTTTTTTAGGAAAATTAGATAAACTATTTAATTTTATATAGATTAGGTTAGGGCATTGTCTAATGCTAAGTATACATCTGGCGTTTCTTGTGTTGTCATTTCGTGGTGTCATTTGCAGAGTGTGTGCAATGCCTTTAATATTATGTTTTTAGAGTTAATTTTAATTAACTCTAAAAACATAATAATTGATAATTATTAATGAACAAATAACACCAAAGTTAGTTGTAAATATTCTGACTAACATATAGTTGAACGGTGTTGAATCCTTGTTTGTTGTAAAAATATAACTCATTCTTTTCAGTATTTAACATATTGTTCTTAAATTTTGAAAAACATGCATTAAAAATATGCACTCACCACAAAAATATGCAAGTAAAAACCGATGCCAAATTTTTTAAAATTTTATGATTCGGATAACTAATTAGTCAATAACCCATGTTGCGTATGTCGGGTCGAATATTCGTCTACGAGAATTTTGTATTTGATTAAACAAAGCTTGTACCAAGGTGTATCTAACTAGGTGGCAGCGCTACTTAAGCTCATCATTTTTTGCTCTATGTGCTTTGTAGCTGAAGATTTTGTTTTGCTTTTGGTACAATCATTTTTGTGCTTTTGACATTCTTCGGTTCTTTACACAGCTATGGTTGCCGTATTTTTGTATAATAAATCCTTACGCAGTCACCTGTATAATTACACCATGGCTTGTACAAGTTTTTCTTTATTCTATGCAGAGCTCGCAAAATATGCTCAACCAAATTTCTTTGTGCGGTCTTCTCACTCAAAAGACCTAAAGAAATGAGATTGAATCACTCAGTGTCTGAACAGCAACAGCGATGCCAACTTAGCTATTTTAGAGCTAGATTTAGCTCTTTTTGATTGCCTTTAACTCGAAATTTTTCCCTTTAGCTCTTTTTTTAAAAAAAGAGCTAACACAGCTCTTTTCAATTTTAAAAACGGCACGTTTAGCACTTTTCGCATCTTATAGTAAATTTTCTCGTTTTTACCCTATTGTTTCGTCTTTGAGGCATTTACATTTTTGGTAAATATGTTTTGTTGCAAATTCAGATACTTTTTTGAAACTATGTAAGATATATTTATGTATTTAGTGTGTTCGTTTCTGAATAATTAGAAAATTTTTGACAAATTATTGAAATGGATTCTTAAGAGCGAAATATTTTGATTTAGTTAGCCGTTCGGAGACTTGAAAGCATAAAAAATGTATGGCTCCATTTAACGATATTGTGCTATCCTAGCCAGATATATCAGAAGTTCCAACACAAACGTAAATTGCGCAAACAAATCTTGCATTATATGCTGCAGTACATACACCGTTTTTAGCAATGGATCTTTTATTTTTTCTTACTGTTATTTTTTATTAATGTTAAAAAATCTTGAAGTACAAATTGAATAATAAATACATTCATAGATTTAAAACGGAAAAATATCTAATTTTTAAATTTAGCTCTTTTTAGCTCTTTTTGACTACTTCGTTGGCTCGTTTTGCCTCTGAATTGTTGGCATCACTGAACAGCAACCCTCTTTTTCCTTTCAATCGTGTTCTCGCTCCCGGGTTATGAGTTGAGCGTAACACACGAATCGGTCTCTTACTGGCCGCATGATACGAACAGAATAGTTCGTTGCTCAGCTACTGGGGGTCAGTAAGTGAGCAAAACAAGCAAAGTGTTTGCAAAAAAGGTCTTTATTTTTATTGTTGCGTTTGCTTTATGTTGTTGTCTTAAATATTTCGTCACAGGCAAAGCATTAAAGAGGAAGGGAGAAGATAGTAATAAACAACAATAAAAATATCTGTAAATCAAACTATTTGTTAACGAAGTGTAATTGTAATATGTATATAAGACAGATATGTGCACAACAAAAACAAAATTAATCTTCATGTATGTAAATGTTTACCTATCAACACTCGCAACACACATACATGCTCAAAAGACCGTTTGCGATATTTTACGAAATAAAGGGTCTCGAGTGAACACATGAGCCGACCGATCGAACAAAAACGGTCGTTGGTTGAGCGAAGAGCAAGCCAAAGAAGAACGAATTTTGAGGGTTTTTTCACGACAGCGTGGCATCGTGTTAGCGGACGAGTGTTTTTTTTTGTGACAACAAGCACAAGAGGGACCAATTATTACGAGCTCTGATTCTATGACAAAATTCTCGCAGACCACTATTCGACTCGACATATGCAATACGGGTGAATACTTTTTTTATCAATTACCAAGAAAAAACATGCATTTTCGTTTAATTCCGATCCCTAATAATCACCTTCTATCGTGAATAAAAGGTTAACATGAAATTTTCCACCCATTTTTGGAATGTCTTTCCAATTGGAACAGCACTGCTGAGCTTCCTAATTTTAGTGCCAATCATTCGTTTTACCACTTTTACTACCTTCCTTAATCCTCATGCCAACGCATTCCATACAATTTTACACATAAATTACGGCCTTTTTGCGTAAGACGTTGACGTTGGAAGTCTTGACGTTTCTGTAATAGACTAAAGGAATTTTTTTGTAATCTATTACAAAAATTTCAAAATCTCTAACGTCAACCTCTTACATAAATAGTATGTTAAATTAAAAACTTTCCAAACAAATTTAAATAAAACAGAAATTCAAAATTTTAAAAATATATCTAGAGAAGATGTAATATCTTCTAAACGGCTGGACCGATTTTCTTTAAATATAGCTAAGAACCCTCTCGATCAAGTCACCTTTCAAGCAGAAAAAACAACAACAAAATCAAACTCGGTGCAGCCGTTGGTCTGTACTTAGACTCGGACAGACACACACTACAAACTTATAACACCCCTTTTTTTGGTCGGGGGTTAAAAATTAATTTTTTACTGCAAATTTATTATATATTTCCAAAATTAATAAAGTTTCATTATATAAAAAATTGGTGTACGAATACGAATTTTCTGCACTTGCGCACCAAGTCATACTTAAAAAATCCTGCTGCAAACTTTTGCACCAACAAACAAGTAAATACAAAAAAAACTGTCTTTTCATTAACTGAAGAAAATAATCTTTAGATGTTTAGATATAATGACCTGATTTTTATAGTTCAGATTTTAAAATACATATTTGAAGCGAACATTTATTTAACGCCGCCAAAAACAACTAAAAAAAATCCTTGCAATCTTATATAACTATCCTTAATTCATTAAATATTAAAACGCCTTTGTATCCTTTAATGTTTTTTTTTTTCTTAATAAAATTTGCGTTTATATCATTGCTTTTTTTGGCTTTAAGGCTTTAAATACATTTCATAAAAGCAATTTTCGTTTTTAACATCAAGATAAACAACTGTAGCTTTTGCTATGGGCTTCTAAAAGTTTGTGTTTAATGATGCACAAACTTAAAGAGAATTGGAACTCATATATTTTAAATTGAAGTTATATAAATTAAGTTTGATACTTCTGCACTATACTTTATGGATTTATTTTTCTTAGTTCTTATAAACAGAAAAGAATATTTATACTTAAAAATGCATTTGGCGAATGTAATTTAATAATTGCGTGTACAGGATTTTCCCCAATCTATATAAATTAATTTTTAACTTATCTTCTTAAGAAAATCACATTAAAGTTATTCATTTCAGTTTTTTTGGTTGGAAAAATGGAAAAAATTTAATTTTTTTCTCCTGTGTTTGTTGAAAAAAAATTACATTTTCCATTTTTCCAACAGAAAAAAACTGAAATGAATACCTTTATTAATAAAAACATTTTCTAGAAAGTCTGAAAAAGAAAAATTGTTCCCTGAATTATAAAATCAGAAATATGCTAAAACAAATATCATATAATCATCAAAATCATAGGGATTTGCGTATTTAGACTTCGGCTACGACAATTTGATCCTAGATTAAAGAAAATATGTTGCGATGTTCCTATTACAAAAACGTCGTAGTCAAAGTCGAAATACTCACTAAAAATATAAAAATATGCTCCAAGAAAAAAAAACTCCTTTCAACTTGAAATACAGACAAAATCCTTAAATTGAAATAATACACATATAAATTCTTTGCAATTTTTATTTAAATATAATTTTCGCCGTAAGTCCAAGCAAATCCAACTTGTAATATCGATTTTTAATTCGTGTCAAAAATTTTACACCGCCATCGCCATCGCATCAATGGTGCAGCAGGGACGAAACTCTAAATGTAAATGGCCACTAATCCTTTCAACACACTATTATAAACCATTTTTCTAATTTTGTCATCTATTGGTGACTTAAGAGACGTAAATTGTTTAATTTTACTTTGTTTATAACACTTCTTTTAAATGTTTAATTCTAATTTTAGAACTGGTTGTGCTTAAAGTGATTTTTTTTTAATTCAACCGATACATTTAATGTTTTATTTGAAAAGACTGATGAAATATTTTACTTATGAAATTGTTTATCTTAAGTCGAATTTTAAGTCGAATTTTCGTTTCTATAACATATGTTTCAGTAAATCATATAAATGCAATTTATTTGTAGTTTTATGTTTGTGTAGATAAGAAGTAAAAGAAAAAAACAATGTAATTCAAGCAGAGTGGTATGTACATATGTACGAGTACGTTCAGTAATCAAATAAATAATAACACCCTCAAAAGCTCACAAAATGATAAGATTATACATACCATTAAAGCTGGTTTCACACGACATGTATTTTATATGTGACTTGTCAGCTTTGCGACTCATATGTAACTTCGAATGTCTGCAGAAATCACCTATTTCCAGACAACTTTTAATTTTTGCTTTAAAACTAGAGATGGGCGTGTGTAGTTTTTTTTCTCGTGACACGAACACGCACGACTCAACACGAAGTGCTTGTGACAGAAAATTTGATTTCGTGCATGGTCGGGTTGTGTCGTGTTGAGCAAAATTAACATGAATTTCCAGTAAAAGAAAAAATTTAATATTTTGTATCGTTAAAAAAGCAACACCAGCAAATTTGTTCATAGAGTATGTGTCTCTTAAGCTTAAAGTTCTGTAGATAAACCGATAGTATTAGCTGAAGCTTTTAAGCTTATTTCAAAAACGTTTAAAAATAGCTCCCTCATTAAGCACACAATTGCACTATGTGTCAAATAACCACTTGCCAAATCGTGGTATTCAAAGCAAATTCTGGAAAAAACCGAAGGTCCTGGATTCGATCCCGTCTCCGACAGACATAAAAAAATAACACTACGCATTTTTCTGATGAGCATTAGTGTCCTGTGTGTCAGTTGTTGTGGGAAAAGTTCTAGTGATGCAGGCATACAGCACTGGCCACTAAGACTACACCGGTTTCAGCGGATGCTAATCCTAATGTAATTTCAGAGCACCCTCCTTCGTCGGTATTGTGTAGCAGAATCATCGGCAAAGTAAAATGACCAATAAAATGGCTACTAACATAGCTTCAAATATGTAATACGCCTCATTTGACACCAAAGGCGCCTGGTGTCACCACCTGTCTTCTCTATCACTAGCCTTTCCCTGTCACCCTCTCTCTCACTATCTTCTCTTCAACTAAAAGTTATCATTGTCTTGGACCCAAGTGAGCTGGACTCTAAATTTCACTCTTCCTTACCATTAGCCTGCTAACATAAACTAACCAAATTCCGAAAGCATTTAATAAGTGAGAATAACTCTCTCTATTAAAAAAATTTAATTTACCCCTTAAAGACCAAGACTTAAAAAAAGTCCGCGACTTTTTGAATTTTCCACCTCTTAATTGAAGTGTCAAAATTGCTCCTGTCAGGAGGCAGCTGACTCATGTCTAAATTTGAACAAGCCGCGTCATTTATTTGTGTAAGCCAGCCGTTGATACTAGACTACCTCGCCTTTTGAGAAGAAAATGGAAAAAAGTGAATTTCGTTTGCTCATTAAGCATTATTTTTTGCGAAAAAAAAACCATCACTCAAACCAAAGCTAAGCTTGATAAATACTATGGGGACTCTTCACTGATGGTTCAAAGATAGATAGAGGAGCTGTGGTTTACTGTCAGGAGCTCGGTATAGAGGAATCTTATAAATTTCCTGATCACTGTAGCATCTTCCAGGCGGAAATCTATGCAGTCAAAATGACAGATGTATGACTGTGTTCACTCCACAAAGGTACATAGGTTGCAATCCTTATATATATAGTTATCACTGTACTATATTTAATTACTTTGCTGAGGTAATTTGACCTACCCAAACTCTGCTGCTATGTCCGTGCCAATAGCAGCTTCTGTTGAATGGCAACAGCACCTAAAATAGTGTTTGGCTGACCGCGTCAGACCAACCACTAGCATTGATTTAACACTGGGAAGCCAAGACTATTCTCCCAGCGATTTTGGTAGCAACCACAGCCACCACGATGATTTCTCAAAGCTCCCACGCTAAGGTGTTGTGTATACACTCATAGCGAGCTCCCTAAGAGAATACCTCATCCATTGCCGGCACAGCTTTTACCACTCATCTGAGTTAAACACATGCCTGTATCGCCAAAAATCCATTGCATTAACCAACGCACACCAAAATCATCCCTTAAACCCAGTGGGGTAGGACGAACTCGGTGTTTTAGCAAAGAATCCTGACGATCGCTACATATACTCAAAACTTCAGAGCAGTATGAGCCACCCTTCGGAGAACGCAAGCTCGCCGCCAAAAGCCTGTGCCTACTAAGATCGATCATATTTGATAAACGCCCCTTAAACCCAGGAGGTAGGACGCACAACCATTTTAGCACATAATTTTTGACAACCGCAATGCTTTCAATTCCAAGCAGCTCAGCTGTCGGGCAGCCGTCACCCGTGGTACCAGAACAAGCCTCTGTTCAGACCTCGCAGTTCCACCATAAAGGCTCCACCACTACTATCTTTTGAATTCAGGGGAAGTTCTAG
The DNA here is from genome assembly GCA_944452675.1 of Tachina lurida. NCBI lineage: Eukaryota > Metazoa > Arthropoda > Insecta > Diptera > Tachinidae > Tachina > Tachina lurida. The sequence continues at coordinate 100,947,234 of OX101756.1, forward strand.
ATGATCATGCACCTAATTGACATCAACAGTCGTTCATAAATTTGTCTTCCTTTTATAAATATGAGTACATCCTTTGCTCTGTTTCCAGAGATCGGGTAGTAACACATAAGTTCTATGGTCAAGCAGCTGTAAAAGCAATTTCAGCTGAATGCAATTACTCCTCGGTAGTGCTCATGTGTAGGAAGGCCCTAAATATGTTATGTGGTGGTAGACAAGTACATATATTCTGGGTCGGGGAACACATGGGAATTGAGGGAAATGAAATGGCCGATACAATGGCCAAAAGGGGAATTCAATTACCGGCTGAGGAAACAGTATATGTCCGAAAACCAATTCAACTCATTAAAGAGATCATAGACTCTAATATGAGGGAAGAAGCGGAGAAAAATCATGTGTAGCTCCTATGATCCCAAATTGACTAAGTTCCATTTATCACTAACTAGAAGCAACTGCAAGTTTCTAGTGGGGGTATTAACTGCCTGCAGGAAATGTAAGGAACCCGGGGAAATTTAAACAATGGAACATCTACTGTGTTACTGCCCGGCTCTAAGCCGCACTAGATATAACTATCTTGGTGCTCACACTTTTCGTAATCTTGAACTTGTATCGAGAGTAGAAATGTGTAGATTGCTAAAATTTGTCAAATCTGTGTGGGAGTCAATCGATACACGACGAACTAGGCTGCCATACTTACAGGTTCTCTTCTCATCTGCTGGTATCGCTAAGGATCAATTGCGGTCTATGCGAGGTCTTTGGACCACCCAGATAAACCTAACCTAACCTTCACCATGAATTTCAATGGTAAAAGAGTTTACTACATCCGAAAAAATTCACGATATGGTTTTAGCCTATCGGAGATTGAATGCGAGAGAGTTTGTGGAAGCCATAGGTATCTCACATGGCTCAGTGGTTTCAATTTTGAATGATCACTTGGATATGAGAAACCTTTCCGCAAGGTGGAAGCCGCGTTTGCCTACAATCGACCACAAACACAAGTGCCGTTTCCATGGCAAAAAACCATGAATTGGGCTACGAATTGCTCCCTCATCCACCCTATTCTCCAGATTTAGCCCCGAGTGAATATTTTTTTTCCCAAACTTGAAGAAATGGCTCGGCGGAAATATGCTCGTATTTCACTCCAACAAACGAACCATCTCACAAACAAATGCCTATTTTGATGATCTCGACAAATCATATTTTTCGATGAGGATAAACAAATTGGGGAAACGTTGGACTAAGTGTATAGAACTCAAAGGACACTATGTTTGAAAAATTAAATTACTTTTGATATAAAAACCTGTGTTTCATTCGAAAAGTTACGGACTTGTTAACCCGCCTTCGTAATCAATTAATTTGAATTTTAACAAAACATTAGGTAATTATTTAAATCTAGTTCATTTAGTAAATTTAAATGAAAAAAAAATCCTCTTCATTTTCATTAATTTGATCAAGAGTATACATAGTTGTTTTTACCAGAGCTGTTAAATTTCGTTTACGATTAGTAATCAATTAGATTACACTTTAAAAAGAATTGTAATGATTATATAATTGCCTTCAAAAGAATGGCTGATAAATAATTGATTGCGATTACGAAAAAGTAATCCGACGCCTTTCAAAGATTACTTTTGATTCTTAATAATTATTCAAAAAGAATCAATAGTAATCCTTAGAAGTAATCGGATTATTTTTTGATTACTTTTGATTCTTTTTGATTATTTTTAGTAATTTTAAGTAATTCAGATTACTTTTCCATTATTAGTAATCGTAATCAATTATTAATCGTGCTAAGCTGAATATAATCGTAATTTAATCATCACTTCACCTTTAAAAAAAAGTAATCAAATTAGTAATCATTACGATTACTAATCATTACTTAACAGATATGGTTTTTACACACAGATTAGCTACTAAAAAGAGGCATTACTCGTAAAACTTCAGAATGAAAATGAAAAAAAATGGGCATCACACGCACCAATGTGATAGCTAAATTGTTCGTAAATTTAATGAAAATTGAAAATTTTTTATATAACCGATGACCAGATGACCATATGACCGATCATTAATCAGACCTCTAATGCTGAATACACATCTGACATTTATTGTGTTGTCATTTTCAAAATGTATGCAACGCCCTTCACATTATGTTTTTCATATGGAAAACAATTTCACACAACGAAAAATATCGAAAATGACAAACTTTGCCACTAGTACACACTATTGCGATGTCACAAAATGCAATAGTGCGTACTTGGCATAACGTAACAATTGGCTGTACAACTTCATTAAATTGTTCATCATGTGGCAACGTGTGTAGGGCGCATAAGAGTTTTAATTTTTTAGTCGTTGTTGAGCTTCACACGACAAATTTATTCAGCTAACGCATCCAAATTTTAAACGAACTGTACGTTGTTACAAAAAGACAATATTACTTAAGTCCGAAACAACACAAAAAATGTGTTGTAAACAGAATGAAAACACTTTTTCAGAGATAAAAAAACTATAACTAAAAAAATAAAATTTATAAAATTTAATAAATAAAGAAAACAAAATTTAACAAAGTTTGAAAAAATAAAAAACAAACCTGCAGTTGCTACAAGATATATAAATTATTTTTATTACAGGGAAATAAAGAAAAAAATAATCGGTGTGAATAGACGAAAATGTCGTAGGGAACACCTTCATTCAACCTAATTTTTTGTTTTCATTTTACGCTTACTTTAAAACACATTTCAATGCTAAAAGAAAAATCTCATAAACATGTGTCATTAAATGTTAATGTTGTTTTCATTTTCGGGAGAGTTTATTTAACCGTTCCCTGTTTTCGTTATTTTCTCCATTTGGTTTCAGGTTGGGCTATAAATAAAATGATTAATACTTTTATTAAAAGTTATGCTGTTATAAAATAATAATAAGGAAAAATTATTGTGTAAATATGAAAATTTTAGTTAAGTCAAAAGAAATTTAAATGAATGTAAAACAAGTAAAAATTTTTTCAAGTTGTAACTAAAACAAAAACCTAAAAATAATCTAGAATATAAAATTTTTGAACTTTTACTCATCGTAATTCACACATTATGGTTGTACATATCGTTAGCTAAAATGCAAAAGGGCGTAACTAACAAAAATATAATTTTATAGCAGAAGCAAAAAACTGAAACAAAAACTAAACAAACTTGTAGTTACATCTCCTTGTTTTTTGTTAATAAAAGCCTCATTTCTGATGGCAGAAGTTTAATAATTTGTTAAGACATGTAATTTAATGGCATTCATAATAGTCAATGAAAAACTCAATTTTGAATTTTTTGTTAGTTACGCCTTTTTGCATTTTAGCTGACGATATGTAGGTATGAGTGGTTGTAGTTTGAAAAATAACTGCTCATGAAAAATGTTATTTACTAAGATTTTTGAAATATTCATTAGCTTTTTATTAAAATGTAATTGACAAAAATTTATTCCAAATATTTTTTAAGTGTAGTTATTGCTTAACTAGACAAAAGCTTGTGTGCTTCGCTACACCCCGCATACATACATTTTGAGATGAAAAGAAACATTTTTTATATTACAACTACTACGCTTGCGGTTCAACCTTCACTCTTTTGTAGAATACAATTCTGATCCTTTTAACATAAATATTCATGAAGGGATTCAAAATTCTTAACACATTAGTTTCCATGAAAAATTTTTTTGTTAAAAAAATAAAATAAAAATAAAAATAAAAAAATAATTGGTAAAAAATTGGTAATTGGTAATAAAAAAAAAATAAAAATCATTAAATCTATAGGTAGTCCATGTAACATGGAGTATCTTGGTATATTCCTTGTGCACGTAGCACTTCGCTATTAGTGTGATTTTTTCAGTTGCAATTTGGAAAATAATCGTTATTTGCCATCCCTGGTTCTACTAGTACTGCCGTTTGAACTTCAGAACCCTCACAACCCGTGTACAAAGGAAAAACCGTCCGAAAAACACTTTTGACATTTGTTGGCAGAATTGAACAAATCTCTTTTGTTCTCAATTCGACAACAGGTGGTTTTAATATTTAAGAACACTTTGTTCTTTTAGGATTAATTTTTCGTATGTAGTAAATACAGTATTGTCATTTTGACAAAGCACGGTTCTTATTGTGCGATGACTTCATCGTTGGTGTCAAATCTAACTCGTATTTCCGCCGAGCTGTTTCATCAGGTTTGGGAATAAGAAATACGTGTAGGTTTGTTCACGTGGAAATAAGAAATACGTGTATCTTCTTTCACGTGGAAATAATTTACGATCGTAACTTTAGGGAAAAGGGAAATATTTCGAGCGAAAATATATTCGTGATTAAAAAAATAAAAAAATTTCAAACAACTTTAGATTGCTATGAAAGCACAATTGCTAGTGGTATTAAATTTTTTAAATCACTAAATCCATATTGTCGCAAAAAAAAATAATTCATTATCCCAGCAGCCCTTGCATCTCAATTTATTTAGAACCGATCAATCTTAATGATTAGAAATAAATTATAACTAATATTAATTTCCTCTTAATATGTAAATCAACCCAGATAAATTTGTTTTTATTTAACACTTAAAAAATACAATTTACATTAAAATTTATATGTACATATGTCATCAAATACAAAAACGTGATGAAGATGTCATAAAAACTGAAAGAAACGCACATGCATACATATGCTAAAATTTCTTCAATCAAAAGTAACAACAGAGGAAATAAGAGATAACATAGCAGCGATATATACTCGTCAGGGATGCTAAAGTTGGTACAATTGCACCTTTTTTTGGTGCTATTCAAACTCGGAAAGTACTTAAGGAATCTCCAAAGTTTCACTCCGCATATTGTTTTCAAACGATTGCATATGTCAATTTTCAGTTTTGAACAATGACACTTATATTCTTCTCACTTCTTTATTTCGTCCATTTCCAAATCGTTTTTCTTCTTCTAAATTCAGATTTCAACTTTAACAGGTGCCATATGCTTTAACATCCCAACTTAAAAGAAAATTTGTGAAAACGATTCGGTAGCCAGAATAATGTCGATTATTTTTATAAAAACAAATAAAAATATGTAATTTGAACTAAAAATATCTTTTAGTACAATTAAGGTCAAAAAAGTAAAATCTTTTAAAGTTGTTGGTACAATTTAAAAATTCTCAATGCCATCCCTGATACTCGTATATGCAAATGTATTAAAAGAGTTTCGTAGCATTTGGCTGACGTTTATTTAGTCGTTGAGATCATAAATAAAACTTAAAATGTTGAAACAAAAACGAAAGTGTTAATAAAACAACAGATAAAAATCTCCATAAAAACTAAATGAAATTCAATCACAGAGAATATTTAAATGCGTTTACACATGCACACACACACACACACGCACACATACGCACACACGCACACACACACACACACACACACGGATACACTCGCAAACACACACACATTGACCAGAAAAGAAAGACGAAGAAGCAGGGGGTATTTGATTTCAATACATAAATAGAAGAAATTGAATGAAATTAAATGAGTTTATGCACCAAGGCACACACACACACACACACACACACACACACACACTTATGCGTGCAGTGTTAAGACGATCTCTAACAGCTTGAAGTTTGGTATTAGAGCAACATTAGACGCCTTCATTTAATAGATTTATATGATTTCATTTACAATATTTTGTATGAAGCCGGGATATGGAAATAAAAAACATGTTTACATACGAGTACATACATAAATATGTATGTACACAGAAAAGAATTTACTTGCAGGTAAATCTAACCAATTTTTACCAACGAAATTGGTTAAAACAACCAATATAAAACAGTAATTTTACTTTACTGTAAACAAAAACGAATTATAAGTGAAGCAAGATTAATAATAACAACTATTTATAACACAAACGCGCTATACACCTTCTCAAAACGCGCTAGAACGCACTAAGATACAGCATTATCAACAATTTATAGTAAAAACGCGCTATTTTCCTCCGCGCTAAATTAAATTTTAATAAAGGTCGATGTATGTATTAGTAAATACAATTAATTTTTTTAGGAACTCTTTTTCAGATTTTGCAATATTGCTTCTTCGAAATTATATCCTAAATAACTAAAATCATTTAATACAGAATCAGACTCGCCTTCCAAATATTAGAAATTCATCGTTTTTATTTTAATTTTATTTGTCAAACTTTGTAAAAACTTATATAAATTGTCGAATAGTGTTACGATTCAAATTGTTTTTGAAGTACAAAAAGAATAGATGCTTAATAAGTTACATAAATTTTTTGGGTCACGAGTAACGAGTACATATTTTTAGGTGTGAAAATTTTTGCCATTTACAATATTAAAATGCGCTTTTAATTCCAACCACAGTCAAGGGAATTTTATTTGCAACATCTGAATCATTAACGAATTTCAAGAAAAAATTAAATTTTGGATATTAAAGAATTGTTAAATTTATACAAAAAAAGTAAAAAGATATTGAACTGAAATGATATTTTTGACTTTAAACAAAACGCGCTAATTTGGCGCTTTTTTTATTTAACGCGCTAAGACGAAAAAAGCGCGTTATCCGTCTACATAAATCCAATCAAACAATTGCCATCCAATCAATCCCAATAAAGATTTTTCATCACACTGATAAAATGCCACAGCAGGTAGATAAGTTGCGTGGTAAACGATACAAAAATAAGAGGTCATCTATGCCGCGCAACTCCACAGGGGAGGTGTATTATTTCACTTATTATAGGTTACCACCATACAAAGCCTGCTAAAACTTCTATATGAAGAAGAATTTAAGCCCATCTACTATGCAGACGACGTTGCGAATTTAATAGGTGTCACCCTAGAATATTGTATGTATGTACACCCAGAGAAAAAACAGCTTAAAATCAATAAAAACCATATTGAATTAATAAGAAACATTAATGAAAGTCTAGTCATGTTGAAATTTCTTATTTCGATATTGAAAAATATTAATTTACACTTTTAATTTATTAATTTTTAACCCCCGACCAAAAAAAGGGGTGTTATAAGTTTGTAGTGTATATCTGTGTATCTGTGTGTCTGTCCGTGTCCACGTACATATTTGGTTTTTTCTGTTTGAAAGCTGACTTGATCGAGAAGGTTCTTAACTATGTTTGAAGAAAATCGGTCCAGCCATTTAGAAGATATCACATCTTTTCCAGATATATCGGGGGTTTTTAAAATGTTTAATTTCTGTCATTAAGTATGTCAATATACATTTTCTATTATATTGAAAATGATTGAATTAATTAATTATTGAATTAATCTAATGAAATCTCTAGTTTTACGCTTAAAGACATAAAAATTGCTTTCGATTTTAAGTTCTAACAGAATTGAACTATAAAGTTTAACACTATTATAAAATAAAAGATTCTGATAGAAATTTGTTGTACGAAAGGGCTACAGTATATATATATATATATAAGTTCTTTTAAATCCCATTGGAACATAAGTCTATGACCAAGTACCCCCGGACAATGGCTTTAAAGCAACCGTTTTAAAGCTAGCTAGGTTTAGAAGGCGCCATGTATACTGAGTGTCTTAGATGTCTCAGGAAAGTAGGCGATAAAGCGCTGAAACGTGGTTGCATCGTGGGATTGGACGCGAAGATAGCAGCCCTATCACCAATCTAGGGGACGAGGGCTAGCAACCCAAGGCTCCAAACCCCAAATTTGCTAAAGAATCGCTATAAAAACAGCCTCTAAATGAGAAACCGAAATACTCTGACGACCTTTGCGCATATCAAACTAGGACTTTGATTGGATACTGGACCGTAAGAACGCTAAGAGACCCTGATAGTATTTCCTCTGGTATGAACGCTAAGTACATATATGCAAACTGAACGGAAAATGTTGCGATATGGTCTTTCCATCTTGGGATTGAGTGAAGTCCGATGGACCGGCTCTGGTGAATATCTGTAATTTAATGCTATAATTGGTAATGCTATATTTGGGAAGAGAAATGGGTAGCTCCCATAAAGCCGGTGTTAAAATAAGTTTTTTTTAATGTAAAAATATAGATTTCATTAATATTTCATATATCGTTGACTAATGTTTTTTTAGCTTGTCTGCTTGTCGCTCTGATCCAGCAGTGACCAGTTAACATCCCTCCTAGCACCAAAGCACTTCAAAGCTTGTAGCGAGGCCTGACTGGTGACGCTATAAGCTTAACGATTTAACCAACGCTCAAGAAGCTCAAGCCTCAATGATAAAAACTTAAATACAAATTTGAAGGGTGGCGGTATAATGTCGCGATTAGGGGTCTCAATTATTTAAAACTACTAAAAGATAATTTAGCACAATCAGCTACAAAATTAAAGATAACTGGAAATAATTGATTTCTTCAGAATAAATACCGGAAGCATACTTGTGGGCGTACCCAATAAAGTACCATAAAAATCTATCAAACTTAGTCAGGTTAAAAGCCTAGTTTCCTCAATACATTTACTTAGGTTTTTCCAGTCTGAATCCCTAAAATATATCATGTTACGGAGTCTACGCATTTTCTTTCGTTTCGAATTACAGAGTACACCCCTTGGTATATTTTTCTCCTAATTTCACTAAAATGCTGGACAGTGTAACAAGTAATTTTCGAGAGTTTCATCATCTTCTACTTAATAATGTGGCCTTATGCCACATTTCTGGCCACTAGCTCCGTGGCTCTGAGGATCGCCAAGATCTCAGTTTGGAAAACGATACATCCATTCGGTAGTCTAAAAGAACTACGAATATATAGACATCAGCACCCACACCATTCCCCCTTTTTAACCTGTCTGTAAAGAACGCACTCCCTCATATAGCTTATTGAACCAAGAATCTCTATCCGGAATTGACAGTAAGGCTGTTCTACTAAGCTCAATTTAAATGGCCATAGATCCCGTGAGCACAGGGGTTACGGAGAGCCCCCACTAAAACTGATTGCGTTCAAGATTGCTGTGACCTGTTAATCATGTCCTCACCAAACCTGCCGCTAAGAGTCTGAGGTTACTTCTTGACCTTAGCAAGTAATCTCCTATGACTCTCCTTCTTCAATGACTTACACCACACATTCGATACGATTGAAAATTTAAGAATATTTGCATATAAATTCTATTGAAATATTTCGTAATTTCGTTCGATAACGAGTACCGTAATTTGCCCCCCAGTTTACCAGCTTCGGATGCGGGCTCGAAATTAATTCAAAGTATATTTGAAATGCAATATTTGGATCAATTAGAAAAATAGTTTGTTTCTCAAAATCACAACGAAATAATTCAAAATAAGTTAGATTATTTGCTGAATTGAAAATGCAATGACAATTTACATTAAGTGTAAACTTGAAAATTGAAATTAGTTGGATTAACCATGAGATTTCTTTCCGTGTACTACAAAAAAAACTACTACAAATTATCAGTGGGTGTTACTAGACGAGCTGCAACAAACTTTCAAAGTAGAGATGGGTAATGTTCACGAACATCGCGCGTGAGTGTGACATAAAGTGCGAATACAAATGTCAGTTTACTCTTCTTAAAAATTAGGGGACCCAGATAAAACTTTTTGGCACTTATCTGAGTTGAATTTAGTATTTTTTTTTTTAAATTCTAAGCCATTTACGTGCTATGTTCGCTTATAACCGTTCATGAATCCTAAGTTTTTGTGCAACTCTTAAGCTTCGAACGCCGTGAGACAACAGTACTTTGGGAGAAATTAATAAAATTTGTCCGCAGGGCACCAGCTTGTATTACTTTCATTGAATTAATTCGTTAAGGGAGCTGGTTGTAGTCATAAATATTGTCTAACATTAAAGTGCGTGTGTGTAATCCTTCGATGGTCTCACGCTGTATTTTAACTACATAAATTATTTTCTTTTATTTAAATTTTGCTTAATATAGTCTGCACCTTAAGACGTGGGTGAACTTAAGGCTTTAAAAATGGAACAAACAACAAATGTGTGCATAAATAAATAACTTCTACTACTGCTTTATAATTTTTGAATGGAAACAAAAACAAACAAAAAAAAAATCTATAAACTTATGTATATAAAAACCAGGGGGGTTACTCTCTATTGCGATGCGAAAGCTAAATGCGTTGATATGCAAATTTGGTACTCTCTATTACTTTCGCAAAACCTTACGCAAAATTGTTTGAAAAAGTGGCACCACGGACATTGCAAAAGAAAATATGGCAAAGGTTGGCAGTACTGAAATGTCAAAATATGTATAAAAAAACGACAGTTAAAATCAAAATTTAAGAAAAAGTGAAGTGTAACAGCTTTTAATTGAAAATAAAGTGATGTATTCTTTAGCATTATGATTTTATGATGAAAACGTCCATGTATAACGAGTTGCAAAACGAGTCTTAAAGGTTCAATTAGACGTTACATAACCATAGCCATAGAAAACAACCTTAACGCCATAACTCTCACCATAGAAACCAATTGAGTTTTGGTTTGGTTATGTCTATGGCATTATGGGTATGTCATTTAATTTAAGCTTAAGAGATAGTTCCGGTATACTTTGCTTAAATGACCGCAGGTAAGAAAAAATCTGTAGCGGTATGTTATTAAATACATATTGCTTTATTTAACTTTGTACAAAATTTGCGTTTCTGTATGTTCTAAACGCTGCTCAACACTAGCTGAAAGTTTATAAAACTAGCCGCTGCCTTAAAATTACTTGGCCAAGCTGGATACCAACATCAAATTGGCCAGGACCATACCTTACGAATATAGCAGCAGTCAATGTCCCGTCGCTTAAAAGAGCTCTACGTAGCGATTGAGAAAATACAAAACTGTGCTGGAAATGCTTTTTATTTTTACGCATTTTCACTTGGTGTGATTTTTAAAATCAAATATGAATACATACATACATGTGTAATATTATAAGTACTATAAGTATGAGTACTATAAGTGTCACATTTCATTATAAACAACCAGCTATATCCCTTATAGGAGGTCCATTAGAATTTAGGTCGTCTGTCAATTTTGTCCACAAATTATTTGCCATTTGCTCACATGCAATCCACTAAAATTTCAAACTACCGTTGTTTTGTTTTTAATTTTTTGGCTTTTTCTCTAAAAACTACGATTTAAATATAAATATTTTGGTTTTAAAAAAGGTTTATTAATCAAATTTCCATAGAAAATTAGTTTAATAAGCCTTTTATAAAACAAAAATATTTTTTATGAATACGACAGTCAATATATAAAAATGTTTTTCAACGTACTTACATGTTTTTCTCACTTTGCGTTTGGTATTTAGCTAACGCAAGATTTTTGCGCTTATCGAGCGATTTTGACAGGCGCTTTCGCATTGTAGAGTACGGTGATACCAGACTTGCGAAAAGGAAAATAAAAGATGCGAAAGGTAAATGCGCAAACGCATTAGAGAGTACGAATCGTGCGATTTCGTACCATTTTTCTTTCGCATCGTAATAGAGAGTAACCCCCCAGTTTACAACAACAATTATAGTTTCATTCATTAATTTTTAGAAATATGTAATCCAATAGTAGTTTTCAACAAATCCGTAAAAAAATTATTCACGGTGTGTGTTATTACACTAAGAAAACTTTGTTATAGGGCCTAATAAATCAGTGTAAGTTAATCTCTATCTTTGGTTTAAAATGTATTTAAATCTTCAAACCAATAAATTTAAACCATCTCTAAAAAATGCAGACCATATGTTTTGCGCTAAAAGATTCCTCAACTTTTTTTCCAAGCCGCTACTTTTTCTTCAGATCTTGTTGGATCTCCGTTCTCACACTCTATTGTTCGTTTATCATTTTCTACTTCGCCAGTCATAAAATTAATTTATTTCGCAGTAAAATCTGGCTAACTTTCTTTGATAGATAGCCTGCTGCAAAACAGCTGTTTTTGACATTTATTCTAGTGCTGCACAGTGGGGACTTTTGCAAAATAAATGATGGGATTTATATGAAACTTCGAACATCCGTAGAAGATGACTTAATCTTTATAACACATGTCTTCACAGCCTTCTGGCTTAAGTTGAACAGGAGTGACAGTGGGCCTAAGTTGACCACATTGGACTCAAAAAAACTACTGAGGCTTGTAACTGTTAGAAAAATTAACCGATTTAATTTAACAATTCGAGTTTTCTCTAATAAATATTAAGCCCGATTAAGCAATTATTTCTGATTAAAAAACCGAAAACACAATTTACCGCACAGTAGCAATAATAACATTTGTGATTTTAAAACCTCAAGTGATTTGCAATCACGTGACTTCCAGAACAGGCCGTTTAAACTAAGAATATTTCAAATAAAAAATTCTATTTTCCGGCCTGTTGACCCCTCAGCACAAGCAATACCGCTGTAAATATCTTAAGATCGTAAAAAAACAAAATCATTGCAGCACCTTTAAGTGAAAAATAAAATAGAGAAAATTGTGAAAACATCAGTGTTGACAGCAGGTGTTGGCGTAGGTCGAGAAAACGATAGAAATGATAAACATTTTATTAAGTGGTGATTTTCTTAAGCATTTAAGAAAAGTATATGCAAAAAAAAAATTTATTAAAAAATAAGTAAAAACACCAACTGAAAATTAAAAACAAAGCAGTGCACAAATGAATGAGAATGAGAAGTATTTTTTTAATAATAGACAGCCATAACCATTCCATAAGTAATATCATTTGGTGCATTGCAGTTTTTTTACAATTAGGTGGGCAACAATCAAAAAGTATTAAACAGCAAGAAGAAAAAAAAAGAAGAGGGGTAGGGGTCTTAGGACACCCGGTTATAGCTATGCTCCTTAAGGTACGGTCACACTTGACAAACATTTGCCCAAAAAAGCGTAACCAATATATACTAATGACAAATCTTTTGATTCAGACACGTGTTTATTAAGTTCAATAGTTTCCAATAATATTGTATTCTATAACTTTGCTTATTTGTTAAATACGAAATTAATTAAATTAATAAACACCTGTCTGAAGCAAAAAATTTTGCATTAGTATTTATTGGTTACGTTTTTGGGCAAATGTTTGTCATTTGTGACCGTAGCTTTAGCTATATAAAACAAACTAAATGTGTTAAATACCACTGCAATAAAATTATATTATATGAGGATGTCAAATTCTCTGCAAATATTTCCAAAAGTTTCCATTTATTTCCCATTATTTTCTTTTCTAGCGCCGCACGATTAAATTAATGTATTGTTTGTGGCCGCTGGCGGGTGTTAGCCGGCTTACAGCCGATTGGCTGTGTTCTCTGGTTTGTACTCATGTGCAAAAACACTACAATAATAAATTGAGCAATCGTTCTCAAAGGACGAAACAAAACAAAATCAAACAATTTGTTTCGTTTATTATTAAGTACAAAGAAATCAAAACAAAAATAAATTTATAACTGTAATAGTATCGATTATTTTTGTTACGAAAATCACGTCCTAACTCCTGTATCGCACCATAAATAGCATAGCTACAAAACCACATATTTGATTTCATCTAAAAAGTATTGAAGTATATTTATTTGACATACATAAACTCATTATTTTATTTCAAATTATTATTAATTTATGTTGTGTTATTATGTTTTTTTTTGTTTGGAACGCAATGCCACACAACGAAAAATATAGGGAATGACAAAAATGCCTCTGCTACACAAAATAATGTGTACTCAGCAGCAGGATTGTCTGATTTTTTCCGACCTATTTCGCCAATATTTGTTTTTTTAATACATGTTTTTATTTATGGTATCCTCAAATATTTAAATCTTAAATCTAAAATATAATTATTAAGCCCGACCAGTGTCGGACATAAACTTAGAATTTTTATCGACGTAGACATAACCCAAAAAAAAAAAAATAATCCAATGGGTTTAAATCACACGATCTTGGTGGCCAATTAATTGGGCCATTACGTGAAATTATGTTTTCATCAAAAGTTTCTTTGAGTAAATCAATTGTAGCGCCCGGTGTGTGGCATGTGGCTCCGTCCTGTTGGAACCACATACGAGAATCAGCAAGATTAATGCCACATAATTTAGGTACGAAAAAATTTCGAATCATGTTCCTATACCGTTCACCATTGACACCAACATTCTGACCTTCATCGTTTTTGAAGACATATGGGCCAATGACTCCGCCAACCCATAAAGCGCACCAAACAGTTATTTTCTGTGGATTTATTGGTTTTTTGACAAAAGTTTGTGGATTCACCTCACTCTATATGCGACAATTCTGCTTATTTACGTACCCTTTGAACCAGAAATGGGCTTCATTGGAAAATGATGAGTTTGACGAATAGAACAATTATTTTGATTATAAATTTCAACAATTTCCACACGTTGTTCTGGTGTAAGTCGATTCATAATGAAATTTCAAAGAAAACTAAACAGAAAGCAACTATCAACTGCTAAATGGGTGCTCAAATAAAACAGTGATGCCAACTCAAAGTTGTGACACTTAAAAAACACTCTCTAATATTATACGAACTTTAGCCTATATAATATGTATATACATAGTTTTGGATTTATTTTTCGTTTTTTGGGTTTTTTGGTTTTTGGGCGATTTTTTTTAGTTCTGGCGCTTTTATTTCGTTGTGGCGATTTTTTCGTTTTTTGGCGTTTTTTTCCATTTTGGTAATTTTTTTTTATTTTTAGAATTTTTTTTAGTTTGGCACTTATTTCCGTTTTGGCTATTTTATCGGTTTTTGGCGATTTTTTCTGTTCGGCAATTTTATATATTTATAATTCTGGATTTGTTGAGTTTTAGCGTTTTTGAAAATTTGAAGAGTTTGCCTTTTAGGCCCCTTTCAGATTAGGCAACTTTACTTGCGCAAGTCTTGTGTTTGTGGGTGTGAGAGGAAAGGTCGGTTTGAAGGGGAAAGAATTGCCGAGACTTGAGTACAGACTTGCTTGTACTTGGCAATTCTGTACTTCTACTTGGCAATTATGTATATTCAAGTATATCTTTAACTAAATTATTTATTTCTTCAACTTCCATTGTATACACCAAATTTAAAACCACTTTCACAATTACAATGAATATAAAAATGAAACAAAACGTCAACAAATTAAGAAAATTCAAGCATAATAAAATTAAACTTGCTCAACAAAGTTGCTGAATGTGAACATAAAAGCAAGTTCAAAAGAAAAACAATAAAAATGAAAATTATACTTGCGCAATTAAAGTTGCCTAATCTGAAAGGGGCCTTACAGTTTTCAAGACACAGAAATTTGTCAAAATTCATTAACTAATAGAACACCCCTTAATTTAGACTTTTTTTATATTTTATTGTTAATTGTTGTAGTCTGTATAAAAATATACTAACTTTGCAAGTTTATATAAAATTGTATTTATGTATATTATGGAATATCCTTTAATAAAAAATATATGTCATATATTGTAGCGGCCAAAGTTCTACATATTATGTCAAAATTTCAGGTCCGTAACTCTTACGGTTCTCGAGAAAACAGCCTGTGACGGACAGCGTAGCGAAACCTAATAAAATAACGAGCTCAAATTGATTTAGTTTTTCTTTAATTCCTCTTTTTGCTTTCCGCTTATTTTGACATTTTGTATACGGGGATGCCACATTATATACGACTAAATGGCGAGGAAAACTATTATAAAAAAGGAATTTTAGAAACACATTATCGGTTCGCAAAAAGTTACTGACTCCAGGTACTGGTACTTATTTATTTATAGTTAAAAGTTTCTCTCATCATTTTCGTTATAAATATGTGGTTCCTAGTTTAGAAAGTTTAGAAAGAAATTGTGTTATAAATCTGCCAACAGCAATAAAACCATAAAGCTTTAAATATTTTATTTCGATTATTTCTTATGTTAACTCTATAAAAATCATTCTCTGGCGTTGTTTGCACTTCATTAGGCATTTTTCAAATAAATAAAAAAAATTATATTTATCTAACTAAACAAATATTTTTTCACTTCATAGAAAGCAATTGGCCTCCTTTAAATCTTTTCAATGACGGACGCCAAAAATAAACCAGATACAAGACGTACGAGCATAGTTGCCAGATGAACAAGGGGCCAAGTCATCAAATTTCGAATGAAAAATCGTCAAAATAATTATTCGAGAACTTAAACTTAAACATAAACTTTTTCATACATATTTACATATGAGTAGTACATATAGTTATATTGGAATTGAACAATTCTATTAGATCAGTTATTAGTTTCAAGTCAAGTCAAAACAATTACAATTATTTAGTTTTAAATGATCCTTAGTATAAAAAATTTCTTAGCGAAGATATAACCAAACGATTTGTTTACTCGTAAGTTATCTCGACTAAAAACTCTTTTGTTTTTTATATTTTCTGAAGTTTGTGGTAAAAGTAAAATTAATCAACGCGAGATAAAATTACTTAGCGCGGGAAATAAAAGACCATTGAGTCCGTTTCTTCATTTCCGAGTTCTTTTTTCAAAAAATCTAAAAGTTCCAAGTGTAATAACTTTAATTGTCTGAATTCACATTCAATTTCCTGTCTTTAACATTCTTCAGCAAAGTGACGAAATTCTTAGAATATCGTAGAACGAACTTTTATTTCAAATGTTTTTTTTTTTAATATTATCACACATTTAGCATCCGCAAATAAATCCCTGGCACAAGAATTTATTTAGAAACCATTTAGTTTCAAAATTATTGATACAAAAATTAAGATTGATTTCCTTTTACTCCTTATATTGCTTTGCATATTCGAGCAAAAGCTGTCAAATTCTTTGTCAAGTTCAAAATTGTTTTCTGAAAAAAGGTTTTAATTTATAATTATTTAAAATCGTCAAATTGAAGGCGAAAATCGTCCAGTCCTAAAATCGGCAAAATGACGATAAATCGTCAAATCTGGCAACCGTGCGTACGAGTATCATTCAACAGTTCTTAATTTAACCAGCAATTTCATCGTCATTAACCCAAAATAAAATTAAGTTAAAATATTAATATTATGAATTAATTGTTGTGTTTATCATAATAAAATTGGAATAGATACCAAATTATCTTTTCGATCATCAAGAAATTGTAACTCTATTACGAATCGAGTTCAAATATTAAATGTTGCAATTCGACTCTTAACAGTAGCAGAAAACAACATGTTGCCTGCAACAAAAAAAAATACAATTAAATTTTGCTTTCGATTGTTAACACGATTGATTACATCGAATCGAATGCATCTTCCTTCTCTTTTACTCTTGGTGCTTTTTGTGGCAAAAAAAAAAAAGAATTGAAGTTGTTGTTTATTCTGTGGCCGATTGAGTGGTTTCGGTTTTGTATTTAAAAATAAATTATTTTTTGTGTTGTTGTATGCACTATTTTATTTTTTACTTTTTTGTTTATTATACTACATACGCCAGTGTGACCCTTTTGGCATTTTCACTGCTTAATTTAGCATTATGTATTTTGATTTAGCAGTGAATTTTTTATTTTGCATTTAGCATTTTTTTCAGCATTTTTGTATTATTTTTTTAGCATTATTTAGCATTTTTAATTTTATAAATTTCATATATTCTTTTCGATTTATACAGGTAAAAACTCCTGTATTTCATTGTATTTTGTCGTTTTTGTAGAAATGTATAATGATGGAAACCATGTAAACAGCAAAAGACGTCTTAAGCGGCAAGCTGTCATACTTGGTATTTGAGAATGGTGTGATAATGGAAAATTCGTGTTTTTCAGCTTTAAGGAATTTTGAATTTTTGTGTTTGTCATCATACTCCTTTAATATATGTTCTGTCAAATTCAGTTTAAATTTCATTTATGTTTTCGTAACTTGCGGTCTCCTAACATAAGATGGCTCACTTGAACATAAACTTTAAGTTAATGTTAAGTGTAGACTGCTCAAATTAATGCTTTTTTCATGTGATAACATTATTGATAGTGCATTTGTTTTAACAAATCACTTATAACTTCAAGTTACAACGAAATGTCATGCCATGTGGAAACGTAGAGTACGCAAAGCATAAAGATGACTTAGTTAGATCGCGCATTTTAAGAGGTGTTTGTTGGAATGTACGAAAGTCTGTCATGCTCATATACCGAGTATGAGCGTCTAATAGCCGCCTTAATGTATTTTAAACGTCAAACACCTAATAATAAGAAGAAAATGAGTATTTTAATTATGTTTTTCGGAGTCGAACACTTCACAATTCATCGTTGCTGAATCCGGCTCCTGGACGTAAAATAAAAAATAGAAAAGTAAATTAATCCATTTTTTAATGCAAAAAGTATTTTTTAAATTTCTTTCATAGTATGTTGATAGCAGGCATGCTAATACATTAAAACATATATATAAAATAAAAGTGTAAAATCATTTTATGTATTTAATTTTTATATGAAAATTACCAGCAACAAATTTTACACTTTTATATTTAATACGATCGTACAAAGATACAGGAGGTTTTATGAATTCAGCAATTGTACTCGTATTTTGTATGTTCCTGAATTGTTTTTTTAACTTTTGAATCAACTTTGTTTGTTTTATTAAAATTAAATAAAATATTTCTTCGTTATATCGATATAATTAATAAAATATCATTAAAAAGTTTTAGCATTATATTTTAGCATTTTGAAATATTTTTTTAGCAATTTTAGCATTATTTTAAGCCCCATTTAGCATTAAAAAATTTTTTAGTTGTGGCCACCAGGGAAGGAAAATGACTTCTTGGATTTTGTACCAACCGTGAAAACAAAATGTACTTTTTGGACCATGACGGTACAATTTTTAGGGTTTCGTACACCAAAGGTGAAAAGAATCCCTATTGTTTTCGCTACGCTGTCCGTCTGTCCGTCACAGGTTATTTTCTCGAGAACCGTAAGAGCTACGGACCTGAAATTTGGACAGAGTGTGTGGACCCTTGGCCGCTATAACAACAAATACATGAGAGTTGGAAATTAAAGGGTGTTCCAAAACGAGCAACGAAAAATGTTAAAATCCCATGTAATATACATACAATTGTATGTATATGCACTTGAAATTTGTAAAGTTAGTGTATTTTTATACAGACTACAACAATTAACACTAAAATTTAGAAAATTTTAATTAGTTAATGTAATTTTGACTACGTAATTTTGATAACTTGCTGTATTTTGGAAACCGAAAGAGCAAACTTCTTGAAATTTTCAAAAACGGTAAAACAAAAAATCCCAAAATTATAAAATCGCCAAACCGAAAAAAATTGCCAAAATAGAAAAAAAAATCGCCAAAACGAAAAAAGCACCAAATTAAAAAAAATCTAAATCGAAAATAAATCGCGAAAAACCTGAAAAATCGCCAAATGAAAAAATCGCCAAAGTTAAAAAAATCGCCAAAATAAAAAAATCGCCAAAATGAAAAAAATTGCCAAAACGTGAAAAAAGCGAAAAAAACACTATTAAAAAAAAGCTCAAAGCCCAACGTACGGAACCCATCGTGCGCGAGTCAAAGCCGCACTTAACTGAATTTATTTTTAATATCTATTAATAACAACGGAAACTTTAAAAAATTTGTAAACATTCAGAAGTAAACAATAAAAAACAGAAACTTAAGAAAATTGTGTATAAAAATTCAGTGTAAAAAATAACATAAAAAATATTAAATATTACAATCATAAGGGTTCATTCGCAGATTAGACTTGTTGGAGATCGGTTATTTTACAAATTTTGCTTATTAACATGCCTGTTATTTTCATGCACTATAAAATCTAAGTTATGCGCATAAAAAATGCGCGATAAAACTTAAAACACACTATTGAAGTATGTGTAGATATGTAGTTAAAACAAATACATATAACCACAGCCAAGGTGAGTTAATTTACGAGGTGCTGTCAAGTTAACAGGTATGCACAGTTAAAGTACTAGACAGATTTTTTTGTTGCCGTCTTCACACCAGCTGGTACATGAATTTTCCTTGACAACAGCATTGCAACAAAAACAGAGAAACTGACCGTCTAAAATAAAACACACACAAAAAAATTAAAGACAACATAGGCAAAATTAATGTTACCATATAGTGAAACATTGGCATTTTTAAATTGTACCAAGTAACTCGCGGAAGTACCAGGGTACCAACGAGGTCGAAAATGTACCATAAAAAGTACAATTGTACCATGATTTCCATCCGTGGTGGCCACACTGACATACGCACATACTTGCCTACATACGAGTATTTTCAAAATTTGTGGTCGATAATCGATTTTCTGTTGTACGACATACGAACATACGAGTACATTTAAATTTTGTACGTAAAGAATTTTACCAAGTACACATGATGAATGTGAATACGAAAGTGTGTGCATGAAAATGTTTATCTAATCGTATTTGAATATTTTCCTGTTTGGTGTTTTCTTCGATATTTCTTATTTTTTGTAGTTACAAAAATAGCACAAGCACATTTTACAACCGTTTGCTCGTTATTATATCATTCGTTCTTGGATTTATGTAATACAAATATCTAAAGTTACATGTTTCTTATTAAATTGTGATATATAAAAATGGGTTTATTTCTATATGCGTAAACTATAGAGATTAAAAAGTAATGCCCCTACTTAATACCAGAGGCCGCTGCAGCGATGTTGTAAAACTGAAAAAAAATTAAATCTTTCAATTCACTACCTGTAAAAATGATCTCAGCGTTGGTGATTTGTTTTTGTGATTGGGAATAAAAAATTCTGGACAATTCTCTGGGGGTTTTTTTTTTTGTTGAGGAAAGTCACTTTTTGCTTTGGGGATTTTTTGGTGATAATATATTTTTAACAATTTTGTTATTTTTTGTTTATTTTAAATTCATGGGCCTAATTCCAGCGTTTACGATTACGAGCGAGTTATTACTCGAACGTGTGAGTTTTTTTAACTTTTAAGATTTTCTCATTCGATTTCGAATGATACATATCGAACTTTCTAATGACAGCACTCGATAGCGAACAGCCATTCGAATGCAACTGTTCGTGTTTTTACTCAAGCCAAAAGGCATTCGAAATAACGTTTAATATAGCAAAAGCGAAAGAAAAGAAAATGTGAGTTCAATATTTTATCTACCCAGCTAAAAAAATATGTATGGAGCATATATGATATCCCATATATGGTTCGGATCCGAAAAATGAGGGTATATTGTCATATATGATATAATATATTTATACATTTTCATACATATACATTAGGGCGGGTCGATTTGTATGGAGGCAAAAAAAAACGCTCAAATTACAAGGAAGTCGTATTCTAGGGATCAAAATAAGAAACTTTGCCGAATGAACCATACCTCTAAAATGTATTTTGATGTCCCGACTTTTGATCCGAAAGGTCAAATTTTCTTGAAGGGTCAAATTTTTAAAAATCTCACTTTGACCCATTTAGATTTCATCAATCGAGTCAAAATGTGTGACCGACCCCCACTAATTTTGGAGGGCCGACCCACCTATGCCAGTGGCACACCCCCTGGAAACACCCCGAGGGGTTCCCCATACAAACATTTGTGATTTTTTAAATATTTGTATGGGGAACCCCCCAGAGGTGAGTTGGTCCTCCAAAACTAGTGGGGGTCGGTCATACATTTTGACTCGATTGAGGAACTTTAATTGGGTCAAAGTGAGATTTTTCAAAATTTGATCCTTCAAGAAAATTTTACCCTATCCTCTAATTTTATACTAATTAATTATTAAGTTATAATTTAATTATAAATAAAAATAACATTATATTTTCTTTTTTTTTTGCATATGATCATTTCTCCGAGAAACTACACTTTTTTGTCGCGTGCGACAGCAAGCAATTAACGTATTTCTGAACAACATGACTCGATTTTTCTTAAAATTTTATCTAACGTAGAGCTGCTGAAGACATACACAAATATATAAAGAAGTAGAAACAAATTTTCTGTTTTCTTTGAAAAAAAAAAACAAGCATATTTGCTTGGTGTCGCATGCTACAAAAAATTGACATTCCTGTGGAAATGCCCATATACATATTTATGTACGTACATACATATTGTATGTATGTATGTTTTTGCATACATACATATAAACATATGGTTTTTGCTTACAATTTATTCAGTGTTGTGAAATAAATTTATTTGCCTGTTTTCAACACTGAAACAAAAATTCGACCGAAATCGGAAAATTACTAGCTATCGAAATTAATTTCTATTCGAATGCAGTTTCGTTTGCGGCAATATACATCACGATATAATACATACATTACAGTTTCTATGAGGGGAAAAAATCCGGGAATTCCCGGGAATTATTTTTTATAAATCCCGGGAAAATTTCAACGGGAATTGTCGGGAATTTAATATTTACGTTTTTGGAATTTGCTTTCTTTACATTGCTGTTCGTTTTTTCTATTAATTAAAAATAAAATTTTGTAACGATGCATAATATAAGCATGGAAGCAGATGTTTCCAACAACTTACGAAATATTTTCAACCTAAAAACTCTTTATAGGAAATATTATCTAGATTGGCAGATGTAGGTGGAATCTACATCCATGCTATAACTTAAAGCATATGAGTTTATTTGTTTTTGTCTTTTTTTTTAATATTGCTGTTCCCAAAATGGACGAATAAAGTTGTTATTGGCGCCATTTAATTAAATTCATATGAAATTCCCGGGAATAGAAAATTATTTCCTCGATTCCCGGGAATTGGAAAAGTCCAGGAAATTAGAAACCCTAGTTTACATACATATTTTTAATTTAAAGCCTCAGTAACTTGCGCGAATCATCTGTTGAGTATGCTGAAGACTTTTTCCATAAAATAATTTGAAAGCAGCAAACGAAGTGTAATGCGATTATGAAATACATATCGCTCATTTACTCCAAGAAGGTCATAACTCAAAATAACTAGTTTGCCAGAAAACGAGTTTAAAATGTTCAATTTACAACCAATTTAATGGAGGAAGAAAATTTAGTTTTTTTTTCACAAACAAACAAACAAACAAGATGTTTGTATAAAAATTTTACAGAATATTAATAACGATATGAGTATTAATTATGCGTCAATAAGTCATTATGACTTTCTTTGAGTAATATGCCGTTGCTCCTTTTTTTTAACCAATGTAGTTCATAGTATTGGCGACCCAAAATGTTCAATAGTCGCGGACGAATCGACAGCTTAAAAGATTAAAGCTTTTGAAATTAAATTGAAAATTGGGGATAAGGTATAAAATAAAACTGGGAACCCTGAACTGTAATTACACTATCCCTTGTCTATCCAATATACCAAATATCTTGAGCAAAATGTTATAATAAACTTACTAAAATAAGACTTAAGCTTCAAAAATGATTGAAAATATATTGAAAAATTTTATTGTAACAATTGTAGAAAAATCAAAACGGAGCCTTCGTGATAATATTACATTTATTATTATATAGCCTTGCGGTTGCAAAATAACCTTATTTTTTCAATATATTTTGGACTTTTGAAAAATAAAGATTTTAATTATTGACTCCAATTTCATACAATTTTAATTGTAACAAATAATGTTTTTCATGCTATGATTTACGTTTAGATTTTATCGCAGTTTGATACACAAACACGCCCACTCACTTCGAAATATAAAAGCAATTGTACACGCGAAACACCTAATAGATTTGCGAAGTCTTTCAATCCTCATAGTTATGGTGTTGTTCAATATATGTCGTTTATAAGCATACTTTAGAAAAAGTTGTGTATGATAAGAGTTTCTCAAGCATTGTTAAAAACTGTTTATGAATTCACATTTTATAAACGAAATTAAGAAAAGCTTAAAACTCACTATTTGTATAAGCTTATTCTCAAGTTGTATTAAGTTTTATTATTATGTGGTACATTGGGTACTCTCAGGTAAATTACATATTTTTCAAAATAGTAATTTATAAGAACACTTTCAAATACTACATGAGTATTAGAATAATGTGCATGGGTATGTACAATTTTTGCTGCCTAGATGATTTATATTTTTCGTTACTGGTTAATTACGAGTATGAATTATACGAGTATGTACATATGTACATTCTAACTTTCATGTGCAATATTTTTATCATAATTTAATTTAACAACTTTTATGTCTAAAATGCGTTTTATTTTTTCTCCAAAGACTTCCAAGTGAAATCGTTGAAATGTTTTCCACATTTCTATTTCACAGTAATATCACAATTTTACAGTCTAGTTAACACTGCGCTACAAAACAATGTTGTCTTCTACATCTCTTTCCTTGTATGCAAGCAACATGCATCTAAATCATCACGGGTTAAGCTAAAAGGTAGATACATTTTTTTATTTTTATTTTAATTTTTTTTTTGCATTAAAAAGAAAATTAGCATGCACTTTTTCTTTGTAAGACTCCAAAATGCAGGCAGTCAAGAAAGGGCACATTTACATAGACTTTAACACGCATCCATAAGGTTTTCTTGCGTTTTCATACGTAAAAGAAGAGTAAAGACAAAATAAAAAATTGTATGTATGCAAAGATGGATAAAACACAGTGGGCATAAATGACGCAATGTAAGGTCGTTTGGAATTACAGGAAGTATCATGACAGCCAGCCATCATCCAACCAGCCAGCGTACGAAAAAGTACAATGGCTAAAAATGATGAACTATTAGTAGCGGCGGTAGGTACTACCAGCATTAAACAGCAGAAGTACTTGTAAAAGAAGCAAATGGCAATTACAACGAATATGGCGATTGTACTTATCGTATTTGTTATATTCTTCTTTTGTAAAATATTATGTGTTTGTGGGCATTACGAATAAGGTAAAGTGTTGTAAAGACTGCATCCAAGCGAATTTATCAAACGCGCAGTGTGATGTCTTAAGGCCGTGATTCACTATTTTAGACAATCACGCGATTTGCCAAATATGACATGTGTTCTAAGAAAAAGTATGATAGTGTGGACTTAAAATACAACTGTGTGACAGATTTTTTTTATCAGGTTCTGCGATTTTGGATTTGGTGATGCGATGAGAGTAGTATTTATTTTTAACCACCACCAGTGACGATAGTATTTGAACCTTTTGCAATGTTCGTTAAACTGCCCAGGAGACGATCAAATAAAACCATCAATCACATAGTTGTGTGCTTGCAGTCGGATTTTTCGGCTGTACGTAGATAGATACCTGTGATTGATTAGACTCAAGAAATAATAATATTTTTAATTTGATTATTATTTTTCGAACTGTATTTGTTTCTATATTCTTATGAATTGAATAGGCTAAAGTTCGTAACGCTTTTTAAGCCAAATTACATGTGATAATTATTAATGAACAAATAACATCAAAGTTAGTTGTAAATATTCTGACAACAACACATAGTTTTCGAAGGCCACTAAACCTTCCTCATCAGCGTTCTTCTGTGTTTTGGTCCACTGTGTGTGGACCAAAACACAGAATTTGGCTTAAAAAGCGTTACGAACTTTAGCCTATTCAATTCATAAGAATATAGAAACAAATACAGTTCGAAAAATAATAATCAAATTAACTAATTAATAGTCATTGGCTTGTGGCAAAAATTAAAAAATAAAAATATACTTAATAGTAACAAACCAAAAAAGTTTGTCTTAAGTAGAACAAAAATAAGCAAATTAACAAACATGTGTATAGTTAGTAAGGAACAAAACGACAATGGTAAGACTGTTGTAATATATATAGAAGATGGTAATATATATAGAAGATGGTATATATATATAGATGTTAACTTGCGTATACATTACGAAACACATTGGCAAATTGAAATGCAATGAATCAAACAAATTCACATATTCCATTTGCAATAAAGTTACGTATATAAGGCAGACATCTACATCAACTGACACCACACACAGTGGACCAAAACACAGAAGAACGCTGATGAGGAAGGTTTAGTGGCCTTCGAAAACGGCTGGCTGTTCCGTTCAACTATGTGTTGTTGTCAGAATATTTACAACTAACTTTGATGTTATTTGTTCATTAATAATTATCACATGTAATTTGGCTTAAAAAGCGTTACGAACTTTAGCCTATTCAATTCATAAGAATATAATAATATTTTTATTTGACGGCTGATTATTTGGTTGTCTTCAACTATGACTGACGAAAAAATGTCATTTGCTTTGTGACGACATGGATAAATGGGCAGAATGAAACAGAAAATCTTTTTCATTTTATGAAAAATTACCATTGCTCTTTGTAAAATATCATACGATCAAAAGCCTACAAGCAGTTTCATTATTATTTGTGTGGCAAAAAGGAAAAAGTGCTTAAGTCGAGATAAGCTGATTTTGACTTAATGGTATTAACATAATCTGCATATTTGAAAGTACCACTGTGCAAAATTTCAATTAATTTGAGCGATTTTTCAAGAAGTTATAATACAATGAATTGTTACTTATCTTTTTTAGACTTCTAATCTCATTTGAAATAATAGCTTAATTTAAGTTATACTCTAGTATATTTCAACTTAAATGTATTATTTACAGTGTGTAGAAAAGTAAAGGTTAATGGAGAACTTCTCAATTTAGCTGTAAAAGAAATAAATTTCTGACAATAGACTTTAACGCTTAAAAGTGCTCTCCTGCAAAACAGTCAAATATGACTTAAGCACTTTTTCCTTATTGCCACAGATTTATTACCAATCTCGCACAGAAGAAAAAAATTAGAGTGAGAAATAGAAAAATTATAATTTTACTCTATGAGGGCAATTATGAAAAAAATTCCGCGAGAAATTTTTCCTAGGGAACAATTCCAACTAATAGCAAGCAATAGGGAAAACAAAAAATTCTAATTGGAAAAGGGAAAAATTTCAAGCGGAATTTTTTTTCATAATTGCCCTGTATATGTGGCAGGGAAAGTTAAAAGAGACCGAAAAAATTGTTTTTCTTATAATAGACAACACGACCTTTCTAATGCAACGAACCGCAGCAGTTAGACTGCATTAGTTTTGTCATAGATTACACTGTGTGACAAATTTTGATGAAATCGAAATACCTGGGACGTGTATTTGCAATTTTCCAAACACCCCCAAAAATCTTGAATTAAGGGTAAAAACCCGGATTTTCGTACCCGTAGACACTTATCAACCTCTAACTAGGTTGAATATCAACCGATTTTAAATTTATAAACGAATTTAGAAAGAAGAAACTAAGACCTTTTGAACCATATACGTATATATATATTTTTTGTTTCAGTAAATTTCAGATATATGTCTGCATTTTTTCACCAAATATAATTTTTTTTTGGCTTTTTTCGATACTTTTCTACCTTGGATTCGTTCTTACGCAGAATTAAGTGAGCTCAAACAAAAACAAAATGCAGTACGGGGACCATACTGTTTATAACTTTATTTATAAAAAATAATTAATTAAGAGCAATTCGCAGGTTTGTGTTAAAAAATTCCTTAGAAATTGACTGAGTTATTAAATATTTTGTTGGAAAACTCCTGCATGATGCTCTTCGCGTTCTATTTATACGCTTTCTGTGTATTTAACCTTCCAGGATGATGAAAGTACAATTAAATAGACGTATATCAACACAGAGTACAAAATTGGTACAAAGGTGGTCGCCCAACTTTTTCCTTGAGAGCTGCATTTTCTAAATTCGTTTATAAATTTAAAATCGGTTGATATTCAACTTAGAGGTTGATAAGTGTCTACGAGTACGAAAAATCGGGTTTCTACCCTTAACGCAAATTGGAATTGGAATTTGGAAAATTTCAAATACAGATTGTTGTTTATATTCGACAATACACAGAGAAAAAACTGCCTCATAGAATCAATAAGATTTTCTCTATGAACCGTTTTTAGACTAAGGGGTATCCCAGCAGAAAGAAGCGAAATTTTTTTCATAGAGATTCCTTATTGTTTTTATGTGGTAAATCTTATTAATTTTATCAAGAAGAAAACCACATAAAATCAAGAAGAAATCTTATTATTCACAACTTTTTTTACTCAATTTCCGTTATTTTTGGCACCAAAAAAACAATACATAGAGAAAAATTTCTTGATTCTATTAGGTTTTCTTATAAATTGTAAACTATAGGGATTTCTTATTGATTTTATTAGGTTGCCTTATTAATTTTTTTAAAAAGGGGTTTTATTAGGCTATCTTATTGATTTTTTCAATAAGGTTTTCTTCTTGATTTTAGTAGGTTCCTGTATGAGTATGTGTAAAGCATCTTATTGATTTTTTTAATAAGGAAATCATCTTGATTTTATGAGGTGTCTTGTTATTTCATATCTATAAATAGACATACAGACAATTTTTTTCATGATATTTTTCATTTTTGTATAAGAATGTTTGCACAATAATTTCAATGGTTATTCAGGCTGCTTGTTAGCACATTGGGTAGAGTGCTTGTCTATCAGGTAGAAGTTTGCTGGTTCAATACTTGGTGAGTAAAGCTATGTACAGACGGTTGTCAGATCTTACAATATTGCCAGTAAAATGTGCTCAAAATTTCTTACAACCGTGTGAACTGGCAATTTTTGTCAGACGTCGTTGCCAGAAAAATCATTGTCAGTCCATTGCAAGACTAGCAGCTGACAACAAATTGTCATACATCTTACAATCGTGTGAACACATTGTAAAATTATTGCCAGCTATTTGTCAGACATTTTAATATTGTCAGATGCGCGAAGTTCGTGCATCTGACAATGGCGTCATTGTAAGAGAATTATTTCTATGGGCAACACTGTACACACTTGATTTTAAAGAAAATACATTTAATAAAATATATGCAGCCAAAATCATTGCAGTTGCTTCTTTATGGTCCATAATAATTGATATTTTCACTTTTTACATTTAACACCACCACAAACGATTGACATTTAACAATTTCTAACAAGCGCTTTGAGTCTGGCAACGCATAATAATGTCTGGCAATTTTTGCATATGACAACCGTGTGAACTTACAATTTTTTTGCTGACGATTTTGTCAGCTGATTTTATTGTCATACAATCATCTAGCAATAAATTGTAAGATTTCCTGACAAATTTGATACAACCGTGTGAACTGTCAATCTGCCATACACTTGCAATTTTTGATTGTCAGTACAATGTCAGTACATTGACAGATCTAACAATATTGTAAGATCTGACAACCGTGTGTACATAGCTTAAGTTAGTTAAGAATATAACCTAATGTGTATGTATGTATGTATAAATAAATAACATCTACAACATTTTACATACATATATACATATGTATGCATATGGTATAGAATTTAAATGAAAATACATAAGTAAAGAGAATAAGGACGCAATTTTTTTTATCAAAATCAATAAGAGAACCTCATAAAAACTACAAGATTTCTTCTTGAATTTTTCAAAAAGGGTTTATGAAATTAATAAGATTTCTTTATTAAAAAAAAACCATAGAGATATCTTATTAATTTTGTTCTATTTTATGAGGTATTTAGTAGGCACTGTTTTCTCTGTGTACCTACCAGAAAAATATTAACACGTCACAGGTATTTTCTTTTTGGCACACAGTATTAGCTTCAAAATCAACTTCTGATAAAAGTAAAACCCAATCCGATGTGACACAACTTTTCTGCAATTTTCTGCATTTAAGATTTTAATTTGTATCATAGAAACCATTTATGTGTTAGATTTTTTACTTTTATCATAATAAATACTTATTTTATATTCCAATATCAAGCATTTTATTGAAATGAAAATATCCCGAAAACTATACGTGATGGAAACAATCTGTGAGCAGTAGCTCACAAAAGTCCATTAAAATCACGTATTGAAGTTCTTGCTCCCGATTTTTTTTTTATTTTTGCAGAGTAGTGTAATCAGCTAATCCGAAAAGTTTAGGTAACGAGTTTCCAGCCAAAAAAAAAAAAAACTTTCAGCCGCATCAAAATCAATTTGTTAACTTCAAAGTCGCTTTTCTCCAAAACTTAAAAACTTATTTTCCAAGCATATGTGGCTTTTAATCGTCACATGTACTATTTTTTTTAATGTAATTATTGAAATTTTAACCAAAATTTAATAAAGTTTTTTTGTTAACAAAACTGCATATTTGCAACCTCACACAACATCCATTGACGATTTTATTTGAACGTCTCCGAAAAATCGTCAATTATACCACGCTAATACACATTCACTGATTGACGCTTTTTTTGATCGTCTCCAAAGCCCACAACATTAGGAGTGTAGCACCTGCAATGCCATTTACAAGCGATTCATTAAATTCGGTCCGACCTCTGTAAGATTTTTCTGTGAATTAATCGTATAGGATAGTGAATGCGGGACTTTATGTGTGTTACAAATATATTTACGTTTTCATATGTACGTACAATTCCGTAAAATTTATTTTGTTAGCACACTTTGTTTGCTTAAAGTGCACATTGTTGGGTGTTTTGGAGCAAATATTGTATGTGTTACTGTGTGCTTAAGGTACATACATAAATATTGCTGCATATGGCCTGTCATTCGCCCATTTTCATCATCATCAAAGTCATATTTATACGACAGTATTATACTGTTATCTATCTAACAGTGTTGCCGGAGTTGTGATAAATATTCCGAAATGTTTGTGTTAAAGAAATTTGTGTCGTCTGATATCTTGTTTCTTGTAGTCCAATGTTATACAAACCTATAGGTATACACACGGTTATGTGTGTTATCCCTAAAATATCCAAACATTTAGTTTCGTGACCATTTTTCACAATTTGCGCAGAACCGGCATCACTGTTTATATCTAAATACAGCAACAAAAGTTTGTTGACATTTATTTAAGGGTCTATCACCTCGTAATTGTAGAATAGAATTTCTTTTCATATCGACTACTACAACAGCCCAACGACGACGACAAATTGTGTAAAACATTTTTATATAATTTTTTTTTCCATTGCCTCAAATAGAAAGAAACGCAAATTAAATAAAAAATTGCATAAACTATAAAAAGCAAACAATTAAGCGACATTCAAAACTAAATGACACTGAAAGATTATGTTTGTCTATCTTCTCGTTGTTTAAGGACTTTTTCTTTTGAATTTAATGCTTTTGAACAAAAAAATAAAAAATAAAATTAAAATAGGACAGCAAATAGAAAGATACAACTGCACTTAAATTACATAAACTTAAAGCCAATCGATATGTTATGTGGGGCGCTCGTGCATATTATATTTAATTATGTGTAGCATCGATATGTTATGTGGGCGTGCATATTATATTTAATTATGTATAGCAATTTGTGTGAAAATCACTTATATTATTATTTTTCTTTTGTTTTTTTCACTTATATTATTATTTTTCTTTTGTGATTTTCAAAAATATTATTATTTGTGAATTCTCAAATAGTTTTTAAAAGTCTGTACATAAGGTAAGAGGTTTGTGACTGTTCAAAATGTGTGGTTGAAGTCTACTGACGATTTGTTACAGCAACAATGAAATGCATATAGACATCGCTGAACCTCATCATCAGCGTTGTTGCTGTAGATTTCTGCTTTATATACTCAGCCGTTATTGCAAATGGAATATGTGAATTGTTTTGATTCATCGTATTCAATTTGGTGAAAGTTTTTTTCTAATGAAAGCTCAATTTTACCATCTCTACACTCTTGCCATTATTTGTTCTTTACTAATTATGCACATGTTAGCTAATTTTCTTATTTTTGTTCTACTTAAGACAAACTTTTTTGGTTTTTATTTTATTTTTAGGGTTCCGTACACCAAAGGTGAAAAGGAACCCTATTGTTTTCGATACGCTGTCCGTCTGTCCGTCACAGGGTATTTTCTCGAGAACCGTAAGAGCTACGGACCTGAAATTTGGACAGAGTGTGTAGACCCTTGGCCGCTACAACAACAAATACATGAGAGTTGGAAATTAAAGGGTGTGCCAAAACGAGCAACGAAAAATGTTAAAATCCCATGTAATATACATACAATTGTATGTATATATGTACACTTTTAATTTGTAAGGTTAGTGTATTTTTATATAGACTACAACAATTAACACTAAAATTTAAAAATTTTAATTAAAGGGTGTACCATCAGTTAATGTAATTTTGAATATGAAATTTTGATAACTTGTTGTATCTTGGAAACCGTAAGAGCAAACTTCTTGAAATTTTCAAAAACGGTAAAACAAAAAAATCCCAAAATTATAAAATCGCCAAACCGAAAAAAAATCGCAAAAAAAAATCGCCAAAACGAAATAAAGCACCAAATTAAAAAAAATTCTAAAACGAAAATAAATCGCGAAAAACCGGAAAAATCGCCAAAATGAAAAAAAAAAGCCAAAATGAAAAAATCGCCAAAATTAAAAAAAATCGCCAAAATGAAAAAAATCGCCAAAACAAAAAAACGGCAAAACGAAAAAAAGCACCAAATTAAAAAAAAAATCTAAAACGAAAATAAATCGTGAAAACCGGAAAAATCACCAAAATTTAAAAATTGCCAAAATGAAAAAATCGCCAAAATTAAAAAATCGACAAATGAAAAAAAAATCGCCAAAATAAAAAAAAAACGAGAAAAAAGCGAAAAATAAACAAAAAAAAAAAATTATTTCATCTGAAAAAACCTTAAAACACTCTGTATTGAAAAAATGCTCAAAGCCCAACGTACGGAACCCTTCGTCCGCGAGTCAAAGTCGCACTTTACTGAATTTATTATTTTTAATTTTTGCCACAGCCCCATGACTATTAATTTTAGTTAATTTTAATTATTACTGTTCGAACTTCATTTGTTTCTATATTTATGATTTGAACACGCTAAAGTTCGTATCGCTTTGTAAGCCAAATTACATCTGATAATTATTGATGAACAAATAACACCAAAGTTAATTGTAAATATTCGTACAAACACGTAGTAGAACGGAACA
Source organism: Tachina lurida (assembly GCA_944452675.1). NCBI lineage: Eukaryota > Metazoa > Arthropoda > Insecta > Diptera > Tachinidae > Tachina > Tachina lurida. Next base: position 100,979,958 of record OX101756.1, read on the forward strand.
ACTAGCTGTTTTACAACTTCATCATCAGCGTTCTTTGTGTTTTGGTCCAGTGTGTTTGGTGTCAGTTGATGTAGATTTCTGCTTTATATACTCAGGCATTATTTCATTTATTTTTTATTCTTTGTTCAAGCTACAGTTTTATGGTTTGAAGTCATCAGCTGGCTAAGCTTGACTATTTGTTAAAATCTCTCCGCAAGTGAAAGGATAATAATTTATTTAAATCGTTTATGAATTTATTTTAATTTTTCCAATAAATTGTCATAACGAACAGGTGTTAAAAATAAAAAGTAAATTGTGTCAAAGATACTCACTCACTCGTACGCTGAAAATTTAAGCAATTTCTTATCTTCAATATTTTCTTTGAAAATCAACAAAAAGTCAACAGGCAACCTAAAATAAACATAAATGACATACTTTGTTTACGATGATGTTTGTTTTTTGTTTTTTGTTTTTTGTTTTTTCTTTTTAAAATTGAAAAAGAGACATGCTGACACAGTCTTTGACTGAATGAAGCAGCGGCCGCCGCATTTAGAATAAAACAAAAAATTAAAAAAAAAAAAAAAAATCAATATCATTGCTTCTTTTCTCTTTCGTACCATAAAACAAATGCATTTTATTAAAAGTCATAAACATATATTTATCTAAAAATTTTGTAAAAGAAAACAAAAAATATTCACATTTGTATGCATGTACGTAAATAATTGTGTGTGACTGCCATTGACACTTCAAGTGGCAACACACTGTTTAGCGAGCTGTTGCACTTTAAGTGCTCTGCACCTCTTTCACTTCCCTTCTTGGCTATTTCCTCAGCTTTTGTTTCCACTTTTAAATTGTCTTTGTCAAGATGTATGTATGTATGTATGTATGTATATTATTTATTCATTTCAAACATTTCATTTTGCTTCCAAGAGTCTGTTATAATGCGTTTATTAAATGTTTTTTGTCTTGTTTTTGTTTTGCTTTTTTCAATTAATGTTTACACAAAACATTTTTTTTACGATTAAATTGCTGCTTAATGTTTTTTAAATCATAATTTCTCTACACAAATTATTTCATACATGAAAGAGTTATGAAATATTTAAAAGTTGGGGTGGGCAAACAAAAGCAACTTATTATTTGTTTAGATACAATTTATAATGGAACTTATAATGACGACATGAGATTCACAAAAAAAAAAAAGAAGAAAAAAAAAAGAAAGAGGGGAAGCAACATGAGCCTCAGTCTAATGTTAACGAAATGACAATTGCGTTTAATGAACTTTTTGATTTAATTTTTAATTTTTATTAATCAGAGTTTTTTTCAAGAGAAAACTAAGGTCCTGAGGTTGGTTTTTACTGCTTGATATACATAATTCTATTTTCTATAAGAAATTGTACAGTGAGTTGCTCACACCAAAAGTCGGGCAAGTTATTAAAAAATATAACAGATAAGAATGCAGAATTTATCAATTTTGGGAAAAAACGAAAACAAAATTTTCAAAATCTTGTTTAATGCCGTGCAATATTTTTTAACTAGAAAAATTAAAATTTTAAAGCTAAATTTTGCTGTCGCAAAGGGTGTTACTAAATAATTTCTAATAAACTCGTGTTGCAAAAAAAAAAAAAAAAATAAACCATTTTATTGCGTATTTTCATTGAAAAGTGCAATAAATGTAACATTGGGTCTGTTCGTAAATGCATCACTGCGCTGCAAATGGAAATATAAATGTTCTAAACTGCTTCACTGAAGTATATAACGCACAAATAAATGTCAAATATGGTGTACAAACATGATTACTAGTAAAACATATTACCAGCGAACTTGTACTGTATTTTAAATAAAAGCTTGCACGCAGAGCAGTGATGCATTTGCGAACACACTCATATTTTCCTCGAAAAGAATACTCCGTTAGTTTCCATGCAAAAATCACGTAGGTGACGTCATCTAGACAATTAGTGCCTTCATCAATTTTGACAGTTGTATGAAAAACATTGGTGGCGGTCAGATGGGGGCAAAGGTCGCCGCTTCGTGCTCAAAGTTGAGGGTAAAAGCAAAAAAAAAAAAAAAAAAAAAAAAAAAAAATCATATAACTTTCTAACTTTCCCGGGGTGACCGCTATTAGGGTCAAATGTATGATCAGCCCCCATTAATTTTCCCCGCCCAACATCTTTTCTAAATACACCGACCGTCTAACTCCTCTCCCTTACAAAGGGGAATTTTTTTATAAAATTTACTCGCACTGCTCTAACTGCCCCTAGGGCATACCTATCAAAGTCAAATGTATGTATGACCGTACTCCAATATTTTTTCAATACGAAGATTGTCTCTAAAAATTCTTGTCGTCTATCTTCAACCATTAAAATGGTCCCCATACAAAAAAAAATTTTTTTTAATACTTTTTTTTAGAAACACGCTTGTTCCGCTTTTATGATGCCTCCCAGGGAGGTAAAATGTAAGACCGACCCACATATAGTTTTTCAACATTTCCTCCGAATATACCTACATATGTCCTATCTCGACTCCTTAAGGGGTCTCCCTTACAAAGGGGACATTTTTATAAAAGTTACTCACATGGATCTAACTGCCCCTAGGGCGTACCTATCAAAGACAGATTGTATGATCGACCTAAAATATTTTTTCAATACAAGATTTTCTATAAATATACTTCTCATCTATCTTCAACCCATAAGGTGGTCCCCATACAAAAAAAAAAAAAACAATTCTTTGTTAAGTTATTAATTTATTTTTTGAATGTGTTGGATATATCTTGTTATTTTGGGCAACGATTTCAATAAAAAACCTTTGTTAATAACAACGTTGTATCTACTACAGTCGTTGTTAATTCTGAAACGTATGTTTTTTCTCTCAGTGTACATATACAAATAATTTGACAGCAGCTTCCCTGTCACCTGGGCTGTTGAATAGACTTGATTTATGTATATAGGCCTAGCAGAGAAGTGTTCAATCTAATGTCAGACAGAAAACTGTTCCCAATTAGCAACACAAAAAAATAAAATTTTTAAGAAATTCAATTACGTGCACTATGTAGTCCAAGAGTGTTTCCCAAAAATAATTCTGCTTTTCTCTGTGCACAAAAACACATCTGTAATACGAGTATGATAATAATATTTCGTTATGCTATCGCAGTTTATTACGTGCTTTTGATTCTTAAAATTATATATACACATGTATATGTATATACTATATATGAGTACATACATATGTATGTATATGTATCTATGTATCTTTATATTTCACCATCATTATTATTGTTATTATTAATAACAATATTATGCTTTGGTAAAAAAAATCGCCAGATAAAAAGTAAAAAACAGTTCGAAGAGTGAAAAAACTTAAGACGTGATATCGTTTGTGGGTATGAACAAAGTGGTGGTTTACGAAATGAATCAAAATGAAGCAATAAGAAAATCAGCAACACAAAAAACGAAGTGGCATTTAATGTTGGTTTATTTTTATGTTTTAAAGCAGAAGACGGCAAATTGTTTGGATGGTGGCAGAAAATATTTTCCAAAGATACCTATTCGGAAATGAAATTAAGGTACATGAGTACATGGGTATTTTTCACTAATTACAATGCACTTCAGTTATTGATACATATAATTTAAATTTTGGCAACCGGAAAGAGAAAACTTTAAAAAGAAAACCCAGCGTATGAGCTTCTTTTGTCTCTTTTTGTAAAGAAGGGCTCAATAAGTACCTCTAATGGAACATAGAACGAGTTGAAATGCTCTACAAAAATATTTCCCAAAAAAATCTATTCCAAGTTTCTGAACACACCAAACCTCGAAATTCATTATAAAGATCATAAATAAGTAAAAACTTAAAGTTCGTATTAGGAATCTGAAATATGTAAAACTTTCGCCGCTACAGCAAGAAACAAAGAAAAGAGGTGTCTTAGGATACCCGGGGGGTTAAGCTATGTACACACGGTTGTCAGATCTTACAATATTGTTAGATCTGGCAATGTGCTGACATTGTACTGACAATCAAAAATTGCAAGTGTATGGCAGATTGACAGTTCACACGGTTGTATCAAATTTGTCAGGAAATCTTACAATTTATTGCTAGATGATTGTATGACAATAAAATCAGCTGACAAAATCGTCAGCAAAAAAATTGTAAGTTCACACGGTTGTCATATGCAAAAATTGCCAGACATTATTATGCGTTGCCAGACTCAAAGCGCTTGTTAGAAATTGTTAAATATAAATCGCTTGTGGTGGTATTAGTAGATGCACGAACTTCGCGCATCTGACAATATTAAAATGTCTGACAAATAGCTGGCAATAATTTTACAATGCGTTCACACGATTGTAAGATGTCTGACAATTTGTTGTCAGCTGCTAGTCTTGCAATGGACTGACAATGATTTTTCTGGCAACGACGTCTGATAAAAATTGCCAGTTCACACGGTTGTAAGAAATTTTGAGCACATTTTACTGGCAATATTGTAAGATCTGACAACCGTCTGTACATAGCTTTACTCTCTATTGCGATGCGAAAGCAATTACGATGCAAAAGCTAAATGCGTCGATATGCAAATTTGGTACTATCTATTACTTTCGCAAAATTGCTTGAAAAAGTGGCAACACGGACATTGCAAAAGAAAATATGGCAAAGGTTGGCAGTACTGAAATGTCAAAATATGTATAAATAAATTCAGTAAAGTGCGACTTTGACTCGCGCACGAAGGGTTCCGTACGTTGGGCTTTGAGCATTTTTTTTTAATACAGTGTTTGTTGCGTTTTTTCAGCTGAAATAATTTTTTTTATTGTTTTTCGCTTTTTTCTCGTTTTGGCGATTTTTTAAATTTTTGCGATTTTTTTTTTAATTTTGGCGATTTTTTTTTCGGTTTGGCGATTTTATAATTTTGAGATTTTTTTGTTTTACCGTTTTTGAAAATTTCAAGAAGTTTGCTCTTACGGTTTTCAAGATACAGCAAGTTATCAAAATTACATAGTCAAAATTACATTAACTGATGGTACACCCTCTAATTAAAATTTTTTAAATTTTAGTGTTAATTGTTGTAGTCTGTATAAAAATACACTAACTTTACAAATTTCAAGTGCATATACATACATACAATTGTATGTATATTACATGGGATTTTAACATTTTTCGTTGCTCGTTTTGGCACACCCTTTAATTTCCAACTCTCATGTATTTGTTGTTGTAGCGGCCAAGGGTCTACACACTCTGTCCAAATTTCAGGTCCGTAGCTCTTACGGTTCTCGAGAAAATACCCTGTGACGGACGGACGGACGGACAGACGGACATACGGACAGACGGACAGCGTAGCGAAAACAATAGGGTTCCTTTTTCACCTTTGGTGTACGGAACCCTAAAAAACGACAGTTAAAATCAAAATTTAAGAAAAAGTGAAGTGTAACAGCTTTTAATTGAAAATAAAGTGATGTATTCTTTAGCATTATGGTTTTATGATGAAAACGTCCATGTATAACGAGTTGCAAAACGAGTGTTAAAGGTTCAATTAGACGTTACATAACCATAGCCATAGAAAACAACCTTAACGCCATAACTCACACCATAGAAACCAATTGAGTTTTGGTTTGGTTATGTCTATGGCATTATGGGTAAGTCATAGGGTTTCTAATTTCCCGGACTTTTTCAATTCCCGGGAACCGAGAAGTAAAATGTTTTATTCCCGGGAATTTCAAATACATATGAATTTAATTAAATGACGTCAATAAAAAATATAATTTTATGAAAAAGTATACATCACAAAGAAAAGTAATATGAATAATTTTGTAATATCTATTAAAATATTTGTAATATCAATTAAAAAATTAGCTAAATTTTGACCTATAAGCAATTTGATAATATTAATTAAGTTTTTCCACTCAAATGAATTAATAATTGATTCAATTAAATTAAATTCTTAATTGAAAACATTAATAAAACATTAATTGGTGAATACTTTTTTCTGTGAACATTCAAATCAAAAACAAAACAACTTTATTCATTAATTTCATCAACAACAATATTTAAAAAACTAATAAAAAAATCCTATGCTTTGAGTTAAGCATGGATGGAAATTCCATCTAGATCTGCCAATCTAGATACTCTTTTCTATAAAGACTTCATAAGTTAAAAATATTTCGTAACGCTGAAAGTTGTTGGATTCACATCGGAAGCCTCTATTACATCTGTTTACATGCTTATACATATTATGCATCGGTACAGAGTTGTATTTTTAAGTAATGAAACAACGAACAGCAATGTAAAAAAGTCAATTCCAAGAACCTATATATTAAATTCCCGAAAATTCCCGCTGAAAATTTCCCGGGACTTGCAAAAAAATAATTCCCGGGAATTCCCGGGATTTTTTCCCGCGTAGAAACTCTAGTAAGTCATTTAATTTAAGCTTAAGAGATAGTTCCGGTATACTTTGCTTAAATGACCGCAGGTAAGAAAAAATCTGTAGCGGTATGTTATTAAATACATATTGCTTTATTTTAACTTTGTACAAAATTTGCGTTTCTGTATGTTCTAAACGCTGTTCAACACTAGCTAAAAGTTTATAAAACTAGCCGCTGCCTTAAAATTACTTGGCCAAGTAATGATACCAACATCAAATTGGCCAGGACCATACCTTAGGAATATAGCAGCAGTCAATGTCCCGTCGCTTAAAAGAGCTCTACGTAGCGAATGAGAAAATACAAAACTGAGAGGGCCATCACCTGTGCTGGAAATGCTTAATTTATTTTTACGCATTTTCACTTGGTGTTATTTTTTAAATCAAATATGAATACATACATACAAACATACATGTGTAATATTATAAGTACTATTAGTGTCACATTTCATTATAAACAACCAGCTATATCCCTTACAGGAGGTCCATTAGAATTTAGGTCGTCTGTCAATTTTATCCACAAATTATTTTTGCGGCTTATTTGCTCACATGCAATCCACTTAAATTTCAAACTGTTGTTGTTTTGTTTGTAATTTTTTGGCTTTTACCCTAAAAACTACGATTTAAATATAAATATTTTGGTTTTATAAAAGGTTTATTAATCAAATTTCCATAGAAAATTTGTTTAATAAACCTTTTATAAAACAAAAATATTTTTTATGAATAAGACAGTCAATATATAAAATTGTTTTCAACGTACTTACATGTTTTTCTCACTTTGCCTTTAATATTTAGCTAACGCAAGATATTTGCGCTTATCGAGCGATTTTGACAGGCGCTTTCGCATTGTAGAGTACGGTGATACCAGACTTGCGAAACGGAAAATAATAGATGCGAAAGGTAAATGCGTAAACGCATTACAGAGTACCAATCGTTAGATTTCGTACCATTTTTCTTTCGAATCGTAATAGAGAGTAACCCCCCCGGTCGGGCACTCACTTCAAAGAAAGCCACAAAAAAAAAAAATCAAACAATTTGTTTCGTTTATTTTCATAATCTGCTTTTAAGTACAAAGAAATCAAAACAAAAATAAATTTATAACTGTAATAGTGTCGATTATTTTTGTTAGAAAAATCACGTCCTAACTACTGTATCTCGCCATAAACAGCATAGCTACAATATTTGAACATTAAAATTAAAGGGTGTTTTAACAAACAACGAAAAAATCCTAATGCTATATACAGACACTTGAAATTTTCAAAGTTAAGCTATGTAAAATATTTTCAGCAAAATGTGCTAAAAATTTCTTACATCCATAATTATTTATGGTTTCTTCTTTTACATTTGACACAATCACAAACGATTGATATTTGACAATTTCTAACAAATACTTTGAGTCTGGCAACGCATGAAAACCAGAACTGACAATTTTTGCTTATGACAACCGTGTGAACAGACAATTTTTTTTGACTAACGATTTTGTCAGATAAATTTATTGTCATACAACCGTCAGGCAGTAAATTGTAAGTTATTCTGACAAATTTTATACCATCGTGTGCAACTGACAATTTTTAATTGCCAGTAGTACATTGTCAGCACATTACCAGATCTAAGAATGTTGTATCTTTATCTTATTCCTTATTCCTTTTTGCCGCAAATATTATAACCAATTAACTTTGTGAAATAAATATTTCCCTTACCTAATAAATACTCGTAGTATTTTACATTGAAAAGTATGGAACAGCTGTGTTCATTTTGTAAATTGTATTTTAAGTTAAATCGAAGTTTTTCAATTCTATTTATTCTATTTATTGTTATTGATTTCCTAACACACTCTACCATAACATAACCGTATTTCTTAAAGCTAAATTACAATAAATAAAAGCTTCTATCCTATGAAAATGCTCAGATCTCTCAACATTTTATTTATAGGCATACATACGCAAACAGGTAAATTCATTCATGTTTTTCTACCCAACGGGACAATGCAGACCTTATTAAAGGCCTACTTAAGAATTTTTCGATTCAATTAGTATTTTTTGTTTTGTTAAAAAAATTTTACTCCTTCTCGTCCCCCATTTCATAGAAGAGAATGTGGAATATGTATCTTATCTTTTATGCTGGAGACGAGGCCTTTTCTATAAGGAATTATTCAGCAGTTAGATAATAATAGTAATTGAATAAAAAAAATTTACTAAGCAGGCCTTTAATAAAGTCTGAAGTTTGAAATAAAAACGCAGAAGTTTTCCCGCTGGGACACTTGTGATATGTGAATGTGGTGGTGGTGTTGCATCAGTGTGAAACTCTGTGCTTGAGGTTATACTGAAAAGCTCTTCTAAATTTTTGACGCTTTCTGAATTTAAATTGATAAATATTAATTATAATTGACACTTTCTGAATTACAACTGGGAAAGGTTAGGTTAGGTTAGGAAGGGTGTGGTGGAAAAAGTGTAGTTTATACACATTTTTTAAATTACACACCACAAACAACTAGAACTAAAATTTAAAGACTGTGTGAGCTCAGACGCATGATTATATAAATAGTCTGAGTATTAATCGGCTACACATGCGTATAGGGCTATTTTATTTACACAAAAACACACATGAAACATGTTTTCAAATAGCCACACACACACACACACACACACACACACATACACACACACCCACACATTTTCCATTCCATTTTATATACACAATTGTGGCGAATGATGAATAAATATCCCGAGTATATGCGTATTTATTTTAATCCAATTAAATAAATAGTCATAAACATACTCAGACTATAATTATAAGAGAGATTTAATGCGTTTGATACGTATGTGCCTTTTTACTTTTAGTTGTAGCACAGAAAATAATATTCCAAAAATATTTTCAAAAACCTCTATTGTTAAATATGGAAAAATAATTTAACAAAATTATGTATTTGATTCAAACACATTGCTTGTCAAAATTTCAAGCAAGCATTAATCATAACTTTTTTCCTCGGACTGGCGGAGTGGATTTAAATCTTGCACCAATTTTATTTTGTACAAAATGCAGTTATCGGTATTTGTATAAAATGCACTGTAATGATGACCTGTGTCCACTGAAAGCGTTTGTGTGCTTTCCAATTGAAAGATTGGACTCGGCGGTAACAGACTGATTAGCACTTTCCACGTTTTCTACCTATCCCGATGATCTTGGTCGTCCCGATTTTGGGCTTTTCAAACTTCTTAGTCCATATTCGAATGAAAAGGGTATGAATGAATTAATTAAGTCAAACGGGAAGCACAAGACACTGTGACCAAAATATATCTATTGTATCCCCTGCCAGCTGCTAGAGCACCTCATCTAGTCCTACTCTCCTGATGAATCTCAAGATTGCCAGTGGGTTCAGAGTTGGCAGTTCCCAGTCCTCCAATAAATGCTTGCCCAATTGGCTATATCTTCTGTGGCATAACACTTCACAGTCCTTCAGAATATGCTCTGGAGTTTCATCTTCGTAATCACAGAATCTGCACAGGCTGTTACTCTCAATGCCAAGTCTTTTGAGGTGTTTTCTCAGCCTGCAATGGCCTGTGAGGAAGCCTGTGAGCATTCTTAGATTGTTTTTACTCGGTGACATGAAAGATTTGAAACGATTTTGGTTATACATTCCAATCATTAGCTTTGCATGCCTCAATCTTGGGAGATTGAGCCAGAGGTGTTCCCTATTGATCTTGATCTCCGTCGATATATCTTTCCGAATTTTGTCCAATCCGAATCTACAAAACGGTTCTGGTCCGACCATGCACCCCTTCTATATATTGTCTACATTTTCATTTCCTAACACCCCGGCGTGTCCAGGAACCCAGCAGAGTGCGACCTTATTCATGCTGCTTAGTTGATTTAGCTTAACGCGTTATTCCCACGCTAACTTAGAGGTAAACTCAAATAAGCTGAGCGCTTTGATGACAGTCTGACTATGCGAGCAAATGGCTATTTCTTTTCTTCGGTAGCCCCTATCAAGATTGAATTGTGCGCATCTCTCAATGTCATAAACTTAAGATTGAAAAATGGTAGGAGATTTTTCCAACCACTCATGGTAGTTAGTCCTTGGTACTACAACTCCCACACCAGAACCTGCCGGCGTTCTGGAACCATCAGTGTACCACCTGATGGTGCCAATTTCAAAGGAATACCAAGGTTCTTTTCCCCCCATTCCCTTCTATTGGCCAGAACAGTTTCAAACCTCTTGGCGAAGTCATACACTTTATTCATCATTACAGAGGGTTGCGCAAGTTGGGGAAATCGTCTTGCCAGGGATGATTGCTCCCATTGGCTTATTAGTAGAGATCGACCGAAGGCGTTTTTTTTTGGCCGAAGCCGAACTTCGGCTAAAATCCTAAACTTCGGCCAAAAACCGAAGCCGAAGCCGAATGTTTTAAATTTTAAAAATGATACTTGTTTTATATGAATTAAGAAAAAAGTTTGCTTTTTTGAGATCACTGAAATAGCTGTAATATCTATTGGATACATAACAAGAGAAATAAAACAATTTTGCAATTTCTAGATTGCTTTTTCATATGATCACTCACAAGAAAGTCCAAGTAAAAGAAAATAGAAAGCAACAGGGTTGTATTTCAAAACAACCCCTTCAAAACGTTAAACACAATAGAAACTGTCGGCAAGCAACTACCAAAAATAATGTTATTTTTCAAGCTTGGAATGAAAAATATTCGGCTTCGGCTAATCGGCCGATTTTTGCCATAGGCCGAATGTTGGCCGATTACCAATTTTTGGCCGAAGGCCGAAGCCGATTAATCGGTCGAACTCTACTTATTAGACAGTCCCTGTCTGTGCTTTTCCCACGATGCTGATTACTTTTTGTCTGGCAGCAGCTTCTATCACAATCGTCAGAGGTGTGAGTTCAATGAGGATTTCCATAGCCGCCGTAGGACACATCCTCATAGCCCCTGTTATAAAAAAGCATGCTAGCCTCTGTAATTTCTCTAACCGATTTCTTGTTGTAGCCAGACTGACCCTGTCCGACCAGGCAACAGCCCCATAAGTGATGATATGTCTCACTATCATGGTGTATATCCAACTCAAAATTTTGGGTGTGCAGCCCCATGTTCCTCCTGCAACAGATCTACAAACCATTAGTGCCTTTGTTGCCCTGTCAACAGTCAGCTTTGACTCCAATATCACTCCCAGATACTTGACCTCCGATGAGCTTTTTATTTGCACGTTGCCCACCCGGATGTTTTGCCTTGTGAAAGGAACAATGGTAGTCTTTGCAGGGTTGATGTTCAGTCCTACACATAGTCACCATTCCTTCACTATCAATAACCCGTTCTGAATCTTCTATGAGCTACAGACGCCGAATTAAAATTTATGTGATTTCTGGATATTGAAGTAATGACAAATAAAAATATGTAACTATTATTTATTTAAAACGAAACGGCTTTTGAAATTGATCTCGTATTTATGGTTATTTCTCTGTTATTGATATTGATGAGGCGTAATATCTTGATATTACTGAATAAATTTCCGGTGGAAGTAAGAAGATGGTGAAGATAAAAATAAACGACTATAATAATGAAATAATTGCCTTATTATTTGTTGGTTAGAGTTGCTGCTGATTGCTTTGTTTTTCCTCTTTCTGCTGCTATTGAAGTTTCGGCCATCTTTACATTTGCATTTAGCTAAATTAGATCCATGATGTCGCTTGTCTGGGAAATGCCAACAAAAGGCCGATACAAAATACACGAGTAGTATATGTTCTGATTTTTCTTTAATGCGGATATTCATGATTATTGTCTATGTTGTTTTTTCCTATTTTCTATATTTTTTATTTTGTTGCTCTTGTAAAAAGTCATTTTGTGTCTTTTCCTGAATCATAATTATTATTTTTATTATTTGCTATCTACATATTTTCTATCTGCAAGAAAAGCAGAGAATTGTGTGTAGTGAAATCCTGATCTTTTGAGGTCATCATCATCAACATCATCATCATGATATTCTTGATTTTTCTTTTTCCTCTGACATTTTGTAAAGTAGAAAAAAAGCAAAAGTCCCAAACAAAGATTTTTAAAACTAATAAAGGTCTTCTGTTTAAAACGTTTCGTCGGTTGATAATTTAAATGTCGTATGTGGATTTTTTGCGGTTTCGAGTTAAGATCGATTCCTTAGGTTTTCCGACCTGATCTTTCATTTGGCGTAATCAGGTTTTCGATATCTCATACGGTTTTCGAGATATGGAGTGTTGAGTTTGTCGTATGTGGCATTTGCTGATGCAATTTTATAAGAGTTCAAACTTCAAACTCAATTTATTCGAAACTATCGGAATCCACATACGACAATTAAATTATCAGCCGACGATTTGCTGTCGTTTTTTTTTTTTTGGAAAGTTTAAATTATAAGGTTCATGTACGTAGTATTTGGTATTTTTTGTTCTTTTTTTTGTTTATGTTCAATTTAACATATAAAACCAGCAATTTTTCTTCATGTTTGGTTTTTCCTCTCCGTCTATGAATTTTTCAGTTCAGTTCTGTCTGTCTGTCCGTTCGTCAAACTTTAAATGTTAACGTTTGCTAAATAACCTACTTTTACTTATAGTTTGTTGTTAATTTTGTTGATTTTATTTTGTGCTTAAACCTGAGGTTTCTTTCTAAAATCTTGTGCAGCGCTGTTGACGCCGCTGTTGGTTTTTCTTTCAGCGAACATGAACAATCTTCTGCACTTTCAAGCAATATTTCACAAAATCCAAAAAAAAAAAATGCAATAAATAACTAGAAACTGTATGTGTATGCATGCATGTGCCCAGCTAACCTTTTCAATCGCAGAAGAGTCTATTGTGAATCGCATGCAGAGCATTTTCAATCGCAGACGAGCTCATATTTTAATAAGAGGAATATGCTTCGCACGGGAGAAACTGCTACCGACGACGATTCATGTACAAGAGTCGCAGAAGGCGCTTTTATTAGTCTTAGATGCAATAATTTGAGATTTATCTAGATATTATCTTACAACTCTTTTTTGAAGAACATTGAGAATCGTATGAGTTGCTTAAACGTTAATCTTACATGAGCCTTAGGGAAAGTTGTAAAAGAATCACTCGATAATGATTTGAGAAATTGTACAATACGCAGCATGCTTTTTATTTTGCACGTTAAATGTAAAAAAAAAACAAATTAACCTTTAGTACTCATTAATAAAAAACATTTTTTCATTAATTGATTAAATACTATTTAATGTACATATCAGAGAACAGAAATGAGTCGTGAAAAAGTGAGTAGAGTTGAATCATGATTTATAATTTCTTGTACTTATGCGCACTCATACTTATTGCAATGTTGTCTATGAATCATACTCACTCGAAAGTTTGAAGTGCGCATCGAACTCATACTTAGCAATATTTATGACGTTGTTGATTTGGACTCTCCTTAACTCAATGTCTATGGACAATGCAAAATGAGTATGATTCACAATGCTAACTTCGCATGTGAACATTAAAGTTCTCATTATTAGTACGTGTTTCTTTCTTGCTTTTTTTGTTTTTTGTTTGCATGAATTGAAAAACAACCCTATTTACTACTATTGTATATAGACTTGGGTCGAACTCGTTCACTAGTTCATTTTTGCCACAAACCAAACCAATGATCAAACCCATGTAATTTAAATGGGTTTGATCATTGGCTTGTGGCAAAAATGAACTAGTGAATGAGTTCGACCCAAGTCTAATTGTATACTAGCTGCAAACTCTTTAATGACTAAAACTTTAAATAAACATACATGCATGAGTTGAGTGAGTTGAATCAATATGAGTAGTATAAGAATTTTCCTGAAATTATAAATCAAACTGAAGTGATTTATGAGTGTGTGGTATGATTACACTGTACAACAGCCAGAATAGCCTTTAGATAAAAGTATGCGGACTATATGGATTTCGATGCGTTAAATTCAAATCTGCTGTTAGTTTTGCTCTATCACGTAGAGATTTTTTTTATGGGCGTGGCTAATTTTGGCATCTAAATTAGTCGGCCATACTAATATATTTTACTATAACTCGAAAACCGCTATTTCGATTTTAATAAATAATAAACCAAAAGACGCGCCACAAAATTTTGTTAAAAAATATTTATAATCATTTTTACCTATTTTTTATGGTTTCGAAGTTATTCAGAATTTAAAAGAGAAAAAAGTTTTTTTTTATGCAAAAATCGCGTAATTTTTTTACATGAAAATTGCAATAAAAAAATCAAAAACTCAAAAGTTTCATATTTTTTACATTTTTCTTAACACCACATATCCTAGGAATAAAACAAGCTATAAAACGTGAAAATCCTGCAATAAATCTTGATTTTATTCACAATTTAAAGTTCTGTTACCTGCCCGCAATGCCGTTTCAATAGCATTACCAGATAGATGTCAGTGATGGGAAATGAGATTTGCATTTCGGTATCAAAAACAAATTTTTTAGTACTTTTTTGATCCCGAGAGTACCAAAAATTATAATATTTCCTATTTAAATTTTATTAACAAAAAATTATAAGAAATTCATTTACAAAAAAAAGGAACACATAGGTACAAATATACAAATAGGTGTAGCCGGATTAGACTTAATACTGTTGGAACATAAAGCTTGCCCCCGTATTCCATAGCTCGCTAAAGCTAAAGCTAAATTCGACCGCTAAAATGCTGAACAGCTACATCAGTTAAACTTATTTCATCATACCTTTCAAACCGAACACAATCGGTTATTGCAAACAATATTTGGTCAGACAAATTGACACTTAAAAGGGGAGTGCCTCAGGGCTCTATCTTAGGTCCGCTTTTATTTTCAATATATGCAAATGACTTGCCAAAAATTCTTTCAAAGTGTACTATCCACCTTTGTGCAGATGACATACAACTTACTTTAAGTATCGCAGCTGAAAACATTGCCACAGGTATCTCACAGTTAAATCATGAATTAAATCAAATTTATATCTGGGCTAATGCAAATGGGCTCTGTTTGAACCCTAAAAAATTTAAATGTATTGTAATCTGTAAAAAAGCTATAGATCCTTGTATTTCTGGGGATATCGTTTTAAATGGTGAGAAAATTGAAATCGTTAAGAGAGGAAAAAATTTAGGAATAGTTTTTAATAACCATTTAACTTGGACAGATCATGTAAACTCACTCACTGGTTGGTCAATCGTATTTTAAGTTACGAGCGCTCTGGTCTACACAATACTTTACACCTATCAGAATTAGAATCTTGCTTGCCAAGACATATTTGGTTCCTTCCTTATTGTATTGGTGTGAATTATTTGCAAACTGCGACTCTGTTAGTCGAAGAAAATTAAATGTTTTATTTAACAATATTATACGGTATGTGTATGGATTGAGAAGATCTGATCATGTTTCCTCTGTTTCTAAGAACCTTTATGGTGTAAGTTTCGATAGCCTGTTAAAAATCCGCACTCTGGTTTTTCTGCATAAAATAATACACACTCAAACTCCCAAATACATTTTTGAAAATATACGTTTTTGTCAATCGCCACGAAACCGAAACATTATAATACCTCGACATCAATACCTAGTCTCCGAATGACAGTTTTATGTGCATGCCGCTAGACTTTTGGAATAATCTTCCACTATGTCAGCAAATGAACAGCAACGCTAATAGTTTCAAAAGATTTGTAGTTAACTCTTTTAAATAAAAATGTGTAGGTAATTCTTTTATATTATATTATGTGCAATCTTCTGATATACATACATACATATACATTTGTTTTTTTAATTATATTTTTTATATGTTTTTATTAATTAACTTCTAATTCGAATGTAATAATTACAAATGCTTTTAATTTTTTATTTTTTTTTTAACGAAATCCGTTTCTGTACTGTAAATATAAGATTAACTCTTGTTGTAGAGGAAATAAACCAATAAGTAAATAAATAAATAAATAAATAAATAAATAAATAAATAAATAAATAAATAAAACAAATAGAAAATTTTAAATTTTTGGCGATGACATAAAGCAATAAAATTTCGGCGAATTACATTTTTAAGCCATTACCTGATTTATCAATACCCGTTTGAAAATTGCATTCGTAGCCGAAAATCGACAAATTGATTTTATTGATTCTTAGCGATAGAGATTTAGCTTTAGCGAGTTACAGAATTCGATGGCTGTTGATTTATATTTTGTTTTCATGAAATTTTGGTAAGAGAAAATCCTTTCGACATTTACAGAGGAGTGAGGCATGGATAAAATTCCGTAAGCTACTCTCGATATATCAGGAAACATGTATTCATCTAATGCGTTTTTATAGAAGCCAATGCTCTATATTGGTTGTTAATATTTCAAATTATTTTTCTTTTCTATTTTTTTTCTTTTCCCTGGGAACATTTTAATTAAAAGTGGTATAATGATATTGGTTTAACAGATAAAATACTTTCAGGGGAAAACTTACTAAACCAAACTAACATTTTATTGTCAAAGTCCACTTTTCCCCTTAGAACTTAATATAAACTTTTTAAAATTTTCTTTAAACTGATTTAAAACAGTTGTTTCAATAGATCAACTTCTGTGCCACATAAAATATCATTGAATGAAATATGGTTTTCGTTGATATTTAATTGTGGTTACACTTTTCTAAAAGATCTTTACTAACAAAGCTTCGTTCTATTTGTCGAAAAAACAATTTAATTCTTGGCAAAATATATGCATGCGCGAGTCTTCTGACTGCATTTCTAAGTTGCCCGTGAGAGTATCAAATTTCTTAGGGGAGTACAACGGTACTTTTTCATGTCAAATAGTATCAAAAAAAGTACGATCGTACCAACTTTCCCATCACTGCCAGATGTAAATGTGACTGCATTTAATGCATTACACACATTTTTCCATTTTTAGGTACCTGCTTTAAATTGTGAATAAAATCAAGATTTATTGCTGGATTTTCACGTTTTATAGCTTGTTTTATTTCTAGGATATGTGGTTTTAAGAAAAATGTAAAAAATATGAAGCTTTTGAGTTTCTGATTTTTTTATTGCAATTTTCATGTAAAAAAATTACGCGATTTTTGCATAAAAAAAAACTTTTTTCTCTTTTAAACTCTGAATAACTCCGAAACCATAAAAGATAGGTAAAAAATGATTATAAATTTTTTTTAACAAAATTTTGTGGCGCGTCTTTTGGTTTATTACCTATTAAAATCGAAATAGCGGTTTTCGAGTTATAGAAAAATATATTAGTATGGCCGACTAATTTAGGGGCCAAAATTAGCCACGCCCATAAAAAAATCTCTACGTGATTGAGAAAAACTGATAGCAGATTTGAATTTAACGCATCAAAATCCATATAGTCCGCGTAATTTTATCTAAAGGACAGCCAAAAAATGTTATTTTGTTGTACAGTGTTATTGATGTCGACGTCGTATTCATATTTATTGCAACCTATACTTATAAATCAGAGTAGTTGATTAAAAATGATGTCTACTCACTTACATTTTTAATTTTATAAGTCAGTATGAATAGCGAAAATATGACTCATTGCGTTTCTCTGGTACATATGTATGTAGATGCAACCAGTCTCTATACATAGAAAATTTATGATTACTACATTGAGGGCTTGAGGGCCAACTTTGAGGGCCGGACGCACCTCCTAAAACACAACTTATCGTTATGAAATTTTTTTGTATTATTTTTTTTACATACAACTGAATCGATTTGGGGTTGAGAGTAGAATAAATAAAAAAAATAAAAAATAACTGCCACCCTAATGTACATATGTATGTATTTATGTATTGTAAAAATAATCTCTTGGTCTGCATTTATAATTGATGCCCGCTTCCAATCGGACCCACTGTTGATAAATGAACCGATCCATAACGTTGAGCACATTACTTAAAATTCTCACTATGTCTCTACATAGACTTACATATATCGTTCCCGGCTGATATTTGACAAGATCTTTCAGGTAAAAGCCGCAACGAAGCCATTTGTTTCAAAACCGGATTATTTTAGACTGCGATAAATGCTATTTAATACTATCAGGTACCATAGCAAATGCTTTCTTGTTTAAACGATAATTAGCTTCAAATCTGCAAAGCAGCTTTTGACATACATAAGAGCACAATAAAAAAAATTTACTTACACTGTCTCCGGCAATCCATAGCTGGCCAAAGTGGCATCAGAGTGCCGAACTACAATCGGCTTTTTGTACAAATGAATATAAAGGGTGTTTTTTATTGAGGTATAGAACTTTAAGTTGGCATCACTTTTTTAACTGGCGGCCATTTTGTCAGCTGTCAAGTGATTAATATTTAGTTTGGTTTGCCATTTCATCATGAACAGGTTGACAAAAGAACAACGCTTGCAAATCGTGCAAATTTATTTCGAAAATAATGGTTCAGTTCGCGAAGTTTACCGCAAGCTCCGTCCATTTTATGGTCGACATAATCGTCCATCAGAGCAATTAATTCGGTTAAACATGGATCGTTTTCGCACTACGTTTACTCTATGTGATAATACGCATCCGCAGAGACGTCGAACAGTGCGCACCGAAGAAACAATTGCCGCTGTAGAGCAAAGTGTTGAAGAGGACCCGAATGAATCGATTCGCCACCGTGCACAGCAATTGGAGCTTTGTCCATCAACTTTATGGAAGATTTTGAATGTGGATGAGTTGTGGTTCCAACAAGACGGCGCTACATGCCACACAGCGCACGTCACAATCGATTTATTGAAGGAAACATTCGATGAGCGCATAATTTCGCGGAGTGGACCTGTCAATTGGCCACCAAGATCGTGTGATTTGACACCACTGGATTATTTTCTTTGGGGATATGTGAAGTCGCTCGTCTACGCCAACAAACCAGAAACGTTAGGGGACTTGGAAGCCAAAATTCGTGGCGTTATTGCCAACATACGGCCCCATATGCTCGAAAAAGTGGTTGAAAATTGGACCTGTAGAATTGGCTTTATTCGAGCCAGCCGCGGCGGGCACATGCCCGAAATCATATTTAAACATTAATGGCATAAAATTATCCTTCCAATAAAGCCAAATTGATGGACATTAAAACGATTTTCTTGTGTTTTATTTCAATTCGAAGTTCTATACCTCTAAAAAAACACCCTTTATATACATGAATAAATTTCTCTCGGTGAACAGCAGTGATGCACTCCCTCAGACTTTTTCTAAGCACTCTTCGTCCAATAACAAAAATGCTACAATTGCTGATGTCACTTTAATTTATTTATGAACACCTATTCCTTATTTTTTTTGTTATGCAATGAAATATATTTAAATAATTTTATTGATATTTTTTTAATGAAAACAATAAATTTTTGATATTTTTTGCAAAAAAGTAAAATTAAAATTTTGTAAACAAATAAGCAAATATGAGCAACAGCTGATTCGATCATTGGTTTTAGTTACATTCGAAATAAAATAAAAAACCAACTTGGTTTCATGACACAAAATGAAACCAAAATTGGTTTGCAAAAATGACAATTAGCAAAACCGACATGGTTTCTGTGACACCCCTGAATATGTACTTCAGTTTAATATATCTTTAATTCTTATAACAAAAAAAAAAAACACACGAAACAATCGGCGAGAATCTTATTCAAAACTCAAATGAAAGCATCAGCGGAGAAATGAAGAAAAAAAAATAACAATCTATAACAGTAAATATGAAAATAAAAAAGAACAAATATACTTTAGATAATTGCATCGTCGATTAAACATTGAAAGATTTGTAAGAGAGAGTTAAACAGAAATGCTACAATATCACTCTCCAAATAATCAGCAGAAGATTCGTTTAAGAGTTGTATATTAAACACCATCGCCCATTAAACAGCTCTTGGCTAGCTGGGTAGGTATATGTATATATTATAGTATTTGATTTACCTATTTTAATATGTATGTACATTAGGGATATAACTTTTTAAATTTGTTTTAAAATATCAAAATTGGCACAGCACAGTCCGAGAGAGCATAAAAAACTATAAGGGAACGTATATTTATTTTTTCGCTAAGATCAAAAAAGTTCACACATCAACCGCGATGGAGTTAATATAATATGTTTATTTAAAACAAAAAATAAATAAAAAAAACACCATATAAAATTATGAATATTCAATATTGCATTAAGAAGACCTCGAAATAATTTTAGATTGTGTAAGATAATCTGCCTTATCGTGGTTGGCGTATTTCAAATACTACTACGACTGTTTGGTAATAGATTAAAGAAGTCTTCAACAGTTTTTCTTTAATCTATTACCAAACAGTCGTAGTCGTATTTGAAATACGCCAACCACGATAAGGCAGAATATTTTTGTTAGTTCAAGTCCGTGCTTTAAGTGTTCCAAAATTTCTTTCTTTGGTTTAGGAAAACCAGTTGCTGCGTGAACTTTTTTGGGAAAAATTACAAAAGATTATGATTTTCGTGGTTACTAGGACATGGTTCCCGAGATATAGGACTTACAAATTTATTAAAAAGTAGCCACTTTCGGCCACTTTGGCTTGTTATTTCCCTTTAAGAATCTGCGCTATAACTCCGAAGTTTCTGAAGATAGAGAAGTGAAACTCGACAGACAGGTAGTATGGAAGTCGGAGCTTCGTATGGACCGCATATAAAGTCTGTTTTTTAACTTGGCGAGATATAATGATTACAAGAATGTTTGACATTTTTTACCTGACCATGGGGGCCACCAGGCGGGCCAAAGTTTGCCCACCTTGTAGCTTCGCCTATATTAAAGCTGACCTTGCAATCTTTTATCCATGGTACTATGTCAAAAAATTGGTTATGGCCCTAATGTACATGTGTACACATACATATATTGATGTTTCTCAATTTGAATTCATCAACTCGATCACCAAACTTTATAACAAAAAAAATAGTTGAACTCAATATTTTTGAAAAAAAAACAATACTTCATTGTGCATCATTATTTCGCATTTGACATTTTTCTTCAAAAAATGCAACTTCTCATCATTATGATATCAACCCTGATATCTGTTGGTCATCATCATCAACGATCTCGATGATTGTATCAATAAAAAAATTCAGCAATCGGAATTAATTTTATGACAAAAAGTCATTGATGCAATGACCAGCCTTGAAAATACATATGATGACAAGTTGTCATAAACATAATTATTTTATACCAATTTGATGATATAGAGAGAGCTTCATAAACTCCAGGACCAAATGTCATTGCTGTCGTGAAAAAACAAATACATTTTTTTTTATTTAATTAATATATTTATTATTGTTTGTTTGTTCTCTGGTGGGGATGCCAATTAATAAGTAAACCTTTTTATTGTATAATTAATTATACAATATACTTTATAAAATTAAAGAAATGTTAACTTTTTTGGAAAATATCGCTAGCAAGGCACACTGAATAAAGGTACTCGCATTAGATGCAACTCTGCGGCTTTTCACAAAGTATGTAATTGCCAAAAAATTTTATGCATCAAACAAGCAAGGAATTCATTGTCAAATAAGTTGTCCATTATTAAGGTGTAAGCAAAATACCAGCTGATGAGTAATATCTCTAATGCGTGCACCTGTTTGATATGCGTTGATCGCTTGCAAACAGAGAATTAAAAACTATTTGGGAACTTTACAACAACAAAACAATAGTTTTTCTCGGAATATATAGATCAAAATGTGAAGACAAAATGTTCAATATATAATTTTAAAATAAAAATATTTGTGAACTATTCATGAACTAAATAGTCATACTTTATCTCATATTAAAACTGAGCGTACAAACTAAACGAATCGTCTAATTATAAGCACTTTTTTATAATTCAATACCAACCCTCGCATTTGCTAACGTCTGCTTCAGTTTTTATAAACATTTAACTGCAAGTGTAAATATGAATATTTTAAGCCTCATCAAAAATACAAGCCTAAATAACAAATTGCACTGTACAATGCAAATTACACCGTGTTCCCATTTGACTGAATAAGTTTGCGCGTGTATGTATGTATGTGCTTGTTTGTGTTTGGCTGGCTGGCTGTCTGTTTTGAGTGTGTGTGTTCATTCTTATTCATTTGACTGTAGTCAAAGGCACGTACAACATACAAGCATATGTTACGTACAGTAGTGGCCATATAATTAGAACAATAACTTTTCTTTATAAATTATTTTTTGTTTATCTAGGATTTACACGTGCTGGTGCAAGTTCGAAAAACTCAATACACTCAAACTCTTTTACTAACACAACTACACTTTCGGCACTTGCAGTCTACTTCCAACTCAACTGCCAAGGAATTTTACAAGACAGTGACTTGGTGAACTTATAGCAAGTAAATGGAAAGTTAGCTAACAGAGTTGCCCTATTAATAATTTAGCACAAATTAACTGGATTTCAGTGTAATGTCATACGAGTTTTTACTCATTTTAAATACATTTAAAAGCTAATTTAATAATTGTTTTCTTAAATATTCATAAATCAAGCAGTTAATGAATTTTTTAGACATAAATGACATTGAAACAACACGAATAAAGCTCAATACTATCTGGTTCCCTTAAACTTAAACTTTTTTTTTTGTTATGGATAACTCTGCACTAAAAGGTAAACATGCAAGTTGCAAGACAGTCGGCCATTTGTGCGAAATTTTCGTTGATAATACGTACACAGAGCTTGCATGCAAGGTACTTGCATGTGTAAACGCAAGGTTAGTGCAGCGTTACTTACTATTCTTCTTAACCAATTTAATTTATCTATTTGTTCAGAATATGATGCAAACAAAAATATAATCCGGCACGCAGGAACAATAGCAAACAGCCGAAGTTTAATTAATGGAATGGAAACAATGGCGCATATTCATAAATCGTAACTAAAGTCGAAATTTATTAAACAGATACTAAAAAATAGTTAACAGATAGTTACAGGTTCTATCCACAAATCTAAACTAACGAAGTAACGACTCCCAGCTGATAAAAGAAATAAGAAAATAAAATGTCGATAATACTATGATCGATATAAATTGCAATTAAATAAAAAACTATTCAAACTATCAAAAAACAATTTTTAACATGTAAAGTATAAGTATAACATGTATAAGTTAGTTAACATTTAGTTACAGCTTCACTCATAATAAAGTCTAAACTTTCGTAGCCGTCTGTGAATAACTTAAATAGGTATTTAAAAAAGTTAGCACCTAGTAATGATTTCTGAATATGCGCCAATATAATCGATTTGACATGGAAAAAAATTTTATTTTTATTTTTTTCGTTTTGGCGATTTTATTTTTGCTATGGCGATTTTTTTCGGTTTGGCGATTTTGTAATTTTGGGTTTTTTTGTTTTACCGTTTTTGAAAATTTTAAGAAGTTTGCTCTTACGGTTTCCAAGACACAGCAAGTTGTCAAAATTACATTAACTGATGGTACACCCTTTAATTAAATTTTTTTTAAATTTTAGTGTTAATTTTTGTAGTCTGTATAAAAATACACTAACCTTACAAAATTCAAGTGCATATATGTATGTATATACAATTGTATATATATTACATGGGATTTTAACATTTTTCGTTGCTCGTTTTGGAACACCCTTTAATTTCCAACTCTCATGTATTTGTTGTTGTAGCGGCCAAAGGTCTACACAATGTCTCCAAATTTCAGGCACGTAGCTCTTACGGTTCTCGAGAAAATACCCTGTGACGACGGACAGACCGAAAGCGTAGCGAAAACAATAGGGTTTCTTTTCACTTTTGGTGTATGAAACCCTAAAAATATATATGTACATCAGGGCTATAACCAATTTTTTGGCATAGTACCATGAGGTCAACCATGTCCTAGTAACTACGAAAATAATAATCTTTTGTAATTTTTCTCAGAAAAGTTCACGCACCAATTGGTTTTTCTAAACATTATATCTGCCAATTATCATTTCCTTGGTAGTCATTTTACTGAAATGATTTAGTCCAAAATCAATGTTTTGGATATTACACCGTATTACTAAACTGTTTTTGAATATAGTTAACTGGTTTTTCCAGATTGTGGAATTATTAAGTTTTCTTAACCAAAAAGAAAATTAAAAATTTTCAAAACTCCATCGCGGTTGGTGCGAGAACTTTTTTGACCTTAGCGAAAAAATAAATATACGTTCCCTTTATATTTTTTTATGCTCTATCGGACTGTGCTATCCCAATTTTGATAGTTTAAAAAATTTTTTAAAAGTTTATATCCGTAATGTACATGTATTTATTTATTTATTTCATAAATACTTTACAAAATAAATTTGTAAAGTATTGTTAAAAATATACACATATTTTTCGTGTTTAACACATGCTAATCACAATACACCCCAGCAAAAAACTTTGCCTACTAGAATGCAAAAATGTGTATGTACTCCTCAGTCGTAAGTGCTTACAATTTGACTGAATAACCCATTATTTTTGTTTTTGCCTACAAACATGCAAAAGTTAATACATTACTGATTGCCTAAGAGTACTCAAAATTTAATGGGTTATTTTTTGCTTACAAGTATGCAAAATTTTATAGATTAATTATGGTTAAACTTATTCTAAATTAGTTTGCTAGTTTTTCTAATTAAAATAATTTTCACGATCAATAAATTTTTCTCTAGATATATTTCCTTATTAACTGGAAAGCACTACAATAAGTACTTTCACGTAATGATATAAATAAGTTCTTATTTTATTCATTACAGGGCAGTCATTACTACGCACATAAAATAATTACATAAATAAGTATCAGTCATTACTTTGTAAGCCATTAAAAGAGTACTACCCATTACAAAATTTCGAAAATTTTTTGCTGGGACATTTCAATTAATCGAAATTTTTCGAAATTATTCGTCTATTTTATATTTACCGCACGAGTACTTAATTTCGTAATAGTTAGCAGGCTGCTGGTGATGAAATGAAAAATCTGGGGGTCCAGCTCACTTGGGTTCAATACGATGATCCCTTTGTGCTAGGTTAGGTTAGTTTTGTAATTTTACAAGAAATTTTATTGAACAATTTTAAGTACATATGTAATATTTTTTGCTGTGCATTGCAATATGTACTTACAATTTCCATTAGCAAATGATTACGAAAGTCTTAAAACGTCCTTCCATATTTTAAGCGAACCCGTATTTACAATTAGCTTTGCTATCATCTACGTGAGTGATTGCTGTTGTTGCTGTTGTTGCTGTTGTTGCTGTTGTGTTGCTGCTATGATATCGCAGACATGTTTAAGTTTTTCTTATTCAACCATTCATGTGCTCACGCACATTTTTCTTTTTCTTGTTCTTATTTTTTTTTTTTTAATTTTCTAATTTATGTATTTCTTTTTATTTTTTATTTTTTTTTTTTGGCGAAAAGAACATGTTGTTTATTTATATTCATTTCTCATTTCCATTCTGCAGTTGTTTGTTTGGTTGTGTTTTAAATTAAGATTCACAGATGTGAGTGTGTTAGTGAATGTTTAAAAATAGTTTTTTTTCCTTTTCTGAATAATTACTAAAAAAAATAAAAATTTTTTGAACACTTCTCTCCAGTTGTTGTTTATCAAAATGAAAATAGTGTTACAAGATTTTCTTTTTCTTCCAGCTTCTCGTTTTCAGAGTATGTGTTCCCTCTTCTTTCAAATTTTCTTGTTTATACCCAGCAGACACACAAGTGTGATATCAAAGTGAACTTATTTAATGTAAATGAACATATGTACATACATACATACATACATACATACTTAACGTGACCAGAAGCTTTTTACAAAAAGCGGGACACGATCGTTCAAAAAGCGGGATTTTGACGAAAATACGGCCAAAAAGCGGGATTTTTAAATAAACAACTATTTGAAAGCGGGATGTGTAATACGCACATAAAAAGTTTCGTATGTACTTAGGAAACACAGTTTTTAACTCAAAAGAATCGATTTTAAATAAACAAAAGTTTTTATTAACAAAAATTTTTATTTAGTAACGTAAAATAAATAAAATTAAAGATTTTTTGACTTCATTTACAAAACAAAATACGATTTTTATACAAAACAATGTACAAAAACTTAAGGCGAATGATAGCAAGTGGCCTTGTTAGTCTATATTATCATCAACTGACTACACCAATGTGTCAAACTCTTTATAAAAAAATAAGCAAGAACTTTTTATTTTATTATTGACAGTTTGGTGAATGTCAGTTGTTATTCTCCTAATAAGCCCTCTTGGTAATAAATTCCTAAAGCAGCACATATAAAGCACTGTAACAAAAGGATCTTTGAGTGTGTACGTTTGTATTTTTATTTTTTTCATTTGAGGAGCTGCCAGATCCAAAAAAAAATAAACAATAACTACACTAAAAAATATTTGGAATAAATTTTTATCAGTTACATATTAATAAAAATATATTATGAGATAAGAAATTTCAAAACTCTAAAAAGCGGGATAAAAATTCAAGGCGGGATCAACCTCAGAAAAGCGGGATAATCCCGCCTAAAGCGGGATGTCTGGTCAGGTTATACATACTACACATATCCATCTCAATCGTTAAATTAAGAATAATTTGGAAAGCGATTTGATATTTTTTCAAGAATTTCTAAAAAATTTCACGAATACAATTCATATATGTATGTATATAGTGTAAATTCTGTTTAATAGCATGATTTGTTGTCTTTATTTTCCACTAGGTTTGATTCGCTGAGGAAGAAGGGTTTGGCCACAGTGAACATTTTTATAAAAAAAATCTCTTAATTCTAGTGCAAAATGCGTTCAAAATATCGTATGCGATATATTTTAAAAACGTATTTAATCGATGAATTTATCTTCACACGCATAGAGAAAAGGCGGAGTGACTGACTGCATACTTAATATAATTTCATATTTAATATATTTATAATTTCATATTTAAAATTTTGTGAAAAGAGCAACAGCAATATAAATAGCATGATGGAAAAATGTCACGTGTGACTGTGACTAAAGTTGAATTTAAATAAAACTTAAAAAAAAAAAATTAAACCGACTTCAAAAAAAGCACTAAAAAGCTACAAATAATATAGATCTAGTTAAATAAAAGATTTTTATATATGTTACCTACAGTGCCGTTCGAAGTTGGTGCTAAGCAAATATGTACATACATACATATGTACATAAAAATTAGTTGCAGATTTTTTACCGGGCATGTTCCTATGTGTTTAGTACCAGTATTACTGGCACCAACTTCAAACGGCACTGTAGGTAACATACATATATAAAAATCTTTTATTTAACTAGATCTATATTATTTGTAGCTTTTTAGTGCTTATTTTTGAAGTCGGTTTAATTTTTTTTTTAAGTTTTATTTTTACCTTTTTAGTGCATACTTTTGAGCTCTAGTCAATTCAAAAAAGTTTTATTCGTAAGTATCTTCTTAGAGCAGAGTTATGGTCCAGTTTCGTAAAAATCGATTAAGTAAAAACACCTGAAATATAGTATTAAATTTTATGGGGCGTGGCTACGCCTCTTTTTTTTAAACAAGATTGTGTATTTTTAAGAGTTCAAGGTGTGTGCCGAGTTTCGTAAATATTGGTTAAGTACAAGCACATGAAATATACTAAAATTTAATAGGCGTGCCCCGCCCACTTTTTTGAACGCAATTTTGTGCCTCTATTAAAGCTTAGGGTGTGTGCCAAGTTTCGTAAGAATCGGTGAAATAGAGCCCTGTGAAATATAATATAAAATTTTAATGGGCGTAACCCCGCCCAATTTTTTTACAGAAAATTGTGTTTATTTTAGAGCTCAAGGTGTGTACTAAGTTTCGAAAAATCAGTTAAGTAGAACCACGTGTAATGCTATAATACATTTTAATGGGCGTAGCCCCGCCCATTTTTTCAACTTAATTTTGTAATTACAAGAACCAAAAATGTTTGCTAGGTTTCGCAGCACTCCAATGAGTAGAAGACCATTAAATCAAATTTAAAAAATTGAGGGTGTGACTCCGCCCACTTTTTTCAAATGGGACCAATGGGAAGCTATACCCTCTCAGACAACAAAAAAAGTTTTACAATCGGTCTAAAATGCACCGAGTTATCAACCTACACACCTAAAAAAAAAAAATAGAGACGAATTGAATTCTTTTTTTGAAGTCGGTTAAAAAATTAAATCACTTTTAAGTAAAATCTAAACAATTTTAAAGATATGTATATCAATGCAAAACAGTGTAGAATTAGTCACATTAAAATATTGCTTCAGCGTTCGCTGAAAAAAGCGTTTTAATAGGTGACCGTGGTGGTTTCTTGTAATTATCTTGAAAATAAGAAATTATTAGAAATCAAACTTATAGGGCTAATAAGTTATAGGGCTAATAAGTTATAGGGCCACTTATAGGGCTAGTAAGTTACACTTATTGTCACAGAAATCATACTGACGTTTTTCACTCCAAATGTGTACTAATCGTCACGTTCGACATCATGGAAATGTCCATATACCAAATTTATGTTCTTTGTATGGGTTAGTCTAATCTCTGTGTCTGAATTTCTAAAAATAGTTGCTATACCCTTCACCAAAAATGGCAAAGGGTAGACGGGTAGACGGGAAGACGTCTGTCCGTCTGTCTGTACGTGAAATCGGTTTTCCGAAGCTCCCAGAAAAGCTAAAGACTTCGGTCTTGAACACTTGTGTCAAAAATGGTCCGAAATAGATTGGTATTGAAAATCAGCAAAATCGAGCAGACAGTTTCAGAGCTGGAAAACTTAGATCTTATTTTCCCATATAAAAATAACGAGCTAAAACTAATTTTTATTTATTTTTTGTTAAATAAACTTATTTTATACTTCAGTACGAATAAAATAGGTATTCAATATAAAAATTATATATACTATATATAAAAAATTTCCAGGGTTGGAAAATTTTACCTTTCTTTGTTATATAGAAGTAACCTACTAAAACTAATTTTTAATTTTTCTCTATAAATTAAACACAACTTATATTCTTAAAAGAAATAGATTGGCGCAAGAAATCAGAAAAATGTAAAAAGATGATTTCAGGGTTGGGAAACTTGCACTTTTTGTGATATTTAAAGTAACTGGGTTATTCATTTAATTATTTTTTTTCTTTTTCTTTATAAATGATATATATTTTATATTTTGGAAAGAAAAGTTTGGTGAAGAAAATTTTAAAACTAAAAACCACAGCACCAGAGCTGGAAACTTTGAACGTTTTTTTTTTGATATTAAAGTAACTAACTGCTTGGCTCACGATGTCGACAAGAAATTTTCTTTCGCTAATTTATATTGAAAACAAAAACAAAATAAGAAAATAAATAAGCGAACGAAAATTTCTTGTCGACATCGTGAGCCAGTCTGTAAATGAAAATAATTTTTTTAATTTCCTATTTTCTTTGTTCACTTAACGTTCTTTATAAATATTTTCAAGAACTACTAAATTGATATAAGGAATCAGAAAAATCTAAAAGGATGATTCCAGGGTGTGAAAATTATTTTTTTTTTGTAATAAAAGAAACTAGGTCAAATTATATTTTTGTTTTTGTTTACAAATTATTTATACTTTATGTTATAGAAAGAAATATTTTGGCATAAAAATTAGAAAAATAAAAAACGTAGCTCCAGACCTGGAAAGCTTAAACTTTTTCTGGTATATGAAACTAATTAAATAAAACTAATTATTTCTTTGGTAATTAAATATATTCTATATTTTAGAAAGATATAAATTTGTATTGAAAATTAGAAAAAACAAAAATTATTTTCCAGGGTTGGAAATTGAAAAAAATATATAACCAAAAATAATTTTATTCTTTCAGTTAAACATAATTCATATTTTAGGAAGGTCTTTACTCAAGATTTTTTATATATTTGTTAAATTTTTGTATGGATATCTAATTTAAATATAAAGGAAGGTTTGTGTAATGTTGCTTATTATGCTCTCAGCAAAGTTTATGTTTAAAATCGATTGGTATTTCGTTGACTTTCATTAAGACCAGATTAAACCACAATAAATAGCCAAAATCGTATAACTTAACAGCTGAAATATTTTTAGTTCTGTCCCCAATTTGGGGGAAAGGTAGAAATATTTTGTACTAATTCATAATCAATTTCAATATTTTGTGCCGCTAAAACAGTGTTGCAGATTAAATTTAATAACTACGGTAGAACCTAAAGTTCGACATGAAAAAGACATATAACATCTAAGGGGTTTTATTTAAATATGTTTACCTGGCATAAGAAGTTATACAAATTTTTTGAGAGATAGTGTTGACAATTCTTCTTCTTCTTTTTCCGTATGACAAACTGACAAACTTGTACTTTTTCTTATCACCATAGAGAAATGCAAAGAAAAAAAAAACGCTAAAATAAACAACACAAAAAATATCGAGCAATTGCTTCAATTACAGAAAATAGAAAAAGTTGCATAGATATCACTTAAAGTTCAATAAACTGTTTGTTCATTTCATATCAAGAAATGCTGGCATTTTAGTAACAAAAGTAAAAAAAAAAAAAAAAATTTTTCCGATATCAGTAGTTTTTCAAAAGTTTTAAGCTTGAAAAGACAGAAATAATAAATCAAATAAAAGAAGTTTTCCTCTCTGTTTTAGATTGAGAAATTAGAAAAGTGTAAATAAAATGGTGAGAGTAAACTATTTCTTAATTTATACGATATGGGTTTTTCGTCTGCTTTCACAAGTTAGTTAACTTTAATTTTATTTATTTCTGCTATTTATTGCCCTGGAAGTATAACGGTAATACCGTTTTAAAACACACTTTCCCTATAGAAAAGTTGGCTGTATCGCAACACACAATTTCTTTATAGAAAAGTTGACTGTCACAGCACCCAATTTTCTTATAGAATAGTTGATTTTGTCACAACATAGCTTAAACATCTGGATGCAGGGATGGCAAAGTTGGTACAATTGCATTTTTTTTGGTAGTGTTTAAACTCGGAAAGTACAATAGTACACCAATGACTAATTTAGTAGTTTTAAGGAATCTGCCCCTGTTTCACTCCGTATTTATTTTCAAACGATTGCATATATCAATTTTCAGTTTTGAACAATGAAACTTATGTATATTCCTCTCACTTGAAAACAGTCTTGTGAAAACAAAACCCAGCGAGAAAATAAAAAAAATGCACAGAGAAAAAAATGCCGCATAGAATCAAGAAGATTTTCTCTATGAAACGTTTTTAGGCTAAGGGGTATCCCAGCAGAAAGAAGCGAAGATTTTTTCATAGAGATTCCTTATTATTTTTATGTGGTAAATCTTATTAATTTTATCAAGAAGAAAACCACATAAATCAAGAAGAAATCTTATTATTCACAACTTTTTTTTACTCAATTTCCGTTATTTTTGGCACCAAAAAAAAAAAACAATCCATAGAGAAAAACTTCCTGATTCTATTAGGTTTTCTTATAAATTGTAAACTATAGGGATTTCTTATTGATTTTATTAGGTTGCCTTCTTGATTTTTTTTAAAAAGGTTTTCTCTTGATTTTATTAGGTTGCCTTATTGATTTTTTCAATAAGGCTTTCTTCTTGATTTTAGTAGGTTCCTATATGAGTATGTGTAAAGCATCTTAGTGACTTTTTTTAATAAGGAAATCTTGTGCGATGCCAATAGTGCTCACCATGCAGTTCAATATCAAACTTTCCATCTGGTGAATAAAAATCGGTAAACATCAAGCGTAGAATAATCTTGTGATATCAACTAGAACATGCATATCGTAGGGCCTTTCTACTTAAGACTAGAGATGGGCGCGTGTCGTGTTTTTTTTTCGTGACATGGATACGCACAACTCTACACGAAGTGTCCGTGATAATAAAATCTGGGGGCAAATTACGGCACTCGTTATCGAACGAAATTTCGAAGTATTTCAATAGAGTTTATATGGAATTATTTTAAAATTTCGAATCGTATCGAATGCCATAATTTGCCCCCTGATTTCATGCATGTTCGGGTTGTTTCGTGTTGAACAAAATTGACACGAAACGATTTTAGTTTTAAAATATGTATGAATGAATTTCAAGTATAGAAAAAATTTAATATCTTGCATCGTTAAACACACAACACCAGCATATTTGTTGGTATGGGCCTCTGAACCTCAAAGTTCTGTACGTAAATCGATAGTATTAGCGGTGGTGGCAGATAGTATCAGCTGGCAGTTCCAATTCGGTGTTCGTGTCGTGTTGGAAAAATTCGACACGCGACCATCTCTACTTGAGACTATCGATACACACAATTCATATTAAATTTTTAACGGTTAAAAGTTTCTGAATGTTACGAACTGACTCGATATATTTTATGTTGAGTGTAAAAAGAATGATGTAATCAACCAAGACAGTCAGCCTTCTGTTAAGAATGGTGAAGTAAACATCGTAGTATTTTAGCAGTGAGTAATTTAACATTGTGGTCCAGATAACAGTGTTTCTCAAATACAACGAGTTTGGCCCCAATTTCGAACCGCACTGTAGGCAACACTAAAAATAATTTGTTTTTGTTAACGGAATCCAAATTATTTTTAACTTTTTAATGCCTATTGCTGAATTTGGTTAAATTTCTACCTATATTTATTTATTTTTATAATAATTTCTCGAACTTATTTTTAACCACAATTAATGTTGTTAAATACATTCTACATCAATTTGTTTTCTTGTAAAAGTTTTATTGTTAATGAAAAGACTACTTCATTGTTAACAACACAAAGCACTTAAAGAATTTCGTATGGTTTTATTAAAAATTTGAAGTTAATAGAAAACTTACCGAATTTCAGTATGTGTATTTAATTTTAATTATAGTTTATTAATTTTCGATTAATAAATTAATAACTAAGCCACACGTTTGTGCCCAAAATTTCAGTTTGTCAACTGTTTGGTGCCTCCTCTAACAGGTAAAATTAATTTAACAGCTTAAAAGTAGGTTTTGTTCAATTAATTTAATTGCACCGAAAAAAAAGAGGAAATTGTTATCGTTAATTGTAATTTTAGTGGCTTTTTAATTTTTGTTAGTTTATGGTACTAAAGATGTTGTAATTGTCGGCTGTGCCATATTTTGGAAAGTTCAAAGAAACCTTCTCACAATAAAATGTATGTAAATAAAATAAAATTAAAACATTAACAGGAAGTAGGCGAATGTTAGTCAATTGTGAAGAGAAATAGTGGCGTTTTAAAATACAAAAAAAAAAAAATACAAATTAAAGAAATCACTTAGGCGAAATAAGATTTGAATTTTTTTTATACAAGTCACACCTTTGGCTAAAAATTGGTGCTTTTCAAAAAGAATAATAAAAGTTTTTTTTTAGTTACATTGCATTAGTTCATTCACAGGGAGTTGTATTTTCATTAAAAGAAAATTAAATACATGGTGTTTGCCTTTTATGTCACTAATATCTATAGTTAGACTTGTGGCAAAATTGACAGTTCAGACTATTATAGTTTATACTCGTATTGATACATGTCAAAAATTCAAATAGTACGTGCAAGTGTGATATTGTGCATGCAAAATGTCATTACGAATGGTAAATAATACGATACTAATTTTACATCCCATAAGACTTGACCATTTTTTGGAATTTTTCTAAGCGATAAGACTTAATTTGATCAGAGTTATATTATTACAAAATCAAATAATAAAACAAACTGACAATTCCTGTGTTTCGACGCCGATGCCGTTCCGTCGCTTATGGTATAATTCTTCAGCTTAAACCGGCTCTGAATATTGAATATGCTTATTGTATTGAAATATATTTTGTTTAGGCCATGTCTGAACGTTAATGAAATTATCGTATTTTCCTTTTCGTAATCTTATTTAAATGAATTACTTTGACCGCCGTCTATTTACAAAGGCCGGCACGACCACAGCTTGCATGAAACTGCTATGCCGCCAGAAGTCAACGATTAATGTAGGCAGGTTAATCCTCAACAGCTGTTTGCTTTCTACATGTGTTTTTAATATAATTTGGGGTGTGACGGTGAGAACACAAAATGTCACTTTACGCTAGATTGTTTAAGAAATGTTTTATTTTTAATATTTTTGATGTCCATTTATTGCATTAAAATGTCAATTTCTATTGAACTTGTTAAAACTGCCAAAAGAAAATCTGGTATCACTGGTGATGTACATGTACATTAGGTATGTCATAGTGGACGACTTTTCGATTTCGAAATGCTAGGACCCCTCATTTTGTGACGTTCGAAAAAAAAAATATTTGAGCCAAAAAATGGTGGCGGCCAGATGGACACAAGGGTCGCCTCATCGTACTCAAAGTTGAGGGTAAAAGCAAACAAATTTACAAAAAACCATATAACTTTCCCGAGATCACCGCTACAAGGGTCAAATATATACCCAGCCGCCATTAATTTTCCCCGTCCAACATCTTTTCTGAATACACCGACAGCCTAACTCCTCTCCTTAAGGGAGCTCCCTTACAAAGGGGAAATTTTTAAAAAATTTACTCGCAGGGCTTTAACTGCCCCTAGGGCGTACCTATCGAAGTTAAATGTATGACCAACCTCCAATATTTTTTCAATACAAAGATTCTCTCTAAACATACTTGTCATCTATCTTCAACCATTAAGGTGATCCGAATGCAAAAAGATTATTTTTCTAAAAAATTTTTCTTAGAAACAGGTTTGTTCCACTTTTATAGTGCCTCCTAGGGGGTAAAATGTAAGAACGACCCACAATAATTTTTTATATTCAACATTTCCTCTGAATATACATATGTGCTATCTCGACTCCTTAAGGAGTCAAAAAGGCGAAATTTTAATAAAATTTACTCGTACGGCTCTAACTGGCCCTAGGCGTACCTATCGAAGTCAAATGTATGATCGGCCTAAAATATTTTTTCAATACGAAGATTTTCTCTAAAAAGACTTGTCATGTATCTTCAACCATTAAGGTTGTCCCCATACAAAAAAATAATTTATTTTAATAATTTTTTTAAGAAAGCTGCTTGTTCCGCTTTTATTGTGCCTTCCAGGGGGCTGACGCACAGTAATTTTTTATTTCCAACATTTCCTCCCAACATACCAATGCCCTATCTGGAATCCTTAAGGGGGCTCCCATATAAAGGGGCAATTGTCCCTAGGGCGTACCTATCGAAGTCAAATGTATAATCGGCCTAAAATATTTTTTCAATACGAAGATTTTCTCTAAAAAGACTTGTCATGTATCTTCAACCATTAAGGTGGTCCCCATACAAAAAAAAGAATTCTTTGTTAAATCATTCATTTATTTTTGGTATGTGTTGGATACATCTCTTTATTTTGGGCAACGAATTGAAGTAAAAATATTTTTTCTACTTTGACGCTTCGTTTTGCAGCGTTGTTGACAACTTGTGGTTTTTGCAATATCTCTAGCGCTTGAAGACTATATCACGTTGTCCAAGGTTTCTGGATCGCTATTTAAAAACCTTATTGGTAATCCAAAGTGTGAAAAAAAGTTTTCTGTCCAAGGTGTTACGTAGTGGATTTGAGACATTATTTCTGGGTGTACTTCTGTGGAAGCTAAGGTAATTTGCTTCACACCTTTTAAGCCAATGACTGGGCGATAACGACCTTCCTCTTCACTAGCGCCGCTTTCTATTTTGTCGTCTTCTGTCTCAATATCATCTAGGCCATTCTTTGTCTTCGTTTGATGATTCGTCCAACTCTTCGTCGGATAACACTTCCTCATCATAATGAGCAATCAATATCTTTTAAAAAGCTCAAATCATTATTTGGAGCTTCGGTTGCTTTAGTCGCACTAAACCAAGCTTTTACATAAAGTGTAACGACGTATATACTTACATAGCGGATTTCATCAAATTCTCGAAGTAAGAACATTTTAAGGCAGTCCAGAAATGGGCTTCATCGGAAAATAAAATTTTGAATGGAAATTCAAAATTAATATAAATTTTTGCTTCACCCCATTCGCATAGACGAATAGAACAATTATTTGGATTAAAAATTTCAACAATTTGCACGCGTTGCTCTGGTGTGAGTCGATTCATAATGAAATTTCAAAGCAAACTAAACAAAAAGCAACTATCAGCTGTTAAACGGGTGCTAAAATAAAGCAGTGATGCCAACTCAAAGTTGTGACTCTCTAAAAAAATATTTTAAACAAAACAAAAACAAGAAAATTCCACACACACTCACACACACACACACTCACACTCACACACTCACACACACACAAGTTGGTTAAAATTAAATGGTAAGACAGATTAAAAATCGATTGACTAGAAGTACAGTTATCCCTCGATTTACACGATACATTTTTTTACACGATTTCACTTTTACATGATTATGTTGGTTTTCGTATAAATTTAGAGATTTATGAAATAGTACCTCGATTTACACGATTTTTTATGTGTTTTATTGAATATTTTTTAATATTTTATGCATTACATTAATTTTGTTTTTGTTTTTATGAATAGCATTTATTTTGTTTAATGAATAAAGGTTTATTTGTATGTGTTTTGAGTAAACGCTTCTGATATTTTAAAAACTAAGTTAAAATACATATATAATATCTTAATAAAATAATTTTTTTACGCGATTCTGCCTTTCTTTGCGATTTACACGATTTTTCATACAAAAATTTAAAATTTCGATATACACGACTTTCTCTATCGTGTAAATCGAGGGATAGGTGTACTTCAAATATAATCTTACATATTAATAGATGTAGCCTCACCAAATAAAAGCTCTAGGTTTTTAAGGTAATTATTTTTATTGGTTAATAAACGACTTATTACCGAAGTAACAATTATAACTGAAAATCTAAGAAACCCCGTTTTTCACTACATTTACCGTTATAAAATCACTTTATGAAGTGACCTAAAAAAACTAACGGTATTTTCGTCTTCCATGGACTCCAACAAAATAGAATTGGTACATTAGAATCCCTGAATATTTTTTGTGTATCACCGTGTTATTAAAAATAAATGCAACCGAATAATTTTGAATTGAAGGTTTAGTTTTAAAAAGCTCCCAGCCATGAAAATATAAACTGAAATTACATTCGTAAATTTATTCATGGGAAGCAGAAAAAAAAAACTTTCTAAATAAAGCCTCTACTTCAAAACAAAACACCACCAACAGCTCCTAATTAAGTTATTTCCTTATTTAAAATGGACGCTTAGTACGTACACTAGACATTCTAACTATTGCAGCCTAAATAATCTACTCGTATTTATATGTGCATTGAGGAAGTCTTCTATTCACATTCGTAAAGAAAACTATTTCTGCACCAAGACAAAGTCGCTTAATTTGTTTACTTATTTTTTTTTTCTTCTTTTCAAAAATAAAACCATTTAATGCAAACATGTTTTAAGAAGCAAACTCTATGGAAGCAAATTGAATTGTTTAAATAAAAGCAATTTGTTTAGATACAGAAATAGAAGACAACAAAAGACAGCAATTGTACTTAAAGGGAAGTTCATGTATGCATTTAGAATATTTAAAACAACTTGGGAAATATTTAAAACTATACTCGTAGCTAGAGACACATGTTGGTAAGTGGCTGACTGACTGACTGACTGACTGACTGATGAATGAGTGGTACGTACTGCCAAATCGAATTTCGTCTTTGGCAGACTGACGCACACGATATAAACGCAAACATGACCTGGTACATGATTTGTTTTTTTTTTTACAAAACGGAATGCAGTCAACTGCTAACGATATCGTTGCTGCTACGTGATGACCCATTTAAGGGCCTTTATTGCATAAAGTATTTGTTTTTGCACCTTACCTGGAAAATATCTGAAATGTGTTTGTTTTTCTTTTGTCCAATGCCAACTTTAACCATCGATTTCTTACTGTGCATTCAAATGCAATTAACAACTTTGTAAGTGGTTTTTTTTTGTAATGCACTTGTTTCTGTTAACTTTCCATTATGGTAAGAAAATACAATATAAATATGTATGTATGTATGCATGGTGAACAAGAAATAGGAAATGAAGCTTTCGTTAGATGTGCGAAACGAATAGTATTTTCCTTTAATTTCGCATTAAAGTTCATTCTTTCATACCATAGGTAGAACTTGAAGCTTTGAATTTGAATGCATGTGATCATTTGAAATAAAAAAGTCTATTAAAGATTATTAAAAATCGGTCCGCTTTGAACTTTTCACTTATCTCACTTGACCTGAGATTCGATAAAAAAAAGAGTGCTCACTAAAGCGAAGAAATTTCGAAACAAAATTGTTCGATATTTGTTCGCAAATCTAAAAAAAATTTACCGCCTGGCCCACGATGTCACGAGAAATCGTTCGATCGACAACTTGTATTGCAAACAACAAGAAATTTTCTAGAGTTATTGTTGTTTGCAATACAAGTTGTCGATCGAACGATGTCTAGTGACATCGTGGGCCAGGCCGTTAATGTTCGCTAAAGCTTCGAACGTCGAACTTTTGTATCCTATTAGTGTACACCAGCTACGTCCAAACGCACATACACTGATATGAGGCAAACAGCTTTGAAAGCTCTCTCTTGTTTCTTTGCAAAGTAAGAGCAAGAATTGGTGTCTGCTGCGTTGTTGTTGTGGATGTTGTACTCTCGTCGGTGTGAAAGCACAAAAAGCTCTTCATAAAAGTTTGCAGATTGTGCATATGGTTTGGACGTAGCTTGTCTACTGTAGACTCTACAGTGTAGACCATTGATGCCAAATTTTTTGGCTCTGGAAGCACATAAAAATTAAAAAAAAAAGCACAAAAAAGCGTAATTTTGAGATCTAAAAGGCGTAAAAAGCACTAACGTGAGAAACGAGTGAAGATCCAAAGGAATGTAGTTTAATAATGTTAAATATTTTCTAAGCTATTCTCTATTTCGACAATAGTATCATCTTTAATGAAATATATCAGATGAAAAAGGTATGCTTTACACTGAAAAAATAAATACATAAAGATTTTATTCAAGTAATTTTAAGAAATACACAAATTTCTTAAAAGCACTATTTAGTACTTTTTCTTAGTTTGGCACTAACGCTCAAAAATGGACGTTTTGAATCTTCAAAAAGCACTAAAAATATTGCCAAAAGCACCAAGTTAGCATCGCTGGTGTATACTAATAGGTAAACAGCTTTAAAAGCTCGTAAATTTGTTTTTGTTTCTATGCAAAGCAAGAGCAAGCATTGTAGTCTGTTGTGTTGTTATTGTGAGTGTGGTACTCTCGTCGGTGTGAAACAGTGTTGCCAGTTTTTTCTAGAGCTTATCCCCAATTTTTGATTTCTCATCCCCAAAAATTCCCAAATTGAGTTTTTTTGATTAAAATTTTTTATTTTGTGAAAAAATAAAAAATTTTAAATTTTATCTAAAAAATAATGGCAAAAAATACATATTTATTCAATAAAATTCATTTAAATCAATATCTACGAGTATATTTACATTCATATAAATTTAATTTGTATTTATAAAACTTGTAAAGAAAAATTACACATAGTTTAATACACACAAGTATAAAAAATTTACATCCCCAACAAATCCTCAGATCCCCAATACGAAATTTTTATCTCCAATCGCGAAAAAAATCCCCAATTTGGGGACAAATTCCCTAAACTGTAGACTTGGGTCGAACTCGTTCACTAGTTCATTTTTGCCACAAACCAATGATCAAACCCATTTAAAATACATGGGTTTGATCATAGGTTTGTGTCAAAAATGAACTAGTGAACGAGTTCGACCCAAGTCTACTAAACTGGGAACGCTGGTGTGAAAGCACAAAAAGCTCTTCATAAAAGTTTGCACATTGTGGGACGTAGCTGGTCTACAGGTACCAAGTTCAAACCATGACAGCACTGTAAGTAAAAAAATATAAGAAGAACACTTACTTACATATCGGTGGCTTAATATAAAAAGGGCGTATCTCAATTTTCTGGAAGACAACGTATAATTGCATCCTCCTTGAAGATCTTAGTACATTACAGATAAAAATCAAGGACTTTCGTAAACTTAAAAAAGTATTTCTGCATGTAAATGCTTTAGTTTTTCTTCAGTTTTTTGCTTATCCTATAAAATATCGAAAATTTGAGTTCCGCCTTTCTTATATTAAGTCATCGATATGTACATATGTATGTATGTGCAATAATTGAACAAAAAAAAATTGCCACGATAGCCTAGTCGATGTGCGTTAGTCTGTTAGAATGGAGGTACCATGTTCAAATCCTGCAGCGTAATGCATTAAACACATTCACCACAGCAAGCTACCGACTACCAAATATCAAGGATAGAATACATATGTTTATCTAAAAATGATTCTTTTGAAGACAGAAGACAACAGGGCGACAGGTTGTTGTCTATACTGATTTTGTCGTTGTACTCCAATTAAACTAATTTCTATTTCTTTGGCTACAATGAGCAAATGCAGTGTTGCCAGTGTAATACAAAATATTTAATGAATGATATCGTACAATTATTTCATATTATTTACCAGAAACAATATCCAA
Source organism: Tachina lurida (assembly GCA_944452675.1). NCBI lineage: Eukaryota > Metazoa > Arthropoda > Insecta > Diptera > Tachinidae > Tachina > Tachina lurida. The sequence continues at coordinate 101,020,673 of OX101756.1, forward strand.
AAATTGATGTAAATAATAAATTGATTAATTTTTGTACTTTAACGTGAAATAAGTATATTTTAAAAGAGTAATTAATTTTTATAAATGCAAAATATATGAAAGTGATTGCCACTTTCATGAACTATATATTTGTGCTTCAATATCAGGTGCAGATGGTGCTGCCGTCTCCAAAATAATTAAGTAACTGGCTACAGGGCGACAAATGCTGCTAGCGGTATTTGAAGTCGTGTGTTCGTATAGCCTGCTGTGGTGAATGTGTTTAATGCATAAGTGAAGGTAATAAAAAAATAAAATAAAATAAATAAATTAAAGAATAAAGCTATTTTTTTACTTTCTCTGCTGCCTTTTTGCGATATCAAAATTAGTTCGATATTCTCTCACTCTTGTAATATTGCCAGCGAAACTTCGAAATCGAATGTTTTTTGGGACAAAACTGAGCGACAGGTGAACTTTTTTCGATTAATTTTTGTGTGCCACCATCGATAGTTTAACACGATAAATGTTCGAAATATATTCGAAATCGATATCAATAATGCAACTCTGGTTAACTGGGATGTTCCTTCACATGCCACCGTTAAAGAAATCATATTCGTATTATTACAGCTGGAACCGCTTCACTCTTGCAAATGATTTTGTAAGAGTATAACTGTTAAAATTGTGAATACCATTACTAATCAATTAGTTTAATTTAATGCTTATATTTTTTTTATTAATAATTGATTACGATTACAAGTAATCTAAAAATAATCTGAATGAACTGGGTCTATTTTTAAATAATCAGAGAGTATCAAACGTAGTCAAAAAAAAAAAACAATTTCAAAACTTTTAAAGATAATTTTTGATTTATTGTTATTATAGTCGAACTATTTTTATACCCTTTACCAAAAATGGAAAAGGGTATATATAGGTTTGTCATTCCGTGTGTAATTTCCATAATTTTAATTTGCGACCAAAAAAATATATCTATTCTGGGTCCTTATGAATAGCGATGACGAATAAGCGATGTCCATCTGTCCGTCCGTCCGTCTGTCCGTCCGTCCGTCCGGTGTACGTGAAATCGGTTTTCCGAAGCTCCCAGAAAAGCTAGAGACTTCGTTCTTGGACTGATGTATCAGAAATGGTCCAACTTAGATTGGTATTGAAATTCAGCAAAATCGGGCAGACGATTGCAGAGCTGGAAAACGTAAACTATATTTTGCCATATAAAAGTAACTACCGAAAACAAATTTTTATTTTTTTTAATAAATAAATTTATTTTACACTTCAGTACGACTAAAATTGGTATTTTAAATTAAAAAAAAATATAAAAAAAATTAAAAAGACGTTTCCAGGGTTGGAAAACTTTAACTTTTTGTGTTATGTAAAATTAACTATGTCTAAAACTATATTAGTATTTTCTCGAGAACCGTAAGACCTACAGACCTGAAATTTGGACACAGTGTGTAGACCTTTGGCCGCTACAACAACAAATACATGAGAATTGGAAATTAAAGGGTGTTCCAAAACGAGCAACGAAAAATTCTAAAATCCCATGTAATATACATACAATTATATGTATATACACTTGAAATTTGTAAGGTTAGTGTATTTTTATACAGACTACAAAAATTAACACTAAAATTTCAAAAAATTTAAATTAAAGGGTGTTCCATCAGTTAATGCAATTTTGACTATGCAATTTTGACAACTTGCTGTATCTTGGAAACCGTAAGAGCAAAACTCTTGAAATTTTCAAAAACGGTAAAACTAAAAAATCAAGGAATTATAAAATCGCCAAACCGAAAAAAATCGCGAAAAACCAAAAAAATCGCCAAAACGAAAAATACCCCAAAAAACATTAAAAAATCGCGAAAATGAAAAAAACCCCAAAACAGGAAAAAAAAAATGACAAAATGAAAAAAAATCGCCAAAATGAAAAAACCTCAATAAAGAAAAAAAATCGCCTAAATAAAAAAACCTCAAAGCAGGAAAAAAACGCCATAATGAAAAAAAAACCCAAAAACAGAAAAAAATCGCCATATTAAAAAAAATTTCTAGGACTAAAATAAATCGCGAAAAACCGGAAAAATTGCTTAAATAAAAAAAAAAAAGCCAAAACGAAAAAAAACCCCAAAAAAAAACAGAAAAAAGTCGCCAAAATGAAAAAAAAGAAAAAAAAAACTCCTAAATAAAAAAAACCCAAAAACAGAAAAAAATCGCAAAAATGAAAAAAAATCGTCAAAAGAGAAAAATCTACAAAATGAAGAAAATCCCAATAACAGAAAAAAATCACCAAAATAAAAAAAACTCCAAAAACAGAAAAAAATCGCCAAAACGAGAAAAAAGCGACAAAACTGAAAAAATCGTTTAAACTGAAAAAAAAACTTCAAAAAAGCCTACCTTTCGTGCGCGATTCAAAGTCGCACTTTACTGAAGTTTTTAATATTAAAGGAATTAAATGAAACTAATAAGCAGATTTTGTAAAAAATTTTGTTTCTAAACGTTTCAAATTTGTATGAAAAATAACGCAAATTCTTTTCAAAAAATATTTTTTCCATACAAATTTCAAAACGAAAAAATCGTTTGAATTTACAAAATCTGACCTTAAGTTTTTCCTTATTTCGTTTTTGCTTTTTTCACTTAACATATTTTATGTATTTTTTAAAGAACTAGATTGGTATCAATAATCAAAACAATCCAAAATTATGACTCCAGGGTTGGAAAACTCACACTTTTTGTGTTATGTAAAATTAAATAGGTCTAAAAATGTTTTTCTTTTTCTTTATAAATTGAATATATTTTATGCTTCTGAAAGAAAATTACAGCTCCAAATATGGAAACTTTAAAAAAATTATAAATTTTTTAACAAAACAAATATGTATGTATGTGTCTGTATACTATATATGTATATGTACGTACGTTGGTAAAGGGGATATAAGATTCGGCACAGCCGCATATAGCACTCTTACTTGTTCTGATTACTCTTAATTGTTTTTGATTATTTGACTGTAATCCCAAGTAATAACAATAAATTCGAGATAATTTTACAATCGTAATCAATAAGTTACCAAGAACAACTGATTATAATCGTAATCTAATCAATAACTTCACATTTCATAAATAATCGTAAGGAATAAATTTTGAAAATAAAAAAACTTGACTTCGTAAAATAAGTACAAACAAACAGCTCTTGCCGATTTCTGTGTAATTATCCAAAAAAATTGTTCTTGAACTATTTTTGGATCATCAAATTTTTGTGTAATTTCGCCTTAACATTAAATTTTTGTAACGAGTAAATTTTTGTATCAAGCATTTTCATTTCATTTAAAAAGAATTTGACTCCGTTAATTTACTACCAAAAATTTGTACAATCTTATGTTTTTGTTGGCAATATGTGGATATGTTCTTATCAGATTAATATTAATAAAAAATTACCTAGGAATAAATTGTCCTCAATATTTTTTGCATATGAAGGTATTGGACCAAAAATATTTTGAAAAAGAAATATTGGAAATGAAACTTGCAATATATGGCATATAGTAAATATAATAAGTAGTATAGTAGTATATTTGTGGCGTATTCACTTGGAAAATCTGCGTATAAAAATCGAAAAGCCATTAAAACCGCTCTCGCCCACGGGTGGGTGGATTAATGTTCAAAAAAGTGAAACTAGTTGATCGTAAAAAAAACCTGGGGGCAAATTACTACACTCGTTGTCGTACGAAACTACGAAATATTTCAATAGAGTTTCTATGGAAATATTTTTAAATTTCGAATCGTAATTTGCCCTCTCTGGTCCATGGGTCGATTACGACGACCATAAAATGGACGAACCTACTTACGAAACACATTTTTCACACAACACGAGTTTTGATAACAATATTCAATGATTGTTCGTTTTTGCAAAATTGAATTTGGATTCCGGCAACACTGGCTCTTATGCAAAATTACAATAAAATCGCTTGAGTGAAACGCTTTAGATTTACTTTTTAATTCTCAACTTTATGGATGTGCCCCCTACTCAAAATTTCCGGGTTTTCAGTGGTTGGTTACTCACCTAGATCTACTTGTGTACCAAATCTCTAGCTATAGCGGGAGTTCTTCACCAATTTGATGTGTGAGTCAGTGAGTCAGTCAGTTAGTGTGTAAATGTAAAACCCTAAAATTTTGTATATGAGGTTACCTCGCTGACAAAGCTATGAAGGGGTTAGAAACCGGGTAGGGCAAAATTCTGCTCGCGAGAAAAATTTTTATTAACTCGCTCGTTTTAAAATTAAAATTATAAGACTCGTACTCCTTTTGTGCTCGACTCGTAAGCATTAAATGACTCGTCTTAAAATTTGTACTCGCGAATTTTATTTTAAAACTCGTAAGCACAAATTTTAAAAGAGTGCAAAACGAGCATAAACGAATTCAAAACGAGTAGTTATTACAAAAAATTTTTTTTTGTTAATTCGAAAAAGTATATGTATTCATATGCGAATTTGAAAAGTATAGTACTTACAAATGCATATACAAATATAAAAATATATATTCTTACTTTCATGTCATGAGGTATTTTTCAAATGTTTTAAGGCTTCTGCTTCATGAAAAGTTATGCAAATGCTTACCTGTCAGTAATAAAATATAATTTCAACATTGCAACCTATAGAAAATAGAATTTGAGCAAACAAAATTAATAAAACTCGCGAATAATTCTTTTTAACTCGACTCGCGAGTCGAGTTTTATTTTTGACTCTTAAAATTTGAATTCTTCTCGCGAGTCCTATTTTCGATTCTCAAAAATTAAATGCGATCGCGAGTTTTATTTTTTTAACTCGCGAGCAGACAAGAGTAGCTCTTTTCAATACAAAAAATAAAACTCGCTCGAATTGAATTTGTTTGCGAGCGAGTTTAATTCGAGCACTCTCCGCACTGTAGTTAAAAACAAGACAAATGGCTTCGTGTAAATATATATGAAAAAAATATTTTTTTTGTGCTGTCCAGTGTTCGTATGAATATGTGGGATATAAATGAAATGAATGAAGGAATATGAATGAAGGGATATAAATGAAAATTGTTTTCATAACATCAATGGGAAAGCCTGCAGCTTTAATATTTTCTTGTACACGATGTCTTAAGTTCAATTTTCATCCATATTACGAGGGGAACTATTTATATTTCTGGAACTGGCAACACTAACTTAATGTGTTAAATAACAATGCAATAAAATTATATTATATGATGATGTCAAATTCACTGCAAATATTTCAAAACGTTTCCATTTATTTCCCATTCCCCCTTATTGCGAATAGCGTCGTCGACTTCACATCAAGACGACAGTAATAATTGTCACTAGTGTACTCTTTGTCGTCCAAAATTTACTACTATTAACATGCTACATTAACTTACAAAGGCTCAGAGATTAGTAAGATTTTGCCAATAAGAGCCAATTGTTGCCGACAAAAAATAGACAAGTGATAATTTTAACTGTCGTCTTGATGTGACGTCGACGACGCCATTCACAATAAGGGGGATTATTTTCTTTTCTAGCCGCACACGATTAAATTAATGTATTGATTGTGGCCGGTGGCGGCTATTAGCCGGCTTACAGCCGATCGGCTGTGTTCTCTGGTTTGTGCTCATGTGCAAAAACAATACAAAAACAAATTGAGTAATCGTTCTCATTGTTTTTGTTTTGCTTTTGCTTCACTCACTTCAAAGAACGAAACAAAACAAAGTCAAACAATTTGTTCAACTAGTTTATTTTCATACTCTGCTTTTAAGCACAAAGAAATCAAAACAAAAACAAATTTATAACTGTAATAGTGTCGGTTATTTTTGTTACGAAAATCACTTCCTAATTCCTGTATCGCGCCATAAATAGCATAGCTATAAAAAGTTCAACCGTGGTGCTTCTAAAGACGTGTATAAAATTGTGGCAGATGATGCATCATGATTATATACGGGTACAAAACAGCAATCGACGGTGTGGGTATTCCAAGACGGCCTAAATCCAACAAAAGTTGGTCGTGGGCGAATGACACATCCTCTGTACAGTAATGACTTGGCACAAATTACATCTTGTTTCGAATATCAAAGGTAAACTGCATGGCCAACGATTTACGAGCGCCAAAGAAGCAGTTGAAGCGTTCAAAAACCATGTTTTGGAGGTGTCTCAAGATGAATGGAAAAACTGCTATGACAAATGGTTTGAACGAATGCAAAAGTATATTGATTTTGAAGGGGAATATTTCGAAAAACAATAAAGCCATTTTCATTAAAAAAATTTTTTTTTTGTTATTATTTGCTATTCGCGAAATATAAATAGTAGCCCTCGTATGCCCCACCTTTTTGTTGCTCTTGTGGACAATGAAAAATGTAATCAAGGTTTCTTTAATCTTTTCGTATTTTAATTAAACTTTTATTTGTTTAAGTGATTTATCACTCAATGTCTGTTGTTTCTTAACAGTTGAAATAGTTATTGAAGAACACTTTTGTATTTGTTGTTGGTCTCCTATAATAAATCGGCATTAATGAGTGTTTAAACATGAAATTACAAATGTTACAGCTTAAATAAATTGTAAAATTTTAATGACTTTCCAGCTTGTTGAAATCTTAAATTAATTAGCTGCTGAAGAATTTTTTAAAACAAAAACTGTTTGCTTATAACAACAATTTTAATAGTACATTTATAAATTAGTAACACGGTGAAACATTTTTATTAAACACATTTTCAAAAATGACCTTGCATGCTTTTTAATGAGAAACAAGCGGAAAAATTAAAAATAAGTCAATATGTATGTAGTTTAACTTTTTAAACAGCAAATATTTACTGCATATGATTAAAAAAAAAAAAATTCTGTTGCATTAAATATTGTTTTTTATTTTAAATTCACCCTCATATTCATAAAATTTAAAATGAATTTGAAATGTATTTTATTTAAAATTTTTCATACAAAATTTTCCTAAAATGGATTTCAAATTGATTTTATTTTTTTATGAATATAAGGGATAGTAAGCAGAGTTTAAAAAAAAATGTCAGCCCCTCTTCTGTTTTACTATTCCTTTCCAACTTTCAGGTCACACAAAGGCACCTGTTATTTTGGATGCAAGTAAGCTGAAAAGCTAACTTCCTCTTCTCAGCAAACCTGTTAAAGGTAACCTAATCTAGATTTTGTAAATTTTTTTATATTAATTTTTTTTAAAGAAGTGACACTCAGGCAATGAATTCCTGTTACCTCCCTAAGGAAAAGCAGGTGGCGAAGAAAGAGATTAATTATTTTTCAACTCTGCTTTTTTGCAAGTATTTTTATTTTTAAGGCAGTGTTGCAGCGCCTCTAGCAGCCATTTCATTGGTTATTTTACTTTACCGATGATTCTGCTACGCAATAGCGACGAAGGGAGAGCGCTCTGATGTCACATTAGGATTAGCATCCAGTGAAGTGCCATTCCTTCATTACTTGAATTTTCCTACAACAACTGACAGAAAGGGACGCTAATGCAAATCAGAAAAATGCGTGGTGTTGTTGTTTAATTACTTTATACATGACCGGGCTCGAACCCAGGACCTTGAGTTTTGTTGTAGTCAACATGCTAGCTACTACAGCCAACGCCAATCAGATCAAATACTTTTTAAAATAATCCCCGCAAAAAAAGACACTCCAAACAAGTCATGAAAATTCAGAGTTTACGACCCGGAAGTTGTGCCAATTGGGATCATATCTAATGATTTTTACATAGGGTTGTCATTTGCAAGAAGTTCCCTTTTTCGTTGCTTAATCACCGAATTGGAAGCGATTTTAAGAAAAATTTCCTTTTTGGAGTTCTATATAATATTTTCATCTGGGAAAAATGGTAAAATATTACCCATTTTAAAAATTTGTGTCTTTTTAAATTGAAGTAAATAAGCTTTAAATTTAGGACCAAAATTATTTCATAAATTTCTTTAAATAAAAATTCGATATTTTAAAAATTATGCTGAATATTTTCTAAAACTATAGAGGAATTACAAGGTTTTGCATGACTAAGGTTCAAATTCACAGTCTATAGTTAACTAAAGCGCGTGGTTTAACTAACGATTTTTCTTATCAATTTCATTGGTTAAACCATCTTCACTAGTTAACTAAAGACTGTGAATTTCAGCCTAAAATATACTTTTACTTGATTTTCTGCTAATTAAAATTATCGGCAAATTAAAAATATAGATTTTTTTTGGAAGCAATGAAAACGTAGTGCCTTCAGAACGACTTCCAATTTTTTTTACTGGTAGATTAAAATTATTTTTATTGGCTAAATTTAGTGAGATAAATTTACATTATAATAAAAATGTAAACCTTTAGCTTTATTTTCACTATCTAAATTTAGAGTAACTTTAACATAAAAAGTGAGGTTGCTGAATTTAAAGTGTTTTCAGCTGAATGCCATTTATAAAGATATTTCTCACTAAAGCTTTTCCTATTTGAGGACAAGATTTGAATGTCAAAACTTGATTGCTGCAAATAAGAATATTTTTTTATATTTACATTGGCTGGAAGGGGGAAAGATATGAGAAATTTTTAAATTTATACAGGCTTATTCTTTTTAAGGCTGAATGTGCAAAATAATTCCATCAAAACGAATTTGAATTATGAAAATTTTTATATTGATATTGCATAAATATTTTTCTATATTTTTTTTTGTAAGATACTCTAACTGCTCAGCTGAATATGATTTTCACTATATAAATTTAATATTACATTAAGATAAAAGAAAACCAGCTTGCTGAATATAGCTACTGTTAAGCTGAATATCATTTTTAGGGTTCCGTACACCAAAGGTGAAAAAGGAACCCTATTGTTTTCGCTACGCTGTCCGTCTGTCCGTCTGGCCGTCTGTCCGTCTGTCCGTCTGTCCGTCTGGCCGTCTGGCCGTCTGTCCGTCTGTCCGTCACAGGGTATTTTCTCGAGAACCGTAAGAGCTACGGACCTGAAATTTGGACAGAGTGTGTAGACCCTTGGCCGCTACAACAACAAATACATGAGAGTTGGAAATTAAAGGGTGTGCCAAAACGAGCAACGAAAAATGTTAAAATCCCATGTAATATACATACAATTGTATGTATATATATTACATGGGACCCTTGGCCGCTACAACAACAAATACATGAGAGTTGGAAATTAAAGGGTGTGCCAAAACGAGCAACGAAAAATTTTAAAATCCCATGTAATATACATACAATTGTATGTATGTATGTATGTATATTACATGGGACCCTTGGCCGCTACAACAACAAATACATGAGAGTTGGAAATTAAAGGGTGTGCCAAAACGAGCAACGAAAAATTTTAAAATCCCATGTAATATACATACAATTGTGTGTATGTATATTACATGGCACCCTTGGCCGCTACAACAACAAATACATGAGAGTTGGAAATTAAAGGGTGTGCCAAAACGAGCAACGAAAAATTTTAAAATCCCATGTAATATACATACAACTGTATGTATGTATGTATATTACATGGCACCCTTGGCCGCTACAACAACAAATACATGAGAGTTGGAAATTAAAGGGTGTGCCAAAACGAGCAACGAAAAATTTTAAAATCCCATGTAATATACATACAATTGTGTGTATGTATATTACATGGCACCCTTGGCCGCTACAACAACAAATACATGAGAGTTGAAAATTAAAGGGTGTGCCAAAACGAGCAACGAAAAATTTTAAAATCCTATCTAATATACACACAATTGTATGTATATGCACTTGAAATTTGTAAAGTTCGTGTATTTTTATACAGACTACAACAACTAACACTAAAATTTAAAAAAATTTAATTAAAGGGTGTACCATCAGTTAATGTAATTTCGACTATGTAATTTTGAAAACTTGCTGTATCTTGGAAACCGTAAGAGCAAACTTCCTGAAATTTTCAAAAACGGTAAAACAAAAAAATCTCAAAATTATAAAATTGCCAAACCGAAAAAAAATCGTTAAAATAAAAAAAAAATCGCCAAAACGAAAAAAAGCACCAAATTAAAAAAAATTTCTAAATCGAAAATAAATCGCGAAAAACCGAAAAAATCGCCAAAATGAAAAAATCGCCAAAATGAAAAAAAATCGCCTAAATGAAAAAATCGCCAAAATGAAAAAAAAATCGCCAAAATGAAAAAAACCGCCAAAATGAAAAAAAAATCGCCAAAATGAAAAAAATTGTCAAAATTAAAAAAAAATCGCCAAAATTAAAAAAAATCGCCAAAATTTAAAAAATCGTTAAAACGAGAAAAAAGAGAAAAATAATAAAAAAAAACACTATTTCAGCTGAAAAAACGTAAAAAACATTAAAAAATGCTCAAAGCCCAACGTACGGAACCCTTCGTGAGCGAGTCAAAGTCGCACTTTACTGAATTTATTCATTGTTGCTAAGCTCAATGAAATATTTTTTTTTTTTTTTTTTTTAAGAGAAGTAACACTCAGGCAATTAATGCCTACTGCTAATACTAGGTGTTACCTTCTTTAGGAAAGGGATAGTGAGAGAGAAGACAGGTGGTGAAAGAAGAGATAGAGGAAAGCTTCATTCTTTTACAACTCTGCTTTTCGCACGTTTTTTATAATGCAGTGATGCAGCGCCTCTCTGATTTTAAATGGGGCGTATTAATTTTTTGCAGCTGTGGTCTTGTAGCCATTTTATTGATTATTTTACTTCGCCGATGATTTTGCTGCACAACGAAGGAGGGCGCTCTGATGTTACGTTAGGATTAGTATCTGCTGAAGTCGGTATAGTTCAGTGACCAGTGAACTATGCCTTCATCACTTGAACTTTCCTACAACAACTGACACAAAGGGACACTAATGCACATCAGAAAAATGCGTGGTGTTGTTATTTTTTTTAATGACTGTCGGATACAGGGATTGAACCCAGGACCTTCGGTTTTGTAGTCAACGTGCTAACTACTTCAGCCAACGCCACCCTCAATGAAATATTGAAACGCTGGCACAAGATTAGTTTTAAAAAATACAATTTATTTGTGCCCTGTTAGAGAAAAATTTTTGGCTTAATTTGATTTTTTTTATGATTGGGAAAATTTAAGTCGGCTTTCGTACAATATTTTTTTTTGCTGAATAAGAAATTTAAAACGGCAATTTTTTTTACTAAATGATTGCGTCTGATAAATAACAAAAAAAAAAAAAAATCGTGCTGAATATGCTTCCTTATCGTGCTTCGCGTTTTTCGATTCGGCTACGGCGTTTTCATCCATGCTCTGACATGGATGCCCGAACATATGTTTGAGCAACAATGTTCGCCATGATCTTCTCAGTCCGCAACCATTTGCAATAGAAAGAAAAGAGACAGAACAAAATTGGTAAATAGTTTGATAAGCCTGAACATCGACATCGCATGAATTCACCAAAACAAAGAAATTGGTGAATTTTTCACAGTTGTTCTGCCGGCATCATGTTCATGTCGTGTCCCAAGTCGATGGCTGGTGGAGACGTAGGATTATGGATTAAAATACATTGCAAAATTTTTTCTTTAATCTAAAAGTAAAATTACGCGTTTTGGAAACTTTCCATGCAATAAAGCCAAATCAGTCGTGTTGTGTAGTTAAAGTCACATGTTGTCCAGTTCATAATCTTCAATTGCAGGCCAAAAAAATCGGCTTTCAAACGTTCATAGCTCTCTGAATTGACGGTAACGGTTCCTCGGGTTATCTGTCACACTTAAACTAATAGAAGCGATATTTTCGGGAGTGTGCATATTGCGATGCTGCACAGATCTGACCACATCTGTAACGCTTCCATTCTCTTCCAATGTCTTTATAATCTTACCAATTCCTTGCACAGTGGGTCGATTACGATGACCATAATCACCCCGTATTGATCGAACGGATAGTGGTACGTTCCGTAGATATACGGAGTAGCTGCTACTCGTAGCAGTCGCGGACAATCATCGGTTTCAAGAGCAGAGTCTCGGAGGATCTTTCGAGTTCCCACAAATTCCGAGTATGCCAAGGGTCCTTGAAATGTCATGGCCAGTAATTGGCGAAATAAAACCGTTACCAGACTCGGATGTAACTGCATAATTCTCGGTTCATCTTAAAACCTTTAATAAATGAAACCACAAGAAAAGTGGCCTTATGTTCCTCCATGGAATATTCGGAGAATATACTCGTACGTCGCCACGTTCGAACCACCATTTCTGTGATAATATTTTTACGCGTTCTTCGGTTGTTAAATGATCCATATTCGTAAATAACCTTTCACTAAATAAATGACACTTCAGATGACAGATACTTAACAGCTGACAACCTTGCCAGACCGGAGGTTTTGAACACACCACACTTAATTATTGAGATTCGGGCAGTCTTGTAAATCAATGCGTATTTAGTGGACGTTCGCTTCCTTTATTTGAATAGTTGTCAGTCACTCCATCACTCTCACACTGATTATAATAAACATTTTTATTGTGTTAATAAAATATGTACATACATATGTATATTTAAATTAGTTTCTTTATTTATGATAAAGTCACGCAGTTTCATGCATAAACGCATATTTTCTTGTTTTCAAACATATTCACATGAAATGAATGAGCAAATAAAAATATGATTTGTTACACATCCATTGTTACATTTTTCCGTTCTGCCGCTACTTTTTTTTCTGTCCGTCCACTTGTTCATTCATTCTCTGCATTCTGCGTGACCCAAAATTGATATGAAGCGTTTTTCGCTTTGGGGCTTGAGTGATTGTAGAGAAAAATTGTGGATGTGATAAGTTAAATAAATAAAATAAAAATTAATATTTTCCTATTAAAATGGTATAAAAACTGTGACCGATATAATGCTATATTTTTTTTAATATGTATTAGTTTTAAACAATAAAAAAGTGGCCGGTATGTTAGAATTATAAAATGGCTTTAAATAGATTTGTGATTCAAAGTACAGTCTACAGCCTACAGCCATTCCGTAATTTCTGCCAGATGTCCCAAAATTTGTTTAGATTACTTGAGTACTGTGCAGCGCAGGTTTATCAGTAGCGTGGTTCTTGGGAATGCTGTTGCTATGGAGCATTTCTTGCGGTCGTAGAGCGAGTTTGATAATGCAGTGTTGCAGCGCCATCTGGTGTCAAGTGAGGCATATTAAATTTTTGAAGCTGTGCTTAGTATCCATTTTATTGATAACTTTGCGGATTATTCTGCTACACAACGAAGGAGGGCGCTCTGATGTTACATTAGGATTAGTATTTCATTAAGTCGGTGTAGTTTTTAGTGACCAATGCCTTATGACTGCATTACTAGAACTTTTCCCACAACAACTGATACAAAGGACACTAATGCACTTCAGAAAAATGCGTGGTGTTGCGGACGGTAGCGTGTGAAAGATTCTGCACTACCGTTAATTCGAAATTGATCAAAATGCTTTTTAGAGACCAGCATAACATTGGAAAAACCAAAATCGGTCCGACCAAGATCATCAAGAAAAAAAAAACGTTCCTACACATACACATAAAAAAATATTCCTGCTTTAAACAACTTTAATTGAAAATACGAGGGCGGTTCAGAAACTTCTTAGCCTAGCACAAAAAGCGCTGTATAAACAGAAGAAAGTTAAGTGTTTTGGAAACTTCCATCTCTGCTATGAACACATGTTAAATTTTGTTTCGATCTGGCAACTCCTTCATATTGAAACAGGTGTTCACAAAAGACGCATCCGCGATTTTTTAACAATGGAAAAATTAGAAATGCGTGGTGTCATTAAATATTTACATAAAAAAGGTTTATCGGGACAAGAAATTCATAATGATATGGTGAATGTGTTAGGTGAAAGTGCTCCTTCATATGCAACAGTAAAAAATTGGGTTGCTGAATTTAAACGTGGTCGTACAAGCATTGAAGATGAACCACGTAGTGGACGTCCAAAAACAGCAACAACAACAGAAATTGTAGCCAAAGTGCATGATATGGTATTAAATGATCGAAGAATAAAAGTGCGTGAAAAAGCTAATATCATGGGCATCTCAAATGATCGAGTCCATTTAATTTTGCATGAAGAACTACAGATGAAAAAGCTTTCTGCAAGATGAGTGCCGCATTTGTTAACAATCGACCAAAAACGCATAAGAATGAACATTTCTCAAGCTTGTTTGGATCGTTTTAAGCGAAATAAAATGGATTTTAAGCGTCGTTTCATAACTGTTGATGAGACATGGATCCACCACTATACTCCAGAGACAAAATAACAATCCAAACAATGGACTGAAGCTGGAGGAAGTGCCCCAAAGAAGGCAAAAACAATTGAATCGGACGGTAAGGTCATGGCAACGGTTTTTTGGGACTTCAAAGGTATTTTATTGATTGACTATTTGCAAAAGGGTAAAACAATAAATTCAGAGTACTATTGCAACCTTTTGGATCAATTAAATGTACAAATTCGAGAAAAACGTCCTGGCTTACAACACAAAAAAAATAATTTTTCATCAAGACAACGCACCAGCGCACAAGAGTGTGTTAACAATGGCTAAAATCAACGAATTGAAGTACGAGTTGCTTGACCACCCACCTTATTCTCCTGATTTGGTTCCCAGTGACTTTTACCTGTTCCCAAATCTAAAAAAATTGCTTGCTGGGAAGCGTTTTACCTCAAATGAAGATGCAATTACAGTTGTAAACCACTATTTTGAAGACCTTGAGGAAAACTATTTTAATCAAGGGATAGAATTGCTAGAAAAGCGTTGGACTAAGTGTATTGAAGTTTCAGGAGATTATATTGAAAAATAAAAATATTTTTGAAAAACTAACTATTCTCTTTCATTGATAGGCTAAGAAGTTTCCGAACCGCCCTCGTAAAACCAAAAATCAATTAAAAATGTAATTGAGTCAAACTTTTGCTAAAAAATAAAATATTTCTACAATCAATAACTTTAATTGAAAATAAAACCAAAAATCAATTAAAAGTGTAATTGAGTTATTAAACTTTGTAATTAATTTTTAAACAAAAGTTTAATTGACTTATGTCGTTTTCTTTTCTAGAAAAATTGCAACATTTTTTAAGTTCTTATTAAAAAAAATGCAATTTAACGTTCGCTTAAAGCAAAAAATTTCGCTTTTAAAGGATGATACAATAATTTTTAATAAACTCTCTATTTAAAAAATCCATTTATTGCGAACTTTTTATTGAAAAGTGCAATAAATGTAACATTATTTTCGAGAAATGAAAACGCCATTAAATACAATTTTAATTGATTTTTGAATTTATTTTTAATTAAAGTTGCTTATTGCAGCAATATTTTTTTCTGTTTAGAAAGTGATGGAAAGTGCTGACTGTTTTCGTGTCGATCTTGACCGTCATTGCACCGCATTTTACATAAAGAAGGAAAGCGCCATGAAACCAGTCAAGCGCTTGACTTCCTTGAAAAATTTACCACTAGAAGAGAGTGCTTTCAAGCACTCCTGATACTCGTATAATGCCTAAAGAGTTTTTCCCGTGTTGTCATCTCAGTAAACCGACTTCACGAAATGGCAAAAAAGTAGATATCAAGGAACGCCCGTTCAACCACATGCTCTCTTAAAGACTCGGTGAGAGGAACTGCCTTGTCCGTGGAGCGGCAATTGGCAATATAGTTCGTAAGATCCCGGCATAAGCGCAGACAAGCGCAAGATCGTCAGTGCACGTGCACTGAAGAATGTCAAGGGCACCCAGCGTTAACAATATTAATGCTGGGGTGCTTACACAGAAAAAAATATTTCTGCAATAAACAATTTCAATTGAAAATAAAACAAAAAATCAATTAAAAGTTTATTTAAGTCATTTAAACTTTTGTTTAAAAATTAAATATTCCTGCAATAAACAACTTTAATTGAAAATAAAACTAAAAATGGAACATTCAGAATGTCTTATTCGGGATTGTTCTGTATTCCACGTGAAATGAAATCGTTTCGGAATTGCCATATAAATACATATTTTCAACAACAATTCTATGGCAATTCCGCACGTTTTAATTTCACGTGGATATTACAAAACATACCCGATTACCTTTCTATTTGCATATCACTACGATATCTCTTTATATTGATTTTTATTACTGATTAAATGTATTAATTTTTTTTTTATAATTGAATGTTTTTTTTTTTAATTAATACTAATTTATTTTTATTAATTCCAGATCGAATCAAACACAACCCAACCGAATATACGCAATTAAAATCTTATACTAAATCGACTTTTAAAGCAACAAAATAAATAAAATATATATTACAAAATGTCTCGTCAATTCATTTATAGATTTTACAGTAAACAAACGACTTAAGAAATTAAAATTTTTTTTAAATAAAATAAAATTAAAGAAAAATTTATAAAAAATAGTCCTCGAAATAATAATTTAGGCAAGTGTTTTTTTTTTTTTTTTGATAAAAATTTTTATTTTAATTTTTGCAAAATAATAAAAAACAAAATTTTTTAAAATCACAGACACGTCACTTGAAAGCAAATTTAATGTCAATTAATTATCAATAGTGAAATAAGCCATCGATTTACAGAAACTAACCGAAAAAGAATATTTAAAAACAAAAACAAAATGGAGATGAGCATGGAAAGGGACAGCTCTGCCTTGGGCAGTTTATTTCAGCAGATAATCAATGATATGAAGGTAAGTGTAAAAGTTTTAATAATTTATTCAATGAGTCTGTAATATTTATTGTTAAAATTAGTTGGGGTAAAATTTTAAAAAGTTTTAATTTTCTTAAATTTTGACAGTATTTGATTAGCAAGCTTGCAGTTTACATTTAATAACAAAAGAATAAACATAAAGCCCACGTTTATCATATAAGTCATTGACATGAGTGAGTTAAAGTATTGTATTAAAACAAAATTTTACACCCTCATTTGAAGTATATTAATAAAAAAAAATTAAAATAACAATAAAATAAGTGAACTTAACCCTTTGTGGCACAACTTCGGGGAACAAATTTTTTTCTACAGATTCTAGGAGCTCGTAGCACAAGTAAAATATTTTGTTCTAGGATTTTTTTTTCAATTTTTTTTATTTATTGGAGTGAAAAAGGGTAAAGAATTAAGAGGGAATAAAAGTTCCTTCCAAACTAGAAATAATTTTACTGATAATATTCTAACCATAAAAACAATAATTGTCTAGGACATTCACAAAATTTATTGTATTATAACGCTGGCAAAATAGGTTTTTAAAAAATTGCACTACCCTAACATTGATTTAATAAAATCGTAGAGGGTTATTTTACATCTGTTGTGATGTATGATATACACTTTTTTTATTAAGAACGAATTTACCAATTTGAAACTAGATATTCACCCTTATTCCATTTGTCGACGTCGACGTCACTTTAACACAATACTAAAAAATTGGGAATTGTTTACTCGCGCTCGAGAATAATTTTGTGCTAATGACAATATATTTCCGTTCCCTTAATTCTAGAAAATGGCATTAGCGTGCCAACAGCAGTCAGTTGTTTTCGAGAACGGGTATACAAGCCCCAATTTTTTAATATTGTGTTAAAGTGACGTCGACGTCGACAAATGGAATAAGGGTGATTGTACCAAAGTTATTGGATTAAAATAAAATTAAAAATTGCCTGTACTTAATGGTTTTTATGGGGATTGAATGTTTTATTGCATAACTGCAATATGGCGTCACAAAGGGTTAAGCTTTTTTTTTAATTAACCCTTGTGAGTCATGTTGACCCACATGACTCACAACATACTTATTTTTGCATAAATATTTCAAAGTTATTTTTCCAGAAATTTGGTAAACCCTTATCAAGTACGCCTTTAAAAATAATTAATAAACGAAAACATTAACCCTTTTTCACTTTGGTACTAAAATAACACAATCAAAAAGTATTTTGGAAAAATTTAAACTGCCAAGTTTTTGATTGGGTAATTATTAACCCAACGCTTGGATGGGTTATTATATTCGTTCGTAAAGTATTTTTACAATGGTTTTACAAAATATATTTAAAATTAAAAAAAAAGAATTTATATATATATATATTTTTTTAAATTTGTATATACTTGAACCACACGACAGCAAAAGTTTAATTTTTTCAAACAAAAATTTTGAGTAAAACAGCATATTCAAAATAGCGGGATTTTCAGCGGAATCGTCGCAAAAATAGACCGATAGTAAAAATTTTTTTGTTATCTGAGAGGGTATAGCATCCCATTGGTCCCTTTGTAAAAAAAAGTGGGCGGTTACAAACCCACAATTTGTTTTATTTAATTTTATGATATTCTACTTGTTTGATTACTGCGAAACCTATAAAATGCCTTTCAAAGTTGAAAAATGGGCGGCGGTACGCCCATTTTAATTTATTGTAATATTTCACGCGGTTCTACTTAACCGATTTTTACGCAACTTACCACACAAATTGAGCTCTAAAATAGATACAATCCTCCATTTAAAAAAATATTCGGAGTCACGCCCATTAAAATTTAATATTTTAATTTAAGTGGTTCTGCTTTACCAATTTTTACAAGACTTAACACGCACACTGAGCTCTGAAAAATACACAATCTTGCATTTAAAAAATGGGTGGAGGCACGGCCATTAACATTTAATTTTATATATCACGAACTTCTTATCTTCTTCTATCAGATCTTTGCATTGAAGTCGGTTTTTTTTTGGCAGAAAGAATTACATATTTCAATTAAATGTAGCAACAAAAATATTGTTAATATTTAACAATAATGATTTGTATCATTTCGAATTAGCTGTAGTTATTTATCATTCAACAAATTCTTGAAAAATGTTATATTCAACCGTTTCTGCTTATGTATGTGAAAACTGTCAAAACATAATTGAGAATTGCAACATACAAACATAACAAATTAAAAATTTTTAACAAAAGCCACACAATCACCCTTATTTCGAAACTTGTCGTCAATTTTTAGCTGCATTCAACGCGACGCTAAATCGATATTAATTTGGTATGTATGTGTTCATGTCGACATGATATCGATAATTTTAAATTTAGCATATTTCAGCTTCGGCTACGAAATTGTGGTCCTAGATTTAATAGAAAATGTTTTTAATTTCATATGATTTGTTGCTTTTGCATTGTACAATGTAGAATACATTATAGACTTGCTACATCCGCAATATTTTCACCAGCAATTTGCAACGCAGAGTGATTTTCGATAGTAATTTTATTTTAAGTTTAATTTTATTTTTTTAATTTAATTTCCGAGGTGCCTGTGTAACTGAGTGGTAGCGATGCTAGCGTATCGCTCCAACGTTTGCGTGTTCGATTCCCTCCATCCCCGTTACTGCAACATTTCGGTAAAAGTAACAACCTTCCGTTACATTCCCGTTTCACAAATACAGCTTGTACTGTATTTTTATTTCGTCAAATCATGTTTTATTCTGGCAACGCTGAAAATGTCGTGCAATTGGAAACTTTCATTGAAAGATTTACGAAAGTCATATAGTGTTTTCACACTGCAAGTTAAAACCATAAACAGCTGATTTTGCATTCACACTGCCAGTTTGCTAAATTCAGTTTAATAAGTTTGCTCAAAATAAAATAAATCTCCTGCAGAAATGCGCGTGTTTGTTGTTGTATTTTTTTCTGCTTTTTATAACACTTATTTGACAAACTGTACAACTGTTTTTGTTTGTATGAAAAACCAAGAAACTTTACAATGCGCTCTAATATGGAAATTATTTTATATTTTGTAAATTAATATTTTAAAATTATAGAACTAGTAATTCAAAGTGAAGAAATGCTTGGAAATAAAGTTATTGTATATAAAAAATGCACAAATAAATCGCAAAATCAATTTTTTTAGTGGTGGATCGATATGTCAATGAAAATTTTTTTGTTGTTTTCCTTCCAAAGAACTCTTATTTTTCCATAATTTTTTACTTATTGTTGCTGCTGCATCAATTTTTAAGTTGAAAATCTTTCAAGCGACATCTCTTGTTATTCACTGGCATAAACATTATCAGCTGCTACCGGTCATTTTAACTTGGCAGCACTGAATTTACCACAGCGAAAACAGGGTTTTATTTCATAAAACCAATTCAGAAATGGATTTAAGTTGGACTTAACAAAAACAATTTGTATGGTAAAACCAGGTTTTAACAGTTGGTTTTGACATTAAAACCAACTTTTATTAAAACCGAAGTCAGTGTGAAAACACTAATAAATAAGGTTCACTTTGTTGCACTGTGTATGAATTTTATCTTACTGTAGCTGACTTTTTGAGCCACTGTCAAATGTTTCCTGGTACCGAAAAGAGCAAAAATCAAAGCAAAAAAAAAAATAATAATAATTAATATAAAAATGTTTCATACTTGACTTAAATTTCATTTAAAATATTTTTTATGATTTTTTTTATATGAACACCTGCTCTGTTCAGGTTCTGGCGTATTATGTTGTGGTTTTTGTTGGCATTTTATAAAAATTCCAACACAAGTTTACGCATGCGTATGATTTTAATAACACACCCGGTATTCAAAATATGTCAAGAAAAAAAAAGCTGTCATGAAGCTTTGTCGAAAGAGGAAAAATATCAAATTACTTTTTAATGATAATAAAAGTATGTAAGTTTTTATTTTACAACCCAAAAGTACTTTGTGCTTCTTTTAAATTTTACTTGCTTGTATTAATTCTGAGTATGTCAAGAACTTACTCTATATACATAAATTTAACTAAAATAAAAGCAAATAAAAAAGACTACAAAAAAAAAATTCATATTAAAATTAATGTATCATTTTATATTAAAATACAAGGTCAGAAATTATAAACCTACATACATACGAGTACGAATACGTTTTATTGTAGTTATATCTTTAGACAACTAGCATAATTGCTTTAATTCTACACGTAATAATTTATAGTTTTATATTTGTTCAAACACAAACATACATACATATCGTCACCTTAAATGCAAACGAACATAAGTGCACAAAAGTTCGGAATCGCGTTTTTTTGATTGATTATGGTTCATTTCATCAAATTACATGTTCACGCAAAATGACGACTTTATTAGAGAAATTCAAACGGACATAATTATTGCAAAGAACGTAACTAACATAAAAGCTTAAGTGTATGTACAGGGTGTTTTTTTAGAGGTATAGAACTTCGAATTGAAATAAAACACAAGAAAATCGTTTTAATGTCCATCAATTTGGCTTTATTGGAAGGATAATTTTATGCCATTAATGTTTAAATATGATTTCGGGCATGTGGCCGCCGCGGCTGGCTCGAATAAAGCCAATTCTACAGGTCCAATTTTCAACCACTTTTTCGAGCATATGGGGCCGTATGTTGGCAATAACGCCACGAATGTTGGCTTCCAAGTCCCCTAACGTTTCTGGTTTGTTGGCGTAGACGAGCGACTTCACATATCCCCAAAGAAAATAATCCAATGGTGTCAAATCACACGATCTTGGTGGCCAATTGACAGGTCCATTCCGCGAAATTATGCGCTCATCGAATGTTTCCTTCAATAAATCGATTGTGACGTGCGCTGTGTGGCATGTAGCGCCGTCTTGTTGGAACCACAACTCATCCACATTCATGCCATCCAATTCGGGAACAAAATAGTCGGTTATCATGGCTCATTCGGTTATCATGGCTCATTCGGGTCCTCTTCAACACTTTGCTCTACAGCGGCAATTGTTTCTTCGGTGCGCACTGTTCGACGTCTCTGCGGATGCGTATTATCACATAGAGTAAACGTAGTGCGAAAACGATCCATGGTTAACCGAATTAATTGCTCTGATGGACGATTATGTCGACCATAAAATGGACGGAGCTTGCGGTAAACTTCGCGAACTGAACCATTATTTTCGAAATAAATTTGCACGATTTGCAAGCGTTGTTCTTTTGTCAACCTGTTCATGATGAAATGGCAAACCAAACTAAATATTAATCACTTGACAGCTGACAAAATGGCCGCCAGTTAAAAAAGTGATGCCAACTTAAAGTTCTATACCTCAATAAAAAACACCCATTATAAAGAAAAGAAATAAATGGCTAAAAACACATAAGTATTCATACATCAAGTAAATTTCGACGAAAATGTTCAAGAATACTTTATTATTATTTATTTTGTAACGTTTTTTGTTTCTCCTGTAAAAAATATAAAAGTATAGTTACGTCCGTTTGCATTTAAGGTGACGATATGTACATACATAGATATGTATGCACATATTTGCCAAACTTCTAAAAGTTTTATACATGGTGTCTCAAAGGAAAGTTTATATGCATATGTACATATGTTTAGCTTACTGCGTTTAGCGTACTGCGTCAACGATGGGCTTGTCAATCGGTAGCGTAATGCATTAAACACATTCGACACAGCAGGCTACGGGCTACAATCTGTCAAAAATAGAATACACACATCCTTATGGTAACAATTATTTTAACGACAGCAGGCTACACGACTGCACGACCACCGTTGTAGCTGTCGCCAACTTTAAACTAATTTCTATTTCTCTGGCTACAATGAGAAAATGCAGTGTTACCAGTATAATACAAAATGGTGAATGAATGATATCGTACAATTATTTCATACTATTTACTAGAAACAATATCCAAAAATTTATGTAAAGGATAAATTGATTCATTATTGTACTTTTATGTGAAATAAGTACATTTTAAAAGAAAAATTAATTTTTATAAATGCAAAATATATGAAAGTGGCAATACTGAACTTTGTATTTGTACTTGAATATCAGCTGCAGATGGTGCTGCTGCCGTCTCCAAAATAATTAAGTAGCTGGCTACGAGGCGACAAATGCTGCTAGCGGCATTTGAAGTCGTGTGTTCGTGTAGCCTGCTGTGGTGAATGTGTTTAATGCATAACTCTTGGCAATTCAGTCGTTATGGATCGTTTGGCGGGAGCGGAATGTGTAATGTAAGAGTATTGGTTAGGTTAGCAAGTTGCTGAGAGGAGAAAATAAATTTTCGGCTCACTTGGGTCTAAATAACAGGCCCCTTTGTGGTACATGAGGGAAGGAAAGAAATAGTGACAGATAGAGAAAAGAAAACCTTAATTTTTTATTGTGCGTCTTGTTAATTTTTATAGTATCGTTACAGTGCCTCTAGTGTTAATTAGGCGTATTACTTTAAGCTATGTAGCCAATTTATTAGTTACATTTCGCCGACTATTCTACAAATATCGACGAAGGAGGGTGCTGCGATATACATTAGCATAGACACTAACACATATCGTACAATCTATGATATTGATATGACTGAGTCTGTCGAGGGTTTAAACTCAGTCTCTCGGCTACCGTCATATGCTTTTTAGTTGACGTACTAACTACATCAGCGAACAGCAGCACGTCTGCAACACTTAAATGATGCCCCTAGTATAGCTAACGTGACCATTTTTTTAGTAACTCAAATCGGGACACAGACCGGGACACCGCAATAATAACGTACAGAACAAAAATTTAAAAATTTAACTTTCTTACATTTTCAAACATGTATATTATGCTATTATATTATGGGACAAATTCCCATTTTCCTTCCGGGACACCGGGACGGTGAACCGAAAATCGGGACTGTCCCGCCGAAAGCTGGATGGATGGTCACATTAAGTATAGTACTAATTGGTAAATGGATCAAAAAGATTTTTAAAGAGCAGCACATTGGAAAACCCTAATTCGGCGTTATCAAGAACGGTAGCAAACGTGGAAAGTGTTGGTGTTAGTGTCGCGGCTTCGCTGGTGAGACTCTGCCGCAAAAATCGGGATCTGAGTTTGACCGATGGCATGGCCTTGAGGACCGATGTGACTTGAATTTTATTTTCATAAATCTGCGACTTAAGAAAAGCCCATAAAAAGTCTAACGGTAATAAATTGCATGATCCATGGCCAGTTGGTAGCACCTCCATGGGAGGTGGCCAAGTCCTCAAATCCCTAGTGCGGCAACTTTTTGGATTGTTTTGCAAGAATTATATTTCAAACCCTAACTTTATGCTTAAAGAACATTTTGTCTAAAACCAAAAATGTATATATCTTTATTATAAAATTTAATTTTTTTTGATATATAATAATAAGGAAAATTTACCCAAAAAATTGCCTATAATTACAAATCATATACGAAGGCGGGTCAACAAGTCCGCGACTTTTTGAATGGGAAAATTTCTTTAACCTTTCAAAAAATAAGATGTCGCCAAAATAGGTATTTCTTGTGAGATGATTTCATCATCAAATCCCTTTCCGCCGAGACATTTCGTCAAGTTTGTAACAAGAAATGGTTACCTGATGCTAATTCCGGTGAAAAAGGCAGATGAGGCAGCAACGCGTAGCCATGGAAACTCCACTTCTAAACACATTTTAATTTGGTGGTTTTTTCTCTTTAAATTCTCATTAAATCAAGCCAACATGTTCGCATAATATTCACCATTGATCCTTTTGTATGGGTAGTAAGGTGATCGATCGATTATTCGAATTTTTTCAGAAACCGGTTTTCGAATAGTTCGAATATTTGGAATTATGAAAAACCCGGTTACGATTTTAAGTAAGAAAATTATTATACAAAAGTTTTGATTTTAAAGTGCGTCATTAAAAAGAAAGAGTTAACTAACAGTTCATGTAAATACTATAAAACAATACAAAAATTAAAGGAAAAACATAAAACATAACTTCATAGTTTACTTACATATGTATAGTACATATGTATATAAAATATATATACTATCTACATATGAATGTATGTATGTACAGGATGAATATCTATCTACCTCTATATAAAATATGAAGCAAACTGTCAATAAAACTGAGAAACATTTTACAAATGGATTTTGACATCCATTGCGCACTATAAGGCCAATTTAATTCGCTTATGCTACCAGCTCATAAAATAAATTCGCTTTAATTTCATGTTTCAGTAAGTGCTGCCATGCCCAAAAACCGCCTAGAACTTTTACACTAAAAAAAATACGTAGGCAAATCAGGAGAACGCGTTGGTCTAACTTTTAATATAGTAAAAACTAATTTTATTGCAAAATATTTATAAAAATCGAAAAGTATTATACTTAGCCGGTTTTTAAATTGCAAAAAAAAACCGGACAGCCGTATTAAGAAAAAACCGGGTCTTAAAACCGGTTGAAAAACCGAGTCGATCACCCTAATGGTTAGCCAATGTGGATTTATCGGCTGGCAACCCACCTTGTCCTTTTTTTTGGCCCCTGTTTTGACTACTGTTGGGTCTCTGGTATGTTGTGGTGGCAAAAACCGGCCGAAAAACACCGAAATTGCCACCATCCGTTGGCTAAGGTGATTTAAGGATGTTTCTTTTCACTTTGACAATGCCAAACTGTTGTAAAACCTTTAAGAACAACTTGTTCACAATTTATTAACAAATGTTTTCGGTTTGACAACGAACCGTTCTCATATTAACAACGTCCCGTTCTCGTTTCGAGAGCGCTTCTTTCTCATTTAATTCAACGAAGCGTCTCTCATAAAAAAGAGCCTAAAATATGTTTTCGTATAGTCCGATTTATTTACCATTTACCCTTTGTGATATATGAGTGCATATCAGTAATACTGATGAAGAATAATGCATTACTCATTTTCTTCGGTTTTCAAAAAACTTAACATCTTCAAAATCGTTTCAGATTTGTAAAAGTTATGAGCTTCGAATTGTTAACGTAAACCGCGGTGGTTAACTTTGACATCATGTACTTTATATTGTAACAGGGAGTCTTCCGCCATTTTGGTATACATCATCTTGTATTTGGATCACTAGTTCCGAATAAATATATTTATTACCACTTGCTTGGCTTAGGAGCCATTCTGCGCTCATTGAAAGCCGACTTTGAAAATATCAAGTGGCCGACAGTAGTAATCGATACCTGTCAATTAGTTTCGACGATAATGCGGATATTGTGCCGTCGATATGAGTTACATCGTCGGCGCTATTCATACTCGTAATAGTCGGTATTTTTTGTGTATTAAATTTATAGATATCGAGATATCGGGGCTTATTCTCCTGTTGATTATAATCATCATAATTATGAGCCTTATCGTGGAAAAGCTGGGAACAGTGTGTTCACATGAAACTAAATTTCTTTTTAACCGACTTCAAAAAAGGAGGAGGTTAACATAACAATTCGTCTCCACTTTTTTTTGGGTGTTACTTCATACATCGGTACATTTTAGACCGGTTGTAAAAATTCTTTTTTTTTGTCTGAGAGAGTAGAGCTTCCCATTGGTACCATTGTAAAAAAATGGGCTGGGATACGCCCACAATTTTTAAATTTAATTTTAGGATATTCTACTTATTTGATTGCTGCGAAACCTATCAAACACCTTTGGTTCTTGTAATTACACAATTTGAAAGTTGAAAAAATGGGCAGAGTCACGTCTATTAACATTTATTATAATATTTCACGCGGTTTTACTTAACCGTTTTGTACGAAGCTTACCACACAAATTGAGCTCTAAAATAGACAAAATCTTTTATTTAAAAAAAAGGCGGAGTCACGCCCATTAAAATGTATTATTTTATTTTACGTGGTTCTACTTTACCGATTTTTACAAAACTTAACACACACCCTAAGTCCTGAAAAAACACAAAATCTTGATTTTAAAAAATGGGCGGACGCACGCCCATTAAAATTTAATTTTATATTTCACGTACTTCTTATCTTTTTCTATCAGATCTTTGCATTGAACTTGGTTTTTTTTTTTGGCGGAAAGAATTATTTGTTTCACGTGAGCAAACTGTTCGTCTTTTTCTTCCTTTAAAGGGAAATGAATATATAATATGTATTGGCTTATTGAATTGCTTTTCTGTTTAAAAAAATATACATAAATGTTTATTTTTTTGGTTAATTTGTTTTAACCGCAACCTCCTCACATGTTTATTGCTACAAACCAATTAATTTTTTTTTTGTAGCTTGTAGCAAAATTTACCACCACCTCATTTGAAGCCAGAATAAAATAGCTAATTGATTATTATAGCCTGCATGTAGAAATATAAGTAGTTTGCGAGGAGGTTGGTTTTTGGCAACAATATTAATGGCTGAGAATAGTATCTGAATCTACATCAGGTAAACTTTGTACTTTGCATACTTGTTACACTTTTTAAAATGCTTGTTTAGTTTATAATTATTCTGCTATTATACTTGTATCATTTCAATAGTTTTCGGTTTTATTTTTTTATGCATTCGTTTCTGTTTATAATTAACCTTCAGATGAGGTGCGAGTAAAAAGCAATGAACGCAATATAAACAACAATTCGTTGTGAATGAGGCTGCACGCCTCATAATTCGTATGTACAATCAATTCTTAATAATTAAAAAAAAATAAATAAATAAGGTTCTAACGACTTATGGTAGAGGAAAAACTAATTTGCGAAGATAAATTCGAGTTTAAATAGCAGAGACACGAACCCAAACTTCTAACATAGCATTTTAAGCACACAACAGAGCACTGTTAGCTATTTAACAGTAGTCGTTACATGGATTAGGATTGCAAATCCTTGGAACTGGATCGAGATAGATACAATTTTTTTTTGACAAATTGCTCTAAAATGTAGTTTATGAAATTATAAAAGTAGGATGATGAAAATATTTTTGGTACAGCCCATAAATTAGATTTAAGAAAACAAGGATTTGAAATCCTTACCGATTTAGCGGCTACTGTTAAATAGCTAACAGTGGTCTGCTATGTGCTTAAAATGCTATGTTAGAAGTTTGGGTTCCTGTCTCTGCTAGTGAATTTCTAATTTATCTTCACACACACACACACCAAAAACTACACGTTTATCAGCGTTTTGAAAGTTTACATCTGTACCTAGATTCAGTAAATTTTTACTAACCGAAAAGCGTAATATTTATCGATATATTTAATCGTTTACCGTAACGATAATGTGATTTTGTAATTTTTTTCCGAAAGTGCATATCAATGTGGCACAAAGAAGAATATATAAAAAACTAAATGAATTTGCACTTGTGATTTGACATTTTGTACTTCAATCGACAGCGAATATCCTTAAAATATGTTAATGTATAGCAAAGTCGCTAAGTTTTCATTATATGGGCATTTCTCCGAGAAATTCCACCTTTTTGTCGCGTGCAACATCAATCAATTGTATTTCTGAACAACGTGACCCGATTTTTCTTAAAATTTTACCTAACGTAGAGCTGCTGACGGCCTACACAAATACATATATAAAGAAGTAAAAAAAAGTTTCGTTTTCATTGAAAAAAAAGCATATTTGCTTGGTGTCGCACGCTACAAAAAGTTGTCATTCCTGTGGAAATGCCCATATTTATTATAACGATAATAAATATGGGTATAATAAAAGTTACTGAATACAGTTACTGGACCTATTATAAAAGAGCTACCCATCTTTTGCGAAAACATACAAGTTTTATTTTAAGTATGCGATGTGTTAATCATTTTTATATAAAATATCACGAGGAAAATTTTAACATTGTAACTCTTCTCCGCATGGGTATTTTTTGTTAACTTCGAAAAGGGGACTTAAAAGTACTCAAAAAGGAGTTAAATTTTCTATAAAACTCTGCTATCGGTCCGATTCTAAATATTCACCCCCCCCCCCCCCCCCGTGTAATTTTCAGGAAATTAATTTCCTCCGCAAATAAAATCTTGCCATTCTAACTAAACTGGCGACGAGAAAAATTAAAAGTCAGAGAATTTCGTATTTTCGAAGTTAGTTAAAATGTCTTGTTTCCAGGGGAATTGCTATTCCGAGCAGGGCTGTATAAGTCTTTCAATATACCCAAGCTGAAAAATGAGAAATTCTCACTCAAGCTCATGTGTAGCAGACTTGTGCAGCAATTAATGTATTTATTTTATAATTCATTATACATGGATTACAAAAAATTTTTTCACTATGGTGGCGTTGGCTGTCCTAAGTTCTAACCCGGTCTCTGACAGTCAGTAAAATAACAACATTACGCTTTTTTCTCACGAGCATTAGTGCCCCTTTCACTCGTCAATGTGCTATACCGACTTCAGCGGCTACTAATCCTTACGTATCATCAGAGCGCCCTCCTTCGTCGGTATTGTATAGCAGAATCACTGACGAAGTAAAATAACCAATAAAATGGCTGCTAAAACTTTAATACGCCTGATTGACACCAGAGGCGCTGCAACACTGCGACTATGTGTGCTATTTAAGTATAAACAAATAGTTTTATTTGCAAATGAGATGTGTGTATAAACGACGTATACAATACTTAAGACTGCCATTTGAATCCCTCAATTATTTCGTTAAAGAACTTACTTATTTTGTAAAATCTAAAGCAAATAAATATAGATTTTAAATGTGTGTTTATTTAGTAAAAACGTATCTATTATACAGATACACAATGCTGCAGCACATCATTCAACACGTTAAATTTTCAACAAAATTTCAAAAGTATTTGAACATCTTTAAGTGTAAACAGCCAGATAAAATTCAAAAATTGGAAAAGCAAAAACTTTTTTCCTATTGGCGGCGAAGTGTTAAACAACTAAACCATAAGTAATGACCGCATGACCCACCTGCATTTTTTTTTAATTTTCGAAAT
Source organism: Tachina lurida (assembly GCA_944452675.1). Taxonomy (NCBI): domain Eukaryota; kingdom Metazoa; phylum Arthropoda; class Insecta; order Diptera; family Tachinidae; genus Tachina; species Tachina lurida. Next base: position 101,050,151 of record OX101756.1, read on the forward strand.
AACACAAATCCAAGCGATTAAAACAATCAAAAGTAAAATTATGAAACAAATTTACACAAAATAGACAAAATCAAAAGAAAGTTAGAAACTTGGATTGAATTCAGATGCTTTTGAAGTCATTGCCGAGAACCAAAGGTTCTAATTGATCGATAGAAAAATACATTTTCTCCGAAATTGGAACGAAAATTAAAAGTAAAAATTAAAGAGAAAACAAAAAATAAATAAAAAATAAACATAAAATAATCTAACAAAATTAATTTAAAAAATAATAATTCTTTCTGCAGAAAAAAAACCGACTTCAATGCAAAGATCTGATAGAAGAAGATAAGAAGAAGTACGTGAAATATAAAATTAGATTTTAATGGGGGTGCCTCCGCCCATTTTTTAAGTGCAAGATTGTGTGTTTTTCAGGGCTTGGGGTGTGTGTTAAGTTTTGTAAAAATCGGTAAATTAGAACCACGTACAATAAAATAAAAAGTGTTAATGGGCGTGACTCCGCCCATTTTTTAAATAAAAGATTTTGTATATCTTAGAGCTCAATTTGTGTGGCAGGTTTCGTAAAAATCGGTTAAGCTGAACCGCGTGAAATATTATAATAAATTTTAATGGGCGTAACTGCGCCCATTTTTTTAACTTTCAAATTGTGTAATTACAAGAACCAAACGTGTTTTATAGGTTTCGCAGCAATCAAATAAGTAGAATATCATAAAATTACATATAAAAAAATTTGGGCGTGTCCCAGCCCAATTTTTTTTAGAATGGGACGAATGGGAAGCTATACTCTTTGAGACAATAAAATTATTGTTACAATCGGTCTAAAATGTACCGAGTCATTAAGTAACACACCTAAAAAACTATTCCCGATATATAAATAGTACCCCTCGTAGTAGTTAAAACATATAATATTTCCTTTGCTAAAAAGCACTTTAAATATCAGATTTTCTGAAACCACTATTTAGCAAAATTTCGTGTATTTAGAAAGAAAAAAAAAGCACCAAAAATACCCTAAAAGCACTAAAATGGCAACGCTGATTGGAACAGCATAAGAAAATCAATTTTAAATGTTGTTGCTTTTGATTTCCTTATTTATCACTTCTTTGTGTAATTGTTGTTGTTGTTATTCACCAATATGTCATTCAGTAAACTAATCTCTTTTGCACAGCTTTGACATTTTACACCAGCAGTTGAAAAAACACAACAACTAACAAACACTAACGAAATCCCACCATTAAGTAAAAAAACACAAAAGCAAGTCTCGACGTTTATTTGTCAGTTTCACTACATACACTTAATAGAGTGCAATCTTCCTACAGCATACCACAAAATACAAAATTACAATAACCTTAAATCAATTTTAAATTCTTCGACACAACTGCTATATTTTTTTCCAAACTGTGCTTACTATAACTTATTGTAGTTCTCGCCTAGATAATGGTAACGGTGGCAATTGCTGCGGTTTGTATTTGTGTTTTTCTCAAGTTATTTATTGTCATTTTAAAGTCAACAAAATATTAAGAAATTGTAATAAATCATGCAACCGTATACTCGTATTTACAAGATACTTGCACAATAAACTTAAAATGCATTCACACTCGATATTTAAATTTTTAGCAGCGTTAGATATTTACACTGATACGAATACACTAGAGTGTTGTATAGCATTTAGTTTGCAAATCTTTATTGCAACATTTGATTGTTTTTGTTGTTGTTATTATTATGTACATTTGTATATGTGTAACTGTTTGGAAATTGTAATTCTATAGATTTTATTTTTATGTATGTATGTATGTAAAGATATTCCACACCATACAAAATGGAATTGGAATAATTCTTCAAACCAAGTTGTTTTTTAAAGGCAAATTTTGTAAATAGAAACGTTTTTTTCGTTTTGAAATTTGTATGGAAAAAATATTTTTTGAAACAAATTTTCGTTATTTTTCATACAAATTTGAAACGTTTAGAAACGAAATTTTTTACAAAATCTGCCTATTATTATATGTATGTATATAGGTAACTATTGCCCATTTACTTCAATAATGTTTTAACTAAAAAAAATAATAATTTTTGAATTAATAATGCAGAGTGAATGAATCCTCACATTATTGTTCATATTGTGTAGAAATTTCATACACATATGTGACCTGCTCCACGAAAAGGGACCTCTGCGCCGTAAAGAAGTTATTGAGAAAAACGCGTTTAAAAAAAGCGCCCGTGTTTTACGCATGGTTATGCAACTCTTCCTTTTTTCGGCGCAGAGGTCCCTTTTCGTGGAGCAGGTCTCATATGTTTTTTGTGAAAACGAGTTTAATATTGTTTTTAAATTGTGACGTTGCACTCACTATAGGTCAAATCATCCGTTTTTCTGTGTGAAATTAAAAACGCCTATCAAATCGTTGTATTCAAACCAAATTCTAAAATGAATTCATAAGTGAGAATAACTCCATTAAAAAATTTTAATTTACGCAAAAATATTCGAACAGAGCTGATGTAAATGTTTTTTTATAAATAAAGGGAACTATCTAGAATTATTTACCTAAAGAACTAAACGTTTACACATACACATAAAAGTTCAAACATGGTAGAAATAACTCTGTATTAGCAATAGAGTTCGACCGATTAATCGACTTCGGCTTCGGCCTTCGGCCAAAAATTGGTAATCGGCCAACATTCGGCCTATGGCAAAAATCGGCCGATTAGTCGAAGCCGAATATTTTTCATTCCAAGCTTGAAAAATAACATTATTTTTGGTCGTTGCTCGCCGACAGTTTCTATTGTGTTTAACGTTTTGAAAGGGTTGCTTTGAAATACAACGCTGTTGCTTTCTATTTTCTTTTACTTGGACGTTCTTGTGAGTGATCATATGAAAAAGCAATCTAGAAATTGCAAAATAGTTTTATTTCTCTTGTTATGTATCCAATAGATATTACAGCTATTTCAGTGATCTCAAAAAAAGCAAACTTTTTTCTTAATTCATATAAAACAAGTATCATTTTTAAAATTTAAAACATTCGGCTTCGGCTTCGGTTTTGGCCGAAGTTTAGGATTTTAGCCGAAGTTCGGCTTCGGCCAAAAAAAAACGCCTTCGGTCGATCTCTAATTTAGCAACAACGAACAGTATTACCAACATAAAAGTCGTTACACAGTAACTCTGAAATTAAAAATAACGGCCAATCGAATTATCTACAAGCACCCAGAAACCGCAACATAATTTTTTTAGATTGTGTTAGAATACTGTTTGTAGTATAAAAGGTGGTACCCTGTCTGAGAGGCAGTCAGTGTAAATCAGATAGTGGAGGAGCCAACATCGTTGAAAGTGAAGACAACTTCCGGATGTAAATAAGTAAAGTCAGTGAGTCTGTAGTGTTGTATTAAACACTGAGCATCAGCAGAATATGTCTTGTGTGTGACAAACAGCCGAGTGGGAGTTTTGCTACAAAACCAGTGCAATCAGTAGTGTGAGACCTGTGTATACAACAGCGATAGTGGTAACGAGTTGTGATACGAGTATACATATATAAGTAATCTATGTGTGTTTATCTAAGCTCTTCAATTGGATTAGTATAAGTGTATTTATTAGTAAATAAAGTGTCATTCTTAACTCCAATTAGTACACTGGGGTCTTTTATTCAATTGCAAATCTTCGAGTCCACGGAAAAGCGTTTTTAATGGGTAAAAACGTAACAATATGTATACATATGCATTAATTAATTTAAATTTTAACAAAACTTATTATTTAAATCTAGTTCATTTAGTAAATTAAATGAAAAAAATCCTCTTCAATTTTAGTACACAGTTGTTTTTAGATAGAGAATAGCAATCGTTGTTTTGCCACATAAATTATTTCTAGGGAATTTCGAGGGTAGAAAATAATAACTAACAACCCCCATATGCAAAAAAAATAACGTGTGCCTGAAGTGTACTTTAAAACGAAATTTCCATACAAAAACCGATTTTAACATACACTTGAAGCACACGTTAATTTGTTTGCATATAGGGCTAAGTCATTGTAAGTGTTTGAGGATGTGGTATATGAATGACAGAGGCAGGGAGGGAGTGCTGTGAAAGATATGTGGAATATAAAAAAGCATTTACGGCCCTATGTATAAGCAAAAATTGGCATAAAGTTAGTGAGTTCCTCTATGCAATTTGACATTAGAAATGGTCTAATTAACTAATTTTAACCCACCTCTAATCCCTAGCATGATTTTTAATGTGAAGTTTCGTGACAAACCTCTTTAAGATCATTTTCAATTTTGCCACTTATGCTAACTTCATCCAATTTTTGCTTATACATAGGGCCGTTATTGTTTTATATTTATTATAATTTTTACTTACATATATTAATTGTTTTCAAATTAACTCATACCTAATTTTAAGACTCTTGCTATTATAGCTTTCATCATATAAGATTATTATTAATTACTTTGTCTAGGGTGCCCCTTCCTCCAGTTACAATTTAAGCTTTCAAGATATAAGATTATTATTAATTACTTTGAATGAAGGGGTGGAGGTAATCCTTCCCCTGGTCCTATTCTACTAATATTTAGTATTACTTCGGTTCTCGTTTTCAAAAGAGTCGATAACAATTTTGATTTGGGGGGGGGTGCTCCTTATCCTGGTCCTATTCTACAAATATTTTGAATTACTTAGCTCCTCGTTTTCAAAAGAGTACATACCAATTTTGAAAACTCTTGCTATTATAGCTTTTAAGATATAAGATTATTATTAATTACTTTATATGGGGAATGCTCCTTCCCCCGGTCCTATTCCACCAATATTTTGAATTACTTTGCACTTTCAAAACTCTTGCTATAATAGCTTTCAAGATATAAGATTATTGTTAATTACTTCGTCCCCCGGTCCTATTCTATCACTATTTTGAATTATCATACCAAATTTGAATACTCTGACTCCTATAGCTTTCAAGCTATATAGATAAATAACCTAGATACCGACTGCAGCGCCATCTGCCGGTTTGATTGTAAATCTAAACCATCTAGGGTGCCACCAAATCTGCCGGGCTGATTTGTAAATCTAAACCATCAAGGGCGCCACCCAAACGCATACAAAAAAAGAATTCATTCTAATCGGTCCAGCCTTTTGGGAGAAGTTCAGTGATATACACACGTCCAGTACATTATACATATATAACGTTCATTTACTTCAATAGTGTCATAACTCAAAAACTTAATTTTTTGAGTTAATAATACAGAATAATAATGCGGCATTTTGTATTTTATCTTGTGTAAGAATTTCATATAAATAACTTGTACTATCTATCACCTATTGAGAGATGAATATTTTTTCATGTCTTCATTGAAAATTGAAAACTTAAAATGCGTTTTCTGCAAAACAAGTTTTATTGAGTTGTGACAGTATTGAAGTAAATGAGCGACATGTATAAAGAAGATAACAAACATTATCATGTGGTATAGAATTTCATTAAAAGTAAAAATAAGTAATAGCATGAAACACATAACGTCAGCCCATTATTAGTTTGACCCACCGACCATTTTTTTTTAAAAATGAGTTAGGTATGGGGTATATACATATATTTTGAGTATCCCCTTTCTGAATCCAAAACAGGTTTTGCGAAATTTATTATGGTTTCCGAGATAGTTAGCATTAATTTTGCTCCATATCAACTATTTTAAAGGTTTAATAAATATTGTTTTGTCGTTTTTCTCCATTCTGAATTTTTGGCGTTTGCTCCAAACCAATAATGGGCTGACGATAAATAAAGAACTTTGGAAAATTTAATAAATTTGCGATCAAATACAAAAAAAGATTTTTTCGTAAAACTCCGAATTTTATGCAAACATTTCACTTCATTTTATTAAAATTTTACTTAAACATAGTTCATTAATGGATTACAGCCTTATTTATAAAACCTGTTAAGGGTTTTTAAAACCAATTTGCATACAAAATTTTTATTAAAAAGCCTTTATAAAGCCTTAATAATTTTTATAAATAAGGCTGCTAGTTTTTAGTAAATATCTCACTCGTCTTAAGTAAACGGCATCTTTTTTTTATTCAAATTTAGAAAATTTTCCCAAGTTTTAGTTAATTTTTTCTTTGAGTGCACATAAAGAATATTAAAGTTATACCAGAACAGAAGAGAGTTTGGAAATGAAAAAAATCAAAAGTTCAAGACCTAAATTTAAATTCGTTCAAGTTGAACGTATTTCAAACTTCATCAAAATCTGAAATAAAGAAAAAAAAAAAAGAAAATGAGAATTACAAAACGCTATTTTTTATACAAAACTAAAAGATAGATAAAGTCTCTGTAAACAAAAATTATTCTAAGAAAATTAAAGTCATGCTCAGAATATTTTACAAAAGCTTGAACATGTTCAAAAAAAAAAAAAAAAAACTCTAGTCTTAATTATGTATAAACATTATCATCATTTATCATTTGTTTATAATTATAAAAACATTAAAATCGTGATGTTTTGGAAAATTTTTTTGGTTAATTTCTTTAGCAAACATAAACCCGTTCCTGTTTAGCCCAAACTTTCATATTTGTTTTTTTGTTTCTTTAATGTATTCAAGTTTAAGCAAAACTTCAATGTGATATTCAGTTGAAAGTTTTGTATGCACTTAAAATTATTAAAACAAAACTTAACTCGAAAAAAAAAAGAATTTTCCAGAAACTAAAAACAATTGAAGAAAAAAACTACGAATTAATTTTTGTTATGGTCTACTGCCAGCAGACTCTGGAGTCGAATTAGAAGTGTCTAAAAAACTACAGCCAGCAACAATATTTTAATATTCCAGAATTGTACTTTCCTCAAGCCGGTAGCGAATGAAAATTGTATTAGAGTTTTCTTTTATCTCTCAAGTGTTTTGGCCTCGCCATCATCAGAATCATTGAACAATCGCATAAAAATTGTTGATCTTGTTCGTTTGTGTTTTCTTTTCTTTTTTTTTTAATGGCTTCAGGCATTGTATCTTTAAAATTATAGATACAGAAAATCTAATTCAATTTATTTCCTCTGCAAACTTTTTCAAAATGTATTAAATATTTGTTTTTCTTCTTTTTTGCATTTACTCGAAGCTATTTTGTGCTCAACGCTTTGCTCTGATTCGCACTCAGGCCAAGTTGTGTGTATCAAACTTCAATGAATGTGTTTTATTTTTTTTTTAATTTTAATTTTATTTTATAATATAGTTTAAATTCTAGAGTTTCTGTTAAAATAAAATAAAATAAAAAATGTTGCTTGTTGCCTTTTCTTTTTTCTTTTTTTTGTTAATTCAACTTGTATTGTGTTGCCACAATAAAAGATTTTCGTGTTGCGAAAATAAAGCATAAATAAATATTTATACAGACAAATTGTACATATGTGTGTGTGCATGTAAGTATATATGTATTAGGGCGGGTCGATTTAAAAATCGCACAAATTACAAGGAAAATCGTATTCTAGGGATCAAAATAAAAAACTTTGCCGAAGGAACCATACCTCTAAAATGTATTTTGATGTCCCGACTTTTGATCCGCAAGGTCAAATTTTCTTGAAGGGTCAAATTTTAAAAAATCTCACTTTGACCCATTTAGAGTTCCTCAATCGAGTCAAAATGTATGACCGACCCCCACTAATTTTGTAGGGCCGACCCATCTATGCCAGTGGCACACCCCCTGGAACCACACCTGGGGGACTCCCCATACAAATATTTAAAAAAATCACAAATATTTTGTATGGGGAACCCAACAGGGGTGGTTACAGGGGGTGTGCCACTGCATAGATGGGTCGGCCCTCCAAAATTATGGGTGTTTCAACAGGACAATGACCCTAAACACACATCGAAGAGAGCAAGAGTTTTTTCAAACCAATGAAATTAAGGTTTTAAGCTGGCCATCACAGTCACCAGACTTAAATCCTATAGAAAACCTTTGGCAAATTTTTAAGTTAAATCTTCGAGGCAAAAATCCGTCCAATAAAGACCAACTTTGGGCATTAATTCAAGACGCGTGGAAAAATATCCAAGTCGGCACTTGCCAAAAACTTGTGAACTCAATACCTAAGCGTTGATTAGCCGTTATTAAAAATAATTGTTATTCTACTAAATATTAAGGTAAACAAAGATAATTTTACAAATATGTGTCTTTAATAAACTTGCGACACTTCAATTTCAAGTAACCAAAATCGCCTGCTCTATTTTTATTCACACCGAAAATTGAAATTTTTTTAAGTTAATTTTGTTATTTTTTTTTTAATACATATATTTATTTATTGAATCTTCAAATATGAACTAACAATAAGTATTCAAATCTTAAATCTAAATATAATTAATTAGGCCCGACCAGTGTCGGACATAAACTTAGTGAAAGTTATTAATAATACATAAGTCGTGATAAGCAAAAATAAAAGTATATTCAGGCAGTTTATTCTGGAGTGTTGAGTATTAGAGCCCTTGTGTCCCTCTTTTTTAAGCGGATGTGTCCAGTAAAATTCAAGATATTACGAGCAAGGGGATTAGGATGGGTCTCGAGTTTTGTTAAATATTTGCCAGCGTTTTTTGCAATTTCTTCAGTCACTAGTGGCATATTTAAATCACGATGTATATTTGAATTTTTAATGTACCATGGATCCGATGTTATTAGTCTTAAAATCTTATCTTGTCTTCGTTGGATTCTCTCTATATTGGATGCTGAAGCAGTGCCCCATAACTGTATTCCGTAGCACCATATTGGTTTCAAAATCGACTTGTATATTTAAAGTTTACAAACAAGTTGAAGAACAACTTCATTGTTGATTCGAATTGGGGAACAAGTATCTCTTCGCAGGGTAAATGTTACCTGGACACACTTTTGCTCGTTTACTTTGATTCTCCATAAATTTAACCATAGTTCCAGTTGTGTAATATGCTCTTGTAGATATCGGGAAGCCTCGTGAGGGTTTTCGTGCATACTAAGGCAGGCTGTATCATCGGTAAACGTAGATGTATGGATATTGCTGCTCAAAGGCATATCACAAGTGTAAATCAAATACAAAAACTGGCCCAGTATGGTCCCCTGTAGCACACCGGATGATATAGATTCGGGCAGACTCATGAAGTCTCCTTCCACGACCGTAAACTTCCGGGTAGTAATATAACTTTCTAATAGCTTCAGAAAATTTATTGGTAGATATGATTTAAATTTTAAAATAAGACCTTCATGCCACACTATATCAAATGGCTGAGAAACGTCGATAAACAGCGCAGAACAATACTTCTTTTCTTCAAATGTTCTTCTTATAACTTGAACCAATCTATGCGTTTGCTCAATAGTGCTATGCTGACTTCTAAAGCCAAATTGATGGTCCGGGATGCACCCATTATCAGCTAAAATTGTGGACAATTTAGTCATGAGCAGCTTTTCGAAAAGTTTTGAGACTGTTGATAGTAAGCTTATAGGCCTATATGACTCAGCCTTGGTAAGATCTTTGCCTGGCTTTGGAATCATTTTAATCTTGACAAGTTTCCAGTTATGTGGAAAATACTGCATTCGTAAAATGGCGTTAAAAATAAATAGCAGGATTCTTATTGCAATATGAGGCAAGTTCATCAGCATCTTGTTACTAATTCCATCAATACCCGGAGCTTTCTTCGGGTTAAGTTCAGCAATAAGTTTTTGTATATCACGCGTTCTAAATTTTATGGGTCGAGGGGGTAGCGCAACTACATTCGGCAAATCAATAACACCAGTACATGTGTTAGGGGTAAATACTGATTTTAAATGCTCAGCAAATATTTTACCTTTTTCAGTATCGCTTCTTGCCCAACCTCCGGTAGATGTACGCAGAGGTGGTTTAAACTCAACAGGTGTTTTAAGCTTTCCAGCAGCGCGCCACAAAGAGTAATTAGATGCTGGTGTGACATCAAGACCTTCCAGATACTTTTTAAGAGATGCAGTTTTTTCAAATGCAAGCAAGTCTTGGAGTCGTTTAGTGCACTCTTTAAATCTGATTTTATGTTGGGGCGATCTGTGCTGTTGCCATTCCCTTCTAGCTCCTCTTTTTTCACTTACGAGACGTTCAATATCCGTAGAGTAAATGCTATTAAATCCAGTCTGCGGGTTAAGTTTATGTATGAGATCCTTTTTAAGTTTTAAATTTTCAATTGTGCGCTGCAATATTTTTGATTTGTATGTGAAAAGAATAAAAACAAAATGAAAAATTCTTTTGTTATACTTTTTGACCATTATTTTTAGTTTGAAAAAATATGAAATAGGGTGGCTCTATTTCATCGAACATCACTGTATATGACTGTGATCTATTGCATCCCACGAGGGTAACACTAAGAACGATTTAAAACCTTTAGCTGATACATTATTCGAATTCGTAGAAGTAATTAATCGGATCGAAAATGGTAAGTCAAAAGGCTCCGACGAAATACGAGTACCATCAAAATTGTTTAAAAATGTCTTTCAATATGAACAACTCACCGAGGTGATAAGATAAGCCCTAATAATAAAAATTCCAAAAAGGAAAACTTACAAGGTTGTGGGAACTGCAGAGGCATCAGTCTGTTATATATGACACACACGATAATAGCAAAAAGCGAGTTTCATCCGTCCTGGAAAAGGGCATGCTGGATTCAGACTAAACAAGTTCGGTGTAGATCACATTAATAGCATCCGAGTGATTGTCGAGAAGTCGTTGGAATGGCGCTCACTCCCAGTAAAAAAAGACACTCCAAAAAAGTCATGAAAATGTAGAGTTTGCGATCTGGAAGTAGTGCAAATTTCGATCCGATCTAATGATTTTTACATAGGGTTGTCTTTGCAAGAAGTTCTCTTTTTCGATGCCTGGTCACCGAATTGGAAGCGATTTTAAGAAAAATTTCCTTTTTTGTGTTCTATGATATTTTCATCTAGGAAAAATGGTTAATAGTTACTTATTTTAACAATTAGTTTCTTTTTATAGGAATTTAAACGTGAAACAGTATTTTCATGCAAATTTAAGCAAATAACTTCAAAATTTTAGACCAAAATTAGTTCATAAGTATCTTCAAAAAAATCGATTTTTTAAAAATTCTGGCGAGTAATTTCTAAAACTATTGAGGAATTACAATGTTATGTATAACTAAAATAAACTTCTACTTGGTTTTCTGCAAACTATCGGCAAATTAAAAATATCGATTTTTTGGAAGCAATGAAAATGTAGTTCCTTTAGAATGACTTCCAATTTTTTTTACTGGGCTATTATACTTGGTCTTTGTAGATTTCATGCGTGCTTTCGATACACTCCAACATTGTGCGGTTTGGGAAGCACTAAAGTAAGGCGTTTACAGAAAAAGTTATGAGTCTCATTAGTTAGATTCTCATTTGCTGCGCATTTCTAAATATAACACGATGATGCAACAAGTAATGCTATTAAGATAAATATTGGAGGGTGGCGTTGGCTGAAGCAGTTAGCACTTCCCTAATAATGATCTCTGCTCTTTAGGTTTGTTGGCGTTAGCGGTACAGTCTGAAAAAAATTAAATTTTTATTGTTAAGTGATTTAAACGAAACTTTTCTTTGCTTTAGAAGCTCAACAATTGTGCTGATATTCAAGCAGTATGTAGACTAACGAACCCCATCATATGCATGTAAATTCAAAAGTCGAGATATTTAATAAAAACTGATTATATGAATGCAAAAGTAAAAACATTTAAATTACTTTAAATGAAATTGCCGAAGTAGAACTGAAGTCAAAATAAAAAGCGAATGCGCACACATACAATGAGAAAAAAAAATATATTGCTGAAGTCTCTTGTTCAGCAAATAAGAGAATTGGCAAAAGGAGCCGACGAAAGCCAATTTGACCTTTAGAAGATCATAAGGGAATATATATTTAGTATACATTTTTGTACCCGTAAATATCAATGCCAAAATGCGAATTTGTTGTAAAGCGTGTTTTTTTTAGAAGGATATAACTTTATGTTGGCAATACTGCTTTTGGGTTTACACAGAAAAAATTGGTTTTCAATAATCAAATTGCTTGATTGAACTTAAAAATATTTAAAGTTCGCACGTATTGACCATACTCTTAGCAATCACCGGAATTACAAAAGTTTAAGAAAGGAAATTTGGCTTTCCCAATTAAATGAGTTTTTATTTTTAATTAAAACAACAATTAATAACAAAAATTAAAAATTTTAAAAACCCCCGAATTATCTAGAAAAGATGTGACATCTTCTAAACGGTTTGACCGATTTTCTTCAAACATGGTTAAGAACCATCTCGATCAAGTCACGTTTCCAAAACTAAATCAAAATCTGTCCAGCCGTTTGGGCTGTACGTGGACACGGACAGACACACAGATACACAGACACACACTACAAACTTATAACACCTTTTATAGCTATTGCTATTTATGGCGAGATACAGGGGTTAGAAAATAATTTTCGTAACAAAATTAATCGACACTATTACAGTTATAAATTTATTTTTGTTTTGATTTTTTTGTACTTAAAAGCAGCGTACGAAAATAAACGAAACAAATTGTTTGAATTTGTTTTGCTTCGTTCTTTGAAGTGAGTGAAAAAACAAACAAAACAAAAACAATGAGAAACATTGCTGAATTTGATTTTGTATTGTTTTTGTCCTGATCACAAACCAGAGAACACAGCCGATCGACTGTAAGCCGGCTAACAGCCGCCACCGGTTGCAAACAATATATTAATTTAATCGTGCGCCGCTAGAAAATATAATAATGGGAAATAAATGGAAACGTTTTAAAATATTTGCGGCGAATTTGACATCATCATATAATATTTTCACAATGTATGGTTAAAAGATAACAGAGACTTTAACGGCAAGTTGTGTATGAAGTTAAAGTTCAAGTTAACTCTTAACCATATACTGTGAAAAGGGACGTAAGTTTGTTTTATACTATGTTCACACTTATGTTTTTAAACATGTTTTTTTTAAGACAAGTTTTCTAAGAACTAAGCACACTCGTTTACATTATATTTGAGATGTTTAAGGTTGACGTTTTGTGAATAAATTATTATGTTTGTAAGAAATTTTGAACAATTATGATTTTTGTTTGCTTTATTATTTTTAAGCAACAAATGTTTTTTTAAGCAATTATTGTGTTCCAAATAATTTTTTTAACGTGCCACTATTTAATAACAACACAAAGTTGGCAGAGCTATCAAAAACGCACTGACATACTTCATTTACGTGTTTATCGATGAGTTTAATTTTAAAACTTGTTAACTGGATGCTTAACAAAACAAGTCAATGTATGGTAAAACATCAAAAAATTATTGTGTTTAAGCTCTTAAGCATGAACAGGACGTTAAACACATAAGTTTAAACATATTATTATATAGCTAAGTAGCAATTGCTATAACCGGGTGTCCTAAGACACCTCTCTTCTTTTTTTTTTGGTCGGTGGTTAAAAATGTGTATGATTTCAATTAAAGTGTTTAATTGAATGCATAAAAAACTAATTGAAAATGAATTAAAATTGATTTCAACACCTCAAAAACTAAGATGTTGACCAGTACGCCGTTTCTGTATATCTCACATCGCAAAAATTTTCCGCACGAAACGAGTGAATTGCAACAAAAACAGTATTTCTCACACAACTGTTTCTGTATTTTGAGAAAATTATCTGTCATTTTAATTATTTTCCAGCAATTATTGGAAGTAAAAGTGTATTTGTAATAATATTTTAAGAAAGTTTTCTCACAGGAACTGCCAAAGCAAGTCACATTTTAAATCGGTGCGAGAGCAGCAAAGTTGGTACAAATAAATATATTTAAATATCAGGTCTCTTTTGAAATTCAGGTGATTTCAAATCACATGAGGTTATAGAATCACACGCCGGGTTTGGAGCTGTTCTGTAAATCACATTTGGGGTATTCAAACGGTATTCTTAAATGTCTTAAGTGTCATAATGTAATATTAATATTAATATTCTAACATAGTTTAAAAAATTTGTTATTGTGGCTCAAACAAAAAAAGTTATAAACTAATAAGACTTTAATGTTTATTGGTTTGTCATAACTACACCTACAAATGTGAGAGAGTTTACCAAAAGGCATTGAGAGGGAGAGAGAGAAAAGGAGAGAGAGTAATCAATGTTCCAAGGTGCTAAAGCGAAAATACAAATAAGTACAATATTTATAATAGTAAATTAGCAGTCGTATTTTTTCGTGTTATTATTTTAAAACATATTAATTTATGAGTACCATTTTAATACCCCAAATGTTTTTGTATTTTTCAATGTGATTTTAACTTGTGTAAAACAAAAAAAAAAAAAAACTATGATTTATTTTTTTTGACAATAAAAAAACGAACTTCAAATCACAAAAACAAATAATTTTTGAAGTGTTTTTTTTTTGTTTTCAATAAAGCAACCAATTACACTATGCAACAAATTAAGACTTTTTGGAAAATACAGGGACTGGACACTATAGGCTCGATAGTACTACAAAAGGGTAGTAAAACCCTATACTCAGTTTGGCGATTTTGGTGACCGATTTTTTTTATGGACCTCCAAAGATTTCGAAAATAAGTGCACTGTCAAAAAATGGTGTCTTTAGTTTCTAGCGAACAGCTTATTCAGACTTGATGATAACTCGTAAACTATACATGGCAATAATGTAGCTAAAAGTCTACCGAATAAATCTTGTTAGCATCTTATGTCAAAAAAAAAATCATTTTTCTTTGCACTTTTTTTTTGCAAAAATTAAGAGAAACATTTTTTTTCACTTTTTTTACAAACTTAACTTGCAGGGACTCCTAATTTTTTTTGCTAACAATATTTGGGAAATTAATAGCTACGGTAAAGCTGGACAAATTTTGTGAACACATCAATATAATTTGAACGTGTCTAGGCAACCTAAATAACTCATTAAGACCACTTTGTGCACTCAGGTAAAAGATCATGTAAAATCAACCAGAATTCAACCAATTATCATGTTGTTATTTTTCAACACGACTTGCCGTGCTAAAGTTTAACATTATACACGGTTTTTACATGATTTTAAATTTTCCCAACATTAACATTAGACAGTGTTAAGCTGACATGTACATTCTGTTAATTCAAAAGGATACTTTGTCAACTTTAACAAGATCATCATGTTAAATTTACATGTAAATCTAGACAAATCTAAATGATGACTGGTTATCTTTAAGCTATATGACCTATTAATTCAACATGTTTTATTGTTAATCTAACATTATTTATAGTGTCAATCCAAAGCGATAATCCGGTAAATTTTACATGATCTTTAGTTAAATTGAAACTATTGGCCATGTCAGGTCTACACGGCAACCTCGATAAATTAACATGATTCAATTTTAAAATAGCAGTGTTCACATGTTGAATCTACACGGCCCTTTGTCAAATTAATCTTAGTGACTTTGTTGAAATTACATGGAAACTCCGATTAATCAACATGATTCACCTTTAAATTAAAAACACTCACCTTTGAAATCTAAATGACCCTTTGTCACATTAATTTTCTTCGCCATAATAAAAATGCATGAAAATCTCCATGATTTTATATGGTACACTGCAAACTTAATACTTACCAAGATTTAGTTATCCTTAATTCAATTGAAAATGAAGAAAGGAAAATATCAATTTAATACATTCAATTTTTATAATCTCGTTTTCTAGAATGATTTTAATCGGAATACATTTAACATATTACAAAGTTTGTGAATATGAAGATGTAGCACTAATTGCAACGATAGACGGCTTAATCACAGCATTCTTTGGAATCTGAAAAAAATAATTGAAAAATCAAAATGGGTTTTGTGTCAAGATAAAAAATAAATTTACCAGCAGACATATTGCCTTCGATTATTTCCTTCATTTCATTGTTGTGGTCAGCAATACTTGCACTTGCTGTTAGCGTTTCATTTTCATTTGTCACTAAAAATTCAAACAAAATCTTCGGAAATATCTTTGGACTCCATTTTTACTTTTAGATAGTTAAGTTTTTAATTTTTATTGATTTCCTCGATACCACCAGCACGATTGACAATCATAAACTGCGATTTTATACGCTTCTATGATTCTACATAAGTAAATACAGGATGATCTGTTTACTTATGAAGAATTAAACATACAAAACATAGATTTAACACTTCCATCTGGTAGAGAGTGAATATCTATAACGGCATTTTTTAAATCAACCATTGATATCTGTTTAACTTCGTAAAATGTAACACTACCATCAGGTAAAATTTAACACTGGCAACAGGTAATTAACACTGTGAAACGTAAAATTAACACTGCCATCGGGTTAGTATTTACATTACACTATTTACATTACACTAGTGTTGATATAACATGATATTTTTAAATCAACCAACAATTTCATGTAGATTTAACACTGCCCTCATGTAAACGGTTGATGAAAATAACGGAATATTTTATTTAGTTTTAATTAACACTGTGAAACGTAAAATTAACACTGCCATCGGGTTAGTACTCGATTTACATTACACTAATGTTGATATAACAAGATAATTTTTTTAAATCAACATGATGTTTTTTAAATCAACCAAAAACCTTGTTAATTACGCAACCAGTTTATCCATGTTAAACTAACACAGTGCATAGTGTAAATTAAATCATGTAAAAATTTTGCAATTTTTTATGGGATTACGAATATTGTAAATTTAACATGAGCCTTGTCATTTTTTTACAGGACGTTTTTCTCTGTGTGTGGGTTTTGTTAGCCTTTGGTAGCACTATCGAACCCATACTGTCAAGAACGTGTGGAGTTTTCACTGTTGCACAGTGTTATTCCAAAAAATTATTAAAGAACACATTGAATAATATATCTGACGCGCAAAATAGATAGGGACCTAAGGGTAAAAACCGGTTTTGTTCAGGAGAGCCATTTTAAAGATTTAAATACGTGTATCTTTGGTGTACCATCACTGAGCATGTTGGTATTGGTCGCATTTGAAAGCGACCATCTCATGACGTCAGGAACGTGTTGTTCAAACTTGAAAATGCGCGTAGGTCGTCCCTACCTCTTATCTTGTGTAGTTGGTTTTTACTGTTTTCGCGCTGTTTCCATGAGTTTGATATCAATTTTGCTCGCGTTTTTTCGAATCCAGGTTTATTTTCTGAAATTATTAATTGTGAATTATAATAAATACTCATTTATAATTCTTTTAAATCGTGCATATCACTCTGTTAGTACGAAAATTTTTTCACATAACCTTAGAATCGTCGACTTCAATTTCATACGAGGGCGGTTCGGAAACTTCTTAGCCTATCAATGAAAGAGAACAGTTAGTTTTTCAAAAATATTTTTATTTTTCAATATAATCTCCTGAAACTTCAATACACTTAGTGCAAAGCTTTTCTAGCAATTCTATCCCTTGATTAAAATAGTTTTCCTCAAGGTCTTCAAAATAGTGGTTTACAACTGTAATTGCATCTTCATTTGAGGTAAAACGCTTGCCAGCAAGGAATTTTTTTAGAGTTGGGGACAGGTAAAAGCCACTGGGAGCCAAATCAGGAGAATAAGGTGGGTGGTCAAGCAACTCGTACTTTAATTCGTTGATTTTAGCCATTGTTAAAACACTCTTGTGCGCTGGTGCGTTGTCTTGATGAAAAATTATTTTTTTGTGTTGTAAGCCAGGACGTTTTTCTCGAATTTGTACATTTAATTGATCCAAAAGGTTGCAATAGTACTCTGAATTTATTGTTTTACCCTTTTGCAGATAGTCAATCAATAAAATACCTTTGAAGTCCCAAAAAACCGTTGCCATAACCTTACCAGCCGATTGAATTGTTTTTGCCTTCTTTGGGGCACTTCCTCCAACTTCAGTCCATTGTTTGGATTGTTCTTTTGGCTCTGGAGTATAGTGGTGGATCCATGTCTCATCAACAATTATGAAACGACGCTTAAAATCCATTTTATTTCGCTTAAAACGATCCAAACAAGCTTGAGAAATGTTCATTCTTATGATGCGTTTTTGGTTGACTGTTAACAAATGCGGCACCCATCTTGCAGAAAGCTTTTTCATCTGTAGTTCTTCATGCAAAATTAAATGGACTCGATCATTTGAGATGCCCATGATATTAGCTATTTCACGCACTTTTATTCGTCGATCATTTAATACCATATCATGGACTTTGGCTACAATTTCTCTTGTTGTTGCTGTTTTTGGACGTCCACTACGTGGTTCAACTTCAATGCTTGTACGACCACGTTTAAATTCAGCAACCGAATTTTTTACTGTTGGATATGAAGGAGCACTTTCACCTTTTTATGTAAATATTTAATGACACCACGCATTTCTAATTTTTCCATTGTTAAAAAATCGCGGATGCGTCTTTTGTGAATACCTGTTTCTATATGAAAGAGTTGCCAGATCGAAACAAAATTTAACATGTGTTCATAGCAGAGATGGAAGTTTCCAAAACACTTAACTTTTTTCTGTTTATACCGCGCTTTTTGTGCTAGGCTAAAAAGTTTCCGAACCGCCCTCATAAAACGCGCATATCTCTGGGAGGGAACACTTTTGGGGCATGGGATCGTTCTCATTCAATGCTGAGATGTTGTCCACATAAAAAAAAAGTGAAAATTGATTTTTTTTAACCTTAGGTCCCTTTCTCTGTGCGCTGTCACATATTTAAGTAATTTATTGTAACGTTCGCCATATAATATTCGCAAAAATGACGCAAGTGATTTGAAAACGTTAGAGACTTAGCTGAACGTTTTGAAATCACAAATCACGAGAACTGCAACCCTCTCAGTTTAGTAAGAAAGACCCTGACGTAAATCTTCAAAACGGCAATGAAATTTTTTAGTCCTCTCTATGAGAAAGATTTTTTTGGAAACATTTTAATATTTTTCGAGAAAAAAAATTTAATATTAATTGAAGTGCTTCTCCTCCCTGAAAACGAATTTACAAACCCTGGATTTGCATGCTACTAACAGCTGGCAACTTTAATAAGTAAAGCGTTGCCAACTTAAAGTTTTTAGAATCAAGAAAATTTTATTCGCAACTATGAAAACATAAATAAATACCTTACATGTGGCCCTTAATTATGAAAGTGGTATAAGTCACTTGCATTTTTTCTTGGAAATATGAAATAAATTATAAAAAAACTTCAGTAAATATTTAGTGAATATTAAATAAATTTATATCAATCGAGACTAGGCACAACTCTAAATTAAAATCTTGCATAGTATAAAAATATTTTTGTGATTTTGTGCATAAAATTGGGCGTTTAAACTACCAATACAGACCATATGGTTTTTTTTACTTACAGACCATATTTTTTGCATTAAAGTAGCACTCAAATTTTTTCCAAGCCTCTACTTTTTTTTCAGATCATTTTCGACTTGTTTTCTTACACTCTTTTATTCTGCCTTATCGTGGTTGGCGTATTTCAAATACGACTACGACTGTTTGATAATAGATTAAAGAAGACTTCAACAGTTTTTCTTTAATCTATTACCAAACAGTCGTAGTCGTATTTGAAATACGCCAACCACGATAAGGCTGATTGTTTTATACTATTAAACTTCGCCAGGCATAAATATAATTCCTTTCTCAGTAAAATTTGGCGACCTTTAATTAAAATTTTTAAACTATTTTGCCCTTTTGATTGTACAAAGAATTGATAGCCTGCTGCTAAACAGCTGTCTTTTGACATTTATTCTAGTGCTGCCACAATATTATTTTTTAAACTACACATAAGATATGGTTCACTGATTTACTCCTGTTGAGTTTAAATTACATATAAATTTGAGTTTAGTTTAACTAAACCAGCGTTTAAACTTTGACTGATTTATTAGCTCTTAGACCACTTGCATAATTAAGGGCGCACATGTGTTTGTTCATACGTATGTATTAGAGGGGAGCACAAGCTATGAAAATGTGCACAGTATTGTATTTTTTTCAAAAGCAAATAGTGTTTGTAGTGGTGATCGTAATTGAGTGTGAAACAAAAATAGAGAACAAGGAAACAAAAAAAAAACACACAATCATTGTACAACAGTTGAATAGACAGTTGTGTCAAGTGTGCAATGTTTTTATTGTACACTTCATAGTGCACAATACTTCATTTCACAAACTAAAAATTTCATAAAATATTAAGTGATAATAAAACTTTTTACAACTGCATATATTCATTGAGAAAGATATTATTTTTATGTTATTTGTTAGTCTTAAATTAATAAATTATAAAACGAAGAGCCAGTGTGATCATTTTTGCAGCTAAATTTAGCATTTTTTTTTATTTAGCTGCAAAATTTTTGATTTAGCAGTTATCATTTTCTATAGCATTTTTCAATAATATATATAGATTTTTCTAGAATTTTTTTGAAATATAAGGCCATATTATGAGTTGCATTCGATTTTCGACATTCGCTGGGTATCGATCATCGAAATTCAAATGTTAAATTCATATTATGAGCACCGAAAATTTCGCTGAGCAACGAATTTTCTATCGAACAGAATTTAGCTTTCGATGCAGTATTTTAATGGGAAAAATTAGTAAAAAGTCCAAGTGTTAAGCTATGTTTATTTTTAAGTACACAAACTCAAATTCTTAGCTATTTTTTGCCGGTTTCATTCACAATAACAACGTTCTTTGTGTAATGCTCGTTATAATACCAAATGAAAATTCGTTCGATCGATACTTTCGACTACAGTCGAATATCGAAAGTTGCTCATAATAGGGGCCATAATCTACACACATTTTACCAATATAATTTATGCAACTTTCGGTATATTAGTAATTTTCACGAGTAACCCATTTCATGATGTATTTGTAACACGAGAAATGTTAATTATGCTTATAAATATATAAGTTGATGTAGGTACTAGAACTGTGATCAGCGTGACAATATTAGCTTATTTTAAGTTAAATTTAGCTTATTGTTTTGGATTTAGCTTCAAAGTTTTTATTTAGCTCTTAGCTTATTTTTTAGCTTTTTTTAGAAACTCATTTAGCTTTTTTTTAATCTAAATTGTCAAAGACATAAAATTTTTGTAAGCATTATAATTTGTTACGGTTAAAAATATAAATTTGCAAAATATAGAAAATACATAATGTAAATTGCTTATTTGTAAGAGAAATGGCACATTTAAAAATAGAGGATTTGATTGCAATTTTGGAATTACAATGGCAAAAGTTACATTAATATTACCCATAAGACTTTTTTGAGTTGAACGTCAGCAGCATGAATTTACTTAAAACAAAAATTAGAAATATATTTACTGTATATAGCACTACTTCACTAAAAAAGGTTTCGTATTTCAGTATAAACGCTGTTATATTTTTGAAAGCTGGTTAATAGCCCATTCAGGCTGACACAAATTAAGTCATTTCAAGCTGAAATTACGAACGAAATGAAAAGTGTTTATACATTTGACATTTGATTTGATTTCGCAGACATCTTATTCACTGCGGCATACATTGAAGTACTTTTTTCAGTTGAGTAAATTGTTTGTTACACTTATACAAATTTTTCCTTAAAAATTTTCATAAATATAATAATTTTCAACCTTCGTTTAATTTCATATTGAATTAAAAAATTTTATTTCTCATAATTGTTGGTTCTCATAGTTGTAAATTTACTCATGTATAAATGTACACGATGATTTGCTATTTAATTTAACGATATTCGACATTTCTAGCTCGAGATATGATTGGTGAAGTTAAAAAGGGTGGACAAATTAAAAAAATTAAAATATTGTTTATCTAATTTTTCGACCTTTTATATACATATGTTCAACAAAACTAATTTTTTAAGCTTTAGGTCAGTAAATTTTATATATTTTTAGTTTTTATCAGTATTTCGTTAACCTTTGGTTAACTTCTTCAGGATGATTCTTATTTTATTTGTTTTATAATTAGTTTTCGCCTTTTTTGTTTTCAATAAAAAAAAAATTTATTTATGACACACATTGTTATTTATAATTGTAAAAAACATTTGTTTGATTGAAAACAAAAAAGGCAAAAACTAATTATAAAACAAATAAAATAAGAATAATTCTGAAGAAGTTAACCAAAGGTTAACGAAATATTGATCAAAACTAAAAATATATAAAAGTTACTGACCTAAAGCTTAAAAAATTAGTTTTATTGAAAATTAAAATATTTCAAAAATGTTCCACAAAAAAAATTTACCTTGATTTTCGAATTCAGAGGAACAAAATACATATTTAAAATCACCACGCATCAAACGTAAATTTTCGTTGTAAATTAGTATTATTTTATAAAAACTAATTTTTAAATTTTGCTTGTAAACGAAATACATTTTCAAAAAAGCTTGTTTTCTAAAAACCAACAGCGAATTAATAATTTTGCTTTGCTTTTAATGATTTTTATTAGTGCATAATGCATTATGTAAAATGAAAAACTGAAAGTTAGTATAAGTGATGAAATTTAATAAGGTCTTAAAGAATTCCATCATACAATTTTATATAAACAATTTGCCCATAATGTTTATGTTATTATTATAGTAGAAATTTGTAACCGTCTATGGCCTGCATTGGCTAGGTTATTGGTAATAAATATATAAATAAATAAATAAATAATGTATTTTTAACTAACAATTACATCCTAGCGTGGTTTTTAATGTGAAATTGTATAGCAAAACTCGTTAAGACATAAAATTTTTACACTTATGTATGCTAAACTCATGGCAGGTTTTCAAGAATTTAAACAAATTTTTGGTTCATTTAAAGGAAATACAATTTTGTAATGCAATAAAAGAATAAATAACAAAAATAAGCACTTTAAAAGAAATAATGTAATTAAAAAGTAGTATGTATTAAATTTTAGCATTAGGTTTCAGCTCTATAATAATTTTTTAGATTTTTTTAAAATCAATTTAGCATAAAAAATTTTTAGGATGTGGTCACACTGCTTAGAACAGTACCATGCGAACTAACACGCTCAAATAATCTACGACGCACATACATAGATTCTTCGTTGTTTGTTTTTTCTTTTGCACATACACATAATTTTACACTTGTATGCTCATTTTACAATTGTCATTCGGTGTGCACTAGTGAAATGTGCTTCGACACAATAATAACTGATGCCCTCGCTTGGCAGATAAACAAATGCTGTTGCATGCTTTTGATGAGATTGAATACCATATTTAGTATTCTCATAAAATCAAGAGCACTAAAAAGAGAGAACAATTCAATACTGTACAACATGAAGGCTACATAAACAACCATCGTTTGCACAGCTCTAGCATGTATGTAGTGCATGTATTTATAATTTCCTTCCCCTTATTCTAGCAAAACAATCTATGAAAATAAATTAAAAAAAATTCAATTTAAAAATTGTTTGAAGATCGTCGAAAATATTGATGTTCTATCTGTTATAAATAAAATAAAAACGAAAAATGAAAACTCAGAATCACTGCTGCTCGTACAATTTCAATTGACATAAAATAAGTTTATTAATTTTTCCTTTTTTATTTTCATTATTGAAAAATTAAAAATGAATTCACTTGTTATGACAGTAAAAAAAGAAAAAAAAATATAAAAATCATTTTACTTTCAATTAATATGCAATTTAAAGACAATTCTTGAAATGTCTGTGTAGCAAGTAAAAGAACTGCTTAAAGAAATGAAATTGAGTTCAAAATATTTCACATTATGTACATATGTATGTAAGTACATATATGTATGTACATATATTTCTGATGCACATTGGGAAATTTATTTTTAGTATCTTGAGATTTAAAGACGAATTTTTACGAAAATATGTTTTATTGTTCTTGAAAAAAAATAATTAATTCTATTAAAGCCTGTGAAAATGTATTGTTTGATATTTTTAATTTTTGGCACAGATCGCTCATGTACTCGAAAGAACATCATAACTCAAAAAATGGAAATTTTGAGCTAGTTATGACGTTGTTTGAGTAAATGAGAGCTATGAACTTGCTATAACCCTCTATAAATAAATCTCCATGTATTTTTAAAACCAAAAGCTAACATTTTTCTTATTTATTAATATATTATAATTATTCTTCCGTTTAAAGGATCTGATATTCTCTTTCAAACAAGACATACTTTTTGTAAATCGGTTAATAAGTTTTTTTTCTCAGAAGCAACTCAGAGCCTGAGGAATTTTTTTAAAGTGTTTTTTTTCACACTTTTACCTCTACAACTTAGCCATTTATTAACCGATTTACAAAAAATATGTCTTGTTTGAAGGATACTATAAGATTATTATAACAGAAGAAAAAACAATAGCAATCCATTCGGAAACAAAGAAGGTAATGACTCTTTCAATTTGAAATTCTACACAGAGAAAAAACTGCCTCATAGAATCAAGAAGATTTTCTCTATGAACCGTTTTTATGCTAAGGGGTATCGCAGCAGAAAGAAGCGAAGATTTTTTCATAGAGCTTCCTTATTGTTTTTATGTGATAAATCTTATTAATTTTATCAAGAAGAAAACCACATAAAATCAAGAAGAAATCTTATTATTCACAACTTTTTTTACTCAATTTCCGTTATTTTTGGCACCAAAAAAAAAAACAATCCATAGAGAAAAACTTCTTGATTCTATTAGGTTTTCTTATAAATTGTAAACTATAGGGATTTCTTATTGATTTTATTAGGTTGCCTTATTAATTTTTTTAAAAAGGGTTTCTTCTTGATTTTATTAGGCTATCTTATTGATTTTTTCAATAAGGTTTTCTTCTTGATTTTAGTAGGTTCCTATGTGATTATGTGTAAAGCATCTTATTGATTTTTTTAATAATGAAATCTTGATTTTATGAGGTGTCTTGTTATTTCGTTTCTATAAATAGACAGAGACAATTTTTTTCATGATCTTTTTCATTTTTGTATAAAAATGTTTGCACAATAATTTCAATGGTTATTCAGGCTGCTTGTTAGCATATTGGTTAGAGTGCTTGTCTATCAGGTAGAAGTTTGCTGGCTCAATACTTGGTGAGTAAGTTAGTTAAGAATATAACCTAATATGTATGTATGCATGTATAAATAAATAACATCTACAACATACTGCATACATACATACATACATATGTATGTGGTATAGAATTTAAATGAAAATACATAAATACAGAGAATAAAGACGCAATTTTTTTTTAATTTTTTATTGAAAAAATCAATAAGATAACCTCATAAAAACTACAAGACATCTTCTTGATTTTTTCAAAAAGGTTTTCTCTATGAAATTAATAAGATTTCCTTATTGAAAAAACCCATAAAGATTTCTTATTAATTTTGTTCTATTTTATGAGGTATTTAGTAGGCACTGTTTTCTCTGTGTAAAAACCCCATTTTTTCACTACATTTATCGTTATAAAATCACTTTACGAAGTGATCTAAAAAAAAACAAAGGTATTTTCATTCTCCATGGACTCCAACCAAACGTAATTGACACATGAAAACCCCTGAATAATATTTTTTCTTAACTTTTGTATCACAGTGTAATTAGCTATATCTCGAGGAGTAATAAAAACATTTTAAAAATAAATCTCTAGAATTGTAGTTAACGAAGACTCACTTTTTGAAAAGCAGAACCAAAAAAAACAAGTAAGAGTGCTATATTCGGCTGTGCCGAATCTTATATCCCCTTTACCAACGTACGTACATATATATAGTATACAGACACATACATACATATTTGTTTTGTGAAAAAATTTATAATTTTTTTAAAGTTTCCATCTTTGGAGCTGTAATTTTCTTTCAGAAGCATAAAATATATTCAATTTATAAAGAAAAAGAAAAAAATTTTTAGACCTATTTAATTTTACATAACACAAAAAGTGTGAGTTTTCCAACCCTGGAGTCATAATTTTGGATTTTTTTGATTATTGATACCAATCTAGTTCTTTAAAAAATACATAAAATATGTTAAGTGAAAAAAGCAAAAACGAAATAAGGAAAAACTTAAGGTCAGATTTTGTAAATTCAAACGATTTTTTCGTTTTGAAATTTGTATGGAAAAAATATTTTTTGAAAAGAATTTTCGTTATTTTTCATACAAATTTGAAACGTTTAGAAACAAAATTTTTTACAAAATCTGCTTATTAGTTTCATTTAATTCCTTTAATATTAAAAACTTCAGTAAAGTGCGACTTTGAATCGCGCACGAAAGGTAGGCTTTTTTGAAGTTTTTTTTCAGTTTAAACGATTTTTTCAGTTTTGTCGCTTTTTTCTCGTTTTGGCGATTTTTTTCTGTTTTTGGAGTTTTTTTTATTTTGGTGATTTTTTTCTGTTATTGGGATTTTCTTCATTTTGTAGATTTTTCTCTTTTGACGATTTTTTTTCATTTTTGCGATTTTTTTCTGTTTTTGGGTTTTTTTCTTTTTTTCATTTTGGCGACTTTTTTCTGTTTTTTTGGGGTTTTTTTTTCGTTTTGGCGACTTTTTTTTATTTAAGCAATTTTTCCGGTTTTTCGCGATTTATTTTAGTCCTAGAAATTTTTTTTAATATGGCGATTTTTTTCTGTTTTTGGGTTTTTTTTCATTATGGCGTTTTTTTTCCTGCTTTGAGGTTTTTTTATTTAGGCGATTTTTTCCTCTTTATTGGGGTTTTTTCATTTTGGCGATTTTTTTTCATTTTGTCGTTTTTTTCCTGTTTTGGGGTTTTTTTCATTTTCGCGATTTTTTAATGTTTTTTGGGGTATTTTTCGTTTTGGCGATTTTTTTTTTGTTTTTTGCGATTTTTTCGGTTTGGCGATTTTATAATTCCTTGATTTTTTAGTTTTACCGTTTTTGAAAATTTCAAGAGTTTTGCTCTTACGGTTTCCAAGATACAGCAAGTTGTCAAAATTGCATAGTCAAAATTGCATTAACTGATGGAACACCCTTTAATTTAAATTTTTTGAAATTTTAGTGTTAATTTTTGTAGTCTGTATAAAAATACACTAACCTTACAAATTTCAAGTGTATATACATATAATTGTATGTATATTACATGGGATTTTAGAATTTTTCGTTGCTAGTTTTGGAACACCCTTTAGTTTCCAATTCTCATGTATTTGTTGTTGTAGCGGCCAAAGGTCTACACACTGTGTCCAAATTTCAGGTCTGTAGGTCTTACGGTTCTCGAGAAAATACTAATATAGTTTTAGACATAGTTAATTTTACATAACACAAAAAGTTAAAGTTTTCCAACCCTGGAAACGTCTTTTTAATTTATTTTATATTTTTTTTTAATTTAAAATACCAATTTTAGTCATACTGAAGTGTAAAATAAATTTATTTATTAAAAAAAATATAAAAATTTGTTTTCGGTAGTTACTTTTATATGGCAAAATATAGTTTACGTTTTCCAGCTCTGCAATCATCTGCCCGATTTTGCTGAATTTCAATACCAATCTAAGTTGGACCATTTCTGATACATCAGTCCAAGAACGAAGTCTCTAGCTTTTCTGGGAGCTTCGGAAAACCGATTTCACGTACACCGGACGGACGGACGGACAGATGGACATCGCTTATTCGTCATCGCTATTCATAAGGACCCAGAATATATATATTTTTTTGGTCGCAAATTAAAATTATGGAAATTACACACGGAATGACTAACCTATATATACCCTTTTCCATTTTTGGTAAAGGGTATAAAAAAATCGCCGTCATACCCAAACACAGTGGGCTACACGTATAACCATAGTCAACAAAAAAGTCTACTTTTTTTAGTTTTAGAATGCAATTTTTTTAATATTATGATGATTTGATGAAAAATGAAATCTACCACAGACGAGAAAAACTACACTTTAAAGGTAAAAGTTGGTTCTACAGCTATTTTTAACTAGATTAGCACCGACATCAGCTGTTTCTGGCTCTTTACTTCAAGACAAAACACATTAAAATAAAAGAGCAAATATAATAAGAGTTGAGTATTAGTTAAAAAAGTTAAAAGTTAATAAAAAACTAAAACAAACAAATAAAATAACTAATTAATTTCACTTTCACTGTTTATTGTTTCTTTTTAAGTTCTTAGCACTTATACTGTTAAGTTTTTTATTAATTATTTCTTTAAATCCCTTTTTGCTTTCAACGTTTTCTGCATACAAGTCAGCTGTTTTCAATGTTGTTGATGTTTTTATAAAAGATTACAACAAATCGATTACTGAAAACGTTATTTCTTCGCACGTATTTTAGAATCTGTGGACGTCGACCTGTCGAAAGTGAACGTTCGACGACGAAAATGTGAAGCGCGTATTCTCGAATAGCCCTGATATTATTTCCCCCTAAATCGGTGCAGTTTTATTAAAAAAAAATACAAAAATTACATAGCGATAAGTTGTGTTTTAGGGGATGTGTCCGCCCCTCAAGGTTGCCTTCAAGCCCATTTCTTCAATGTAATTTGTTTACATATGACGTATCCTTTTAAAAAATCATTTTACAAGAATATTATATATGGCAATATTTTAGCTCTTCTAGTCAACAACATTAGCCACACAGAAAGTTTTTTGCTAAAATTAGTATTTTAGAAGATAATGAGATAATAATACCAAAAATTATATATACCAAAATTATATTTATGTGGAAATTATTTTACTAAGCATGTACAATAAGAGCTTATATCTATTAAATTATTTTATACATATATTACGTATAGTCAAAAGAAAACTAAAAAAATAAAAATTACATTGAATAAATGGGCTTGATGGCCAACCTTGAGGGGCGGACGCACCCCGTAAAATACAACTTATCGCTACATAAAACGGAACCGATTTGGGGGAGAGGATATAAGAAATAAAAAAAAAAATTCTCCATACAACTAACGGCCACTCTAATGTACATATGTACATATATATGTATACATATCGTTACCTTAATATAGAAAGGCCCTAGCTTATTATTTTTTGAAATCGAGATTTTTGCATTTCTTCTATCGAAATATACAAAAAACTCGATTTCAAAAAAATTATGATTTAGGGCCTTTCTTTATTAAAGTAACGATATGTAGATTGGCAGCTTTTTTATAATGATGTGTGATTGAACTGCAAATAGATTAGATATTAGCATTTTACAGCAAACATTTGAACTTTGAACATTTTCTTAACTTGGGTAATATTAAAAAAAATAAATTTTATACGACTGCGCCAAAACTACCCGGCTTAACAAAAATCGTACAACAAATCTTAACATTATCTGTTCTTTCAGCTCTATACTTCTCCCAGGGCTAATAAATAGCTGCAATGCCCTGTTTATAGTAAGAGCTCTCTAGCTCCTTAAAATAGCTCCACCTCTTCATTGTTGGCAAATCTTACCATTGAGGCATTTTTTTAATGTTTGAAAATATAAAATAACCCGAGGGAGGTCAATCTGGCAAAAAAAAAAAATATACGCGGTCTATGGAAAAGTGATCACCCACTGTTCATAAAGCATCTGGTGTTTCCTATTTTTGCTAACGACGCCCTGGCGACCGATATTAGGCTGTATAAGCTTCAGAACTGTACAGAGAAATTCTGTCGCAAATTCCGAGTCCACAAAGGAGTAGGGATAGATTAACAGTGAACTCTACACACACACAAAAATTTCATATTAAAATCTATCAAAACAAGATCAATTTAACATTTTTCGGCAATGATTTTGCTTCATATACATATGTTGCATCTTAATCTAACATGATTTACAGTAATCCTCAAAGAAAATTTTCCATTTTGAAATAACTTTATTTCATGTTGATTTAACATTACGGTACTGTTAAAACAAAATGAATAATCATGTTGAATCAAAGTTATTTCAGCATGCATTTAATTTAACGTTGTCGTTGCATTATGTTAATTATTTAACTTACGTGTGTATATTGGTACAGGCATCAGAAAAATGTGTGTATGTACAGGGTGGGCCAAAAGTCACGCCTGCGTGTAAAAATTTAATAACTTTTTTGTTTATTATAATTTTTTATTGTTTTTTTTAATATAATATTAGCTTTGTACGATCTAAATTTTAAATATGAAAAATAATATCAGAGAAATGACCTTGCTGCACGCAAGGTTTCATTCTCTATTACCCTGATCTCAGCTTCAGTGTTGTGCTTTAGCTGTTCTATAGTTTGGGGCTTGTTAGCTGTTAGGTCTTTTAGTATACCAAATGAAATACACTTGTAATTTCAATAATTCATTTCATACAAAAAGTACAATACAAAAGGATAAATAAAAATATGCGTATTTTAATGGTGTAAGATCACATTTCCTTAAGTCTATATATCGGAAACTAGAATGTTCTACTCAATAATTATGACAGCAAGTGTTACCATGAATCAGTGATGTCAATGCTATTAGTTGATACAACAATTCACCCACACTTGATTGAACTTTTAATTTGAATTGTACTCCTCATCATTACATAATCGTCTAGATGCTTTGGAAGTCAATACACTGGTTCCTTGAGATAATCCCATAGAAAATAATCAGGGGCAGTTAAGTCTGGTGAACGTGCTGGCCAATTGAAAAAATTTCGATATGCTCGTTGAGTCAGTAAAATTGAATGCCCATTGGAAAAGTAAAATTTTACCACTTTGGTTCGTTGCTCGGTCGTTATATTTTGCATGGTGGTGTAACACGGTTCGATGAATAAAATCTAAAAAGAAAACAATAAAAAATATTAATAAAGAAAAAAGTTATTAAATTTTGACCTACCCTGTATATAATTGGCTTCCCCGGCCAGCATTTGAACTCGGAACTCATCACATGGTGGTCAACGCGCTCACCGCTGCAGCCACAACAACCTTAAATCTTCTTTAGATACACACTAAATATACATATACCATCATGATTTAAACTTTAATTCAACATGATTTAATATGGTGATTTTACATTGGTATTTTTTTTTTGTGTGTGAACAGCTTGACATACACGACATGATTTTTAGATCTGATATGTTAACTGTTCAACTCATATATAATACGTTTCACGTCAATAAACTCTTCTCCTTTTTTCTCGATAAGGCACAATGCCTCGAGCAGTCAGATTTTTTTTGGAAACGAATCGAATTCATTTTTGGCAGTGTAAAGCCGGCTTAACTAACTCTATAAGAATTTAGCAAATAGAAAGTTAAACTTTAATGTTACTATAAAACATAAAATAAAGTAACTTTGCTACGAATAGTTTTTGTAAAACATAACTTCATACTTATGTATGTACTTACGAGTATATGACTGAACCAAATGACTGCCAGTCAAGACAGTAAAGTCAGTCTTCACTTTTTTTTATGATCGCCTACCACCGCAACAAACACCACGAACGTGGTGGCTTGGCACATGTTAAATTACGGATTAAATACAATTTTCGTATTTTACACATAAATAATGTGAAATTTATTAAATCGTACTTGTGAAACGGCAAATGAAGTTTTAAATAAGTTTGAAGTGTTTCATCGTACTTATGATTTTCACTTTTTTTTTGTTTTTATGCTCGTAAACCTTAAGTCAGCCTTTTCATATTTTTTGAGGAAAATTACTTTTGTTTTTATTTTTTTGCTTTAGGGAAATTATTATTTTAGTGTGCTTGAAAGGAAAAACTTTTTAATGAGTTTAATTTGAGTCTCATTTGGTTCAGAAACTCATGTCCCAACAATTAAAAGCTGGCAGGGAGATACAGGTGTGAACAAAAAAAAAAAAAAACACAACAACAAAGTATTTTTATTAAATTTTTACTCGTAACTTTAAAAGTATACAAAAATTCAGAAAGCGTCAATTATATTTAGCAATTTAAATTCAGTCGGACACTGTATTTCAGGCTGAGGGAAGCGGCTAGATTTCTGATCAATAGGAAGTTACAGGGCAAAGTCGGTATCTTTGTCGACAGCCAAGCAGATTTTCTATCCCTAAGATCATATACCACTTCCCCTGTTCTAGTTGGGGAGATAAAGATTGTGCTATCTAGACTGGGTGGTCAGGCTGAACTCAGCCTCTACTGGATTCTAGCACATAACGGTTTTCAGCTATGAATGCCTCCAACGCTGAATCGGTAGCCATGCATTTTGGTAATATTAGAAAGTGCATTTTCAAGAATTATCTCCTACACTCAGCTTGTTACAATGATAAGCGCTCAATAAAATTAGCAAGTAAAAACCGTAAGGACATATCGAGGATCGTAGTAGTCGCGGGCGGGGCATTAGGCGATCAGCAGACATTCCAGCAACATATCCCTGTCCTGTAATGAGCTCTGCCGAAGTTGTCGAGAATAAAGCAAAGAACATAAGATTTTCCACTTTCTTTGCGAATGTTCAGCCTTGCATCTCTCAGACGACCTTTCAGATTTATGAGAGATTTGGTTGAGTGACCTTAACAAATATCTCAATGCAAGTGTTTGGATATAGTGCCAATCAACATATCAGGATACTATATAATACGTTCTATATAATACGTTGACACCGATGAGTGGAGTGGTCTTTTCAAAAAGTAATCATCTATATGCTATTTGAATGCAAAAGTTTACAAAAAAAAAAAAAAAAATAGGTGTCTTAGGGCATCCAGTTATAGCTATGCTGCTTAGCTATATAAAACAAGCTTAATGTGTTAAATAGTTATGCTATAAAATTATATTAGATGATGATGCCAAATTCGCCGCAAATATTTCAAAACGTTTTCATTTATTTCCCATTATTTTATTTTCTAGCGGCGCACGATTAAATTTATGTATTGTTTGTGGCCGGCGCACAGTGCGGTGATCAGTGCGAATAAATCCAAAATTTTTAGATTACAAAAGCTAACAAATTATATATCAAATGAAAGATAAGACTTTCATTAAGAAGAATCCAAATTTTCACTGCAATATAAAAAGTTTTGAACAAGCTACAGCCTTTTAAAGTTCAAACTTTTTATGGGTTGTTTTTTTGTGAACTTTTCGATTATGCGCATCATCCAAAGAAATTAATGCTTCTTACACATTATTTGCACTATTCAAGTAATTTTTTTTTAACTTTTAAAAACATATCTAATAAAGAAAATTGTTTATTAAAATTGTTGACAAATAAATGGAAATTATTTATAAAAAAAAATATGTTAATATGATCAAAAAATTATGAAAAAACATGAAAAATGTTTTGTTTTGGCCGTCAAGAAACAAAAATGTCCAAATATCTCCAGTTTCATTTAAACATTTTATTTTTGTGTGATTTGTTATCTTTTAGAATCTTATTCCACTTCATCCGACTTTTTCCGATTCTTCGAGATATCGCATTTTGAAAAATGTTCTAAAATGATATTTTGCAAGTTATTTTTTGAAAATATAGATTAAAAACACGCATATTGGTATAAAATAAGCTAAATTTATTTGTTTTGGTTTTCTTTTATTCAATTTTGTTAACTTGGTTAAAAAGAAAACTTCAACAATACAAATATTTTTTTAAACACATTTTTACACAAAATGCTACATTTTGATAGAAAAAGTGCATAGAAAATTATATGTATATCTTAAAAAAAAAGATATTGACAAACGGTTTTCAATATTAAAAATTTAAAGCTTCCTTGCAAACCCAATTTTTCTTTTGTTTTTTTTACTGGTTTTAATACTTTAAAATTAAACTTAAAACGAGAAATATTCACTTATTTTTAATTTTGACTCTTATTTTAAGCGCAAATAATTGAGTTACGTAAAATCCAATTTGATTTTTAAAATCAGTGACCCAGATATTATAATCATGCAAAATTTTGTATGGGCTCACCGCACTGTGCGGCGGTGGCTCTTAGCCGGCTTACTGCCCATCGGCTGTGTTCTCTAGTTTGTGCTCATGTGCAAAAACCATACAAAAACAATTTGAGCAATACTTCTTATTGTTTTTGTTTTGTTTTTGTTTTGTTTTTGTTTCCATCACTTCAAAGAACGAAACGAAACAAAACCAAACAATTTGTTTCCTTTATTTTCGTACTCTGGTTTTAACTACAAAGAAATCAAAATAAAAATAAATTTATAACTGCAATAGTGTCGATTATTTTTGTTACGAAAATCACGTCCTAGCTCCTGTGTCGTGACATAAATAGCATAGCTATAAAATGTAAAAAATGGTGTAAGCATTTGTTTATAACGAAAAGTTTAAACAAGAAATGTTATGTTTCCCTCTTGTTTTAAACATTTTTTCCAAGCCGTGCAAACATGCACTTAAAAAACATGAACTACTTTTATTTACCTTCAGAAAAAAATACTAAAACACTCCTCAAGTCCATATAATAGCCAAATTGAAGATTAGTTTTCCTGGAATTCATTTTCAAGACCGATAACAAAAACATTTATAATTTCCTTTAGGAATTTAATCCATTCGCATCTGCATTTGACACAGTTGTCGTTTCACTTCCTCAGCATAATGTTATTCCGCTTGCTTGTAAACGGTTACGCTGTTTATTTAATTTTATATTTAAGTAAAAACTGATTTATATTAGCACACAATTTTATTGGCAATTAAATCATAAAATGTGAACATTAAACAGCTGATCTGGATTTTTCCCCCTCCCATATTTGCTTATTTTCCGGCTATTTTGAATATCAGGATTTTTTCTCGGGATCAAATGAATGGGAAAACAGCGTACTTAAATTTTAATAATAAGCCTCAAACTCATTTCTCATGTCTCTTTAAGTTTAAAACTAATTTTGCAAATATACTTAACATAAATAAAACTTATCTTTAGTGTGCACTCACCTTTGACACAAATTAAAAAAAGAATCCTTTGAACTGTCTTTGTAGTTTTTGCATTTAATTTTTTTTTCTTCCCCAAGTATGCGATTTCTTATTTGTTTAAGCCAAGCCATAAAGTATTCTTTAATATACATACATACCTAGACACGATATACTACATACAGTATGCACACTTTGTATTCGTACACCCTCAATAAAAATAAAAAAACTCACTGCTTTGTAATAAAATAAATAACTTAAGTTTATTATTTCTTGCAAGATTTTATTTATAGAAATTGTATTTAATAACACATTTCAATAAAAGTAATTTATTAAATTTTTTTTGAAAAAAAAAGCAGAACTTACTAATTTTAAAAAACAAATCAAATATTTGTATACATAATTTTTTTTTTAAATCAGTTTATAAATTGATGCAAAAGAAACATTAACCCTTTTCTAGACTAAAATGAATTTTCAAAATAAATTGTTTGGATTATTTTAGTGCATGTACGAGGGCTACTGTTTATATTTCGGGAATAACAAATAATAATAGACACTTTTACATGAAAATGGCTCTATTGTTTTTCGAAATATTCCCCTTGATGATCAATACACTTTTGCATTCGTTCAAACCACTTGTTATAGCAGGGGGCAAATTACGGCACTCGTTATCGAACGAAATTACGAAATATTTCAAACGAGTTTCCATGGAAATATTTTTAAATTTCGAATCGTATCGAATGCCGTAATTTGTATCCAGTTTTTCCATTCCTCTTGAGACACCTCCAAAACATGGTTTTTGAACTTTTGAAGTGCTTCTTCGGCGCTCGTAAATCGTTGACCACGCAGTTTACCTTTGATAATCGGGAATAACAAGTAGTCATTGGGTGTCAAGTCAGGACTTTACGGAGGATGAGTCATCAATGCGATGTTTTGAGTGCTCAAAAATTCACTTGTTGGACGAGATGCGTGAGAGCTCGCATTGTTTTGATGAAGAATGATTCGTCATCGGGATTGGTTTTACGAAGTTCTCCGAAGACTTCCGGCAAAAAAAAATGGTTGTGAACCACTCAGAATTGACAGTCCTACGTTGCTCAAGCGGAACAGTGGCCACATGACCCATTCGGCCGAAGAAACAGGCGACCATTTTCTTCGCTGTGCTTCTTCCATTAACAATTTTTGTTGGATTAAGCTCGTCTTGGAATACCCACACGGTCAATTGCTTTTTTTTTGTTTCCAGCTCATAAGCATGTGTTCATGATTCGTAACCTGTCGCGAATTTATACACGTACTTTGAACCATCACGGTTGAACTTTTTAATAATTTCCTTACACCACTTGACGCGAGCATTTTTTGGAGCGATTGATAAATTATGGGGTATCCAACGAGAACAAAATTTTTTTTACAACTAAGTGTTCATGCAAAATCGATTGTATTGAAGTGGAACTGGTGTTTGAGGATGCTTCTAACTCACAATATGTCACATGACGATCTTGCATTATTAGTTCATGCACTGCATCGATGTTTTGTAGTACAACAAGCGATTTTTGACAACCCCCACGGAATTCGTTGGCGACGTAACTACGACCACGATTGAGTTCACTATACCAGCGCTATACTGTGGCTTTTGATGGGTGCTTTATCGCCATACAAAGAACTGAGTTCATCGACACATTCGTGTTGACATAATCTACTTCGAAAGTTGTGAAAAATAATCCAACGAAAAATTTTTCTTGAAACTTCCATTATTTTTGTCAAATTGTTTCTCTGAACTGAAATGGCACTTGTCCATCAAAACGTTGTGAATATGTTTATGCTACAAAATGTCAAACTTTATTATGGTGTTTGTCAGATTTTAGCTATTGACATTAAGCGTTGCCAGTTTCCGAATTGTAAATATTATCCCTCGTACCTAGTGAATGTAAACTTTGTTCCTTAAAGCTATGTAGTGAATGCCACTTATTTCTATAAAATGATTGATCGAAATGTCGTTTTGATTGTTCTACATATTTGTTAAATAGAGTTTCTTTTTAACCGACTTCAAAAAAAGGAGGAGGTTAACAATTCGTCTCTATTTTTTTTAGGTGTGTTACTTCATATTGGGGACACGCCCAATTTTTTTTTATATAATTTATTGATATTCTACTTGTTTAATTGCCTCGAAACTTATAAAACACCTTTGGTTCTTGTAATTACACAATTTGAAAATTAAAAAAATGGGTGGAGTTACGCCCATTTTAGTTAAAATTTATTATAATATTTCACGCGGTTCTACTTAACCAATTTTTACGAAACTTACCACACAAATTGAGCTCTAAAATAGACAGTTTTTCTTTTTTAACCCCCGACCAAAAAAAAGGGGTGTTATGAGTTTGTAGTGTGTGTCTGTGTATCTGTGTATCTGTGTGTCTGTCCGTGTCCACGTACAGACCAAACGGCTGCACCGATTTTTATTTAGTTTCTTCTGTTTCAAATATGACTTGATCGAGAGGGTTCTTAGCTATGTTTGAAGAAAATCGGTCCAGCCGTTTAGAATATATTACATTTTTTCTAGATCTATCGGGGGTTTTTAAAATTTTTAATTTTTGTTATTAAAAGATGTGGGTGTACGAATATGAACTTTGTTGTACTGTCTGTGCATACTTATTTATACTCATACCTTAAAATAAGTTTGTCTAATCCTTAAGGATTGTTAAACTGCACTGTTTAATAATATTGTACCTTAAGAAAACAAAAACTTTTAATTAAAATGTTCGGTAATTTAATATGCTTCTGTAACTAAAGTTACTCGTTTCCTTGCTCTCACACGCTGTTCCTGGACATTCTGTTTGTTTTGTATGCAAGAGCGTATATTTGCAAAGACATATTCACTCAGAACATACAATAGACCGTAGATACTTATGAAACTAGCGCCCAGAAATAGACC
Organism: Tachina lurida; assembly: GCA_944452675.1. Lineage (NCBI taxonomy): Eukaryota > Metazoa > Arthropoda > Insecta > Diptera > Tachinidae > Tachina > Tachina lurida. The sequence continues at coordinate 101,087,616 of OX101756.1, forward strand.
AATTGCCCCACCAAATGACATGATTAATTGATCTGTGCTAAAGACAACACGACGTTTTATAGCCATGCGTGGCAAGAAGAGTTTTAATATAATAGTACTTTCAAATTTTGTAGAGTCCTAGAAAAATAGAAAAGCAGAAAAAATAAAACACAAACACAAAATTATTTTGCTTTTGGTTTTGCCTTTGGTTTGAAACTTACATCCTTTTGCGTTGTTGTTTGCATACTAACATACGTCTCCTCCTCACACAACTTGGGGCAATTGCAATTTACTGCCGTGGGCCAGCGTTCACGTGCCAAGCACAGCATTCCTTTGACATTACACACAGGCAATTGGGGAGCCACCATATAGAAATAAGGCTTGCAGCCGCATTTTTGCATGGCCGCGTTTATACGGCACTCAATGCGACACAAGCCGGGACGATAAGTCTTAAAAATGGAAAATATTATTTTAAAATAGTTTTAGAAATTCAAACGTACAGACACAAAAAATTACCCCAAAATAATGTAAATTATTTTCATCTTTGTAACGACATTTTCTGTAGGCTATAGGTATATTTCTTACTTCCATTTCGGCTGTTGTCAAGCTCAACAAAAGCTCAATGGTCAACGAGCCCTCCATGACAGCAGGGCGCATAATGGTGCCTTGATCGTATGGTGCCACAATGTCCTCAACGTTATGTAGAAACTTGCAAAGTAAAATGAAAAAAAAAAACTTAGAATAAGAATATCTTAATATTTTTCGGTTCAAATAAATTATACGCAGGCTTTACTTACAATTAAAAATCCGGAAATGTCATCAACTCTTGGAAAGATTTTTGAATTGCACTCGTTCATTATGTCACAGTAGCGGGTGTTGGATACTTTAAGCGGTTTGCTGTTAGGATTGTAACAATGGGTAGTTTGAATTAAAACAAAGTATCGGCCCGGTTCTGTTAACCGAATGCGAGTAAATTTCTCGTTTTCAAAACATTAATAATCACCCTTATTCCAGTTGTCGACATCGATGTCACTTTAACACAATACCAAAAAAGTGGGGCTTGTGTACCCGTTGTCGAAAACAACTGACTCCCGTTGGTAGTTTTATGCTATTTTCTAGACCTTAGGGAACGGAATTAGATTGTCAGTAGTACAAAATTGTTCTCGAGATCGAGTAAACAAACCCCAATTTTTTTGGTATTATGTTGAAGTGACATCGATGTCGACAACTGGAATAAGGGCGAATGGTCCTGCAGACGTGCTCAAAATCATACACGATAATTTTTTTTTTGAGATATGGTATTTGAGAATCTATATATTAAAAAAAATTTAAAAAATCTAAAAAAATATTTCTATTGTCGGAGTGAGTTTTCTAAAATCGTGCGGTTTCAAATCGTTCAAGTTACAGAAAGGGGCCGTAAGTGTGTTTTTTTAATTTTTTTTTTAATTCACACCGCCAAATAATTAAATTATGTACTAGGGTATTCAGTCGGTTAACCGTGTTAATTGCTACCCGATTAAATGTTCGATTAATTAAAATTTTGCTATTTTGGATTAACGATAAAACCGGTTAATTTCGATCGATTAAACGTCTGAATAAAATTTAATATATTTTCTTTAGTAAAGAATCTAAAAAAAATATCTCACTTATTTACTTGTTCGTTTTTATTAAAACATATACATATGTATGTATGTACGATATACGAGTTTAGTTAAACTAAACTCAAATTTATATGTAGTTTAAACTCAACAGGAGTAAATCAGTGAACCACACCTTGTGTGTAGTTTAAAAAATAATATTGTGGCAGCACTAGAATTAATGTCAAAAAGCAGCTGTTTTGCAGCAGGCTATCAATTCTTTGCACAATCAAAATGGCAAAAAAGTTTAAAAATTTTAATTAAAGGTCGCCAAATTTTACTGAGGAAGGTATTAAGCAAGCCACAGACCATGCGACGGTTGGTACAACATGAACAGGTTGTGTATGAGATTGTAAAGTGTGTGGGATCGTCGTATGAAGTTGTGTCTCGGTTGTACAAAAGATTAAAAATATTTGATTTTTTGGCAAGTTGTATAGACAGGTTGTAAGAATTAGGAGTTTGTTGTACAACTTAATTTAATTTTGTTCTTATTTTCGTTGTGGTCATATAAAATAGATACGTAGCGAACGAATTCAAATTTTCGTCTAAAATAGAGAATTCAACAGAAATAAGTGATTTTATTGAATTGTTTAAAAGTTTGCGGGGAGGAATTACTTTTGTATATGCATCGGAACTTTTGACAAAAGGTCATTGAATACTTCGTCTGTCACCCACTTGTAATTTTTATAGTCCTTTGGTTCACTTTTTTTTAATATTTTCAAAAGTTTGTTTTTAGAATACCTACGTTTCTTTTTATATAAACCACTCCTTTAACCAAATTCATTTTTCTTTCGTTTTTCACGTTCTTATTTTTTTCATAAAAAAATATTCTACACGATGTCATCTTTACTCCAAAAAAAATTTAAGAAATGAAGTTGTACGCTAATGTACAAGTTGTTGTATAGTTTGTGCGCAAAACACACAACTTGGTAATCCAACGTGTTGTACCAATGGTCGCAAGGTGTGTGGCTTGCATTATATTTATGCTTGGCGGAGTAGAATAGAAAAGAATAATAGAGTGTAAGAAAACAGGTCGAACAAGATCTGAAGAAAAAGTAGAGACTTGGAAAAACGTTGAATGATCTTTTAATGCAAAACATGTGGTCTGTAAGTAACAAAACCATATGGCCTGTATTCGTAGTTTACGAGTAATTGCCCAACTTTATGCGTTTACAGATGGTTTAAATAATGTATTGATTTATAGGTTTGCTAGTTTAAACATATTTTAAACCAAAAATAGGGATTAACTTGCACTGATTTATTTGCCCTTAGTGTATTTTTATACAGCCTACAAAAATTAACACTAAAATTTAAAACTATATAAATTAAAGGGTGTTCTATCGGTTAATGTAATATTTACTATGTAATTTTGACAACTTGCTGTATCTTTGAAACCGTAAGAAGCAAACTCTTGACATTTTCAAAAACGATAAAACTAAAAAACCCAAAATTATAAAATCGCCAAACCGAAAAAATCGCCAAAAACCGAATAAAATCGCCAAAATGAATAAATCGCAAAAAACCGGGAAAATCTCCAGAATGAAAAAAAATCGCCAAAATAAAAAAGAAAAATCGCCAAAATTAAAAAAAATCGCCAAAATGAAAGAAACTGCCAAAATTAAAAAAATGCTAAAATTCGAAAAAAAAATCGCCAAAACAAGAAAAAGGCCAATAACGTCAAAACTAAAAAAAAACGCCATATTAAAAAATGCTCAAAACCAAAAAATTCCAAAACCGAAAAAATGCCAAAACTATATATTATATTATTAAGTTCGTATAGTATTACATACATAGTGTCCGTACGGAACCCTTCGTTCGCGAATCCAAGTCGCAATTTACTGAATTTATTAGGCATACTTTAGAATGTGCTGTGCAATATCTTGTGAAACATTACAAATAACATTTTTATGGAACACTCTAACTTTTTTTTGCATGGGGTTTCTCGCCCCTTTCGCAAAAAGGGACTAAAAGTACTCTGAAACATTCCACAAAACTATTTCCCGCAAAATTCATTTATAATTTTTTAAATCTTCAAAATAAAAGAATATATTTAAGTTTAACATAAATAAATAAATAATATAAATTTTTAAATATGGTCAAACCAAGGCCTATTTGATCAGGTCAATGCAATTGTCCTGATGATATTCTGTGTTTTTGTGTTTAAACTGTCAAAAGCTGTTTGCACCATAAACTTTAGTTCATGTTTGTATCTGTTTCTGACAACTTAAACACATAGCGTTGTTTTTTTATTGCTGTGTTCATGTAGAGTTACATAGACCTAATAAATAGATAGACCTTGGGTCAAACATCAAGGAGTGATACTTGATTGAAGATTATTCTAGAAGATTATCCGAGTACTACGTTTATACGCGTACTATTTGCAAATAAAAAATAAGTATTAAAAATAAAAATAAAAAATAAAAGTTAACTCACTTTTGATATCTCATAGCTACAAAACCTTGGTAACACTTCTATAGAAAACTTTCTTATCTTTACAAAGAAATATAGTGTAACCCCATTGTGCAAAAACGAGTGTTAAATTTAAAGTTGGTTTAACAAACGACTTTTGTACGGCAATACCGTTTTTAACTTTATCAATCGTGTTTGTATAAGGGGTTGAATGTATAAAATAATATTTGTTTTAATTGTCATTATTTTCTTCTATCAATGTTACTTTTTTTTAAATTTTTATCTATTTATTGTTTTTTATTAGCAAACGTTTGCAAGCGTGTGCAATCTCAAGCGTTTTATTTGCAAATAGTACATTAATGAGGAATTGTTTTCGTGAGTTTGGTATTTGCAAATAAACATATTAATTATGCGGCAAAATTCCCTGTTCGCAATATATATTTATTTGCGAATAAGTCGCCCGTATAAACGTAGTAACAGTAAGTCAGTAGATTTCGAAAATTTTAAAAAATTTCTCAAAACTGTTTTTTTTTTCTAAAACTACTACTAAGCCGATCAAATCCAAATCTAACTAGCCCTTAATCTCAAAAAAATATTTTTTAATAACTTCATAAGTCTTCGTCAAGTCGGCTTTATATAGCCAATAATTTTTATAGACTTGAAAGTGTGTCGGATGGCGCAGCGTGATGTTTCAGGAGACTAACCTGCAAGGTCAACCCATTTCCTTATTTTTTTTTAATGAATCTTTATTAACTGTGTAAATTTATAGCAGTTTTAAGTACAGCGAGTCTCAGAAGAAAGTTTGTACTTATGCCGGCCATACAGTACACAAGTTCACTGCACAAGTCTGGCACTGTACAGTGCGTTTGTGTAGTGTACGGGGGTCGTTGTGCTATTTACGCAGTGAACTGAGTAAATATCAAAATGATTTTGATATTTGCTCAAGTTTGAAAACTGTACAGTGAACTTGTGTAGTGTATGTTGCAAACGCTCAATTGTGTCGTGATTTTTTAAGAGTTCACAACAAGAAATGAGTGCAGAACAAATATTCTGGACATAGTTCCTAGAATTATACAAAAAAATCACCTCACCAGCATTATGGCGAATTAAATAAAATAAAAAATACACAGCTTACTTGTATAGTGTGTGTCACAAGCTTAGTTTACGCAGTGCCAGACTTGAGCACTGAGCTTGTGTAGTGTATGGCCTGCATTAGTGAATCGAATAAAAAATAAATAAGCGCTTTATCGAAAGACTGTTTAGTTATTTAAGTATGTTTTGAAAATTTATTTCTTAAAATATAATATCTTCCTCTTGTATACCCTCGCGTTGCAGGCGAGCAATAAAATTTTTTAGGATGGCTTGGTTGCTATTTCGCGAAGCGTACTTTAATTTAAGAGCGGCTTCAAAGTCGGTTTATTGATGTAATTTTTAGGTTTGTAAAAACCTTTATTACAGTAGAAGTCAGAACTGCTTGGGGGTAAATTTTCGGTCACCTCTTCTAGAGATACATTTTCGAGGGAAATTAAGTGAAGATATACAGTTTTAAGTGTTCGTATAAAATGCGGTGTAATGACGATGTTTGCTTACTTAAGGCACTTGGCGCTTCCTAATGAAAGCTTATGCTATGTTTCCACTAGGAGTTGAATAACATGATTCGCTTTCTCAATCATGTTTATGTAGCATGCAGCTTATGCCGCCCATACATTAAAAACTGCACAAGTCTTGGACTGTACAGTGCGTTTGTGCAGTGTATGGGAGTGGTTGTGCTATTTTCGCAGTGAACTGAGTAAATATCAAAACGATTTTGATATTTGCTCAAGTTTGCAAAACTGTACTGTGAACTTGTGTGTAGTGTATGTTGCAAACGCTCAGTTACTCAGTTTTTCTGTCCTAATTTTTCACAATTCATATACCACTTTTTACACCATGCGCACCTTTTTTTGTTGCCGCTTCTTTTTTTTATTGCCACAGCAATTAATAAAATATAGCAGTATTTGCACATGTTGTATTCTTCACTTATAGCTTTAAAAAAAAAACTGCACAGTTTACTTGTATAGTTTGTATCACAAGCTTAGTTTACGCAGTGCCAGACTCGAGCACTGAACTTGTGTAATGTATGGCTGGCATTACACTGCGCATTCGTTCTTCGCTTGGCATTTTATGTATATTCATACACACATACGTATCATATTTTTATTTGTTCACACACACATACACATATACCTATTTCTGATTCATATTGAAACTACTTGATTGAATTTTGTATGGCGAAGCAAGCTGCTTCGCTCATGAATGGGATGTGAAGCATGAATAGAGAGCGAAGCACGTATAGTGGCAACATACTATTTCGATCGTCACGAACAGCCTGGTTAACACTTTTATTGCTTTCGATCGTTCTTGTTGATTTGGTCTCTTCGAAACTTTTTAATCCATTTTCGAATGGGAGGTTTATGATGTTGGGCACGCATCGTCCTCCCAGAATCGCTCCATAGTGACTGAATTCCCAATATCCACGCTGCCGATTGACATACCCTGAATGCCCCTAAAATTCGTTGCGCTCCCGCAATAAGCTAGACTAAATATAAACTTTCTTTTAAAACACCACGCATATAGTGGCTGCTCCGTGATGTCAAATGAGAACATTCGATCAATAAATGTTCATATTTTGTTGTTGCTTTAATAAAAATTGTCGAGCGAACAATGTTTTAAAATAAATTTTTCTAAATCCCCCGATTTGTAATCAAAAAAAGATACTTACAAGTCCCCATATGGATTCGTGTAGCCTGTCAACTTCGAAGTGGTGCGACAAATTCCCATCTCTGTCATAGCAGCAGCATAAATATGCTCGTTATCGTCGATGGAAAATGATGGTGTTGGTAAGGAATCATCCTCTCTTTTCTTGCTTTCAATTTCAGCATATTCCTTTTTAGGTAAAAATTTATGCCGCAACTAAAATTGTTTTGTGTAATAAAAAGCAGAAACCTTAACAATCTCTTTGAATTTTACTCACAGTCAAAAGAATGTCCAAAAATTTTAAATCATTCAAACTAGAATCATTTCCATAGGGCTTTAATTCCTCTAAGCTTAAATAATTTAAAGAATTTAAAACGTTCAAAAAGTCCATATAATATTTAAATTGAGTTTGATTTCTTGTCTCTGTTACATGCCAAATTTGCTCGATAACATGTGCCATATCTTCCGGACTGGCCGATTCCGAGCACAAAGTTATGCCCACAAACGGAAAATTAGATTTTCCCCAAGCCAGTTCCAAGGCATAAACAATAGGATTTTCACGAAAGCGTTTCCATTGGTTGAGACAAATATCTAGGGAAAAGTAGGCTGCCAATATCACGATCGCTGCCCAAAATGTTCTCTCCAGCCAATGCAGTTCACGACGTATCAAATACGGAAACCCATGTATGCTCGATTCTCCTAAAGTTTTATTCCAATATTGTTTACAATTCATCCTTTGTTGTGTTACGTTCTGCAGTTTTACTGTAGCTTATGCTACAAAAATTGCTCTTTTTATATGACATGGGTTCGTGTTAAATAATGGGCTGATGTCGTCCCTCCTTGGTATTGTAAGGATGACACTTGTTTTTTTGATAATTAAGTTAAGTGATTTTCATTGTTTTTGTTTGGCAGTTATTTGTGTTAGATTTGTATATACACATACATACATACGATGGTTGCTAGTTAAATTTTGCGCAAAACATGGATAATAAAAATGTTCTCTTTTATTACAATTTTGTTATTTTCACATGTTTTCAAACGCTTCCAAACATCTCTTCGTTATGCCGGCCATACAATACTACACAAGTTCACTGCACAAGTCTGGCACTGTACAGTGCGTTTGTGTAGTGTATGGGGGTGGTTGTGCTATTTACGCAGTGAACTGAGTAAATATCAAAATGATTTTGATATTTGCTCAAGTTTAAAAACTCTACAGTGCACAGCTTACTTGTATACTTGTGTCACAAGCTTAGTTTACGCAGTGCTAGACTTGAGCACTGAACTTGTGTAGTGTATGGCCGGCATTAGGCAAATATTGTTTCTGCTTCTTAAAAAATATATACAATGCAGATCATCAGGGAACCTTTATCCAAAAATTTCTTAAAACAACTAGAGTTATTATGTCATAGGATCCAGCTAAAAAAAATCCTCAATAATCAATTTCAATGTATTTTTAATAAAAAAAAAATATTTCACTTAATAAGTAAAGCAATAATTTGGGATAATTAGTGCGATTTACAAATGTTAAACTTACGGCCTGTTTCACAATAACGAAAGAAAACTTTCGACTAAAAATTTATATTGAAAACAACAACAAAATATGAAAATTGGTTTTTGTTTTTAATATGAATTGTAAGTCGAAAGTTTTCTTTCGTTATTGTAGAATAGACCATTAAATTGTAACAATTCCCAAAAACAAAACCCTAGATAATGAATATATTTTGGGCCTGTAGGCTTACCGACCCTTGACCCTATAATAGGCACCACAACGGCACTTTAAATATCGAAGAAAAGCAAATTTTTTTTTAGTAAATTATGACTCGTTGCAAGTAATGGGATTTAGGTCTTTCTGACTATCATGAATCTTTTTATATCTGTGAGCAAAAATTAAAAAGTGCTTAAGTCGAGATAAGCTAATTTTGAGTCTGTGCAAAATCGCAATTGTTTTGTGCGATTTTTAAGGAAATTATAGCGCAATGACTTGCTGCTTATTTCTTTCGACTTTAAGACAATAGAAAATCGTGGAAGACATATTGACGACAGCTGAAACAAATCGTTGACGAAATTTTCAAACAAATGGGCACGAAATCATGCACGATCACACAAGCGATAATGTCGTCCACCACCATATCGTGGTCGTTCACAACATGATAGTGTGAGTTCTTGAGCGACAATGTCAGTCAACAGAACAGAATTCAATTAATATTTTTTGTATATAAAATTTAATTTTTTTATTTAAATTATTGACTGACTTAGGCTGCATGGTTACCAGTTTTCATGGTTACCACCTGGCTACAGCACCACCTGAAATTTTGTCAACAAGAGGACAGTATATTCATGTGTTTGATTGAAGACTAAACACGCACCTTGTCGCTCAGATTGTCATCAACAGGGACAAGGACTTCATGCATTTAAAAAAGGTGTTTTAGGCACCTAAAATATGACATCAAAAATTCAAAATATGCCTTAAAACAATAAAATATGCACATATTTTAAAAAATTTTGTTCTAAAGAAAAGTTTTCGATTTACATACAACTAAATAAAGATATAAAATTATGTACATATACATACATATGTATATATATTTTCAAAAGGTGCGTGGACAAGCCTTTTACATTATATTTTTACACAAGATTAAATATGATATAACGATTATTTCACTATTTTCTGCTTTAATAGCAGGCAATTTTCTCTTGAAATCATCAAAATTATAATTTCCATTAAAATTGGTAGGTACAATCGTTCTACAAGTCTGCAACAATTCAAGCGAACAAATTGTCAAAAAAACGGTTTGCCATATAATTTGTCAAAAATATTTTTTGAAATTTGCATTCTTGAGAAAATATCACACAAAATAATGCGTTTGTACAAAAATATGAGACAAAAATATGCATTTATGACCAAATTATGCAAAAATATGCATTTTCAGCAAAAAAAATGCAAAAATATGCTCTTAACAACCCGATGCCATTTTTACGCAAATTCATTGTTACGTAAATATATTTCGTTCTTGCTATTATCAGGGTTAAGGGAAAAAAAACAAGCATTTGCACGAAACCCCTGTCCCTGGTCATCAACAAAGTCAAAAGTTTTTAATTAAGGACAACATGCAAGAAGACATTATCACTCAGATTGTCGTGAACGACGATTTCCTCTAAATTGTCGATTAGAAAACTTAACAGAGGACAAGTCGTACACGAATCGTATATGACAATGTCGTGCAAGCTAATCTGCCCAACTCGGATATATACATATGTAAATGTATACATACATACATATGTATGTATAACGTAACTACATAAATATGCACGTTATAATAATACCAATAGAAAACATGTTTGAGCATGCATATTAAATGTAAAAACATGAAATAAACATGCAATAATGTTAGAGATGTGGGACTTGTCGTTTTATTTTAATTACTCATATGTAGCTACAAGTTCTTTGACAATAAAAGCGAAACAGAACAGAATTCCAATAAAATAAAACGCAAAAATGTATTCAGTGACTTTATCAGCGGGACAAGCAACGTTTAGAAGCGAAACTAAAATATGCTTAAAGCACCATTTTATCTCTTGCAGTTTCAAAGTTATTTTTTAATTTTTTTTTAAACAAATATGAGGCGATCAGCGCAGAAGTGGTGTAACCCACATTAGTTTTTTGGTTGTTGATTTGGTGATAAATCAGTGATGGTATCTCTAAGAAGAGCAAAAGCACATTAAGCTGTTGCAAAGAGGGTAAAAAGCGGAAAAAAATACGAAAAAGAGGGTAAAAAAGCACCAACACTTTTCTTTTAATTTTAATACATTAAGCCATTTAAAAAAAGGAGAGTTTGGGGTGTAAAACCTCATTATATAATTTCAAGTTTTTGCCTCAAAATATTTAATATTAATTATATTAATTTTTCAAAATGTTAGTAGTTATATGATCGGTGTTAGTCATTTGGTAAGTGAAGCTTAGGCCTAGATTAGGATAAAGATGTTACTGAAAAATCATTTACAAATACAAAATGCATTAAAAGCAACACTTTTTTCTTAACTAACTTAAAAGTTTTTTTTTCCGATATTTACCCTTATTCCAGTTGTCAACATTGACAACAGGTCAATACGATACCAAAAAATTGGGACTTGGCTACCCGTTGTCTAAAACAACTGACTGCTATTGACAATCTCGTCCTGTCAATTGTTCTAGGATGATTAAATGTTTGTGTAAGCTTTAACAAATGCTTATTGCGTACTACTATCAATCAAATATTATGCAGAGAATTAATTAAAGAGATATGCTGCTATTAGCGCTTAAAAGTATTTTAGGTTTGTAAAATTAAAAATATTGTTTTTACAAAAAAGCACCAAAAGCACCGTGAGAAATTTGTTAAAAAGCACTGTAAATACCCGCTTTTTAAAAAAGGGTATTAACCAATATTTCGCGTTTATGAAGAGGCAAAAAGCACCAAAAAATACCCGAAACGCACCAAAATACCATCACTGTGATAAATACATTATTTACATTGCCAACTATCAAAAAAAAATGGAATAAAACACATTTGGGCATTCTAAAGAAAATGGAGCTGAGCTGAAAGTAATAAATAAAGCAATTAAATAATTGTTTTGTTTTTTTAATACATATTATTTATTGTTTAATTTCACAAATACAATTCAGATATAGTATGATTTATTGTCTTCATTTTCCACTAGGTTTGATTCGCTGAGGAAGAAGGGTTTAGCTACTGTGAACGTTTTTATGAAGAAAATTAAATGAATTAAACTCGATAAATTTATCTTCACTCACATAAAGTAATCCGACTCCTTTCAAAGATTACTTCTGATTCTTAATAAATAATCAAAAAGAATCAAAAGTAATCCTTAGAAGTAATCGGATTTTGATTTTGATTCCTTTTGATTATTTTTAGTAATTTTAAGTAACTCAGATTACTTTTCCATTATTAGTAATTGTAATCAATTAGTAATCGTGCGAAACTGAATATAATCCTAATTTAATCATTACTTCACCTTTAAACAAAAAGTAATGAAATTAGTAATCATTACGATTACTAATCATTACTTAACAGCTATGGTTTGGCAATACTTGAACTTTAAAACCCGAGTACGGAGACTGCTCGAATTAAACTCGCTCGCAAACGAATTCAATTCGAACAAGTTTTATTTTTTGTATTGAAAAGAGCTGCTCTTATCTGCTCGCGAGTTAAAAAAATAAAACTCGTGAGTGCATTTAATTTTTGACAATCGAAAATAGGACTCGCGAGAAGAATTCAAATTTTGAGAGTCAAAAATAAAACTCGACTCGCGAGTCGAGTAAAAAAGAAGAGAAAGACTCGTAAGCATTAAATGACTCGCTTTAAAATTTGTACTCGCGAGTTTTATTTTAAAACTCGTAAGCACAAATTTTAAAACGAGCGAGTTAATAAAAATTGTGCTCGCGAGCAGAATTTTTCCCTACCCTGTTTAAAACTAAGAAGAAAATGGTCCCCAACATATCATTACGGTAAGTCAGGCAGTTTACCTTTAATGCGTTAGAGAAAACTGTGGCAAATCTTCTGCAGTTTCGGAAACAACTGAACCCTGAGGGAGCAGTTGAGGGAGTCCAGTTTAAAAATTTAAATGAATTAGGAGGAAGAACATATGTACACATTGCACTGGCAGAAGTAAAAGAAACCCCTGTAGAATGAAAAATTGTTAATAAATTGATGTTGACACTAAAATGACGGCCACATTGACTACAACAACTGGAATAAGTGTGAATAATTAATTTTAAATATTAAAAAAAAAAAATACCTAAAAATACTCGTAGTATAAAGAAATGAAATAAATTGTTTAACAACTGCTTGGCGCCAATCGGAGTGTGTTTTGTTTTTTTTTTTTACAAAATATAAACCAAAAATCTTAATTTATACAAAATTTAGAAAAGAATACATAATAATAAAAAATAACAAGTTAAAACAAACTAATTTTTTATACGAAAGAAATGCATAAATTCAGCTTAAGATATTTTATGGGTCTTCATAATATTATTTAATTATACATATACTCGTATTTATGACAAAATATTTTATGATGTGAGATATTTTTTTTGAAGTGTTGTTTATATGTAGATAACGAAAATAAATGCCAGAATAAGTTTATTAAATAAATTATCGTCATATACTTTTTTTTTATTTATATAATTCAATAAACAAACAATACAATTAATTAGTGATATTTAAACAACTTGAGCTTGTATGAACGCCGACGGTACGATAATTACCCTAAATTTAAGCCATCAGCGCAGAAGTGTTATAACCCATATTCGTGTTTTTTTGGTTGCTGTTCTGGTGATAAATATATTATTTACATTACTATCAAAAAAAAGTAGAGTAAACCACCTTTTGGTATTCTAAAGAAAATGGAACTGAAAATCGTTTTTGCACAGATCATAATGTTGCAAAGTAAAAAAACAATTAAATAATTAAAAAGGGCAATTGTTTAAATAAATAGATGTGGGTTACACCACTTCTGCGCTGATGGCCTCAATTAAAATGTAGAAATTCTGACAATAGCGCATATTGCGCTTTTCTTTGGTATATTGTTTTCGCTACGCTGTTAATTGGTCCGTCTGTCTGTCACAGGCTGTTTTGTCGAGAACTGTAAAGCACCCCATACACATTTCAATTCAATTGGCAACTGAGTCGGTTGATGTCGAAATCATGGCGTGTATGTTAATTGAATAGTTTGGCAGCTGACGAGTTGGTTGAAGAAAAATCTAAAAATTTTGATTTTTTCAAGTTGACTAGCGAGTCTTTCAATTCGATTGAGCTGTGTCTCTTGATCAGCTGTCAAAATTTAGAAAAAGTTAAGTATTTTTGAAATTGTATTTAATTCCATTGAATTTTAAATAACAAAAATTAAAAATTTTAAAAACTCTCCGAATATATTTAGAAAATATGTGATATCTTCTAAACGGCTGGACCATTTTTCTTAGAACATATCTAAGAAGCTTCTTGATCAAGCCACCTTTCAAACAGAAAAAACTAAATCAAAATCGGTCCAGCGGTTCGGTCTGTACATGGACTCGTACAGACACACAGATACACAGACACACACTACAAACTTGTAACACCCCCTTGTTTTGGTCGGGGATTAATAAAAATATAAAAATTAATGAATGAATACAATAGAATTTTTTAATTTCTTAATTTTTAAACTGAAATGAAAATCATTCAATTTACCTGAAGAAGTTAGAAATTATCCAGAGACTAGCAGAGCTCTGCATCACTGGGGCTCCAAAAAATACTTTTTCACTGATGGTTGAAAGATGGATGGAGGGGTGGGTGAGAGCTGTCCGGAGCTCGGTATAGAGGAATCTTATAAACTTCCTGATCACTGTAGCATCTTCCAGGCGGAAATCTATGCAGCCAAAATGGCAGCAGAGTTAGCCTTCACACATCAAACCATGAATGCGCATGTAAATATGTATATAGACAGTCAAGTAGCTATTAAAGTAATTTCAGCTGACTACAACTACTTCTCGGTTGTGCTCATTTGTAGGAATGCCCTTAATATGTTGTCTGCTGGTATACAAGTACATATGTGACAGCGCATAGAGAAAGGGACCTAAGGGTAAAAAAATCAATTTTCACTTTTTTTTTATGTGGACAACATCTGAGCATCTAATGAGACCGATCCCATGCAACAAAAGTGTTCCCTCCCAGAGATATGCGCGTTTTATAAAATTGTAGTCGACGATTCTAAGGTTATGTGAAAAAATTTTCGTACTAACAGAGTGATATTCACGATTTAAAAGAATTATAAATGAGTATTTATTATAATTCACAATTAATAATTTCAGAAAATAAACCTGGATTCGAAAAAACGCGAGCAAAATTGATATCAAACTCATGGAAACAGCGCGCTAGGTAGAAAACATTAAAAACCAACTACACAAAACAAGAGGTAGGGACGACCTACGCGCGTTTTCAAGATTGACCAACACGTTCCTGACGTCATGAAATGTGTCGCTTTCAAATGAGAATAATACCAACACGCTCAGTGATGGTACACCAAGGATACACGTATTTAAAACTTTAAAATGGCTGTCCTGAACAAAACCGCGTCACATATATATATTTTGGGTCCGAGAACACATGTGAATTGAGGGAAATGAAATGGCCGATACACTGGCCAAAAGGGGAATTCAATTACCGGCTGAGGAAACGGTATATGCATGTCCGAAAACCAATTCAACACCTGAAAGGGATCATAGACTGTACGATGAGGGATGAAGCGACGAAAACCTGCAAAACTTCTAAACCCATGTGGAGCTTTTATGATCCAAAATCAACTAAATTCCTTTTATCATTAACTAGCAGCAACTTTAAACTGCTAGTGTGGGTATTAACTGGACACTGCTGGACGGCTTCGTATGCTTGCAAAATAAGACTAATACTTGCTTGTACCCGCAGTAAATGTAAGGAACCCAGGTTGATTGAAACAATAGATATAACTGTAACTGTATAGCTACTGTCCGGCTCTAAGCCGCACTAGATATATGTAACTGGCTTGGTGTTCACACTTTTCGTAGTCATGAACTTGTATCGAGAGTGGAAATGTGTAGATTGCTAAAGTTTGTTAAATTTGTGTGGGAGTCATTCGTTACAGGTACCACGTACTAGGCTGCCATACTTACAGGTTCTCTTCTCATCTCCTGGTATCGCTAATGATCAATCCCGGTCTATGCGAGGTCTTTGACCACCCAGATTAACCTAACCTAAGACTGAAATTTAAAAAAAAAAATCAAAATTAAAGGGTATTCTTTCAGTAAATGTAATTTTAACAACTTGCTGTATCTTGGAAACCGCAGGAATCAAACTCAAATTTTCAAAAACACTAAATCAAAAATTTCCCAAAAAGAAAAAAATCGTCAAAACCAAAAAAATCGCCAAAACAAAAAAAAAATCGCCAAAATGGAATCGCAAAAACGATAAAAAGCGCCAAAACTAAAAAAACTTAAACTAAAATAAATCATGAAAAACGACAAAAAACGCCAAAACTCAAAGAATCGAAATAAAAATCTTAAAAACGAAAAAAGTACCAAAACTAAAAAATCACCAAAAACAGAAAACGAGTTTACCGGGTACTTAAATGTTTTTTAAATGTCTACATCAGGTAAGATATTCGATTATATAGGCTAAAGTTCGTATAGTATTTCATATGTAGTGTCCGTACGGAACAATTCGTGTACGAGTCAAACTCGCACTTTACCGAGTTTATAAGTTTTGTTAAATTTTGACGATTGTTTTCCTTCTGTCTATTTCACTTTCGTGCTGTTACGTTTTGTTACTTGAAGGGATAATTATTTGATTTTTTATTATTTGATTATTTGGGATAATTAATTGATTCATGTTATATTGCGAAAATTTCAAATGTCATGAGTGAGCTACAGCTTAATTTTTAAAATTCATTACCCGATACAATATCCTTTGATATTTAGCTTTCGTAAATTTCTAATATTTGTTGTTGTAGTGGACGTAATTCTGCACGTAAAATTTTTTCAGAATGTGTGTAGAGACATACAGTGTACGAAATTGTAGAAAGATTAATTTAACTATAATATAAAGAAAAGGTACCAACTTACCAAGTTCCAACTTACCGGTTTTCACTTTTCCACTGACCAAAAAAAGTACCGAAAATATTTACCCTTTATATACACGAGTTTCAAAAAAGTACCAAAATGTGATGGACGGCTTTTTAAACAGATTAATTTGGCTTACAAAGTGATACGACTTTAGCCTGTTCAAATCATAAAATATAGATTAAGTTTTATTTTTATAGATATTACTTAAATAATTAGAAGATAAGTAGATTACCACAGAAGTACTAATATAGTATTTTTGACTAATTTTGCATCTTAAATGTACAAATTTCAAAAAGTGCCAAATATTTGTCCGTTTATTTTTTAGATATGATTACGATGCTTTTTGAATGTTATGTCTGCTTCAATGAAATTCGAAGTTATAAGGTTAACTTTACCCATTTTGGTCGCATTTGAATTTCGCAAAATTCTTTAGTGAAATTTATACATTGGAAAAGGAACCTACATGCAATATTTTCTATGTATAATTTAAATAGACATAAAAATATAAAAAAAAGTAGTAAACAGATCTAAAATGCTTAGCCTTTATATAACCGAACACTGAAAAGTACCAGAACTCTTAGGGAGAGTTCTAATTTATTACCTTTGAAGTTATGTAGGCTACTTTAAAAGTAAAAAAACATAAATTTTCCCGTTTTCGTCCCCTCTTTTTAAAGAAAGTATCTTTTCCAAAAAAGTTCTTGTTTCATAGAAGTACTTTTTTACTAATAGTACCTTTATTATGAGTACTTTTTTTATTAAAATTGCTTCTTAATAAAAGTATATATTTCATGGAAGTTCTTTTTTAATAAGAGTACCTTTTTAAAAAAAGTACCTGTTTTTACCCCACTGCGCGACGCAAACGGTAGTATATTGTGTTTATCAGCCTATGTACCCTGCCAACATTTTCCATCACGGAAGTGACTCAGAAGTGACGCTAGGAAGTTGAAACTCATCTTCTGCGATACCATTTTCTCATCGTAGAAGCGTCTTCCGTATTGAGAAGTTGTACCTTCCGAAAGTAACTTCATGAAGTGGCTTCTGCGTTACTTCAAGAAGACACTTCTGCGTTACTTCAAGAAGTCAATTCTGCGTTACTTCAGGAAGTGACTTCATAGTGACGAAATATATTTTTTATTATTTTATTCGCCTCTCTTTTGCTTTTGATTTTTTGTTTTGCCTTTACAGATAATTCACTCATATTGACGATGGGCTAATTATCAATTTAACAAATAATTAACAATTATGTAAAAACTACAACAATAACAATAACAAAACAAAGTCACACTTTACCACTGACCGACCACAGCAAAAGACAAAATAAATTCAGTAAAGTGCGACTTTGACTCGCGCACGAAGGGTTCCGTACGTTGGGCTTTGAGCATTTTTTTAATAGTTTTTTTACGTTTTTTCAGCTGAAATTATTTTTTTTGATTATTTTTCGCTTTTTTCTCGTTTTGGCGATTTATTTAATTTTTGCGATTTTTTTCATTTTGGCGATTTTTTCATTTTGGCGATTTTTTTTCCATTTTGGCGATTTTTTTTTATTTTGGCGATTTTTTCATTTAGGCGATTTTTTCGGTTTTTTGCGATTTATTTTCGATTTAGAAATTTTTTTTAATTTGGTGCTCTTTTTCGTTTTGGCGATTTTTTTTTGGATTTTGGCGATTTTTTTTCGGTTTGGCGATTTTATAATTTTGAGATTTTTTTGTTTTACCGGTTTTGAAAATTTCAAGAAGTTTGCTCTTACGGTTTCCAAGATACAGCAAGTTATCAAAATTACATAGTCGAAATTACATTAACTGATGGTACACCCTTTAATTAAAATTTTTTAAATTTTAGTGTTAATTGTTGTAGTCTGTATAAAAATATACTAACTTTACAAATTTCAAGTGCATATACATACAATTGTATGTATATTACATGGGATTTTCAAATATGTAATTGTTGTTGTAGCGGCCAAGAGTCTACACACTCTGTCCAAATTTCCGGTCCGTAGCTCTTACGGTTCTCGAGAAAATACCCTGTGACGGACAGACGGCCAGACGGACAGCGTAGCGAAAACAATAGGGTTCCATTTCATCTTTGGTGTACGGAACCCTAAAAAAACTAATCTCGATGATGTCGAAAACTTTTTTTTGCATTCTTTTAATTTTTTAATTTTATTTCGCGGTCACTGCGACTTTCCCAGAAGTGCATAGTGTTGGTTTTGTTTATTATATCCATAACGGCACATGTCCTTTTCGGCTGGTGTTGTAAACAGCAAACTATCTTCCAAACTTCATCTGGATGATTAAAAGACGACTGCAATGTAAATTGTTATTGTGAAATTCAAACTATCTTCCAATTAACGTCTGGAAGTGAGTAAGACGTAACGCCTTTAACGATGGACGATGAAAGAAACTTCCAAATGTTGGAAGGGTATGTATGTATGTATTTATGTATGTAAAGGGTGTTTTTTTAGAGGTATAGAACTTCGAATTGAAATAAAACACAAGAAAATCGTTTTAATGTCCAACAATTTGGCTTTATTGGAAGGATAATTTTATGCCATTAATGTTTAAATATGATTTCGGGCATGTGGCCGCCGCGGCTGGCTCGAATAAAGCCAATTCTACAGGTCCAATTTTCAACCACTTTTTCGAGCATATGGGGCCGTATGTTGGCAATAACGCCACGAATGTTGGCTTCCAAGTCCCCTAACGTTTCTGGTTTGTTGGCGTAGACGAGCGACTTCACATATCCCCAAAGAAAATAATCCAATGGTGTCAAATCACACGATCTTGGTGGCCAATTGACAGGTCCATTCCGCGAAATTATGCGCTCATCGAATGTTTCCTTCAATAAATCGATTGTGACGTGCGCTGTGTGGCATGTAGCGCCGTCTTGTTGGAACCACAACTCATCCACATTCAAAATCTTCCATAAAGTTGATGGACAAAGCTCCAATTGCTGTGCACGGTGGCGAATCGATTCATTCGGGTCCTCTTCAACACTTTGCTCTACAGCGGCAATTGTTTCTTCGGTGCGCACTGTTCGACGTCTCTGCGGATGCGTATTATCACATAGAGTAAACGTAGTGCGAAAACGATCCATGTTTAACCGAATTAATTGCTCTGATGGACGATTATGTCGACCATAAAATGGACGGAGCTTGCGGTAAACTTCGCGAACTGAACCATTATTTTCGAAATAAATTTGCACGATTTGCAAGCGTTGTTCTTTTGTCAACCTGTTCATGATGAAATGGCAAACCAAACTAAATATTAATCACTTGACAGCTGACAAAATGGCCGCCAGTTAAAAAAGTGATGCCAACTTAAAGTTCTATACCTTAATAAAAAACACCCTATATGTATTGTATGTGTAAGTGTATGTGTGTTCCTTTGCGGCACTATATAAACCGAACGTGTGCACCTATTTTGATGATTCTTACATCAATCTATCAAATCATGTTAAGGTTTGTCTTATGATGTCGAATGAACATTTAGGATATTTAATGGTTCAAAGTTGGTCGCAATCGGGTTTTTTGATTTTTTTAATTACTAGTTGCAATACCTTTTAAATATAAAATCCTTCTAAAAAATCTCATTAAAAAAAGTGCACATAGACAGACAGCCACACCAAATATTTATCAGAGTTTATTTTTGAAAAAGGTTATAAAAATATTGCATTTTATTTTTTTTTAAATAAAACATAAAAATGTATATGTTATACATACATACTCGTATGTATGTATATTAAATTTAAATATCAAATGTGAACTTTCTTAAGTTGTTCCCAAACACAATAACGATTACAAAAAAAAAAAGAAGTATGTCATCTTTCTTTCACACACTTAAATGAGCTCCATTTGAATAGAATTTCTGGTGCTGTATGCTTTTGTCGATTTTTATATATATGTATGTACTTCCTTTCAATAGTGTCACCATGTTTAGTTGCAACATTGCACTAAATTCTATTTAAATCAGTTGCAAAACGATACTTTTTCTACTTGAAAGAAATGAAAATAAAATGAAATGATGCTGCCAACTTGGTTAGAAATGTTACAACAACAATAAAAGCTCTCTTTGCCTTATTGTTGTTGTTGTTGTTGTTGTATGGGGCATTTGGAGCATTTTTTTAATACATTATATTGTCATGCTGTTTTGTATGGAATATGTATTTTTCTCTCTTACCTCATTTTCTTTTCGCTGAAAGGATGTAAAAAGGAAAATGTACAAAAACACACTCACATATTTAATATTTGTTACAAGGTTATATGATTTTTTTTTTGTTCTGCATTCTCCATTCATTGTAAATGATATGAAATTGAAGGGACATATTTAGTTTATGTAGATTTTATTCTGTTTGAATTTTTAATTTAATGGAGTGTACATGTGTTTGTACTCTACTATCGTGTTTTTGTATTTCTACGAGGGCGGTTCGGAAACTTCTTAGCCTAGCACAAAAAGCGCAGTATAAAGTGTTTTGGAAACTTCCATCTCTGCTATGAACACATGTTAAATTTTGTTTCGATCTGGCAACTCCTTCATATAGAAACAGGTGTTCACAAAAGACGCATCCGCGATTTTTTAACAATGGAAAAATTAGAAATGCGTGGTGTCATTAAATATTTACATAAAAAAGGTTTATCGGCACAAGAAATTCATAATGATATGGTGAATGTGTTAGGTGAAAGTGCTTCTTCATATGCAACAGTAAAAAATTGGGTTGCTGAATTTAAACGTGGTCGTACAAGCATTGAAGATGAACCACGTAGTGGACGTCCAAAAACAGCAACAACAACAGAAATTGTAGCCAAAGTGCATGATATGGTATTAAATGATCGACGAATAAAAGTGCGTGAAAAAGCTAATATCATGGGCATCTCAAATGATCGAGTCCATTTAATTTTGCATGAAGAACTACAGATGAAAAAGCTTTCTGCAAGATGGGTGCCGCCGCATTTGTTAACAGTCGACCAAAAACGCATAAGAATGAACATTTCTCAAGTTTTTTTGGATCGTTTTAAGCGAAATAAAATGGATTTTAAACG
This sequence comes from Tachina lurida, assembly GCA_944452675.1. NCBI lineage: Eukaryota > Metazoa > Arthropoda > Insecta > Diptera > Tachinidae > Tachina > Tachina lurida. The sequence continues at coordinate 101,109,040 of OX101756.1, forward strand.
TCGTTTCATAACTGTTGATGAGACATGGATCCACCACTATACTCCAGAGACAAAAGAACAATCCAAACAATGAACTGAAGCTGGAGGAAGTGCCCCAAAGAAGGCAAAAACAATTCAATCGGCTGGTAAGGTTATGGCAACGGTTTTTTGGGACTTCAAAGGTATTTTATTGATTGACTATCTGCAAAAGGGTAAAACAATAAATTCAGAGTACTATTGCAACCTTTTGGATCAATTAAATGTACAAATTCGAGAAAAACGTCCTGGTTTACAACACAAAAAAATAATTTTTCATCAAGAGTGTTTTAACAATGGCTAAAATCAACGAATTAAAGTACGAGTTGCTTGACCACCCACCTTATTCTCCTGATTTGGCTCCCAGTGACTTTTACCTGTTCCCAAATCTAAAAAAAATTCCTTGCTGGCAAGCGTTTTGCCTAAAATGAAGATGCTATTACAGTTGTAAACCACTATTTTGAAGACCTTGAGGAAAACTATTTTAATCAAGGGATAGAATTGCTAGAAAAGCGTTGGACTAAGTGTATTGAAGTTTCAGGAGATTATATTGAAAAATAAAAATATTTTTGAAAAACTAACTGTTCTCTTTCATTGATAGGCTAAGAAGTTTCCGAACCGCCCTTGTATATGCTTTTTTCAATCGACTTAGCATATGACTTCTATGACAGTCCAACTTCGCTATAACGGACTTCACTGTTAAGAATTTTTCTTCATATACATATGTTATAGCGATTTATTTTTGAGAACACTGTATTTTGTTATAGCTCGTTTAGCGTGCCACGTAATCTCAAGTAATTTTGTTATTTCGGCCGAAATCAAGTTGAAATTAAGTAATTTCCCTTGCGTTTTGACGTCTCCCAAATTAACTCATTTTACTTAATTTCAAAGAAATCAACAATGGACAACGCTGTTTTTGAATAAAAAACTCCTCCTTTTTAAACCATGTAGAAATTTACAAGCACGAGAAGCAACAAACAATGTAATGCGTCAATTTGGTTAGAAATTGATTTTTCTTTTAATTTAGAAAATTTTTAAAGGAATTTGTTCTTAAGTGAAAATCGAAATTTGAAAGTTCACAAAAGGTCTAAAAATTTTCTCAAAAAACGCAAATGTTAAGGCATTTCATAAAAGGATACGAAATACACAAATTGCAGAATTTTCTAGCCACCCATGTATCCTACTTCACCTGGAATTTTTAATTATCCTTGAGAAAAAACTAATAAAGGGTGTTTTTTGAGGGTGTTAAAGCTTTGAGTTGGCATCACTGCTTTATTTGAGCACCCATTTAACAGCTGATAGTTGCTTTTTGTTTAGTTTGCTTTGAGATTTCATTGGCGGTATTCGATGTTTGATGCTTTTCTTCGAAATCCAAAAACAAAATACTCACACAATCCAAAGAAAAGCTACGATATTTTGCATTTGCACTTAGGCAAGACAATTTGCATCAAACATCGAATGCCACCATTATGAATCGACTTACACCAGAACAACGCATGCAAGTTGCTGAAATTTTTAATCAAAATAATTGTTATATTCATTAAACTCATCGTGGACTTCTTCCATTTTGCGATTAAGCCCATTTCTGGTTGAATAAGTACGCAAGCAAGCAGAATTTTTGCATTTGGAGTGAGTAGAATCCGCCCGCAAGCTTTTGTCGAAACACCATTAAATCAACAGAAAATTACTGCGCACCAAGCTTTATGGGCTGGCGAAGTCGTTGGCTCATATGTCTTCAAAAACGATGATGGTCAGAATGCTACTGTCAATGGTGAACGGTATAGGAAAATAATTAGAAATTTTTTCGAATGGCACTCAGCGGGCGCTACAATTGATTTACTCAAAGAAACTTTTATTGAGAAAATAATTTCACTTAATGGCCCAATTAATTGGCCACCAAGATTGTGTGATTTAACCCCATTGGATTATTTTCTTTGGGGTTATGTTAAGTCACTTGTCTACGTCGATAAACCACAAACAATTGAACACCTGAAATCAACATTCGAAGAGTTATCGGCGAAATACGGCCGCAAATGCTGCGGAAAGTTGTTGAAAATTGGTGTTGCAGATTGCGCCTTCTACGCGCCAGCTGTATCGGCCACATGGCAGAAATCACATTTAAACACTAATTTCATTGATATTAAAAATATATTTCCTTGTTTTATTATGATTTAAACTTGTGTCACTCTATTAAAAACACACCCTTTATTTTATTTTGTTAAAAAAAAGCACTCTGGGCTGAGTGATGCCAACTTTTTTTTTGTCTCTAAAAGCACATCATAATTTAAGAAAAGCACTAAAAAGCATAATTTTGAGATCTAAAAAGCGTAAAAAGCACTAATGTGAAAAACGAGTGAAGATTCAAACGAGTGATGTTTAATAATGTTGTATATTTTTTAAGCTATTCTCTACTTCAGCAATAGTATCACCTTTAATAAAATTCGCCTTATTACGAGTGTCGTATTACGACTTCGACTACGACGATTTTGTATTAGACTAAAGAACATTGCAATATTTTTTCTTTAATCTAGTATAAAATCGTCGTAGTCGTTGTCGAAATACGACACTGGTAATTAGGCCCAATATATCAGACGAAAAAGGTATGATTTACACTGAAAAAATAAATGTACGAAGTTTTTATTAAAGTAATTTTAAAAAATGCAAAAATTTCTTAAAAGCACTATTTAGTGTTTTTTCTCAGTTTGACACTAAAGTCTGGTACTGTGTTCAAAATTTCACGCGAAATGTTGACATAATCCATACCTAAAAAGTTTACGTGAAATTTTCATGAAATAATGTTGCAAAAGTTGTACCCTTTTCAACCCGTGAAAAATGTATGAAATGTATCTGGCAACATTTTCTTGCTATCTGTGAAATAATGAGACTGGCATTTATTTCGTGCGAAATAAAATTAACAAAATTCGATCAGTGTTGCCTACTTCAAACCAATAGATACGAACATTTTCTCCGAAAAAGTAAAATGGGCATCACTTGTTACGTGTCAAATTTTTCACGCGAAATAATCAATGTTGCTGAAAAATTTTCACAACTTCGAACAGAGTACCAGGCTTAACGGTCAACATTTGGCATTTTCAGTCTTCAAAAAACACTAAAAATAGTGCTAAAAGCACCAAGTTGGCATCGCTGTCTGGGCTTACTTTTTGAAGAAAGTGTTTCCTTTTTTTACAAACCAACACAACTCGATTACAAATCCCATGAAGAAGTGAACATAAAATTCACGAAACGTCGGGAAAAATATGTAATAAAAATTGAGTTTTTATTGACATAAGATAAGATAGGCCTCACCAGCTAAATAAAAAGAATTAAATTCACAACAAATTTGATTTGGCCAAAAATAAAAAAAACAACAAATTATTTTTTTATTTTTTTATTATTTTTTAGTTCCGTTTAGTTATAAAATGTGGTCAGAACTCCATAGCAGAGACATAAACCAGAATTTATAACATAGTACGTTTAGCACATAACAGAACACTGTTAGCTACTTAACACTAGTTGCTAAATCCAAAGTTGAACCTCGATTATCCGGGCTTAGCACGTTTAACAAAGATTATGTTAAACCACAAAACATGAAATTTTAATTTTTATTAAAATATGAAATCTTAATGTTATTTGCACAGATAATAAAGGTTTATAGAGGTACATATAAAATATTGAAGTACGGATAATAGAGATAAAAGAACGGATAATTTAATTCAAGTGTCAGCATGCCGATTAATAGATAATATAGCCCGCTGACAGAGGATTGGATAATCGAGGTTCAACTGTATGTTGGAAATATGTCTCGTAGTGCCAATAAATTATATTTAAGGAAGATTAGTGGTCTGCACTAAATAGGTGTGGTAGTCTTAAGGGTCCTAAGGCTGAGTTTACATCTGGCATTTCATGTGTGCCATATGCCCAAAAAAGCGTAAACACTAATTACTAATGAAAATCTGTTTGATTCAGACACGTATTTATTAAGTTAAACAGTTTCATACATAATTAATAGATAATTTTATAGAAACCAAGTGTTTAAATCAATAAATACATGTCTGAATGAAACAGTTTTTCCTCAGTAATTATTGGTTCCGATTTTTTGGCACATGAGACACAGATGTAAACCCGGCCAAAATGTGTCACGTTTCGGAAATAGTTTTGAAAGTTGAAATATTCGATTTTGAAAAATATGAGATTTCTTGAGAAAATTTTTGGCACTTAGCGCCATCCTGTTGAAACATGTGTTTAGTGTCCATATGATGCAAAAAAAGCTGTTAACCATCGACCTATAGCATGACCCAAGCAGAACAACCATTTTGATCAAACAGTTTTATCATTTGCACGTGTTGTTTAACAATATATCTATCTGCCCAAGGTGATTTTGCATAACAGACTAAATAAATTATAAACAATTTGACAGATGTACATAACTTGAACTGCCAAAGTTCGCAAGTTCCTATTGTAACCCCCCTTTAAAAACAGAACCAGAGCGTCCCTGCGATGCTGCTTATTAAAATACATTTCATATTCACGCTTATACAATTTTATCCTCATTCTTAAACTATTCGTCAGCTATGTTTTATTAATTTATTTGTATTTTCTTATATTTAATTACAGGTAAGAACTGAAATGTATTACAACATCTATGCAAGTTAAAAATGATATCATACATCTATGATTGTACGTACAGTCATGTAAGTGTTTCTTGTTAAGAAAAATCACTATAAAAACATTTATTATGTAGAAAAATTTTAATAAATCACCAAAACTATCCTATTCATTAATTATGGTGGTTTTTAATGATTATATTTTTTATTATTTTCCTTACTCAATTTCAGTTTAAATAGATTATATCATAAAACTAAAAACAAAATGTTGTATAAAGTGCAGACATACCAATACCAGAGAACTGCATGATAAGTTTGCATTTTCTAAATGCTAGCTCACTTAACATTAAAAAATTAAAGATGATATTGCATGATTCATATCAATGAGACTGCTTGCAATTTCTATTAATTCATACGATTCACTAAAGCAATGAATCATTATGATTGTTTTGAAAACTTCTTAAAACTCCTTCTGGCAAATATAGTTTTATGGAATATTGTAAAATAAAATTGATAGACTTATTTTATTTTATAAATTATTTTAATACGAGAAAAAATATTAATTAATACGCAATGTCCTATTGAATTAAGACTTCATCTAGTCAACGTGCTTTTGTGAGTTATTTGATTACAATGCAAAACAATCAAACAACAGTAAGAATTTTTATTTATTTTTATTAACGGCACTTAAAAAGAGAGTGAGTTAATGACAGTCACTTGTTAGAAATATATCACTACAAGCAGTATCATTAGTACATAGTGTTAGATGTTAAAAAACAAAACAAAAGCATTGTAAAAGTTAGTGGAGAGCGAAAGTGAATCAACTCATACAGTTCTCTGACACATACATACATCCATACGAGGGCTGTTATTGATATTTTGTAACATATGTATGAAAATTTATTTTTTAGTTGAACATTAATTTATTATATACATATAAAGTATTCTCCAGAATAAGTAAGTAATGTATTTAAAATTTTTTATATTGAATCCAGAAACTTTTGTTAAACAGAAATAACAATCGGTTTGGTGGTTACTTGACTCTCTCTCTCCAAAGTACTGGAAATGAAAAATCGAAATATATCTTCTTGCCATTTGAACACTTCTATAAAACAGTTCTGCAACTATTGCAAAATATAGTCGGTGTCCACGGTTTGTTCAAGTTTCTGACAGCAAAACCAAAATATGAATATTTTAATGATTCTGATAATGCATATCCTTTTTTTCCAACCAAATATTCGCCACACAAAAAGCAACAATAGCTTGAATCAGTAACACACGATCTCCCTGACATGCTTAAACGCTACTATTATGTCGATTAGAAGGAATGTGAGCTTCAGGCAAATTAACAATTGTAAAATTGAAGTGTCAGTATTGACTGTTTTACAGTACAGGTAATCCTCCTACAACGCGGTAGTTGCATATATATATATATGTGTGTGTGTGTGTTCCTTTAACTCTCACTGGAGCATAGGGCTCGGTAGTTAGGTTCGGTTAGGTTAGGTTCCTAAGAAAGGCAGCGTTGTAAGAAATGGCGTTGTAGGAGATATGAACTCCATTCAAAAAGCAGAGTTATAGTACAGATGTACATATACATATGTGACGCGCAAAATAGAAAGGGCCTTAGGTTAAAAACTGGTTTTGTTCAGGAGAGCCATTTTAAAGATTTAAATATGTGTATCTTTGGTGTACCACCACTGGGCGTGTTGGTATTGGTCTCATTTGAAAGCGACACATCTCATGACGTCAGGAACGTGTTGGTCAACCTTGAAAACGCGCGTAGGTCGTCCCTACCTCTTGTTTTGTGTAGTTGGTTTTTAATGTTTTCTACCTAGCGCGCTGTTACCATGAGTTTGATATCAATTTTGCTAGCGTTTTTTTGAATCCAGGTTTATTTTCTGAAATTATTAATTGTGAATTATAATAAATACTCATTTATAATTCTTTTAAATCGTGAATATCACTCTGTTAGTACGAAATTTTTTTCACATAACCTTAGAATCGTCGACTTCAATTTCATAAAACGCGCATATCTCTGGGAGGGAACACTTTTTGGGCATGGGATCGGTCTCATTCGATGCTCAGATGTTGCCCACATAAAAAAAAAAAAAAAATTTTTACCCTTGGTCCCTTTCTCTATGCGCTGTCACATATGTATTTTTTTTTATTTATTTATTTATTTAAACAAAAAAAAAAAATACAAAATAAATTTAATTTTTACGTAACATATTCAAGAAAGATATAATAAATTGAAACCACAAACTTTCTACTCTACTCCTCCTCATCACTTATTATGATTTCTCTCGAACGTTTTGATCGTACTTGTTCAATAAAACCGCGTTGGAGCGAAAACGCGTTATAGGAGGGTTACCTGTATTGCCAGCATGCGATAAAAAATTATCTAGACGTGATAGCCCAATTTTTATGCCAGATTCGAATTCAGCGCACCCAGGTTAGTTGAAAACATACTTCGTTTCTGCAGTCAATTTTTTTTCCAAATTTGTAGACTAAAACTGATCGTTTTAAAATGTTACTCAAATTAAAATAAATAAGCCCGAATATTCCATGTAATTCTACTTTAACAAGTCCTAGTAAACTCTACGCACATATTAGGCTCTTGCTCTCTTATAAAAATCGTTTATAAATATCAGTGTTGCCAGATATTGTTTAAAATGAAAATATAAATTTTCTCAAAAATTAACCAGACCGAAATTGGCACGAAAAAAAATTGTTATATATCATATACATATATACATATATACATCGTCATATTCGGACTTCATAACCTTAAACTTGCCCGCACTTTATTATACTCTAAAATGTCAGATTTAACGTTCATATGTTGCTCGGTGTTGCCATTTCGGGAAAAAATAAATATTTAGCAGCCCTCGGAGTTTGTCCGCACACGCAGATGTACATACACAGAAAAAAATATTCATGCAATAAATAACTTTTATCGAAAATAAAACCAAAAATCAACTAAAAATGTAAATTACATTTTTTAATTAATTAAATTTTGAAACAAAAGTTTAATTGACTAAAATTTAGTTTTAATTCATTTTTGGTTTTATTTTGAATTAAAAATGTTTAGTGCAGGAATATTTTTTTCTGTATACCATATATGCACACATACATACATATACATATATGTATGTATATGTATGAGTTATGAAAGTGGTCTAGGTCATTTATTTATTATTTTGAGATATTTAATAGATTGCATTTGAATAAATCACAAGATATATTTTTATTATGGAACATTTTAATTTAGAGTTGTATTAGTCTCGATTAGTATAAATTTATTTAAAATTTATTAAAGTTTTTTTAAGATTTATTTAATTTTTCGAAACAATAATGCATATCACTTAGACCACTTTCATAATTAAATTAAATTCATATACATACATATGAGAATGTTATCACTCTCTTATTTATTTATGCAACTTTTTTAGTTTAAAATTTTTTTATTAACTTTATTATGTTAATTATTCCTTATTTAATATATAAAATTTGATAAGGTCTTCTTCGTTATATTATAAATTTTTCTTACTTATGTGTTAAGTATGAAATACCTTTATAAAGTGAGTTAGACATCCATGGCTGACTGCATCAAATTGCAATATAATTTTTTTCATATAAATAGATACAAAAAAAATTTAATAATTGAATGAAAAACCGCAAATGCCAATTAAAAAAAATCACTGGTGCATGATGACTATAAGTTTTCTTTTATTTTAATTTTAAAGTAAAAATCTGCTAAGAATAAGACTTTTTTGTTGCAACAAGAAGTATTGAAAACTAAAGTAACAGGAAATAAAATTTATACTTATAAAATAAAATAAATTGAATTATATTGTACATGCAGACGAGAATATATATATTTTGCAATAAAATTAAATTTGCTCAAAAATTTAGAACGGTTAACAATTTTTAAAGCTAAAAACGTATAAAAAATATTCAAAGTTAAAATTATTCTACGAGGGCGGTTCGGAAACTTCTTAGCCTATCAATAAAAGAGAATAGTTAGTTTTGCAAAAATATTTTTATTTTTCAATATAATCTCCTGAAACTTCAATACACTTAGTCCAACGCTTTTCTACCAGCAAGGAATTTTTTTTAGATTTGGGAACAGGTAAAAGTCACTGGGAGCCAAATCAGGAGAATAAGGTGGGTGGTCAAGCAACTCGTACTTTAATTCGTTGATTTTAGCCATTGTTAAAACACTATTGTGCGCTGGTGCGTTGTCTTGATGAAAAATAATTTTTTTTTTTGCGTGTATATGTGTTCGGCTTGAGGTCCGTTTTTATAAATAAATAAAATTACTTTTATATTAGGTGTCAGTAGGTGAAAGAACTTAAAAGGGAATAGATCTAAAACTAAGATCAAAAATTCTAGAAATAAAAATTTAATCGCACCCTGAAGATGGCCAACAAAGTTGGTCGAAATATCGGAAAAGAAAAAAAAAATAATATAAAAGTAATTTTATTTATTTATAAAAACGGACCTCAAGCCGAACACATACATATACACGCAAATTATTTTTTTTTGTTGTAAGCCAGGACGTTTTTCTCGAATTTGTAGATTTAATTGATCCAAAAGGTTGCAATAGTACTCTGAACTTATTGTTTTACCCTTTTGCAGATAGTCAATCAATAAAATACCTTTGAAGTCCCAAAAAACCGTTGCCATAACCTTACCAGCCGATTGAATTGTTTTTGCCTTCTTTGGGGCACTTCCTCCAGCTTCAGTCCATTGTTTGGATTGTTCTTTTGTCTCTGGAGTATAGTGGTGGATCCATGTCTCATCAACAGTTATGAAACAAAGATTAAAATAAATTTTATTTCGCTTAAAACGATCCAAACAAGCTCGAGAAATGTTCGTTCTTATGCGTTTTTGGTCGACTGTTAACAAATGCGGCACCCATCTTGCTGAAAGCTTTTTCATCTGTAGTTCTTCATGCAAAATTAAATGGACTCGATCATTTGAGATGCCCATGATATTAGCTATTTCACGCACTTTTATTCGTCGATCATTTAATACCATATCACGCACTTTGGCTACAATTTCTGTTGTTGTTGCTGTTTTTGGACGTCCATTACGTGGTTCATCTTCAATGCTTGTACGACCACGTTTAAATTCAGCAACCCAATTTTTTACTGTTGCATATGAAGGAGCACTTTCACCTAACACATTCACCATATCATTATGAATTTCTTGTCCCGATAAACCTTTTTTATGTAAATATTTAATGACACCACGCATTTCTAATTTTTCCATTGTTAAAAAATCGCGGATGCGTCTTTTGTGAACACCTGTTTCTATATGAAGGATGAAGGAGTTGCCAGATCGAAACAAAATTTAACATGTGTTCATAGCAGAGATGGAAGTTTCCAAAACACTTAACTTTTTTCTGTGTATACCGCGCTTTTTGTACTAGGCTAAGAAGTTTCCGAACCGCCCTCGTAGATTTCATCAATGATAATCATTTTTATAGAGAACATTTTTTCAGTGCAAACTTTTCTGCAAAGAAAACAACTTCGACCATGAGAATTTTTCTTTAACGAGAAATGTCGCCAGTAAAAATGTTTCTCTATAGAAACTGTTATCTTCAACAAAAAATGCATCATTGAACGTTTTCCTATTGAGTTTTTTTAAAATCAGTGAAGATATTTCTATAAAGAACAATTTCATTCGTGAAAAGTTTTACATAGAAAAAAAAAAACAGCTTTCTATAGAGAACAATTTTATTTTGAGCCCGAACGTTGTCCTACCCTCAATATATACTTTTTTTTAACTACAAATTACTCTGTGACTCTGACCACTGTGTGCACTTGTTGGGTCAAAAACAAAACGAAATCCTATCGGGTGTTGACCCGAACCTGTGTTGACAATTTCAGCTCCAGAGATCTTATATTTCCAGGGGTCATGCGTAACGAACAAACACACACTACCATTTTATATATATTAGTATATTTATCTCTTTAGAAAATAAATTAATCAGCGAAAATTTTGCAATAAAGAAAATGTTCATCAGTGAATATATTTCTGTACAGAACAATCAGTAAATATATTTCTATAGAGTAAATCTTTTTTACAACTTTTTTTATAGAGAAAATAATTTTCAAAGAGAAAAACTTTATCTAAAAAGCTTTTCTGCAGACAATGATTTCACCAGCAATTTTTTTTATTTACAAAAACTTCATTGTTAGGGTAAAACTTTATTAATTAAATTTTTAAATTAATTTCATTAATATTCGGGCATATTCTCGTTTGCGTATCGCTTTAAAACAGTGATCGGCGAATTAACCCTTAATAGCCTGGTGGCTCCTCAACCAACTAACAATATTCAACATTTTGTTAAACGATTATTCTAAAGTGATGTAGCTATGATCTATAAGTTGTTCGCTAATGCAAACGCTGCAGTTTTCGTTTATCCCTACTTGAAAATAACATTGTTTGAAGCTTGTATGTCAATACGACTGGTTCAACCTCACAAAAGGGAAATTTATGCAAAATACGTCTGGAAAAAAATATTCCCGTTTTGATTATAGTGTTTAAAAAAAGTTATGAGTATTAAAATAAGAGTATTCTTTTACTTGTAGTTGTAGTCATATTTCTACAAGGTCCTTTGAAAAAAATTTCTTTATTTCTAATAAAAATTGTATCAGTTATATAGAAGTAACTTGATCCTAAAGAGCCTGGTGATTCATGTAGGGACCAACCAGGTGTTTTTCATCTCAGGTAAGAAAAACATGTAAACATAACCATAGAACAAACTTTGTTCAGAATCGCAAACTTAATAACATATCTTTTTCAACAAAAAATAAGATATCAGGATATTAAGGGTAAAGGGCGCCGCGCCATACCACAATTGTGGACAACAAATTGACACACATGCTTATGCTCTTTCATTTAGTCATCACTGAGAAAGCTAAGAATAAAGTTGTGCACGCATGTATGATTTTTTTTCCTGAATACACCGAACGAAATTAAAGTTCAAATTTAATAAATTTGTACAGCAAAAAATAACTATGGAAGGTAATGAGTATTTCGTGATAAAAATGCTTTTGGCAATATGCAATGCATTTTATGCTATGAAACATATAAAAGAAATAGGGAGGATAGTTTAAAAAGACATTTTAATAGTTTTCACAGCGCTGTGAATAAATTTAATTTGGAATTTATACACCACATTGTTGAATGGATTATTCCATTTTTACTTTTTTTACTTCAGTTTTTATTAAATTGCTTAATTACAAAAATATTATGTATTTTAAATTACAAAAATTTTCTTCAAGTGTAACTTTATTTTACTCGTAAGTTTTTTAACCAATCCATACATATTTTATTTTGCGGATCACTGGTGTACAAACGCTTTGTTGAGAGCAAGTTGTGTGTATCGCATACTGTTAAGAATCAGTGATGCCAGTGAAAAAAATTGTCCCAACAGTAAGAAAATGTGTATGATGAGATTTTACTAAAGTTTTTATTTTCAGAAAATTATTTTTGCAAACCACGCACGCATGAAAAAAAAAGTGACAAGCAAAGCATATTCAAGCAGACATATATTTAAATTATTTTAAAAACATTTTATACGAAACCGCCTTTTTACTCACCATTGACGTAGCCACAACAAAAGATGCCTTTTTTTATAAACGAAGACTTCGAGTGTTTCTTCTGACCATAACAAAATAAAGTTTGCCCTTGGATATTTAAAATTTCAAATTAGGGAAATGAGCCGAAATTTCAATGGCAACACCGGTTCGTGGTGAGAGTATAACTCACACAACTGTAAAATGTAATGGTATAGGTGGCCGGCCACTGTTAATATACCGTGTTACCCTGGTACCGTATTACCATTTAAATGCAAAATTGCCGCTTACGATGTAAAACGTTTTAAAATGATACTGAAAGGAAAATGGGTCCAAATATATATGTATATATTTTTAAACATTCGTTAACGCACTAATAACACATGTTTACAGTATCTACATCGCTTTTCATAAAAAGTTTAACCATCACCTCATCGCTCATTTACTTCAATAGTGTCATAATTCAAAAAATTAGTTTTTTGAGTCAATAATGCAGAATAATGCGGCATTTAATATTTTATCTTGTTTAAAAATTTCATATAACTAGCTTGTGCCATTACCTCCTGAGAGAAGAATATTTTGTTCATGTCTTCATTGAGTTGTATGCAAATTGAAAACTTAAAACGCGTTTTCTGCAAAACTGAGTTTTTGGAGTTGTGACACTATTGAAGTAAATAAGCGATATATTATCATAACTTGAGAAGGCTATGCTCTATTTAGTTAAGTAAAAAATTCAAAACTCGATAATAAAATTAACTTTAAATTATTTAAATATTTCCCCCTATTGTGAATGGCGTTGTCAACGTCACATCCACACGACAGTAAATACTGTCACTCTTGTAATCTTTATCGACAACAATTGGATCTTATTGACAATCTCTTATTAATCTCTAAGGTTTTGTGAATTAATGGAGCATATTAATAGTAGCCAATTGTTGTCGACAAAGAAAGAGTCGACAAGTGACAATTTTTGCTGTCGTCTTGATGTGACGTCTACGACGCTATTCACAATAAGGGGGATTATTTCGGGTACATCGTACAAATTTGAGCAAAAAAGTAATAATTTTTTAGAAAATTTTTTCAAATTTCTGTTTTTAAAACTTTATAACAAAAGAAAGATATCACAACGGGCCAGTTTTTTATTCAGTAACATGTAGCTAATTATATTCCAAAAGAATTGTATATCAATTTCAAAGAAAAAAGGCTCCATTTAGCTTACAAGCTACTAAATCAAAAATAAACTCGCTTTATTTAATTAAGTAATAATTAAAAATTTTTTTAACATTTTTATTTTTTTCGGTTAAATTAAATTATGGTATATCGGAAAGTGTGAGCAAGTTTAGAAATAATGGTTGCACGGATTATTTTTTTGTCGAATTTCGGTTTTTTACTTTACTGAATAGAGAAACCCCTTCTGAAGTTATGCTACTATGTGCGGTGAAAGTGCCTTTATTTTCTACATAATGCTATACCTCGAAAACTAGAGCTGAGAAATTGAGTGCAGCAGATTCGCCTTCAGCGTTCCAAATAACTAAAGAAACAATTTTCATTTCTGGCAAGAGTTTTTCAAGATTTGTAAACATATGTAATTCCAAATTATTATTTTACTGATACACTATATTATATTTTTGATGTATAAACATCTATACCCTGGGGGGTAAAAATATTTTTAAAAATACAATCACAAATTTTGAGTAAGATCGTAGAGCGTTGTGAAATCGGTGTGAGCTATGTATGAGCGTATTAGTGTAATCATACGGACAACTAAAAGTACAGAGAAACTTAACAGCTGCATAGAAATACACTCAACCGAATTTTAAAGCATACCTTCAGGAGCAATGTTAATTTTAATAGAAATTACTTGTGAAATGTAATAGTGTTGCCAGTGGGGATAATTTTGTTAAAAAGTTCAAAAATATAAAATAAATAAAATAAATATAAACTTTTAAATAAAAGAGCGTTTTAAATGTCAAATATTTGTTTAGAAGATAGTCGCAAGATTTATCAAAATTTTTATATGACCTTTTCCACTTGCATATGAGCAAACCCCCACAACTAATAATTCCACTACTATAGATGCAGTTTTCATAGATTTTTAAATACAGTAGAGTCAAAAATTTATACATCGTATTTTAGTTACCATAAGCCAATATTAAAAAAATAAAATTTCATTACTAGATGCTTACACATCTCCTCTGTGATCGGACTCACATTGCTATTTTTTTTATTAAAAATACATTGAATTTTATTATTGAGAAGCTATTTTTCTATGCAAAATTCTCGCATAACCTCAAATAGTTAATAGACGAAAAGTCAAGCGATGACATTTTATATATACATATAAAGGTTCTTCTTGGATTTATAAAAGTCTTACAACAAACAAACAAAATCAATCTTAATACTTTTCTTAAAATAAAAATTTAATTCACCATAAGAGACAATAAAAATATTCTCACATTTTGTAAAATGCTGACAGGATGCCAAAATTATTAACTGTCAGATATTGTCTTAATTTCAAAACGCCGCATTCATTTGCATAATGAACAATTTAATACGATTAAAATCTAAATTTTATTAACATACATCATCGTTTAATTTAACATTTCCCTTCTAACAACAACTTTTTTTTTTATACCCGACACCAAAACATCATGCAACAAACAATATTATTATTATGTGTCAAAGTAAAAAATAAATTAACATTAAATTGCGTGAGGAGATTACAAATGAAAGTATTAAAAGTCAAATAGAAATTAAATGCAACAATATAAGAATGATAATTTATAATAATCTAAAAAGATGTGTACATACATATTTATATGTATAAAAAAATCAAAAGGAAATATCAATCTGTTTAAAAGAAAATTAACGCAATTTGTGTTGTCTCTAGTTTAACCTTGATCTAAAATACGAGTCGAACCAAATGCATGTAGAAATCAAGCATAAAATTTGAATCTGTTCGAGATTGTTTTGAGTTTTGTAAGATTTAGTAGTGTGCACTACGGCAAAATCTTTGATGATGTGAATAAATTTCCAAGCTGGTGTTTTCATACGTCAAACAACTTCTTATGTTAAACGAATGCAAAGAGTGAGAGAAAAAAAATACCTTAATTTACATCAAGCAAACCAAACACATCCAATATTAATAGTTTGATTTATAACACTCCTTTATTTTTTTAAATTATTCTAAATGTAAGATCAGACGGCGCGAATATTGGACTCAAAACTGTCCACCGTGAAATAATGTACATGCACTATTTTCAGAGTACGGCGTCCGTACAACAAATATTTTTGGCGGCTGAACGAACGGCTTAACCCTGGATACTTTTTAAGCATTTAACATTTTTTTGTTTGTAAAACCAAGTAATTTTATTTTATTTCATATTCAATTTTAAACAGCTTGAACTAGGGATGGGCAAGAAATATCGATATATCGAAATATCGATATTTGCGAAAATAAATATCGATATATAT
Source organism: Tachina lurida (assembly GCA_944452675.1). Lineage (NCBI taxonomy): Eukaryota > Metazoa > Arthropoda > Insecta > Diptera > Tachinidae > Tachina > Tachina lurida. Next base: position 101,124,725 of record OX101756.1, read on the forward strand.
CGCCGATATTTCAAAAACCGATATATCGATACATCGATTCTTATTTACGAGTATCGGGTTTCGATATTTTTAAGAGACCTACAAATTTTAGCCGGTTTTTAGCTGTACGATATTGGCATCACTGCTAGTGATGCGAAGAAAAAAAAAAGAGAAATTTCATAATAACAAGGCTCATTAATAAGGTGACCCCACTAAGCCAGGTGACTTTTATTTGTTAACTAACTGAAGACAGAATTAGTTTTTACTTTCTGTTCTGTTACGAATCAGCTAACTATTTTTTGTTTATAGAAATCTTATACAAGCCGTTAGTTTTTCTCTTTCGTTAAGGGGCCCGTTTCTGAAATCTACAAGTTACAAATCTAAAAATAAAATACACACAAAACTTGTAAATTTGTAACTTGTAGGTTTGAAAAAACGGGCCCCTGTTCTTTTTCGGTTTAACCTCTGAAAATAAAAAAACATAAACAAAATAAAAACATTTCCAAATAAACTGTGATTGTGCTTTAATAATTTAAAAAAATTAATTTTTACCAGAAAAACATAAAATTATATTTAAATATAACAATGGACGAAGCAAAACTCATCAAGTCAGTGGAAAACTGTGACCGTTCTGGTCAGAAACAGCTAATTTATTACAGAAAAAGTAACTATTAAAATTTAGAAATAGAACGGTACAGCACAGAAAAGCAACATAAAGTAAAAACTAGGGAAGCGTTAAGGAGCTACAGTAGGTTACGTATAACATAACATACGTAGTTCCTTTGTATTAAATTTCTTAAATTGACTAATTGTGCATTCGAAATGAATGCAGTTTATCAGAAATTGTCCTATAATACAAATTAAACATACAGATGTATGGATAAATTTATTCCCTTTTTCGATACCAATATCAATTTGGGTTTTCTCCACTCATGGAGTTCATTAAGTTTTAAGTTAATTGTTCGCGATTTCTTTAAATATTATTGTCTGGATGCAAAGTGAATATTTCTCGTATTCCGCAATGATGAACTTTGAAGTGTTAAACACGGGGATTCATTAATAAATGATTAAAATCATTATTTATAAAAATTATTAAGGCTTTCTAAAGGTTTAATCAGAAAATTTTTTTATGGAAATCTTTTTGAAAACCTCTTAAAACCCATAAGGCAAAAAATATCGATATATCGAAATATCGATGCTTTCAAAAAATATATATCGATGCTGTTCAAAAATATCGATATGATATATATCGATACATTTTTTTCATTTGCCCATCCCTAGCTTGAACGTTTATGTGAGATGCCAAAAATTATTACATGTAATTCATCAAAATACGAACTTTGGCGTAAAAAAAACAAACAAAAGTAAAACAAAAAAAAAAAAAAAATGCTAAAATATAGTTTTTCAAGAACAAAATTATCTGCTTTGTTTCCGTGAATATTTGTAACAGATATTTTGACGACAAGTCTGTCCCATTTACAACTTTGTTTAAGATTTGAGAATAATATTTTCTATGTGATCAGAGTTGCATTTTTGGGGGTAGTTGCTAAAAAACAACAATAGTGTTAAATCAAAATCTATGAATATGATCGTGATAAAACGCTGTTTTACCCGCTAAAGAGGTTTAACATTCACCAGATGTAACGAAAATTTTTTCCATTACCGTTATTGGCCAAATGTGCTGTACTAGGGTAGATTTTTCATTTATTTATCTTTTCATAACAGTAAAAATGTATATATATACGAAGGTGGATCAATAAGTCCTTGACTTTTGAATGAAACACAGTTTTTTTTGCAAAACAAAAATTTATTGTTCAACATAGTCGCCTTTTAACTCAATAAACTTAGTCCAACGTTTCTCCAGTTTTTGTATCCCTTGCAAAAAATAGGATTTTTCAAAGTCCTTAAAATAGGTCTTTGTTTGTTTAAAGATTCGTTGTTGGAGTCAAATCTCTTTACGACGAGCCATTTCTTCAAGTTTGGGAATAAGAAATAGTAACTTGGGGCTAACCTCCTTATTCTGAACTTTGTGACAAATGACAAAATTATAACAAATGACAATTTTTATATTTTAAGCAATGTAAAAATTGTCATTTGTTATAATTTTTATTTTGTCACAGGGCTTAGAATACGGGTATAAATGTGAAAAATGGACCGGATGAAGGAGTAATTCGTACCCCAATTCATGGATTTTTGCGATGGAAACTGCTCATGTGCTCGTGGTCGATTGGTCTTGCAGGCAACTTTCTTAAACCCAGCTGATCATTGAAAATCTAAACCACACTGCCATATGATGCCTATTGCATCAACAATATCACCCACTTTTACTCTTCTATGGGCCAGCACCATATCAAGGATTTTTTCGACATTTTCGGGTATACTGACCTCAATTGGCCGTCCATCGGCCGTCATTTGTACTTGTGCGACCACAACGAAAGTCACTAAGACAACTTTTTTACCATTGAAATTCGATGGCGCAGAGTCCCCATAGTATTTATCTAGCATTTCCTTGGTTTGATTGACGGTTTTCTTTTTTTTTTTTCACAAAAAAAAAAAATGTTTAATGAGCACTGGAAATTAAATTTTTTCCATTTTTAGAAAAATGCACGAGGTTGTATGTTTTGAACAGCTGTTAAACGCAAAGTAAATGACACTTGCTCAAAATTTGACAGTAGTCTTTTAACAAGTGGTACTTGACGGGAACAGTGTTGAATTTCATATAACTACGAAGGAAGTTCGAAAAGTCACGGACTTACTGATCCGCCCTCGTATCTCACACTAAATCATAAACAGTCTCAACTCAAAAAATTTCAGATGATGAGTAGTAGGGATGGGCAAATGAAGAAAATGTATCGATATATATCGTATCGATATTTTTGAACAGTATCGATATATATTTTTTGAAAACATCGATATTTCGATTAGGGATGGGCAAATGAAAAAAATGTATCGATATATATCGTATCGATATTTTTGAACAGTATCGATATATATTTTTTGTAAACATCGATATTTCGATATATCGATATTTTTTGCCAAATGTTGCCAAAATATTCCAAATCTAAAATAAATACACATACTAACATATCGTGCCATAACCGCCAAAAAAGCTAGGCTTCATTACTCTTTACTTTATGTTGCTGTGCCGTTCTATTTTTAAATTTTAATAGTTACTTTTGCATTAATAAATTAGCTTTTTCTGACCAGAACGGTTACAGTTTTCCACTAAAGTAATGAGTTTTGTATCGTCCATTGTTATGTTTCAATATAGTGTTTATGTTCTTCTGGTAAAAATTTAATTTCTTAAATTCTTAAAGCACAATCACAGTTTATTTCGAAATGTTTTTATTTTATTTATTTTGCCACTTACAATTCAGAGGTTTAACCGAAACAAAATAGAATGAAAGAGAAAAACTAAAGGCTTGTATAAGATCTATATAAACCAAAAAGAGTCAGCTGATTCGTAGCAGAACATAAAATAAAAACTAATTCTGGCTTTAGGTTTATATCCACATAATCCAAATTTGCCATTTAGCTCAGTTAACAAATAAAAGTCACCTGCATTAGTGGGGTCACCTTATAGATGCGCCTGGGCTGTTATTATGGAATTTCTCTTTTTTTCTTCGCATCACTAGTAGTGATGCCAATATCGTAGTTAAAAAACGGCTATAGCTCTTGAAAGTATCGAAACCCGATACTCGTAAATAAGAATCGATGTATCGATATATCGGTTTTTGAAATATCGGCGATATATATCGATATTTATTTTCTCAAATATCGATATTTCGATATATCGATATTTTTTGCTGCATTAATTTCGAATGCACAATTACTTACTTTAAGAAATTTAATACAAAAAAACTATTTATTTTAAGTAATACGTAACCTACTGTAGCTCCTTAAGACTTCATTAGTCTTTACTTTCTGTTGCTGCTCTGTGCTGTGCCGTTCTGTTTCTAAATTTTAAAAGTTACTTTTTCTGTAATAAATTATCAGCTGTTTCGGACCAGAATGGTCCCAGTTTTCCACTAAAGTGAGTTTTTTCATAAAGTGAATAACGACATGCATCGAGGAATGTGTACGCAACATAACAGAATTAAGGAGAGAAAAACTAATGGCTTATATGTATATGATTTTTATAAACCAAAAAGAGTCAGCTGATTCGTAACAGGACAGAAAGTAAAAACAAATTCTGCCCTTAGGCTTATACCCACACAATCCAAAAAGTCACCTGCCTTAGTTGGGTCACAGTTAAAAAACGTCTATAGCTCTTAAAAGTATCGAAACCCGATACTCGTAAATAAGAATCGATGTATCGATATATAGGTTTTTGAAATATCGGCGATATATATCGATATTTATTTTCTCAAATATCGATATTTCGATATATCGATATTTTTTGCCCATCCCTAATGAGTAGTGACAAACAACTGTTGATACTGTACGCAAGTATGTAACATAAAAACAAGCCAAGTGGTATTTTGCATTCTTCAAGAAGAATGTATTGTAAAATAAATTGTTGCGGCCGTTAGAGATTTGTTCAATTAACTGGTTTAGAAATAAAAAATCAAAACCACTTCGATCGTTTTGAGTTGTGACTGTTTATGATTTAGTGTGCGATATATACATACATATTATATTTGACAGTTGGAAAAGGCAATGCCTTTGTTGGCTGAGTGAGGTTACCTTATTTCATATGCTTTGCTCAGTATCAAGCACTAATTAATTTACAGCACATGCAGTTGCTGTGCCAAGAAAATTCGAGTAAAAGAAAAAACAGGCATCTTTTAAATTCGTTAGCTATCAAATTTTATACGAAATACATAAATATGAATAAAAATATAAGCATTTTCAAATATTTATATTTGCAGAACATGTGTAAAAGAAAAAAAAATAAAATTATATAATAAAATCGGCAGAGAATTAAGCCTTTGATTAGCCAATTGTTTCAGTAGCGGCGCGGCTTCTTAAAAAAAATCGACTGAGCGGCTAGCCTGCAATAGCGCCGTTACATATCGCCACTCTGACTGTCTCATATGTCTCTGGCATAAATTTCATAAGCCAGAGGCATGTGTTGTTTACTTAAAATAAAAGTGATTGATTGTACTTAAATATTAAATATTTGTATCATCGGATCAGGCCTTAAATGCAAACAACCATTGCATTGTCGTTACTTATTATTATTGTTGCTGTTGAAAAATAGAATCTTAAAAAAGTGTTTAGTTTAAAATTTATATTCACTTAATGTCCCTGTCAAGTAAGTGTAATTGTTTCAATTATTAAAGTAAAAAGAAAGGCAGCTCTATAAAGACGAATAGACAAAGCAACAAATAGGCAGGCAGGCAGACAGACAGACAGACTAACGTATGGACAGATTTTAAATTAAACTACTACCACATTTGTAGAAATAAAAGCAGAAATAGTAATTTAAAGCACTTGCAGTTTTTCAAGAAAGACTCGTATGATATTTGTTCTTTTTTTAAACTTCTCGTGTTCTTCTGCTGAATGTTTATTTTATTGCCACACGACCGTCAACTTGTTGTAGCAGCAGCGTTTGAATTTAAATAATCATACAAACTAATTAATTTCATAAAATAAATGAATAAAAATAATAATAAAGTATCCCAGCGAAAAATTTTGTGGCAAATAGCTCTTTTAGATGAAGGGGATCTAGTTGCGGTAACGCTTACGTTATCTTTTGGAGTCCCTTCTTAAATAAATGCACGTTTACATGAAGACTTTTTTGTCGCAGTAGTCAGGGGAATTTTTGATATTAATTTCTTCCAATGCTTTTTATTCATTCATTCGTAGCAGTGTTGCCGTAAAGGAACTAATTGTTAGTTTGGAACAGGGACTGAAACCATGAAAAAATGGGTTCAGGTTCGGATTCGGGTTAATCAAAATAAAAAATTCAGGTTCGGGTTCGGGTTCAAAGTTAAAAAAACTACATGTGTTTTATTAGTAAAAGCTGTATTAGCTTATATAGCTATCAAACTTAGACTACACAGTTTTTGATTGATTATGGTTCACGCAAATATTTAAACCTCTGGGATAAAAAATTACTACTTTATTAAAGCAATTCAAACGGATGTAATTAAGAATGCATTTATTTTTTATTGCAAAGAACGTAACTAACATAAAAATTTACAATATATAGCATTTTCAGAAACCTTTTTCAAATTAAACGAAACCTTTTTCAAACTAAATCCAATTTTTTTCAAACACAGTACAACTTTTTTCAAATTAAATAAAACCATTTTGATAGTTTTGTTGAAATTTGTAAGGTTTTTGCTTTGTATTAATTTTTTTGAATTATTACATTGTTGGTGGTATTATTATTTCGCTTTCCACTGTGAACTCGGCCCGTTTCCAAGAATTTCTTCGGGAACTCATACACAAAATTTAAATAAGACTAGAATTACAATGCCAAAATCCATAAATTCCGAGAAATACGGCATTTGGTGGACAATAGTGAATGTACATACATTTTGGCAGTTAAAATTCCATCGCCGGTCCTTATTAAGTGATATAACCACTAAGCGAAACATAGTTAGTATAATTGAGGAAAGCATCGAACAAATTAATCAAATTGATTGTGCGAACTATGCCATGGACATGCTCATCCAAATTCCTAAAGCGGCGGGTTCACAATCTCTTCATTAATTTTATAAATCAATATGTATAATATTTTTTACATACTCGTACAACGGATTATGCTTCGTAGTTTAATTTGAAAATGTTTCTATATTCTTATGAATTGAATAGGCTAAAGTTCGTAACGCTTTTTAAGCCAAATTACATGTGATAATTATTAATGAACAAATAACATCAAAGTTAGTTGTAAATATTCTGACAACAACACATAGTTGAACGGAACAGCCAGCCGTTTTCGAAGGCCACTAAACCTTCCTCATCAGCGTTCTTCTGTGTTTTTGGTCCACTGTGTGTGGTGTCAGTTGATGTAGATGTCTGCATTATATACGTAACTTTATTGCAAATGGAATATGTGAATTAGTTTGATTCATTGCATTTCAATTTGCTAATGTGTTTCGCAATGAATCAAACTAATTCACATATTCCATTTGCAATAAAGTTACGTATATAAGGCACACATCTACATCAACTGACACCACACACAGTGGACCAAAACACAGAAGAACGCTGATGAGGAAGGTTTAGTGGCCTTCGAAAACGGCTGGCTGTTCCGTTCAACTATGTGTTGTTGTCAGAATATTTACAACTAACTTTGATGTTATTTGTTCATTAATAATTATCACATGTAATTTGGCTTAAAAAGCGTTACGAACTTTAGCCTATTCAATTCATAAGAATATAGAAACAAATACAGTTCGAAAAATAATAATTAAATTGAAAATGTTTTATTTTATTTGAAAAAAGTTGCGTTTATTTGAATAAAGTTTCGCTCAATTTGAAAAAGTTTCGCTTAATTTGAAAAAGGTTTCGTTTAATTTAAAAAAAGTCTCGTTCAATTCGAAAATGGATTCGTTTAATTTGAAAAGGTGTTTGTTTAATTTGAAAAAGGTTATATTTAAACTGAAAATGATATATATAAAAAGGAAATAAATGGTTAAAAACATTTAAGTATCTATGCTACAAGTAAATTTCGAAGACCATTTTCAAGAACACTTTATTATTATTGATTTTGAAACGTTTTTTGTTTCTCCTGTAAAAAATATAAAAGTGTAGTTACGTCCGTTTGCATTTAAGGATATGATATGTACCTGTAAAGGACACCTGGTGTTCAATCCGCCTTGGTCCTCATTTTATTTTGATTTTGTTTTACATTCTTTTTTGCATGCAAGAAATGTAATGAATCTTATTATTCTTCTATTAAATATTTCCCTATTTTTTTTTATATTTTTGAACCCGAACATTGCTGAATTCGGTTCAACGGGTTCGGGTTCAAAGTCTTTATAAACATCAATCCCCAGTACGTGTGACTTTTGCAACCCCGCAAGCTTCACTTCACTTCTCGCCTACAAACACGACTCGCAAGCGACGTGTCGCAGCTAGGCCACCCTTCATCTAAACGGGCTCAAAGTAATGAGTTAAAATTGCAAATCGATGTTATTTGGAGGCAAGTGCATTCAACCTTGGACACGTAATAACTGCGAAATGTAAATATTTAGAAGTCATTGACTACACAAAACGGGATAAAAATTAAAGGCCAGCTGAGCATAATTGAACTCGTGCTTGCTTGAAGTAAATCGTTTTACTTGCTTTTACTTCGTATTCAATTATTAAATTAAAAAAATCAAATAATATTTTTATTGAAAAAGGACCTAATACAGAATTGGGAAAACCAAATATGTACCAAAATTCGTATGAAAATCGCATTTTAACTTTAGTAAAATAATATGCTAGACAATATTCATCAAACCAAATACAACCAATAATAAAACTTAAAATCAGTTTCAAAAACATCTTTGTTAAAAAAAAAACTTGGTATAATTTTTCTGTGTGGTCTATCACACTATACTTTATTATGGGCTGAAAACTTGCTGTCACGAAAACATACAGTTTGAACTTCGAACTATCTGCATGATAAGCACACGCGCTACTACTGTGCCACTAAGGTTAAAATTCCCAGTCTATAGTTAACTAACTAAAGTGTTTTAACTAACGAGTTTTGTTATCAATTTCATTGGTTAAGCCACCTTCATTAGTTAACTAAAGACTGTAAATTTGCGCATAAGAGAATAATATATTTTGCTTGTTTACTTTACAGTCGTTACACAAATGCTGTAAAGTAATGTAGAAAGTATGCAGTTAATGTGCAAAAGTAAGTTGTTCTTATTATAAGTACAGAGTGTTTTTTTTAGAGGTATAGAACTTCGAATTGAAATAAAACACAAGAAAATCGTTTTAATGTCCATCAATTTGGCTTTATTGGAAAGATAATTTTATGCCATTAATGTTTAAATATGATTTCGGGCATGTGGCCGCCGCGGCTGGCTCGAATAAAGCCAATTCTACAGGTCCAATTTTCAACCACTTTTTCGAGCATATGGGGCCGTATGTTGGCAATAAAGCCACGAATGTTGGCTTCCAAGTCCCCTAACGTTTCTGGTTTGTTGGCGTAGACGAGCGACTTCAAATATCCCCAAAGAAAATAATCCAATGGTGTCAAATCACACGATCTTGGTGGCCAATTGACAGGTCCATTCCGCGAAATTATGCGCTCATCGAATGTTTCCTTCAATAAATCGATTGTGACGTGCGCTGTGTGGCATGTAGCGCCGTCTTGTTGGAACCACAACTCATCCACATTCAAAATCTTCAAAATCTTCCATAAAGTTGATGGACAAAGCTCCAATTGCTGTGCACGGTGGCGAATCGATTCATTCGGGTCCTCTTCAACACTTTGCTCTACAGCGGCAATTGTTTCTTCGGTGCGCACTGTTCGACGTCTCTGCGAATGCGTATTATCACATAGAGTAAACGTAGTGCGAAAACGATCCATGGTTAACCGAATTAATTGCTCTGATGGACGATTATGTCGACCATAAAATGGACGGAGCTTGCGGTAAACTTCGCGAACTGAACCATTATTTTCGAAATAAATTTGCACGATTTGCCAGCGTTGTTCTTTTGTCAACCTGTTCATGATGAAATGGCAAACCAAACTAAATATTAATCACTTGACAGCTGACAAAATGGCCGCCTGTTAAAAAAGTGATGCCAACTTAAAGTTCTATACCTCAATAAAAAATACCCATTATGTCATTATACCAATTTTTTGCTGGCATATTTTTCTTTTGAACAACAAAATTGTGACAATTTTATTAATTAACATTTTCATGTCGACAAAAGTAAATGTTTTCATAAAGAATTTGTTATGTAAATTAATCACTGCGATGCATTTTAAATATTTTTATTGTTAAACAATTTGGTGTAAGTATTAATTACAATTGTTCATTTTAATGACAATTATTTTTATTTCAAGATAAAAGTATAGCGTATTTCACCTACTTTTGACATCTTTTTCTGGCTCAAAGTGTACTCCAGTTAGGGAATTACAAATCGAACAAAATATATAACAATCAGACGGAAAATTTTTTGGGTATAAAACTCATACCGACTGTTTTCCAAATTCTGTAGGCTTATTATTATCAAATAACTACATTTTAATGAAGCACTAGATGTCAAACAAACTCGATGCAATTTGCACATAAAAAATTATTTAAAAAATTTTTTCAAACATAATTTTGTTTAAAATAAAATTTAAGGCCCTGCTCTGTAAACCGAATCCTAGTAAATTTCTCGTTTTTAAAAAATTAATAATGGCTGCAGGACCATTTTAAAATCATACACGATAATTTTCTTTTCGATATGATACTTGTGAATCTATATATGTAATTAAAAAAAATTTATTGTCGGAGTTAGTTTTCAAAATCCTGCGATTTCAAATCGATCGTTTTACAGAACAGGGCCGTTAGTTCCATTAAATATTTGTTACTCCCAAAAAAGCGTAACCACTAATAACTAATGAAAATTTGTGTGATTTAGGCAGGTATTTATTGCGTTAAACAGCTTCATACATAACTAATAGACAATTTTATACAATCCAACATGATTGGAAACTGTTTAAATCAATAAATGAATGTCTGAATCAAACAGTTTTTCATTAGTAATTAGTGGTTACGCTTTTTAGACACAGCTGTAAAGCCGGCCTTACAAGAAGAAGAAGATTTCTGTTTAAATATGGACGGGTCAATTAGTCCGTGCCTTTTCGAACTTTCCTCGTAGTTATATGAAATGCAACACTGTTCCTATCAAGTACCACCTGTTAATAGACTACTGTCAAACTTTGAGCAAGTGTCATTTACTTTGCGTTTAACAGCTGTTCAAAACATACAACCTCGTGTATTTTTCTAAAAATGGAAAAAAGTGAATTTCGAGTGCTCATTAAACATTATTTTTTTTGCAAAAAAAAAAAAGAAAACCGTCAATCAAACCAAGGAAATGCTAGATAAATACTATGGGGACTTTGCACCATCGATTTCAATGGTAAAAAATTTGTTTTACTGACTTTCGTTGTGGTCGCACAAGTACAAATGAAGCTGAACGTTCTGGACGGCCAATTGAGGTCAGTACACCCGAAAATGTCGAAAAAATCCACGATATGGTGTTGGCCGATCGAAGAGCAAAAGTGTGTGAGATTGTTGATGCCAAAGGCATTTCATATGGCAGTGTGGTTTCGATTTAAATGATCAGCTTTAAGAAAGTTGTCTGCAAGATGGGTGCCGCGTTTGCTCTCAATTGACCATAAACGTAAACGTGTGACAACTTCAAAGTATTGTTTAGAATTGTTAACCGCAATCCGAATGAGATTTTGCGGTGTTTTGTAACTGTGGATGAAACATGGATCCATTACTCTACTGCTGACCAAGCAGCAGTCTAAACAATGGGTTTCTCCGGGTGAACCTGCTCCGAAGAAGGGCAAGTTGAGTTTGTTGGCCAATCAGGTGATGGCAACATTTCTTTTTGGGATTCACGCGGGATAATTCACCTTCAAAAGGGAAAAACAATAAACGGCGAATATTATGCCAACTTATTAGACCGATTTAATGAGGATTTAAAAAGAAAACCGACCCCATATGGCCAAGAAAAAAAATTCTTTTTCATCAAGATAATGCAAGAGTGCACACGTGTGCAGTCTCAATGGCAACACTCTATGAATTGGGCTACGAATTGTTAACCCATCCGCCATATTCTCCGGATTTAGCCCCTAGTGAAGTATGCCCCCTATTTCCAAACCTAAAGAAATGGCTCGGTGGAAAGAGATTTAACTCCAACGATGAAATTATTGACCAAACAAATTCCTATTTTAAGGACCTCGAAAAATCCTATTTTTTGGAAGTGTTACAAAAACTGGAGAAACGTTGGACTAATACACAAAGTCCCTCAAAATTTTCCAGTCAATACCGCTAAGGTGGGTAAGGTGTCATCTCCAAAGTAAGGGTATATGGGCTGTGCAAAAGCTGGACAATGCGCAAGAACGTGCTACATTGTCTCGAAATCCTCAAAAAATTCCCTGCATTTATTGTTATGTTTGACTCCAACCCGGTACATATGCCCACATTAGTTACGAGTGCCCCGTTAAGTTCAGTTGCAACAGCCCCATTGTTTTGTCTTCTTTCGGGCCAATCAATTAAGCTGGTATTTCATAGAAAATTTAAAATTTTCTTTGTTTCCTAATGTACTTTTGAGAAGTGTAAGTAGCTCTATCTGATACGTGACATTCTGTGGAATTGCCCATATGTTTTATAAAAATGAATCCAAATTATTTTTAACTTTTTAGTGCTTGTTTTTGAAGTCGGTTCAATTTTTTTTTTTAATTTTATTTTAAATTTTTATTTATATTTTATTTAGTGATTTGGTCTCTGGACGCTGCTGATGAATCAGTTGTTAAAATTTTTTTATAATGAATGTTTGGCTATAAAAGAAAATCATAAATGCTCGTATATTAAATTAATTAATTTTTTATTTATTTTTAATGACGCACTCCTTAATCGTGGCTAAGTGTTGCGTTTAAAAATTTTATCTCCCAAATCATGATCAATAAGAAATAAAGTTAAAATTTAATGCACGATTTTGAATTTTTATTTGTTTCAAACTTTAACATTTTGATTTCAAATATTTGCAACAAAAGAAGAAAAAAATACTGAATTATTTATTAATTCATAAAACGCGATTGCGAAATGCCTTAAATTTTGTGTGAACAAAATAATGTAAAAAAAAAATCACCAAATTCAATTCAAACATTCAACTTGCGAGATAAATATTTTATTTTTTTTTATACTGATGGCATAGATATTTCGTTGCCATTTTTTTGTGCAATTGACAATAATTGAATTTGTGGCAGTTGTTTTTTACTACGGGCTGTTGTGGGGTGTTTTCGTTATTTCTTGAAGGCTGGAAGCAGTTTTAAAAAAAATGGCCGTTGCTATTATTAACGATTTTTTTTTGCTACCGTATCGTTGCAGCCATAAATTGTATATTTACATGTAAGTATATATTTTTTTAAATGCGGTTGTTGGCAATTTTTTGGATATTGTATTTATTTGTTGACGCAAAAATCATTTTCTTCATCTAAATAAAAATACCTGGCCTATTTCATATTTAAAATAAAACTTGCAGACATTGTGTCTGCTCTTGTGGTTTTTTTTTCATTATTTCCGAATCGCTTTTTTCATGCTTGTCAACAGTTTTTTTTTGCATTTGAACTGATTTTTTTAAATGATATTCATACCTACGAGGGCGGTTCGGAAACTTCTTAGCCTAGCACAGAAAGCGCGGTATAAACAGAAAAAAGTTAAGTGTTTTGGAAACTTCCATCTCTGCTATGAACACGTGTTAAATTTTGTGTCGATCTGGCAACTCCTTCATATAGAAACAGGTGTTCACAAAAGACGCATCCGCGATTTTTAACAATGGAAAAATTAGAAATGCGTGGTGTCATTAAATATTTACATAAAAAGGGTTTATCGGGACAAGAAATTCATAACGATATGGTGAATGTGTTAGGTGAAAGTGCTCCTTCATATGCAACAGTAAAAAATTGGGTTGCTGAATTTAAACGTGGTCGTACAAGCATTGAAGATGAACCACGTAATGGACGTCCAAAAACAGCAACAACAACAGAAATTGTAGCCAAAGTGCATGATATTGTATTAAATGATCGACGAATAAAAGTGCGTGAAATAGCTAATATCATAGGCATCTCAAATGATCGAGTCCATTTAATTTTGCATGAAGAACTACAGATGAAAAAGCTTTCAGCAAGATGGGTGCCGCCGCATTTGTTAACAGTCGACCAAAAACGCATCATAAGAATGAACATTTCTCGAGCTTGTTTGGATCGTTTTAAGCGAAATAAAATTTATTTTAATCGTTGTTTCATAACTGTTGATGATACATGGATCCACCACTATACTCCAGAGACAAAAGAACAATCCAAACAATGGACTGAAGCTGGAGAAAGTGCCCCAAAGTAGGCAAAAACAATTCAATCGGCTGCTAAGGTTATGGCAACGGTTTTTTGGGACTTCAAAGGTATTTTATTGATTGACTATCTGCAAAAGGGTAAAACAATAAATTCAGAGTACTATTGCAACCTTTTGGATCAATTAAATGTACAAATTCGAGAAAAACGTCCTGGCTTACAACACAAAAAAAGAATTTTTCTTCAAGACAACGCACCAGCTCGCAAGAGTGTTTTAACAATGGCTAAAATCAACGAATTAAAGTACGAGTTGCTTGACCACCCACCTTATTCTCCTGATTTGGCTCCCAGTGACTTTTACCTGTTCCAAAATCTAAAAAAATTCCTTGCTGGCAAGCGTTTTACCTCAACTGAAGATGCAATTACAGTTGTAAACCACTATTTTGAAGACCTTGAGGAAAACTATTTTAATCAAGGGATATAATTGCTAGAAAAGCGTTGGACTAAGTGTATTGAAGTTTCAGGAGATTATATTGAAAAATAAAAATATTTTTGAAAAACTAACTATTCTCTTTCATTGATAGGCTAAGAATTTTCCGAACCGCCCTCGTATACGAGTAATTGTAGCAAAAAACTAAAATGCTATTCAAAAATTTTTTTATTTTTTATAAAAAGGTCTTTCAACCTGGTTAAATGCAACGTTAAGCATTTTGCTTTTATTTTCATATACCTTTTTGTAGCAATTAATGTATTTTATTGCGAATTTCCCAAACCATAAAGGTTTCATTTTACTTGTTTTAAATTTGTTTTTATTTTAATTTAATTTTCTTATATTTTTTTCAATAATTTAAAGTAAATTCATAAACTGAAATGTTTTAATGGTAACAGACGAATTTGGAAGACTCTACAATTAAATGAATAATCTCGCTTATTCTGAATGGCGTCGTAGACGTCACATCAAGACAACAGTAAATATTGTCACTTGTCTACTCTTCATCGGCAACAATTGGCTCTTATTGACAATCTCTTACTAATCTCTAAGGCTTTGTAAATTAATTTAGCATATTAATAGTAGTCACTTGTTGTCGACAAAGAGTAGACAAGTGACAATTTTTACTGTGGTCTTGATATGACGTCGACGACGCCATTCGCAATAAGGGGAATGTGTTACTTTAATGGCTAGTACACACTATGGAATTTTGCGTAATCGCAATAGTGTATACTGGTGGCAACGTTTGTTATTTCCAATATTTTGCGTTGTGTGACATTGCTTTCCATATAAAAAACAGAATGGGAACGGCGCTGTACACATTTTGAAAATCATAGAACAAAATGCCAACACCAAAAATGCCAGATGTGTAGTTGGTGTAAGCCTTTAAAATAAATAACTATGTACCTTTAAATAAATTCTGCCTGCTTTCTTATCTTCGCAGAAAAAATTATTCACCAATTAATGTGTTCCATTAAGAATTTAATTGATTGAATCAAATTGTTTATATGTGAACATTTTATTAATTTTTTAATTGATATCAAATTATTTTAATTATTCTTATGAATTGAATAGGCTACTGTTCGGTACGCTTTTTAAGCCAAATTACATGTGATAATTATTAATGAACAAATAACATCAAAGTTAGTTGTAAATATTCTGACAACAACACATAGTTGAACGGAACAGCCAGCCGTTTTCGAAGGCCACTAAACCTTCCTCATCAGCGTTCTTCTGTGTTTTTGGTCCACTGTGTGTGGTGCCAGTTGATGTAGATGTCTGCCTTATATACGAAACTTTATTGCAAATGGAATATGTGAATTGGTTTGATTCATTGCATTTTCAATTTGCTCATATAAATGTTTTGTAATGAAGGCTCAAAATTTACCATCTTCTATATACATATATACAACAGTCTTACCATTGTCGTTTGTTCTCTACTAACAACTATGCACATTTAGAAACATATACAGTTCGAAAAATAATAATTAAATTAACTATTGAAGAATTATTTGTGTGTTGGTCCTTAATGCCCTTTGTGGGGGAAAAAAGCGAAAAGTTTATTTACGCGCAACCAATATTGTTTACACATTTGGCATTTCGTTTGTTGTCATTTTCAAAATACATATATGCAATGACGCTCACATTCAGCTCAGTTATGAATTATCCCCGGGAGTTTTTTCTCTTCCCTGGAAAAAAAAATCACCTACTCTAAATACCCGGCGAACAAACAAATATAAGAGAGAGAGGGAAAACTCTAGATCAGCTGTTTAATGTTTTTTACATTTTATTCCGCACTAACGGAATAGTTCATTAATAGAAATTTAAAAAAAAATTACGTTTTCATTGCCAATGAGATTGTTTATTAATATAAATATCAATGTTTGCTTAAACAAGAAATTAAATGAAGTTAAGAAAAAATTTAACCAAGTACAGATGCGAATGAATTAAATTCCCAATGATTGTGTGAACAAAAGGTATTGTAAGTTTTATGAAGTTTTTCCTGTGTTCTGAGAAAATTCAATCCTGATCTAATGAGTTGTTGTTGTTTGAAAATTTTCTTAAACTCCTCAAAAGTCGTTTGACTCCGTAGGCCAGTGAGTACTAAACAGTTGAATGTTACCAACGGAATTTCTTTATTAACAAACTCTACATTTCTATTTTCACCCAACCTATCAACGTTAATAATATTTTTTCCTCTAACAATTGAATAATGAAAAATAAAAGAAGAAACCCAGTCAGGCATCTTAAATGCATATCATTTTACTTTTGAAGCGTGCTGAGACCACAAAAAGTTGAAAGTTTAAATTGTAGCAAAACATTTCTGTATGTGTGTATGTAAATGTATTAAGCTAAATTTACACGATTAAAATTTTCTTCAAAATTGCTCTTCAAAATGCTTTAAACTCGTGTAAACAGCAAAATTTTTTCAAAATGCTTTTAGCTTTACAAAAAACAATATTTTCAAATTTCTTTAAAGCTTTGAATAACGGATGTAAAGTAAACTACGATGCAAATTGGAAGAGTTTAATAGAACATTTGAACATGTTTTATTTTCGTTTACGTTTAAATGTTGCATAAAAATTCTTCTTATTGGATTTTAGACAAAAATGCAAACACTTCGTATAATTAAATTAGCATGAACCCCTTTTTTAGTCACACAAAGTTCACTTTGCAAGGGCTTAATTTAGCTGGGAAAAAAGCAGAAAGATAAAGTATTCTTCCCTCTGTCTTTCCTCCCAGCTGCATTAAGAATTTGCAAGTCTCAAAGGGGTCATGGATTACATGGTTTCCGATGCATACTCATCACAATAATTCGCAAAAGTGGCAGGAACTTCAAGCATTCAAATGTTACCCTTTGGCTCCACATTTGACAAAATTATTAAGAAATATTAAATAAAAGATAACTTTTCATGCCTTTTAATGCGAGTTTTTTTTTCAAGACTGGCAGATACTGGATCTGCGCCATACATAGAACACCCTTCTTTTCTGATTTACTTAACGATATTTATATTATAAGTGCATGAAGTAGATCTTAAGCACTTTTCAATGCCGCTAATGTCAATTCTTCAGCAAACAATTACTGAAAATATTTTATATCCAACAGACGTTTTCTTTATATATGTTTTTATTTTGAATGAATACTTTGTTTTTAATTTACATATTTTGTAAAAAAAAATTTAAATCATATTTGTATTCATTCAATAATTTAGTTTCAATAAATGCACAACTATTTGTATTTTCTAAAATATTGTGTAAATTTTTTATAAGAACATTTCATTTTTAATTGTAATTATCTCTCGTTTTGTTATTATTTCTTAATAATATCGCCCACAATTTCAACACAGATCGAATATGGCTGCTTCTGTAGCATTTTGTCGTAGGCATCTACTTTTACAACGATTTTATGTCTTCCCGAAAGATCTTCACCGCTTATTTCAAACACGGTTTCCAAATCGAAAGGTTTATGATGATATGTATGCTTTAATAGATAACAAAAATTAAAAATTTTAAAAACCCCCCGATATATCTAGAAAATATGTGATTTCTTCTAAACGGCTGAACCGATTTTCTTCAAACATGGTTAAGAACCATCTCGATCGTCACCTTTCAAACAGAGAAAACTAAATCAAAATCGGTGCAGCCGTTTGGGCTGTACGTGGACACGCACAGACACACAGATACACAGACACACACTACAAACAACTTTTTTGGTCGGGGGTTAATAAAATAAAATAACAAAAATTAAAAATTTTAAAAACCCCCGATATTGCTAGAAAAGATGTGATATCTTCTAAATAGCTGGACCGATTTTCTTTAAACCTTCTCGATCAAGTCACCTTTCAAACAGGAAAAATAAATAAAAATCGGTCCAGCCGTTTGGGACACAGACAGACACACAGATACACAGACACACACTACAAAATTTATAACACCCCTTTTTTTTTTGGTCGGGGGTTAAAAATACATATATGTATACACATTTGTTAAACAATTCACAACAATCACTGTAAAAAATAGAGTTTGATTATACCCCTTTATGTGTTATACACTTCCTGTCATCCTCCTCGATATATTGAGCCCATGACTTGTACCAAAAATCGAGTTCATCAAACAATGTCCTACAGAAATTCCTTTGTATCGCTGTAATTACTGTCGGCTGCCAACTGCCGCGTTCATATTTAAAAAGATCGGATATTATTTCCACGCGATCGTCGGGATCGGCATCCCATAGCATGGTGATGGAACCGTCGATATGAACATGGTCATCAAAAAACTCAACTTGAAAATTGGAAAGGTCGAAGACATCTGCGGCACCCAGATAACCCGGCTGACCTTTGCAGTCCTGGAAAACGTCTGGATCTTCGATCAAAAATGCATATAATGTGGCTTTAACAACGATATTATTTTG
Source organism: Tachina lurida (assembly GCA_944452675.1). Lineage (NCBI taxonomy): Eukaryota > Metazoa > Arthropoda > Insecta > Diptera > Tachinidae > Tachina > Tachina lurida. Next base: position 101,143,574 of record OX101756.1, read on the forward strand.
ATGTAAAAATATCAAAAGAAATATTAGCGAAAATTTGAATTTGAGATCCATACTAGTGACTGCTAATAACAAAAATATCTCTATACTTTTATACTAAATTAGATTCGCGTTACTACAATTTAATTAAATTTGCTAACATGATTTTTCTTGTTGGTAGATAATCTTTAGTCGTGTTTTATTTATTTAAAATTTATGCATACATATGTATTTACATATCGCACACTAAATTATAAAGAGTCACAACTCAAAAAATTTCAGAAGCTGAGTAGTTGCAAACAACTGTTGATACTGTACAAATGATGCAAGTATGTGGCATAAAAACAAGCATAACGGTATCTTATATTCTTAAAGAAGACTGTATTGCCAAAGAAATTGTTGAGATCGTTATAGATTTCTTCAATTAAGTGGTTTATAAAAAAAGCAAAAGCACTTTTATAATTTTAAGTTGTGACTCTTTATGATTTAGTGTGCGATATGTATATGTATGTATGTATGTATGTATGTCTATTGAAAGCTTGTTTGTCGCTTGTTACTCTTAATTTGTATATAATTTTTTAATCTGATTTTTTCTATTTTTTTTTATAAATGGTGTAGTAAAATTTTCATGCAACCATTGGGCAGGTTACAAAATCCTGCGTGTAAAATTGGTGCAAAAATAATTATTTGCCTGAAAAACTATTTACATAGTTGCTTAAAAACATTCGTACTTACATTGGGCCTTATGACGAGTGTCGTATCACGACTTCGACTACGACGATTTTGTATTAGACTAAAGATCATTGCAACATTTTTTATTTAATCTTGTACAAAATCGTCGTAGTCGTAGTTGAAATGCGACACTCGTGATGAGGTCCATTAAAAAAATTACAATATATTGGGCCTTATTACGAGTGTCGTATTACGACTTCGACTACGACAATTTTGTACTAGACTAAAGATCATTGCAACATTTTTTATTTAATCTTGTACAAAATCGTCGTAGTCGTAGTTGAAATGCGACACTCGTGATAAGGCCCATTGTTATTAAAATAAATGTTATAATTCTAAACACGAATCGCAGTGTTTTACAGAACTATGTTAACAAAAAAAAAAAAAAAAAAAAAAAAAAAAAAAAAAAAAAAGACCTCTTTTAAACAAGGTTGGCAAACGGTATCGTAAAAATACCGATACCGATTCAAATACCGCTATAATTAGATACCGGTATCGTTACCGATACCGAAATCCATTTCGGTTAGACAATACCGGTATCCAGACTACCGTTTACGTCTATACCGGTACGTACCGGTATACCGATTCCGGCCAAAAAATAAATGATAAGTGAGTTGTAGTTGCCAAATTTTTATTATGTATTACAACTTTTTTCACCATGAGACATTTTGGTTTTTATTTCGACCATTGCATTCGTTTTGCTTTATTCCAGAAGCCAACCAATCCCATTTGTCAGCCAATATTATTGCCACGTTTATAAAACATAGAATCTCAAGAAAAAAGAGCAAAGCCAGAACTAAAAATATTTAAAATGTTTTGTAATAGATACTATGGTTTCAAAAAACATAGCATAGATAAGAACCTTTGTTTTTCGAGCATTTATTCGAAGACAACTAAAATTAGTTTTTATTCAGAATACCAAAAGTTAAGTTGTTTCAGTTTCAATTCAACTTAGTTGAGCTGTAAACCGTAGTATGGGCAAAAATTGCAAAAATATATATCAATTAACTTTTTTTCTTTGGCTTAGAGAAAAAACTTCTAAACTTTTATATTTGAAGTTGAAGATTCCTCTCTTGAGGTGAAGAGAAGTGCCTGCTTTAAATTTTTAAATGTTAATTGTACAAGAAGGTTGTTTTCTTTGTTTTTAAGTTGGCTGAAAGAATATTGTTTATTCTTTGAATTGAAATATTCCAATGTTCGTTTCGTTTGAATTTGGCGAGAAAGTTATAAACAATATGGGTCCAGTACAAAAATATTGCCTAAGAACGTGTCCAAAGTATAAAAGTGTCGAAAAAAAAACCAAAAAATTATATTTGGGGAAAAATACGGACATATACGAGTATTTGAAATTTACTGAAACAAGATATACATATGTACATATATGGTTCAAAAGGCCTTATTCTCTTCTTTCTGTATCCGTTTATAAATTTAAAATCGGTTGATTTTTAACTTAGTTAGAGGTTGATAAGTGACTACGTGTACGAAAAAGCGGTTTTTTACCCGTAAAGGCTGGTGGTACTCTGTTCGAAGTTGAGAAAAATTTTCAGTGCAATTGGTTATTTCGCGTGAAAAATTTTACATGTACTAAATGTAGCCCAACTAGCGGTTGTTTTAATAAATTTCTCGCTTTTTTTGCTTGAAAGTATGCAACATTGCTAAAATTCCGTGCGAAAAAAGCACTGCTCATGTTGTTTCCCAGCTAAACTAAAATGATACCAGATTATTTTTGCATGGAAAGACATGATTTTCCATGTTTTTCACACCAAGAACAGAGTACTACTCTTGCGAATTTATTTCGCAAATATTTCATACCAAATACATACTTTTATATGTAGTTTGACAGCATTTCGCACGAAATTGTGAACAGAGTACCACGCTTAACTCAAGATTTTGGAGATGTCTGGAAAATTTTTATACTTAGCAGAAAAATAGTAACACTTCCCAGGTGTTTCGATTTCATTAAAATTTGTCACACAGTATAATTTATCAGTATAGACTTTATATACTATGTAAAGTTTGAACTGCAGTCTCCTTGTTTCACTTTTTTAATAAATTATTGTTTAGTAATAGTATAAAATCATATATAGAAACAAAAAAATTTATATGCTTTTATACGAGTACATATGTATGTTAATGTAAAAATACTCCCTTTTTGAAGTAATTTAATAAAAAAAAGTTTTTTTGCTATGTCCACTGCCTGAAATAATAAATTTGTCAGTAATATCGGTATACCGGTATTATAAACTCGATAACGGTATGTACCGGTAATACCGATACCGAAATAAAAAAAATACCGATACCGCTACCGATACCGAAATTTAAAAAATAATTGTACCGGTATCAATACCGATACCGTTATTTGTTTCGGTTTCCAACCTTGCTTTTAAATATCATTTTTTTTTTCTCAGAGTCCTTTTTAACTTGAAATATTTCTCTTTAGATATTGGGCCTTATTACGAGTGTCGTATTACGACTTCGATTACGACGATTTTGTACTAGACTAAAGTAGTCGAAATACGACACTCCTAATTAAGCCCATTGTGTTATAATGTCTATAAGACATTAATCTAGAAACATTCAAGAATATTCTCCAGTATTATTTTCCTTGCCATCTCCTACAAATACTCAAAAAAATAGCCGAAATTCGTTTTATGTCTGCAAGTTAAGATATGTAGTTTTCGTGTCCTTTGAAGTATTAAATATTATATCTAAATAAAGGAGGCATAGAGAAGAAACTTTGCTTTCCGGTCCTTTTGCTTCAAGAATCTGATATTAACTCCTTTTATCAGAAAAATAAACATATGTATGTTTAATATATATAACAGAAGTTTTTTTTTTGTAAACAGAGCTCTGTTAAACATAACGGTTTGTGTCTACGGTTATACATTTTAAAACTTATCTTCAGGCACATGTTTCAAACGACAGTTTTCAACGGCTTAACGCAGCAGATCAACATGGTACATAATTATACGCATATGTATATTGCATTGTGCTTACTTCTACATCTCCGGAAGTTTGGCAATTAAATTAAATTTTAATGCATCTTATGGCTCTTTTCACAATCTACAATTAAAAGCTAGAAGATACTTAAACGGCAAATTTTGTAAGAAAAACTTGCAGTCAAAGTTCACGGCAACTCTTAATGATACATTGCGAAAAGGGATGTAATGGTAGGTACAGACTTAGCAACGTGTTTATGCAACCAGGCAGATTGCATTGTCGTTCGCATAGTATGTAGTCTTGTTTATGGTTGCATTCGAAGTTTCGAAAATATCAAAATGTTTTGATGTTTATGGGTTGCATTGACGGTTGCATTGTAGGTTGCAGCGTCTGTGTCAAAATATTCGAAAACGTGTTGCGTAAGCAAGTTGCAAAGTCTGTACCTAGCATTAGGTTCAGTGTTTAAAAAACTGCAGGCAAGGTAGCAAAAGTTGTAAAATTTTAGCTATTTCTTCGATCTTTTTATTTTTAGACTGCCCAATCACAACTTATTGCTTATACTTCTGCTTATGAAAATTCAAGATGATCTACTATTGTAGATTTACAATAGTAGGCTGCACTTGCTGCGTATCTTCCTCAACACGCTTCAAATTAAAACCTTTTTTTTCTTATCTGTGCAAACACAGCATCTCAAGGATTTTCTTGATTAGCACCACCATAAAACTTTACCTTCGGACATACACCCAGAAAAAAGATTGGTTGGAAAATGGTTAGGCCAACAAAATATCATTTGCATAAACTATATTTCAGTTCACACAATCAATTTTCTGTTAATCCAAAAAACAATCCATGTTGCTGCAACTAACTATAGGTTGAGCTTATCATAGTGTATACTCGTTGCTAGTGCTGGGATACTATCGATATTTTCGGCTATCGATATCTATCGATAGTTCAAATTTCACTATCGATACTATCGATATTACTATCGACTGAATGTTAGTACTTGAGAAAGAAAAATATAACTAATTTTTCATCAGGTTACAGGTAGTTTTTTTATCACTTTATTGAACGTTTATAGTCTTATGTTTATTTTAATATGTACAAATGTATCTACGAACGTTAATTTAGGTGACGGTTTTCCAAAAGTTGTGCTGATGTCAGTTAAAAAATTTTTATAACATCTCACGTTTTCAAAACTGCATTTTAAATACTATCGATATCGATATTTTTTCCTATCGATATTTTCGATATTTGAAAACTATCGATATTATCGATAGTACTATCGATAGTATCCCAGCACTACTCGTTGCAGCAAATTAAAAATTAACTTTTGTGACTTTCAAAGACATTATGATTTATGAATTCTCAAAGGGTTTTTGAAAGTCTGTGCATAAGATAACAGGTTTGTGGCTGTTCAAAATGTGTGGTTGAAATAAATAAATTTCAATTAAATATAACTTATGACAATATGTTAAATAATAAATTTCTTAAATTGTATATTTTTATTTGCGTTCATTGCTTATTTTATTTCAGCAAGGAAGGCCATTTTTTCTTTCACAGGTACCAATTATGATATTGTTTCAGTTATACTAACAACATTTTCGGTAGCAAGAATAACTTTTTTTCAAATTCCATACTGTTAACCAATTTTTTCTGTTGCTGCAACTATTTGTTTAAGGGTTATAGTTAAAATATAGTGGTACCACAAGAAAATTGCAGTCGTTATACCAGAAATCTATATAGTTGGTGCAACCACCAAAATTCGATTGGCAACAAATTCGGTTGTCTCAACGAATCTGTTTTCTCTGTGTACCAGAACTATTAGTTTTTGTTGGCAAAGGAGTTCCATTTGAATTTGCAGCAAGCGGTGGAGGAGGTGGTGGTGGTACTGCACCACTTGATAGAGACGAAGGGGATGGTGGTACACTATGTTGTTTCTATGAATTTCGGCATTAATCTAATGAAAAATTCATTAAAATTCAACCAACGTCACGCTTCGTTGGATTAATGAAACCAGTTTCGTCAAAATGTATTTAACAGTGTAATTAATACCGTGCTATAACTTCATCGAAACAATAAAATAATTTAATGAAAAAAAATGAAATAACTTAGATATAAAGGGGTTTCTTAGTAATTAGAAAAAAGTAAAATTCTTTCGGTGTAGCCCAGCTAGCATTTTGCATCAAAATCGAATCTTTTCCGAATCAGCTTGAAGGGAAAAATAACCGCATATGAGGTAATTTTTCGATTATAAAAAATAGTACCCAACAGATGAATCATACCAAAGAATCATCATAGCTATTCATTTATTGTGTTAACTTCTAGTGCGACTCTTGAATTTTCAGAAGCAGGAGCATGAGCAGAAGCAAAAGAAAATATACAAATGGGAAGTTTTTAAACGCTGGTAACCTAACCAGAAAGCAAAAATTAACCCTAGTTTTTAACTCAATATTTAAGTACGTAATTAGCTAATTTTTATTTCAATTTCAATTGTATTTGAATATGATTTCATTTTTTCAGTGGTTAAGTAAAGTTCTTATTGAATTACGAAGTACGGCAGTTTCACATAAACAAAAAAGTTAGGCTTTCAAAATGTAGAAAATTAAAATTGCACCAAATAAAAACACATTTTATGAAACCAAACGAGCATCAGAATGCATTTTTCTATGTATATATTCCATGATATGAAACTATGTATTGTATATGTTATATATTTATGAAAATTAAACGAAATTCTTTTTAATACGACCACATGATGTTCATGTACATGTTTTCGATAAACACACACATGCACAAAAACATATTGTATGTTCGCAAAACTTAAATAGAATTTAAATATACAAGGTTGGGCATTTAAGTATTATTTAAATATTCACTGAACAACAAAATTTCGCATTTAAATAGAAATGAAAACTAATTACAATTTAATTATCAAGTCAAAAATTGGTCCTAATACTACTGTAAAACAAAAAGAAGCTTTTTTTAGAAATTAAAAGGTTCTAAAGTCCGAGTCGGGCGGAGGAGATCAACAAAGTATACATGTGCAACGCATTTTGAAAGTTCCCTTCATTGTTTTATTTAAAGGGGTGTTGAGGTTGAGGACGTTTTGCAGATTCTTGTGATGATGAATCGGCATGGGAAACCATGCAACGATTACATTTTAGCTGTAAGATGTGTTCAACGGTTTCGTAAGATATGGACAGCCCCTAAACAGCTTTGAAAAGCTCTTAAATTTGTTTTTGTTTCTTAAAAGCAAGCAATGTTGTCTGCTGTGTTGTTCTTGCGCCAGTTGTACTCGTCGGTGTGAAAGCACAAAAGCTCTTTAGTAAAAGTTTGTACATTGTACCTATGACTTGGACGTAGCTGATTTAGAGGTACTTTTTTTGTCCAATTTTTTCGAAAAGAAAAAACAAATTTACAAGAAGAAGAAGTACGAGTAGAGAATTAAAATATATATATCGTCACCTTCATATAGAAAGGTCATAACCAGGGAAACAGCAAATATGCAATTGCATGTTTTTTCTTGTGCGACGTATTCATGCGGGGACAATACATTTATCCGTTTCAGAACTTTTTAATAATTTTGGCATCGATTTGTTAGTGCATATTTTTGCATATTTTGCCCTTTAAAGCATATTTTTGCATATTTTCCCTTTAAGGCATGTTTTTGCATTTATCACTCTAACACGCATATTTTTTAGCATATTTTCTAATTTTTAGAGCATAATTTACGATTTTAGGGCATATTTTGATATTAAATAAATAAAATAAAATAAATAAAAATTTTTATTTTAATTTGCTTACAAGCTTAAGTGTTGCACAAAATTTTTATTTGTATTTTTCGCCATCTAAGTCTCATTTTTAATGTTCCATGTAGTGTATAAATTTTCGTAGTTATTACGGACGTTAGTTTCAATAAAAAATTCGGTTTTTCTATTTGTGACGGGCTCTACCCCGAGTAGACTTTGAAGGAACATTTACAATATATAAAAGTTTATTTAGATGTGGCATGCAACGATTTTATTTGAAAATCTATATTGAACTAGATTGTTGTTTATTGCAATAAATATTATACGTACAAATCTTGTCTTATTTATCGAAAATATAGTTCCAAAGTTTTAATTCTGATATCGTGATCTCTTTTGAACTTGAAGTTAAAGTTTTAAGAGATTATCAAAATAAAATAATAATTTGTATTATTTGCTTTAGTCGTATGTGTGGTAATTTTGTTTCAATACGGCAGTAATTCCTTGTTAATTTTCTATTGTTTGCTTTTTTGCTTATTTTATATGCAAATGTTGTTGAATTTTTTAATTAAAAATATATATTTTCATTTAAAATAAACCAATTTATTTTATTTTAAGAGCATAGTTTTGAGTTTTTTGTGCATATTTTCAAGTTTTTAGTGCATATTGAATGCGCATAAAACACTTTTTTTAGAGCATATTTCTGGTTTCCCTGGTCATAACTCATTATTTTTTTAAATCTAGATTTTTGTCTATTTCGATAGAAGAACATCTAATGTATCGAAAAATGGAAAATATCGATTTCAAAAAAAATTATTAGTTTCGGCTTTTCTATATTAAGGTAACGATATATTCCATAAAAATGGTGAACTCGTCCTATAGCTAAAATTCACTTTGACATTCATCAAAACAACTTTAGAAAAAAGGGAGTTAAAGCTCTCAATATCTCTTAAATAAGACCCAGACAGACGTAAACTTTCAAAATGCCAATATGTGTGACGCGCAAAATAGAAAGGGGCCTAAGGGTAAAAACCAGTTTTGTTCAGGAGAGCCATTTTAAAGATTTAAATACGTGTATCTTTGGTGTACCATCACTGAGCATGTTGGTATTGGTCTCATTTGAAAGCGACACATCTCCTGACGTCAGGAACGTGTTCGTCAACCTTGAAAACGCGCGTAGGTCGTCCCTACCTCATGTAATCTGTAGTTGGTTTTTACTGTTTTCTACCTAGCGCGCTGTTTCCATGAGTATGTTATCAATTTTGCTCGCGTTTTTTCGAATCCAGGTTTATTTTCTGAAATTATTAATTGTGAATTATAATAAATACTAATTTATAATTCTTTTAAATCGTGAATATCACTCTGTTAGTACGGAAATTGTTTCACATAACCTTAGAATCGTCGACTTCAATTTCATAAAACGCGCATATCTCTGGGAGGGAACACTTTTGGTGCATGGGATCGGTCTCATTCGATGCTCAGATGTTGTCCACATCAAAAAAAAAATTAAAATTGATTTTTTTACCCTTAGGTCCCTTTCTCTATGCGCTGTCACATATGTATATACAATTTTGTGTGTGTTTTCTTTTAGAATCATTTGTTAGAACCTTGTACTTTTGTTTGCTTTCTATTGCAGAGTAATTTATATCTTATTTTTTAATTTTAACCATGGAACGCTACACTCTTGAACGAAAAATTTTAATTTTGAAATTTGTGAATTTTAATTTGAATATTCCAGAAACAACTGACGCTCGGAAATATCAAATTCGGCGCTACATTGACGAGATAAGCTTTGTTGCAAAATATGGTTGAAAAGTTTGTGAAAAGAGCGGACGTATGCCGACGTGCAATATATGGACATTCACCCTTATCGTGAATAAAAGTTCACGTGAAAAGTGTTCCCTTTCCCTAAAATTGTTATCGCCAATGTTTGCGTTGTTGTTGTGTCAGTATACTATTTTCTATCTTTGTTCGCCATTTTTTTTTTTTTTTTGGTCACGGGAAATATTTCACGTGAACAAAATATTCGCCTTTTATTCCCGATACGTGTGATTATATTCGATTATTAATTCCCATATTTCTACTTTACATTGGTATCAATAAAACTGAATTTGTAAAATGTAAATTTTATCACGGAAAATGTAAATTATATCAAAGTTAATAATTAGTATTATTCCATTGGCTCTTTCGGCAGAGCCGTTTGCCGTTCACAGCTGCACTCCTCGGCTGCGCTAAGACTTTTGCAGATAGTCAGTAGCGGCTACTAGCCGCCTGCGAGACGATCGGCTTCGTGCATTGAATTCATATTAATATTAATTGACAAAAAACAACATGTCTAGTAACTATTTTTAAACTGACATTACATTTTGAAATTGCGTGGTTTGTTAGACAATAAAATTGCAAAAATTTTAGTTAAATGTGACAAAAAAAAAAAGAATATTAATAAATTAGGGAAATATTTTGTATCGAAGATATCAGTTAGTGAAGGGAGTTTTCAAAAGTTTATTTTTTATTTTTATTAAAGTTGTACAATCACAGTTTTGCGTGAACTTAAAAATGCAATAAGCTGCCCAATGAAAGTATGAAATAAAAATTTATCCCAGACAGCAATTTTTACTACGAAAACAAAAATTTTTTACGAGATTCGCTGTTTAATGATTTCTTCATTTTGTTGTCTGGTGGTGCACGTTTTATTTTATTTTATTCCCAAACTTTATCGACTTTTAAAACTACGGGTATTGTATACGAGTTAATAATATATAATATTGTTTATATTTTGTTATTAAAAAAATAAGTATACTTAAACACGTCTATAAAACTAACTAATACACAGAGAAAAAACTGCCTCATAGATTCAAGAAGATTTTCTCTCTGAACCGTTTTTAAGCAAAGCGGTATCCCAGCAGAAAGAAGCGAAGATTTTTTCATAGAGATTCCTTTTTGTTTTTATGTGGTAAATCTTATTAATTTTATCAAGAAGAAAACCACATAAAATCAAGAAGAAATCTTATTATTCACAACTTTTTTTACTCAATTTCCGTTATTTTTGGCACCAAAAAAAAAAAAACAATCCATGGAGCAAAACTTCTTGATTCTATTAGGTTTTCTTATAAATTGTAAACTATATCGATTTCTTATTGATTTTATTAGGTTGCCTTATTAATTTTTTTAAAAAGGGTTTCTTCTTGATTTTATTAGGCTATCTTATTGATTTTTTCAATAAGGTTTTCTTCTTGATTTTAGTAGGTTCCTATATGATTATGTGTAAAGCATCTTATTGATTATTTTAATAAGGAAATCTTCTTGATTTTATGAGGTGTCTTGTTATTTCGTTTCTATAAATAGACATACAGAAAATTTTTTTCATGATCTCTTTCATTTTTGTATAAGAATGTTTGCACAATCATTTCAATGGTTATTCAGGCTGCTTGTTAGCATATTGGTTAGAGTGCTTGTCTATCAGGTAGAAGTTTGCTGGCTCAATACTTGGTGAGTAAGTTAGTTAAGAATATAACATAATTTGTATGTATGCATGTATAAATAAATAACATCTACAACATACTGCATACATACATACATACATATGTATATGGTATAGAATTTAAATGAAAATACATAAATACAGAGAATAAAGACGCAATTTTTTTTAATTTTTATTGAAAAAAATCAATAAGATAACCTCATAAAAACTACAAGACATCTTCTTGATTTTTTCAAAAAGGTTTTCCCTATGAAATTAATAAGATTTCCTTATTGAAAAAACCCATAAAGATTTCTTATTAATTTTGTTCTATTTTATGAGGTATTTAGTAGACACTGTTTTCTCTGTGTAAAAACCCCATTTTTTCACTACATTTATCGTTATAAAATCACTTTACGAAGTGATCTAAAAAAAAACAAAGGTATTTTCATTCTCCATGGACTCCAACCAATCGTAATTGACACATGAAAACCCCTGAATAATATTTTTTCTTAACTTTTGTATCACAGTGTAATTAGCTATATCTCGAGGAGTAATAAAAACATTTTAAAAATAAATCTCTAGAATTGTAGTTAACGAAGACTCACTTTTTGAAAAGCAGAACCAAAAAAAAAACAAGTAAGAGTGCTATATTCGGCTGTGCCGAATCTTAATATCCCCTTTACCAACGTAAATTTAAAACTACTGTTTTTTTCATTTTTTTTAACAGCCTGAAAACAACTCACAAAAACAGTAAAAACGACTGAATTTTTCAATTGTTTTAGCTTACATAAATTTACTACCCAAAACTTTAAAAACAACTGCTTTTTCAATTATTTTAACTGACAAAAAATAACCTACCGAATCAATAGAAACTACTGTTTTCTTCATTTATTTTTACTACAATAAAGTTTCCATCTTTGGAGCTGTAATTTTCTTTCAGAAGCATAAAATATATTCAATTTATAAAGAAAAAGAAAAAAATTTTTAGACCTATTTAATTTTACATAACACAAAAAGTGTGAGTTTTCCAACCCTGGAGTCATAATTTTGGATTTTTTTGATTATTGATACCAATCTAGTTCTTTAAAAAATACATAAAATATGTTAAGTGAAAAAAGCAAAAACGAAATAAGGAAAAACTTAAGGTCAGATTTTGTAAATTCAAACGATTTTTTCGTTTTGAAATTTGTATGGAAAAAATATTTTTTGAAAAGAATTTTTGTTATTTTTCATACAAATTTGAAACGTTTAGAAACAAAATTTTTTACAAAATCTGCTTATTAGTTTCATTTAATTCCTTTAATATTACAAACTTCAGTAAAGTGAGACTTTGAATCGCGCACGAAAGGTAGGCTTTTTTGAAGTTTTTTTTCAGTTTAAACGATTTTTTCAGTTTTGTCGCTTTTTTCTCGTTTTGGCGATTTTTTTCTGTTTTTGGAGTTTTTTTTATTTTGGTGATTTTTTTCTGTTATTGGTATTTTCTTCATTTTGTAGATTTTTCTCTTTTGACGATTTTTTTTCATTTTTGCGATTTTTTTCTGTTTTTGGGTTATTTTTATTTAGGAGTTTTTTTCTTTTTTTTTCATTTTGGCGACTTTTTTCTGTTTTTTTGGGGCTTTTTTCGTTTTGGCGATTTTTTTTTATTTAAGCAATTTTTCCGGTTTTTCGCGATTTATTTTAGTCCTAGAAATTTTTTTTAATATGGTGATTTTTTTCTGTTTTTGGGTTTTTTTTCATTATGGCGTTTTTTTCCTGCTTTGAGGATTTTTTATTTAGGCGATTTTTTTCTCTTTATTGGGGTTTTTTCATTTTGGCGATTTTTTTTCATTTTGTCGTTTTTTTTCCTGTTTTGGGGTTTTTTTCATTTTCGCGATTTTTTAATGTTTTTTGGGGTATTTTTCGTTTTGGCGATTTTTTTTGTTTTTCGCGATTTTTTTCGGTTTGGCGATTTTATAATTCCTTGATTTTTTAGTTTTACCGTTTTTGAAAATTTCAAGAGTTTTGCTCTTACGGTTTCCAAGATACAGCAAGTTGTCAAAATTGCATAGTCAAAATTGCATTAACTGATGGAACACCCTTTAATTTAAATTTTTTGAAATTTTAGTGTTAATTTTTGTAGTCTGTATAAAAATACACTAACCTTACAAATTTCAAGTGTATATACATATAATTGTATGTATATTACATGGGATTTTAGAATTTTTCGTTGCTCGTTTTGGAACACCCTTTAATTTCCAATTCTCATGTATTTGTTGTTGTAGCGGCCAAAGGTCTACACACTGTGTCCAAATTTCAGGTCTGTAGGTCGTACGGTTCTCGAGAAAATACTAATATAGTTTTAGACATAGTTAATTTTACATAACACAAAAAGTTAAAGTTTTCCAACCCTGGAAACGTCTTTTTAATTTTTTTTTATATTTTTTTTAATTTAAAATACCAATTTTAGTCATACTGAAGTGTAAAATAAATTTATTTATTAAAAAAAATAAAAATTTGTTTTCGGTAGTTACTTTTATATGGCAAAATATAGTTTACGTTTTCCAGCTCTGCAATCGTCTGCCCGATTTTGCTGAATTTCAATACCAATCTAAGTTGGACCATTTCTGATACATCAGTCCAAGAACGAAGTCTCTAGCTTTTCTGGGAGCTTCGGAAAACCGATTTCACGTACGGACGGACGGACGGACGGACAGACGGACGGACGGACGGACAGATGGACATTGCTTATTCGTCATCGCTATTCATAAGGACCCAGAATATATATATTTTTTTGGTCGCAAATTAAAATTATGGAAATTACACACGGAATGACAAACCTATATATACCCTTTTCCATTTTTGGTAAAGGGTATAAAAAAATCGCCGTCATACCCAAACACAGTGGGCTACACGTATAACCATAGTCAACAAAAAAGTCTACTTTTTTTAGTTTTAGAATGCAATTTTTTTAATATTATGATGATTTGATGAAAAATGAAATCTACCACAGACGAGAAAAACTACACTTTAAAGGTAAAAGTTGGTTCTACAGCTATTTTTAACTAGATTAGCACCGACATCAGCTGTTTCTGGCTCTTTACTTCAAGACAAAACACATTAAAATAAAAGAGCAAATATAATAAGAGTTGAGTATTAGTTAAAAAAGTTAAAAGTTAATAAAAAACTAAAACAAACAAATAAAATAACTAATTAATTTCACTTTCACTGTTTATTGTTTCTTTTTAAGTTCTTAGCACTTATACTGTTAAGTTTTTTATTAATTATTTCTTTAAATCCCTTTTTGCTTTCAACGTTTTCTGCATACAAGTCAGCTGTTTTCAATGTTGTTGATGTTTTTATAAAAGATTACAACAAATCGATTACTGAAAACGTTATTTCTTCGCACGTATTTTAGAATCTGTGGACGTCGACCTGTCGAAAGTGAACGTTCGACGACGAAAATGTGAAGCGCGTATTATCGAATAGCCCTGATATTATTTCCCCCTAAATCGGTGCAGTTTTATTAAAAAAAAATACAAAAATTACATAGCGATAAGTTGTGTTTTAGGGGATGTGTCCGCCCCTCAAGGTTGCCTTCAAGCCCATTTCTTCAATGTAATTTGTTTACATATGACGTATCCTTTTAAAAAATCATTTTACAAGAATATTATATATGGCAATATTTTAGCTCTTCTAGTCAACAACATTAGCCACACAGAAAGTTTTTTGCTAAAATTAGTATTTTAGAAGATAATGAGATAATAGTACCAAAAATTATATATACCAAAATTATATTTATATGGAAATTATTTTACTAAGCATGTACAATAAGAGCTTATATCTATTAAATTATTTTATACATATATTACGTATAGTCAAAAGAAAACTAAAAAAATAAAAATTACATTGAATAAATGGGCTTGATGGCCAACCTTGAGGGGCGGACGCACCCCGTAAAATACAACTTATCGCTACATAAAACTGAACCGATTTGGGGGAGAGGATATAAGAAATAAAAAAAAAAATCCCCATACAACTAACGGCCACTCTAATGTACATATATATGTATACATATCGTTACCTTAATATAGAAAGGCCCTAGCTTATTATTTTTTGAAATCGAGATTTTTGCATTTCTTCTATCGAAATATACAAAAAACTCGAGTTCAAAAAAATTATGATTTAGGGCCTTTCTTTATTAAAGTAACGATATGTAGATTGGCAGCTTTTTTATAATGATGTGTGATTGAACTGCAAATAGATTAGATATTAGCATTTTACAGCAAACATTTGAACTTTGAACATTTTCTTAACTTGGGTAATATTAAAAAAAATAAATTTTATACGACTGCGCCAAAACTACCCGGCTTAACAAAAATCGTACAACAAATCTTAACATTATCTGTTCTTTCAGCTCTATACTTCTCCCAGGGCTAATAAATAGCTGCAATGCCCTGTTTATAGTAAGAGCTCTCTAGCTCCTTAAAATAGCTCCACCTCTTCATTGTTGGCAAATCTTACCATTGAGGCATTTTTTTAATGTTTGAAAATATAAAATAACCCGAGGGAGGTCAATCTGGCAAAAAAAAAAATATACGCGGTCTATGGAAAAGTGATCACCCACTGTTCATAAAGCATCTGGTGTTTCCTATTTTTGCTAACGACGCCCTGGCGACCGATATTAGGCTGTATAAGCTTCAGAACTGCATAGAGAAATTCTGTCGCAAATTCCGAGTCCACAAAGGAGTAGGGATAGATTAACAGTGAACTCTACACACACACAAAAATAAATAACATCTACAACATACTGCATACATATGTATATGGTATAGAATTTAAATGAAAATACATAAGTACAGAGAATAAAGACGGAATTTTTTTATTTTTTTTATTGAAAAAATCAATAAGATAACCTCATAAAAACTACAAGATTTCTTCTTGATTTTTTCAAAAAGGTTTTCTCTATGAAATTAATAAGATTGCCTTATTGAAAAAAAACCATAGAGATTTCTTATTAATTTTGTTCTATTTTATGAGGTATTTAGTAGGCACTGTTTTCTCTATGTACTAAAAACAAAAATTTAAGATGACAAAAATCTTTGAACAAATAAAAAACTAAAACCCCGTTCTTAAATTTACAGAACGTTAAATTAAAATAAAGCAAAGTAAAATATTTTTAATATCAATAAATAATGAATGAATTAAATTTAACGGGAAACACAGAACACTGCGACCGAAGTAGATCTATTTTATCCCTTGCTAGGTGCTAGAGCACCTCATCTAGAGCTATTAGCTTAAATTAGACGTGAAATAGCCATAACGCCATAGCCATAACCAAACCAAAATTCAATATTCTATGGTGAGAGTTATGGCGTTATGGCGAGTCTCTCACTCTCACCATAGAAACCAATTGAATTTTGGTTTGGTTATGGCTATGGCGTTATGGCTATGTCACGTCTAATTTAAGCTATTATTCTGATGAATCTCAAAATTGATAGTGGGTCTAGTGTTGGCAGCTCCCAATGCTACAATAGGTGCTTGCCCAATTGGTTATATCTTCTGTGGCATAACGCTTCACAGTCCTTCAGAATATGCTCTGGAGTTTCTGGTCTGTGAGGAAGCCTGTGAGCATTCTTAGATTGTTTGTACTCAGGGACATGAAAGTTTTGAAACGATTTTTGGCTAAACGTTCCAATCATTAGCTTTGCATGCCTCGATCCAGGGAGATGGAGCCATAAGTGTTCCCAATTACTCTTGATCTCCGCATATATATCTTCCCGGATTTTGTCCAATCCCAGCCCCCCTGCTGGCCATTTTGTCTGCATTTTCATTTCTTATCACCACTGTGTGTCCCGGAACAATGCAGAGTGTGACCTTATGCATTCTACTTAGCTGATTTAGCTTAATGAGACATTCAAAAGCTAACTTAGAGGTAAAATCATATGAGCTGAGTGCTTTGACGGCACCCTAACTATCCGAGGAGATGGCTATTTCTCTACCTCGGTAGTCCCTGTCAAGATTAAATTGTTCGCATCTCTCAATTGCATAAACTTCCGATTGAAAAATTGTAGGAGCTTTTCCCAAGGACTTGTGGTAGTTAATCCTTGGTCCTACGACTCCCACACCAGAACCTGCCGGCGTTCTGAGGCCATTAGTGTTCTATCTGATGGTGTTCTATCTAATGGCGTTCTGAGGCCATTAGTGTTCTATCTGATGGTGTCAGTTCCAAAAAAATATCGGATATCGGGGTGCTATTTCTACCCATTGCCTTCTATTGGCCAGAACAGTTTCAAACCGCTTGTCTTGCCAAGGATGATTGCTCCCATTGGCTAACTAAGCAGTCCCTGTATGTATTTTTTCCCGTGATGCTGATTACTTTTTGTCTGGCAGCAGTCTCTATCACAATCGTCAGAGGTGTGAATTCAACGAGGACTTCCATAGCCGCCGTAGTGCACTTAAGTGGATAGGTAATTTGATAACATTACTGTTTAAACGACCTCTTCTCCACAGGAAGTAATATATATCTCTATATAAAATTTAAATATTATTTGGGGCATGTTGCCGCCTAGGTTGGAGCTTACTTTCCGCAGCAGTTGCGGTAGTATTTCGCCAATAACTCGTCAAGTGTTTGATTTGCAGGTGTTCAATTGGCTATGGTTTATCGGAGTCGACGAGTAACTTTATATAACCCCAAAGAAAATAATCCAGTCTTGGTGACCAATTAACAGAACCATTACGAGAAATTATTCGTTCATCAGAAGTTTCTTGGTGTAAATTAATTGTAGAGTGCGCTGTGTGGCATGTGGCGCCACTGAAGTACGAAAAAACTTGTAATCACTTTTTTATATCGTTTAACTCTCATATAGGCCAAAGACCCCGCCGGATGTAGTGGTTTTTCGACAAAAGCTCCTGTGGTTCTACTCTGTAATTCGAAACGAAAGAAAATTCTTTCGAATTTGTATGTTAATTACATGTAAACTCGAAAGCATTTTCTTTCGTTTCGAATTACCCCCTGAATTATCTTCACTCTAAATGCGAAAATTTTGTTTTAACTAAAAATTATCTTTATCACTGAATAAAATTTTATATGGAGAATTAAAATCAAGTTTCACGAACAGAAACATTATTTTGATAGAAAATATGAGCAACTTGCAAGTCTATCTATGATAAGAAGGAAAATCAAACTAAACTTAGGCTGCCCAAAGAAGCACCAGAGTGCCGAACATCAATCGGCTTCTTATACAAATGAATACCGTACCACAAAACATACAGAAGTGACACGAGACGGAAGATTTTTGTGTTTTTATACCTATCTCGCTCTCCCCGGAATTTTGGCGTTGATTTTGCTTTGATTTTGCCTTCTAGCGCAACAAAATTTTAGCTTGTTTTGTGATTATGCTTTGTGCTTTTATTCATGTGTTAATTGGTAAGTAAAAGGGTGAAAAATTTTTTAATTTTATGAATTTGTGTTTAATATTGGATATATTTTCAGTTTATTTTCAGGAAACCATTCTTTGGCTCAATATTTAATGTAAGTATAATTCTCAGTTGGAAAATTACAAGAAATATATGTATTTATTAATATTTTGCTTTCAGAAACTTGGCAAACTTTTTTCTGGGAAATTGGCAAACTTTTCGGCTTTCAATCCCGAAAATGTCAAGGACTTGAATCAGGAAACACTGTTCAATCAACACTTCTTAGTGTGTGCATTGCAAGAACTGGGCTCTATGGTATTAGGATTAGGCACAACACCTCAAAACCTTCTGGCTGATCAATCTCTGCATGCCATTGATACGACTTGTGCTGTATTGGTGCATCCAAGTGCAGCAGCCCAAGACTGTGCCAAGTCTAATAACACCACTTATCGATAGCTTTGTTGATACCCTCGAGCAAATGCGGTCTTCACCGGAGTCCATATCAGGTTACAGTTGCGCTTTGGCAGCAACATATCAAGGGTAAAATTGTATTTAATGCGACACGAGTAGCATGTCGCTAAATCGTACCCAAGCCGGTTGGTTGTTAATTGGATCCATAATGACTGGGATCTCCCATAAGTGAAGGGACTATTACCCAAATTGTTGCTGTTGTGGCGCCACTCTTTTCCTAGTTCCAGCAAAGAATTGGAGTCAGAAAAGGCTCACGGCGCCTCATTTACATGGCAAGTTACGAATGCCGAGCAGGGACCGGATTCCACAACGATGAATTTTGAAGTGTTCACCAATTCCAGTGTACACTTGTTGCTTTGTGCATCCTCAACGGTGAGAATGAATAATTTTGAGTTATAGTGAACACTAGCGTCAAAATTTATCACTGCAAAAAGTATGCTGAATTGTGAACACTGAAATTGGTGAACATTTCAAAACTCATCGTTGCGGAATCTGGCCCTAGGAGTCTAGGAACAAAATATTGTAACCACACGTTATTAAGTAAATTAAAGATTTTGTTAAATTCGTTTTAAATAATCGATTTGTTTTTTTATTTTTGGAACAACTTCAAATTTAGTTAATATAAAATTGGGGTTGTTTTCCCTCTATACTTGTTCCATTAAGTTACAGTTTGTAAGGCGGGCAATTGCTCCCCATATATTATCGAGAACGGCAGGTTCCTATTCATTGGCAATGTCCTGAGACAATGCCATCAAAATATAGATATATGCTCTGCAATTGAAAAATATAAATTGTTTTTTTAGTTATTGTGTGTAAATTTATTTAATAAAAAAATTAATACTTACTCGAATGATTTTCCCTCGGAACAAAAAACCAATTCACCCAATACGAAAACAGTATTTTGACGAGCAGAATGTATCCAAATAGTTTCCGGTGAACATTCGGCCAAAGCTCTATATACAAAGGCCCTTTGTAAATCCAGTTTCTCATCCTTCTTAGTTTTTTGCTGCAAGTATATTTAAAACCCGCAAGTGCTAATTATTATAAATATAAATTTACATGAATTTTTGCTTAATTACCTGTCCCAATAATCGCAGCAAATTACCAGCACCTTCGTATTCACTTTCGTCGTCATTGCCGCCAGCAGGCTCATCAAAATTGCATCATTCAATTTTCACCCGGCAGGGAATTGTGTTTCAAAATATAAGAGAAACTTTCAAGTGCAGCAAGCACAAGGGAAACCTTTTTATCGTCACGCACAATTTGATCCAATTTAGGAATTAGTATGGTAATGGCATTTCCAACACCTTGTACATATGTATATATTGTATTGTATTCCATTCTCCTTGTACAAGGCAATGAATGTTTTGTGGCACTGCTGAATGTCAACAAGGCATCGATATAAACTATACAAACATCTTCCTGAGGATAATCAATCATTTGTAGACAATATTGTAAGACTCGCCAATATATGGAACAAATGCAACTCCGGCAGGTTGAGCGAATTCCTTAATGGCCAATACAGACTCCTCGTTCTCACCCAGATGAAGTTTTCTGCACTATAGCCAGCAATATTGCCATTGAAAGATGCCGGAAACACTTAATGAACACTCGCAACCTTTTATTTCACCTTTTCTTTTTGCTTAAACACATAAAAATGATTAAATTTAAATTTTTTAAAACTTTTCTAATCATTTTTGCTTTTTCACATTCTTATAATTTTCGTTTTCAGTTTGTTTATTTCCATACTTTCTTAATAACAAATGCACTATAGTTGTCTCTTTTTCCCACGAATTTTAAAAACCTGATCCTAGCTTTTTTGACCTGTCACTTTCTTCACTTCTGTGTATTCTGTGACCGTACGCGAATACATTTCTCTCGTGTTTCTCTCGGTGGCCAGCTCTGAACTAAACAATAACAGCTATCAGCTGTTAAATCGGTTGTCAAATAAAGCAGTGTTGCCAACTCAAAATTATAAACCTAAACCTAACCTAACAGTCTTTAATATTTGATTAAATAATCAATAAATATCATTGGTTTCAAACTCACAAAAAGTGATTCGATTTGGGTTTTTTCGGTTCTTTACCCCCGTCATTAGTAAGGACGCAAATCGGGGCTGCACTGTACTTTTATGTTGTTCCCTTTTTCCAAGTTGATATCTTTTTTTTTATAAAAACAACACAAATCACTTTATTTTGTAATTCATTGAACCAAAGAGATCTAGTTAACAAGATTTTATTTTAAACAAAACTATTTTTTATTTTTATTTAATAATGCGTGGCCACTGTTTCGTTCATTTTCCACAGTATATGTTTTCCTCATATTTTTTTTTTATTTTTTGTGTTATAAAGTATCAACATCTATCGAGAACCTACGCATTATATGTTTGTTGAACTGTTGCAACATTTAAAACACCTTTTTTGCTTTTAATAGACAAATGTACACATTTACTAACAAGATATACATATCTCACTTTAGCTGCATTAAATATTTTGTGTCTTATTTTTCTAGATTTTGTCAACTGTTTTGATTATTATTTTTTTTTTTGCTTTTCGTTTTATGGATCTATTTTTCCTACCGCAATTTTAGTTTGCTTTTAGATACGTATGTAAGTATGTATATAAAATCTTTTAGGTTCAATGACTAAAATGTTAATAGAAATGCCTATATTTTATGTAGGTTTGCTTACGTTTCATTTTGTGGTAGAGCTTGTTATTTCAGCGAAACTTGTATTTATTTGTTTTTAGATCAACCATAAAGAATGTCTCAAGTTAAATAAGAAATTGTTGGAAACTAGCAAACGCTGCAACGGCTTAAGAGAAAGTTATGCATTTTAAAAGCTCCTCATGAAAATCGTAGATAACAACACTGTCAATTCCAGAGTTAAATTTAATGCAGCCGTTAAGAAACAAACGGTAGGTAGCCCTGCTACCCCTTACTTGCTGGAATTTCGAAAAAAAAAAATACTAAAAGGTATTCGAGTAGAGAACTTCAACCATTCCCCGAAGTTACTCTTTTTCTATATCTTTATCTAGGATACAAAAATACGTTATCGAGACAGAAAACGAAGCCGAAGGAAAAAAGGCGCCGGCGGTGGTGGCGGCGGCTGAGCACAGAATGAACCAGCGGCGGCTAAAAATGGGGCAAATCACGGCATTCGATACGACTCGTACTTTAAAAATATTTCCGTATAAACTCTATTGAAATATTTTTAAATTACGAATCGTATCGAATGCCGTGATTTGCCCCCAGATTAATTTTGATTTGATGACTACAAATATGCATTTGCATGAAAGTATTAGCCATGGTTATAGGTAAAAACTTGTTGCAACAATAATAATTTGTTTAAAATATTAAGGCAAAACGTTTAGGACTACAGAAATTGTTTATTATACGCAAACTAAACTGTATAATAAGAATTTAAATTTTTTTTTTCTTTTTTTTCTGCTAACTTATATTGTGAAGTAAATACATTCAATATTTGAACCCCTTGTTTATTTTATCAAGCCGTTACAATTTCTGTGTAAACTCCCACTACTGAAATTAAATTAAAATCTAACCAAACCTTTAAAAATTATGTAAATTTTTTTTTGTTTTACGATTACAATATTGATTTTTTTTTTCATCCAAACAAACTACCCTGCAGAAAACTTGGTGACAATTGAACCAAGCGTATTCGTCGTAAGACTCGAGAAAATGCTAGTGTTACAAAAAATAGGGCGTAGTGGTGAAAAGAAGATATATCGTGTACATGGTTACATATTCACCATTTTCGTGATGTATCTAATATACTGAAAAATGCCAATATATCGATTTCAAAAAAAAAAAAAAAAAAAAAAAATAATGAGTTAGGTGGTTTCTATATTAAAGTAACTATGTTGTTTAATATTTTCTATACGCAGCATTGCGATAACGCTAATGCAAATTTATCAGAAATTCTAGTTCTAGTATTGTAGCTGAGTCCAGGACCTATCAAATAATATAAATATATATTTTTTTTCTTTGGATTTTCTCTACATTGGAAGCTGAAAGAGCTGGGATTTAAAAATAAATATATTTTAGAAAGCGGGATGTGTAATATGCACATATACAGTTTCGTATGTACTTAAGATACACAGTTTTCACAGTTTCTAACATTAGAAAATGTTAATACAGGTAGAGCAAATATAAAGTTTTTTGAAGAACTCCTGAAAACTCGAACTTCAAGAAATTGTGAGTATGCACGTTTTTAGAGGACCACTTGAACATTAATCCGACAGCATTGACTTCAAAAAGTGCGTATCCTTCAGAAAATGCCAAGTTGAAAACTTGACAATACGAGTATCTAGTTCAAATTCATGCTTTTCAGAAATAGATTCATGGGCAATAACAAAGGAGGAGCATTACTTTTTTCCGTCTGGGTTGCCTCATTTACTGGAAAAGTCCTTTAGAAATGCATTATAGCTTAACAGAGCTCTGTTAAGGCACAAGGTTCGTGTTAAGGCTTATAAATCTATTCAAGCACAAACTTGAAATTACGCCGATTCCGACAGAAAATAATGCAGTGATAATTTTAAAACTCTTCATGACATGTTAATAACGAGAATTGTATTCTACAAATTAGCTGAACTACGAAGCACACAGAGATTTGGATAGTTAAGCAATAACTGCACTTAAAAACTATTTGGATTGAATTTGTATCAGTTACATTTTAATAAAAATCTAATGAGAGATTGAAAATTTCAAAGCGGGATGTGTGGTCAGGTTACCCGTAACTGAATTCCGTAGCACCATAAAGGTTTCAAAAGTATATTAAAAGTTTACAATCTAGACTGAGGATTGAATTTCTACTAACTAGTTAATCACCCAATGTATCTGAGTTAATTTAAGCTTCATTTGTGTTCGCTAGAGTCAATGTGGTGTTTCCATGTAAGGCGTCGATCAAGGTGTATATTGAGGAACAAGTTGGGAACCAGTATCGCTTTCTTCATAGGGTAAATGTTATCTGAACACATTTTTGTTCGTTTGCTTTTATTCTCCATTAGTTCATCCATAGTTCAATAGGGCACTATTACGAATATACATATGTACTACGAATATTTTTTTTTTGTTTAGTATGTCTATATAAGAAAGACTCCGCTAGGGCATGTATTATGTACTACGAATATTTTTTACTTTTTTTTGTTTAGTATATATATAAGAAAGACTTGGCTGGGAAAGACAATAAATCGATATAAATGGACCGTCAAGTCACTCTGGACTTGTGTGTTTGTACTTTTGAAATATGAGTGCCTCTGTGGTCGAGTGGGTAGTGTGCAAGCCTGTTATGCACGAGGTTGTCAGTTCGAGTCCCAAAAAATATCTGCTCAAAAATAAATTATAATTGAATTTGTAACAATAAAAACAAAAATCATAAATTTTCATTGTTACAGTTAAGTGTCGGAATGACATTTTTAAATAATTATATTATTCTACAGCGAATAGGTCCCTGTAGGATAGTTCAGTGACAAGTCAAAAGGCGTATACAAAGTATCAATTAACTCCATCTTAGGGCATCCCCATGTAAAAGTGACTGGTCCGCTTCATAGGAAGTGTTAGAACTCGGACTGATCCCTATCACTTAAAGACCGATCACGTGACTAGTCTTGTGTCAGTTCCATTTCCTGCAGGGTACATACTCGCAACATTTAGCTAGAAATGCATTAAATGGTTGGATTTTTTAAAGGCTTTATTTAAATCGCTAAGCGGCTGACTTCTGACTTAATTTTTTTCCTGGTATTGTGCAAAGTTTTTAAACAACATTTTCTTTGTTGTTAGTTTTAGATTGTTCATGGATTTTGTGCACTAAATCAGTATGTAATATGTATGTGTATGTATGAATTAAAAAATTTTTATTTAGTAGTAAATAAAAACGAAACAATAATTGCATTTATTACGTAGAGTACTGAAGTGAAATGCTTGTGTTAAGGCAGAATAAAAAAGTCTTGCAATTGTCTTTAGTAAACATGTAACATTTTTAGTAGCGGTGATCACACTTTGTAGTAAATTAGCAAAAATTATATATGTACGCCACGACCGTATTATGTATGTATATTCCATTATTATACTCGTATGCTAACAAGTATTAATTTAAAAAAAATAACAACAAATCCGACTGCGACCAACTTTGAACCGCTAAATATCCTAAATTACACCGTGTGACAAATTTTTATGAAATCGAAATACTTGGGAGGTGTTACTATTTTTCTAGTAGGCATTGTCAAGCATAACAATAATATGTATTTTAGATTTCCAAAATACCTCCAAAATATTGAGTTACGGGTAAAAAACCGGTTTTTCGTACCCTTAGGCACTTATCAATAATTATTATAATTTATAAACGGATTCGTATGTGAAAAATTTGGTTCTGAAGGAAAAAAGTTTGGCGACCACTTCTGTACCAATTTTGTACTCTGTGTTAATATACTTCTATTAAATTGTATTTTCATCATCCTGGAAGCTTAAATACACAGAAAGCGTATAAATAGAACGCGAAATACATCATACAGGTAGTTTTTTTTTTAACACGAAGTTTTCTAATAAAATGTTTAATAACTCAGTCAATTTCTAAGGATTTTTTTTAAAACAAACCTCCGAATTACTCTTATTCAATTATGTATATATTATAAATAAAGTTATGAACAGTATGGTTCTGGTACAAAAATAGTGCCTAAGAACGAGCTCAAAGTATAAAAGTGTCAAAAATAACCGAAAAAATTATATTTGGAGAAAAATTACACATATGTATATGTACATATATCTTAAATTTACTTAAACAAGATATATGTACATGGTTCAAAAGGTCTTAGCCTCTTCTTTCTAAACCTGTTTATAAATTTTAAATCGGTTGATATTTAACTTAGAGGTTGATAAGTTCCTACAGGTACGAAAAACCGATTTTTTACCCGGAACTCAAGATTTTTGGGGGTGTTGGGAACAGGGAAGGAAAATGACACCTTTTGGATTTTGTACCAACTGTGAAAACAAAATGTACTTTTTGAACCATGACGGTACCATTTTTTTAATATTTATTAATAAGAGCGGAAACGTAAAAAAATGTGTAAAAATTCAGAAGTAAACAATAAAAAACAGAAACTTAACAAAAATGTGTATAAAAATTCAGTACAAAAAATTTAAAATAACGTAAAAAAATAATAAATATTACATTCATAAGGGTACATTCGTTGATTAGACTTTTTAGAGATCGGTTATTCTAAATAAAATACACAAAAAAATTAAAGACAACATAGGCAAAATTAATGTTACCATATCATCGGTTGGTTTCTGGTTTGCTGCAGATATAATGTATTTTGTATCAGTGTACGAAAATAAACTGTACATTATTTAATGTATTATACAAAGGGTAAGATATGACAACTTTCTACTTTGTGTATGTTTACATGTACTCTACGCGATTAGAATCACAATGATTTTTCAACTCAAGTAAAATACTTTATAAAGCACTCTGCTGGACGGTCATAGCATGTAAATTAAAATTGTTGTGTACTTCTATGTGCAAATAAATTATATTTTAGAGTTCTTTGCGAAAGTGTTAGTGCTTCATAAGCAAACCCTGTAAAGATATGTACATCCATTCATGCATGCATGTATGAATGGATGTTCATATAAAGATGTGAAATTTAAAAAAAAATTGGTTTTCGGTGGGAGGAAAGTAACTAAGAGAGAAAATTATTGAGAGTATAAGGCAACACATCATCGGTTGGTTTCTGGTTTGCTGCAAATAGAATGTATTTTGAATATACCGTGCCGCAAACCAATAGCCAACCGACGACAAAACATCAGTGTTGCCGAATTCTGCGATATTATCTATACATGGAACAAACCAATTTTTCCACAACTATATTTGAATAACAAAATATATATGTATGTAATTTTAATATAATTTTGCTTCGAATTATTCAGTGGAAAGAATATTATAGTTTACACTTTTGATAATCACGTTGCATACATAAATATTTTGACACATTTCGTGTTATATTAAAAAATTATATAAAAAGTATTTTGTTTGTCTTTATATATCACACCCTAAATCATAAAGAGTCAGATGCTGAGTAGTTGCAAACAACTGTTGATACTGTACAAATGACGCAAGCATGTGACATAAAAACAAGCATAACGATATTTTATATTCTTCAAGAAGACTGTATTGCAAAAGAAATTGTTGAGGTCGTTATAGATTTCTTCAACTAACTGGTTTATAAAAAAGAAAAGGCACTTCTATAATTTTGAGTTGTGACTCTTTATGATTTAGTGTGCGATATATTAAATACATGTAAATCATAAATTATATGTTTCGTTGAATTAGTAAAATCAAACACTTAAGTATGGAACTAAACGTGTGGCAAACCTTTAACTGATGGCATAAAATCTTCCACAGGCTCATCAAAATTTCATAAATGGCACTTTATAAGATATGACATTTTAATGCCTTTCGATAGAGAAAGAGATTGCCCTAAATATTTGTTTTAATTAGAAACTCTACATGTCGAAAAAACTTGACGTATTAGGTTAATTTCTTAACCAATTTATAGAAAATGTTAACAGTATTTTGTCTCTCCTGTAAAATTTTATTGAAGTGAGTTAGCAGGTTTGCACTCTAAGACGACGATATCTTACGATAATCGTTTATTGTAACCATTATTTGAATTAATCAATTTTAAGGTTAAATATAACCTTTTTGTCATTTCTCCTATAATTGTTATGTCCCTGGTTATAACTTTTTATTTTTATTACTAAAATAATATTGCCCGCAAGATAGATCATTGGGAGAATTACGTCCAAATAAAGTTATATGTACATGTATGGAAGCATTTATGTATTTAAATAATTGTTTGTCTTATACATATATGTAGATTGAATTTCAAAACTCGCTACATGCAAGGTTAAAAAACGTTTAGTCCTTATTTACACTAAGCAAGTCTTATTGCTAATCTGATTAGTTTGTCGGTGAGAGATACGAGGGGAACATATAAGTTTATTTTCCCCTCGTCTCTCTTTCCTAAAGAACTAATCAGCTTAGCAATAAGACTTGCTGAGTGTAAATTAGGACTTAATAAAGCAAGTCGTGTCATTTACAGTTATGTATATTCGTTATTTTGTTGGATAGGCACATACATACATAGTAAATTTTTGCAAAAAAATATTTTACTTAAACCAGATACATATATGTATAGCAGCACTACTTAGCAACGGAAAGTACGACAACTACACAAAGCAAAAACAAGAGTTACACATTAGGCTGGTTATGGTGCAAGGGACGAGTTTTGTTCTGTTCCACGTAAGCAAGAAGTTTTTTTCTCACTAGACAATGCAAAAAAAGAGTTTTGGAACTCCCTCCAAAGTTTAATGTAATTTTCAGTAATCATTGAGCAATTTGCTTGTTATTTGTCAGAAGTTACTGCTACGGTGATTTATTTATGTACATGCAAGTAATGTACATACTTATGTACATATGTATTTAGGAATAGAGCGCCGTAAATAAAATTACAAAAAATTTTGTTTGCGTAATATCTAAAATTTGGATTAGTTTTATCCCTGTAAAATGAATTACTATTCCGGCAACACTGAATAGAATACAAGATTAAACCAACCCAAGAACATTGCAGACGGACGACGCCATGCACTCTTTATACTTATCTATTGATAATTTTAAGCCAGGATTGCCAACTCGTACAAATGTAATGTAAAACCGTTCTTCTTGTATTAAGTTTGGCAATAAAGTGTGGATAAAAATTTCTAAAATTTTTTAAACTGTTTACATATGTATGTACATATGTACGTAGAAAACAAAAGAATATTGTTTTTGTTGTATTTATCCTTTCTTGAATTTTAGCGGTAATTGCGGAATTTAATGTTATGGATTTGCAAATTGTCGCCAATGTATTCCAACGAGCTTTATTTTACTACATTTTATAGTTAGGAAGTAAAGAAAACTACTCGTAACCAATTTTGCCATTGAAAATTTCAAATTACACACACACAAATGCGATAAGCAAAGGTATTTTTAAGCAATTTGAAGTTAAAAATCAGGCAATATTATGGTTTCTGAAGTGTTTATTTCAAAATTAAATTTCAATTTTATTCGGCAGTCTTAGAAGTTAATAAATCACAATGTTATAATATTTTACCTAAAAGTATTGCAATATTTAACCTAATAATAAAATAAAAATAGCACAGACTTCAGTTAAAATTTACACGAAAATCTCTTTCATATAAATATTAAAATTCATTGAAATGCTTTTATTTAATTTGGTAAAAGTTTAATAAAAAAGTTAAAATGATATTTTTGCTTGTTTTGTTGACTAAACAATGCATTTTTTAGCTTGTTTTATATATTAAAAGTTATATGTTTTACACAAATACATACATTTGTATATATACATACATATGTATATGTAAACATATGTAAATTAAAGCTAATCAATAAATAAAAATATTTTGTTACCCCTCTGAAACTAAAGATCGATATTTTTTAAAGAGGATTCCCAAAACAATTAAGGGATCTAGAGATAACCGTTCACGTATGTATAGGACCGTGTCTAAAATAGGTAAATTTTTATATATTTTTTTTGGAATACTTACGTATTTTTTCGCAAGGCAAATAATTAAAAAAAGATACTTCATCTGATTGATTTTTCAAGCCGCGTTCAATGGTGCATTTAACTTTACTGTTCGTACCATCAGCAATATATTATTCCATTAAAACTACGATTTTTTAAGCATCGTTATATCCTGTGCTACTTACATATATTAATATAAATTCTATAATTTCTTGAACTATTACTTGACTCATTTGAGTCATTGTTAACTTATTGCTGTTAAAAGTTTTCCCAAAAAATTCCCTCAAGACCTTCCAACAGAAATAAGTTAACAATGACTCAAGTAGTTTGGCGTTTTTTAATATTTTTTTATAACGATGTGCGCTAGGCTGTGTAAAATTTCATTTTTGCAAAATTACAAAAAAAAAGTTGTAATCCTAATATACATACATATTTCAATATTTGGAACTTAAATGCATTGTTTTTTGTTGTAATAAAATACCTAAAACACTCTAAGGAACATATTTATATGTATATGTAAATATATACTATATACATACACACAAACATGGCTTTAAGGTATAGCTTTCAATTATTTATGTATTTAAAATAAACATTTTAAAAATTTTCGATGGAAAATAGTGGTTACAAATCCTTTTCGTTACCTGTTAAGAACACACACGCATTATTATAAAAAAGAAACCTTAAAACGTTGGAAAATCCCAGAGCCCATTGTAAATGCATAAAATTTAAGTACCCAATTACTCGTAAAATCAAAGAGTATAATGGTAAAGAAAACATTCGACTTACAATTTATATTGAAAAAACAAAAATAAATTTTCATATTTCATTGTTGTTTTCAATACAAATTGTAAGTCGAAAGTTTTATTTCGCAGTTCGGAAATAGGCCATATAGACAAAAAAGTAGGATTAATTCTAGTCTTCCCTTTTTTTTACGGAACTTAGCAAGAAAAGTGGGATAAAATCACCTTACTAAAGATTGGCAGTCCTGTAGTTAAAAAAAAAAATATGTATATATGAAGTGCACAGTGGGCAGTTAAAAACAAAAAATAAGTGTGAAATTGTACGGATAACTTAAGACTTTTCGTGTTTTTAATAAATACATACATACATACGCACATATTTTTGGAAATTGGAAATTGTTGCAATCAAAGATATGCCGTAGATTCTTAAAATTAGAGAATTTGTTTTCAAAAGGTAGATTTTGAAAATAATATAATATCAGAAAGTTGAAACTAATGACATTTTGGGGTTTCAAGTTCTTATTCAAAAGTAGAAATTGATAATATGCCTGAATTATATGTTCATAATTCGTATACCCGACACATGTAAGCAAACGATTTTAAACAATACAGTGTTTAATATCAGTTGTGGCTATCTTGGTAATATGTATACATACATATGTATGTATGTATGTATCTACTTAAAAGTATTAATAGCATTGACGATATGCTTCAAAATATTTATATAGGCAACGAGTTAGAAGATTTGCAGTATGAAGGTGTGTGAATTCAGTCGGCTATTATTGTTATAAATTAAAAATATTTATTAATCATATGAGTGAAGGTGGATTAATAAGCAAACCGTAAAATTCATTAAAATTAAAAGTCTTATATATTTTTTTATATTTTTATATTTATATTTTTAAATGTTTTTAGCATTTTTTAGCATTCACAAATTTAGACAATAATTAAAAAAATTTAATTTTTCGCTTTCAAAATTTATGGAGAAAAATTATAATTTGTTCCACTGTGATGTTTTCCCAGTTTTTTTGCTTGTTTTTTTTCCTTATATTTTTCAGCCAATAGCAATGCATTAGGGATGTAACGAATGTTCGCATTCGCTTTCGCATTCGCAAATTATTCGCTTACTTTTGCTATTTGCATTCGCTAAAATGTATGCGAATATTTCAAGCGAATACTGGCGACAAAAAATTGTATTTCTTTTATGAAAATAGTTGGCGCTTAACAAACGTCAAAAAAAACACAACTACTTTTGCAAGATTGTTTTTGGAAAAATTTATTCCAAGTTTTTTTAAATTTATTTTGACAGCATTTCACATGAAATGTTGAATAGAGTACCAGGCTTTAGAGCCAAAGTAGGAATGGGTTGATTCCCTAATATTATGTAAACTTATTATTAATTATTATACATACGTACTCTTATATAAATTTATTTGCATGTGATATTTTAACGAATTGTAATATTTGCATTCGCTTTCGCATTCGCATTTGCTTTCGCAAAAATTAAAATGTATTATTCGCTTTCGCATTTGCATTCGCTAAACTGGTATTCGTTACATCCCTACAATGCATTATGCGTCAACAAGTACCGTAATCCTTTAATAGATGCATACATACATACATATCTGTATCATACCTGATCGATGCTAGCCAGTGCTGTCAGATTGATTTTTAGCCACAGCGCTGACACATTTGTCGTTTATCGTCAATATTATACAACATTAAATATTAGCTACACAACATTTTTTATTTAAAACATAATTTTATATATTTTTAGGTTTTTAGAAAAATGTGGTTCATTTTAGGAAATATTCGTTAATTTTAGGGTACGAAATGCTTCGTAGATATGTAGTAGATGTGATATTTCTTTATTTTACGAAATATTTGTTGTCTGCAAACAAAATTTTGCATTTCAAATTTTTTTTCGTAAATTTAAGAAACACAATGTTAATAATACAAAATAAATTAGTGAATCATGAAAAGCAAGTTTGTGTTATATGCGAAATTTTGTATAAAATTTAAATACGTGGAATATAAAAATCTTAAAAAAATTTATATATTCTTGGAAAATAGTTTATTAATCTTTAATTCCTAGATGTGAAGGTTGTAATAATTATGAAAATAAAAAGATAACTTAAGGGAAGTTGTTACAGCCTCTGCATTCCTCATACATCACATACATACACATACATACATGAATATTTTGCAATGAAAGTCACGAATCAAACTGGCAACACAATTGGGACGAATACGAAGTTTTCATTGCGAACGTTTGTCATGGAAAATAAAATATATTTGTTCATATTAAAATTAACACAACGCCTCCATAAAACGAAATTTGTAGAGCGTGACGAGCTCTGCGATAGATTTATTTATATTTTGTACTCCGACGAACTATGAAATACAAATTTTCTCTCTGTCTGCCTTTGCAAATGCTTCAAACAACTTTATAAATTATAACAGCTGAATTCGTTGAGTAAATTCGTCGTTGTTGTGTTTCACACGACGAATTTACGCAGCAAACTCTGCGTGGACGAAATTCGTCGTTCGTACCAGTTGTGTTCCTAGCATGAACTAAAAACAAATTTTTTATTACAATAATTTTTTATACAATAACAGGAAAATAAATTGGGGATATAATAAAAAGTAAAACAAAACAACAGTTTTTATTATATGTTTAAATTGTATTTTGTAAAATTCACGAAACTTGTGTAGGTTTAGGAATAATTTTGTACTGTAAACAAAATGATAACAAAACAAAATTTATTTATTTCACGAAATTTCCAATTTAGTGAGAATGTTTTATTTCTTCCTAAATTCAATGAAATAAACGAAAAATGTGGTACTATATACGAAAATAATTGTAGGAAATCGTTTTTGTAACTTAACGACATTCGTAAATTTATGAAACTTGTTAAGGCCGTGATACACTATCATACAAAGTCGTGCGATCTACGAATAAATACAACCCTGATATGATGGAATTTATAAAATATTTCAAAAGACAATAACAATTCTTCACACAAGGGTTGTACTTTTTTTCGTAGATCGCACGACTTTGTATGATAGTGAGAAATGGCCTTTATCCTGCAAAGCTACAAATATTTTAGTAAAATTTAAAAATGTTTAGTTTATTGTACAAAAATTAAATTACGAAAAAGTGTTTCGTATTTTTAAGCATGGAATATTTTGGAGTGTATTTCATTTATAAAACAGACATACATACAAACATACTGGAGTATAAAACATACTAAAAATGAATTACATCAATATGAATCTTATTTTCAGTTATTTATATCCTTATCGTGATGCATAAGGCTATTGATGCATCATTATCCAAAATGCTAGTTCCAAATTAATAAAAGGAAGTTTTCCCCACTATGTTTTATAAAAACCACACTTTAGATATAGAAAACAAATCTCTTTTCATTAATTATTTTATGTTGTAGAAAACCTTCCTTGTGTAAAATTTGCCATGTTTTTAACATTAATCTACATTGTTTAAATTGCATATGTGTGTTTAGCTTAAATAATCGCAAATGAGTTGGAATATATAAATGAACAAAAGGCTCGTCAAAATTATTATTTTAAAACAAAGCTTTTGGCGATTTTAGAGACAAATCGTTACATCCGACAGCACTGGCGGTGGTCATGCTCTCAATTTTCTATAATTGGGACAGTGCTATCAACTTTTAAATTTCGAAAAGCACTGCAACTATGAAAAGCACTTAATTTATATAAACAGATGTACTCAATGTAATTGGGCCTTATTTCGAGTGTCGTATTACGACTTCGGCTACGACGATTTTGTAGTAGACTAAAGAACATTGCAAGATTTTTTCTTTAATCTATTACGAAATCTTCGTAGTCGTAGTCGAAATACGATACTCGTTATCAGGCCCAATATGTTTAACTTTTATGAAACCCACTCATATATTAAAAAAATCAAATATTAAGGAACATGTATATAGCAAAGATAAAAGAGATCGAACATAACAAGGTTTCATTTCATAAAAATATCACAGTCCCTATTTGAAAAAAGAACTTATTTAACAAAAAAACTGATATAAAAAAATTATAAAAAATAGAAAAATGTCAATTACAATAAGTAAAAAATAAGTTTAAAGTACTAAAGAGGTATCGATATCATCGTTTCTCCGACAAAATCAGGTTTGTTTTCAGGAGAGCAAAAAAACTGTGTTATTTTGAAACCTGTAAATGTTTATATATAAGTATTTCGTAAAATTAATCTTAAATAATTGTAGATTTGAGAGGTATAGCGGAAGTGCCTCAAAAACTACTTATAACTCATTTTATTGTTCAGCTTCAAGAGCATTTTATGTTGAATATTTTTTCATAAATATGTAGTATACTTTTGCTAACTTCTGAACCGACTAATATATCATTAAATGATTTGGTGTGTGAATGTATGACACATCAAGTTTTATAATAATGAAATAAACACTTTTTCTGTCAAAGATTTAGAGCCGGACATTTTAAATGCGTACTTTTGTTTAAAATGTGACTTATTTTATTAACAACTGACTTTAACATTCAAATATTCTATTCAAATTAATTTCGAATGTCACCATTTCGAGTAATTTGTGAAGCACCAAATAAACATTTACTCGTTTTTGAAAATTTCTCGTTTTGAAAACGATTCGGTTTACAGAACATACCCGATCACCTGAGCATAACATAGTTTTTTTTAAAGTTATATACATTACATTGCTATTTATATAAAAATCGTTATTATTTGTTATTTCATTGGTTTCACAACAAAAATTTTATCGTTTCAGACATTTGTTATATGAAAACGTTAAACGCGTGCAAAAATATTGTGGTAAACCTTAAAAAATTTATAGAGCTTAAAACCCGTTCTATTTCTACATGTTAATATGGATGTGACAGAACTTGTATGCCTTGACTAAATAGGTTTATATCAACTGAATCCATAAAGACTCAATGTTTCTCAATTGCATTAATTGAATCATATTCCATATATTGTCTATAACAGACCAAATTTCGCTATTCGACTCTATTTGAAATGCTGATGACATTATAATTATCTCTTGTTAGACAAAACACTACATTAATTAAATTAAATATTAAAGTCAGTCTAACAATACAAAAAACATCTTGAAATGCACAATTTAAATTTTTAAATGACAAGCATGCTCAAAACAAATTTGATTTGAAATTTTGAGTTTAGAGCTCTTAAGCAAAACAAATTGAAAACTAATTTAAAAAGCACTGAGCACTACAAGTATCTTCATATTTTTTCGCGTTTAAAATTTTAAAAGCTGACAACATTGCAAAGCGAGTATAATGAGTGATGCTCACAGCCGCGAAGCACATATACTAACAAAGAATGAGATAGTGTATGTGTGGACACAACAGCTCTTGATACATTTTACACTCAAAGTATGCTGTTAGTAAATTCAAATTAAACATCATTTCAAACAATATTATTTTGATTTAAAAACCGCTCTACTAACCCTATGGTAGAAAGACACTTATGACGCCAGGAGAATTTCCAACACATTGGTTGCATTATCGGCGTAAAATTTTAATAGTATTTTTGTGTTAAAATCCAAATGTAGGCAGCACTTGTGTGTAAATACATGTGAAGATCTGCTCAAACAAAAAAGTCATTAAATAATAATAGATTCTCAGCTATGTTTATTATTTTGACATAACTACGTGGTATGTAGCTTCATAGTGACGTCAATATTACGCCCAAGCTACATGCGCACGTGTTTTTTTATTTGCCGATTACAACAGGCTTTTTTTCATGCGAACGGAATGATTTTCAATTTATTTTAATTTCAAATTTCAGTAAAAAAGATTTTTTTTCTTTTATTTTCAATAGCTAAAAACAACCTGCACATAATTAAAAGTATTGATTTTAAATCGTCTGTTTCAAAATATTTTTCTTCTAATTTGGGACACAAGTATTAATTTGTGTATTCTAAATTTCAACTTAAGCATGTTTGCCATGTCTACCACTGTTTTTCTAAATAATTTATTATATTGAGTGCACAGAAAATCATCAATATATTGTGGTTTGCTTATTAAACAATAAACAAAAAATATTTTACATACAAATACCTTGGTAAAAATTTACCTACCTGTAAGATTTACTTTAATTTTAGTTAACAGAAACTTCTTGTAGGTATATTCAGTTATTGTCAAACTTTTTTGAGTGTAACCTACATGCATTAAATGTACATTAATAATAATGTCCTTAACATTACAAAACGTAGTGTTGACCATCATCATTTTGATGAGGTTAAATAATGATTCTCGTTGGGCACAAGTTAACTAAGATTGTAAGTACTTATAATTTTAATGTACTCGGTATACGTACATTATTAGCGCTTGTGCGTGTGAGGTTGTACCTTACAGAACATTAAAGTACATTAAATAATGTTTATTTTCGAACACTGTTTTGTATATAATGTGCCGCAAGCTAGAATCATACCGACGATATAGTGAAACATTGGCATTTTTAAATTGTACCCAGCAACTCGCTGTAGTACCACGGTATCAACGAGGTCAAAAATGTACCATAAAAAGTACAAGTGTACCGTGATTTCCATCCTTGGTTCGGAAAATTCCAAGTACAGATTGTTGTTATACTCGCCAATACCTACCGGAAAAATAATGACACTTGGCAGGTATTTTTTTTGTCGCACTGTGTTGTGTTATCATTCGAAATGAAAAATCATAACAGACACCTTAAGATGATTTTAAAATATCCGTCGAATGATACCCATTTTTTTATATAGTTCGCCGACTTTTTATTTGTTTCGTATGTACAAAATGGCGTCTGTTGGCCGCCATGTTGAGCTTTGACTACTGCCATATATTTAATGACAAATCAAATTGATGTAAGAATCATCAAAATCGATCCAAGCGCTCGGCTTATATAGTGCCGCATAAGCTGAATGACACCACAAAATGTCAACAAAATAAATGCCAAATGTGTATGTACTCAGCATAAGATGCCTTTGCTAAATTTCGATAATTCAACAAAGAATAAACCAAAGAATTTCTAAATCCATTGGAGAAAATCGTCAATAATTTGTTTAAAATTTATTTTTATTTACTCACTTTGCCTGATAACTTGACGGCGGCAAAAATTGACCAAGCGGTCTACTCTGTAAGTCGAAACGAAAGAAAATGCTTTCGAATTTACATGTCAATAACATACAAATTCGAAAGAATTTTCTTTCGTTTCGAATTACAGAGTAGACACCCATCATTCAAAATATTATCGCTTACGCCGTTGCTATTATTTATAGGCTTTTTCTTTAAGTTACTAAAATTTATTTTGATCATTTAAGTTTCAATTAAAATTTACAATATTTACTATTTTGATAAATTTAAAATTTATGTCTACTGCCTGCTGACAAATAACGCGACGGCCGCCGCGACCGTATGATTGTTTACTTTTCTTTCAGTTGTCAGCTGTTTTAGGAATGCATATTTTTGCTTAGCATATTTTAGAAAAGTATGCAATATTTTTTACAAGTTGCACATATGGGTTACATACATAAGTAATACACTTGCCATTCCTGGAACTTATCGCTATAAATTTAGGAAATTTTTTATTTAAGACTTTCTTCAACGGTAACTCTCAAACAATTTAATCGAGTTATATTATACATATTTGCAGTATTCGCGGCAGTTTTTTTAAATTTAAAAAAGTAAATGGATCATGAAAATCGATTTGACAAGAATTTTTGGAAAAGTACAGCGCTTTTTCCTCAACGATATCTTCCGATTTCAATCAAACTTACAACAGTCGAAGTTTTTTAATTATTTGAATTTAATTTTTTTCAGAAAAATGCGTCGTGTTGTTATTTAATGACTGTTGGATACAGGGATTGAACCCAGGACCTTCGGTTTTGTAGTCAACGTGCTAACTACTTCTCTAAACCTGTCGAACCGAATAAGTTCATGATATCAAAAAAGTGAGATCAATGTCTTTACAATATCTTAAATTTTGTTCATAAGTCACAGTCGAAGAAAATGCTTCCGAATTTGTATCTTACGAGTAATAATGTATATTCG
Organism: Tachina lurida; assembly: GCA_944452675.1. Classification (NCBI taxonomy): domain Eukaryota; kingdom Metazoa; phylum Arthropoda; class Insecta; order Diptera; family Tachinidae; genus Tachina; species Tachina lurida. The sequence continues at coordinate 101,181,717 of OX101756.1, forward strand.
AAATTATTTTCTTTCGTTTCGAATTACAGAGTAGACTCCCCCCCCCCCCTATTGACAAATAGATTTTTGAAAATCAAATTGAAATCAATCAGCCCAATCATGAATATTCCCTCGGAATTTATTTCTCACGGAAAATAATTTTCTCGAGAAAACATTCCTCCAATCATAAATTAATTGGGAACAAAGAAGATTAATACGTGGCATCACCGCATTACGAAGCTCGTTGTTTTGTTTGTTTGTTGACATTTGTTTTTCTCTTTTTTTTGAGTGAGAGAGCAAACAAAATTACTAAAATTTACTAACTTGGAAAAATATTTAAAAAAAAGTTTATAAATGATTTATTTGGACATTACTTGTGTTTTTTTTTATATAAAATAGAAGTTTGTGTATATAAATTGTGTTTTAATTGTGTATCAACTATGTTTTTATGTAAACTCCCTTCTGTTTTGCAAGGGAAGGATTTTTAGTGAAAAAAGCAAGTTCAACGGCGTTTATAATACCTACTTTTTTCCCGGGGAGTTTTATTATTCCCGCATTTGGTAAAAAAAGGGGAAAAAACAAATTCATAATAGGAGAAAAGGGAAAAGTGAAAAAACTCGCACGGAATTGTTGTTCATGATTAGGCTGAATAAATAACTTCATATTTTTGTTAGCGGGAAGTTAAAAAATTAATTTTTTAATATAAATATTTTTTATATTTAATAATTTTTTTTTTTTTTTGAAAATGTAAGTCAATTTCTCAGACAAAATAAAGTAGTCTATGAATTAAATTGTAAAAATTACAAAGCAAAATTCAGGTCTAATACTATGTTCACACTTACGTGTTCAACGCCTCATACGTGTTTAAGAGCTTAAACACGAAGATTTTGAAATGTTTTACCATACATTGACTTGTTTTATTAAACATCTCAATTGAGGTGTTTTAGATTTAAACACGTAAATGGAATATGTTCAGTCCGTTTTCTTGATAACTCTGGCAACATTGTGTTATTATTAAATTATTAAGTGGTAAACTATTAATTAGTTAAAAAATATTCAATTATTTTCAAAAACATTTGTTGTTTGAAAATAATAAACCAATAAAAAAGCATAATTATTCGTAATTTTTTACAAATACAATAACTTACTGACAAAACGTCAACCTTAAACATCTCAAATGTAATGTGAACGCTTGTGTTTAGTTTTATAAAACACTTGCCTTAAACACGTTTAAAACCATAAATGTGAATTAGTATAATTATTATTTAACTATTTGACTTATGTTTACCTGAGCAAAATTTTTGCTATAATGTTAGAATTTGCAAGCAAAATCTGACAACTTTATATGTAAGAGAAAGATGAATTGTCAAATTCCTTCCAACTTTTTTAAAGTCGGTAAAGAACAACCACAAAAACTCATAGTCAATTGTGCGCCGTTCCATTTTTCACTAATAAACGGACGGAAATGCTTGAAAATAGCGCTTATATCGTCAAATACTTGCCAAGTGTGGACAATACCATAACAAGCATACATACTACATATATATGTAAGTGTCTCATATCTACTTATATGATTTCTTTGTCTTATTTTTTAACTTTTTTTTCTGATCAAGTTTTTATTTCAATGTCAGATATTGTGTAACAATTGAGATACATTTCAGCAAAATGCATTTAAAAGTGTTTTTAAGAAAATAAACGTCTCCGCTAACAACAAATATCGCCAGCAAATGAATGCAACAATAACAGCAACAACAGCAACAACATCAACGACTGCAATGAAATAAAAAAACTTTAACGTTTAAATACCATTAAAGTATCCGTTGGCTTGAAATTATTGTATATGTACATTCAATATTTGTAACCAGACAAGAGATACAAATGCATACACAGATTCATTTGTAGTGGGCATCTTGTTATGCATTTATGTACAATGCATATGTACATTAGGGATATAACTTTTTAAAAATTTTTTAAAATATCAAAATTGGCATAGCACAATCCGATAGAGCATAAAAAAAACTATAAGGGAATGTATATTTATTTTTTCGCCAAGACCAAAAAAGTTCACGCACCAAACGCGTTGGAGTTTTGAAAATTTTTAATTTCTTTTTTGTTAAGAAAAATTAATAAATCCACAATCTGGAAAAACCAGTTAACTATGTATATTCAAAAACAGTTTAGTAATGTAATTAAATCATTTCAATAAAATGCCTACCAAGGATATGATAATTGGCAGATATACCCAAGGTTGGAAACCGAAAAAAATAACGGTATCGGTATCGATACCGGTACAATTATTTTTTAAATTTCGGTAGCGGTATCGGTATTTTTTTTATTTCGGTATCGGTATTACCGGTACATACCGTTATCGAGTTTATAATACCGGTATACCGATATTACTGATAAATTTATTATTTCAGGCAGTGGACATTACAAAAAATGTTTTTTTATTAAATTACTTCAAAAAGGGAGTATTTTTACATTAACATACATATGTACTCGTATAAAATCATATAAACTTATTTGTTTCTATATACATGTGTATGTTTTTATACTATTATTAAAAAATAATTTATTAAAAAAGTGAAACAAGGAGACTGCAGTTCAAACTTTACATATATACGGCCCTATGTATAAGCAAAATTTGGCATGAAGTTAGCAGAAGTGGCAAAATTGAACATGATCTTAAAGAATTTTGTCATGAAACTTCACATTAAAAACTATGCTAGGGAGTAGAGGTGGGTTAAAATTAGGTAATGCAACCATTTCTAATGTCTAATTGTATGGAGGAACTCGTTAATACCTAATTCAATTTCGTCACTTTTGCTAACTTCATGCCAATTTTTGCTTATACATAGTGCCGATAAAGTGTACATTTTGGTTAATTAAACAAAATAGTAAAAATAAAAGTTTTGTCTATACTGATATATTACACTGTGTGACAAATTTTGATGAAATCGAAATACCTGGGACGTGTTACTATATTTCTGCTAGGTATTGTCGAGTATAACAAATAAAAATTGTATTTGAAATTTTCCAGACACCTCCAAAATCTTGAGTTACGGGTAAAACCCGGTTTTTCGTCCCCGTATACACTTATCAACCTCCAACTAAGTTAAATATCAACCGATTTTAAATTTATAAACGGATACAGAAAGAAGATACTAAGACCTTTAGAACCATATAGATATATCTTGTTTCAGTAAATTTTAAATATGTCTTTATTTTTTTACCAAATATGATTTTTTCGGTTTTTTTCGACACTTTTCTACTTTGGACACGTTCTTAGGCAATATTTTTGTACTGGATCTACATATATTGTTGATAACTTTGTTTATAAAACATAATTGAATAAGAGTAATTCACAGGACTGTTTTAAATATTTTGTTAGAAGACTTTTTGTTAAAAAACTACCTGTATGATGTATTTCGCTTCTATTTATACGCTTTCGGTGTATTTAAGCTTCCAGGACGATGAAAGTACAATTTAATAGATGTATATAAACACAGAGTACAAAATTGGTGCAGCAGTGGTCGCCAATTTTTTCCTTCATTTCAAAAGTAATTTTCTTCACCTCAAGAGAGGAATCTTTAACTTCAAATATAAAAGTTTAGACGTTTTTTCTCTACCAACCTTATATATTACGGTGAAGTGTGTAAACAAGACCAACACCAAAGAAAGAAAGTTAATTGAAATATATTTTTGCAATTTTTGCACATATTACGGTTTACAGCTGAACTAAGTTGGATTGAAAATGAAACAACTTAACTTTTAAACAACTGTTTTTTTGTATTCTGAATAACAATTAATTTTAGTTGACTTCGAAACAATGCACGAAAAACAAAGGTTCTTATCTATGCTATATGTTTTGAAACCATAATATCCATTACAAAACATTTTAAATATTTTTAGTTTTGGCCTTGGTATTTTTTCTTGAGATTCTATGTTTTATGAAAATGGCAATAATATTGGTTGACAAATGGGATTGGTTGGCGTCTGGAATAGTAAAGCAAAACCAACACAATGGTCGAAATAAAAACCAAAATACAACTGATAAAAAGCATTTGTCTCATGGTGAAAAAAAACTCAACTATCATTTATTTTTTGGCCGGAATCGGTATACCGGTACGTACCGGTATACCGGTAAACGGTAGTCTGGATACCGGTATTTTCTAACCGAAATGGATTTCGGTATCGGTAACGATACCGGTATCTAATTTTAGCGGTATTTGAATCGGTATCGGTATTTTTATGATACCGTTTGCCAACCTTGGATATACCCCCTTATCGGGAATAAAAGGCGAACATTTTGTTCACGTGAAATATTTTCCGTGAACAAAATTAGAAAATAGTATACTGGCACAACAACAACGCAAATATTGGCGACCGCAATTTTAGGGAAAAGGAACACTTTTCACGTGAACTTTTATTCACGATAAGGGTGATAATGTTTAGAAAAACCAATTGGCGCGTGGACTTTTTTGAGAAGAATTACAAAAGATTATGATTTTCGTGGTTACTAGGACATGGTTGACCTCATGGTGCTATGCCAAAAAAATTGGTTATACCCCTAATGTACATATGCATTTATCGTACTTATATACTTAATACAAAGTGTTGTTGACTTTGAAACAATTATGTACATATGTATGTACATATATATGTATGCAAGTATTTTTATTTTTTTTATGTTTTTTTTTATTCTCTTGTTTTTATCGGCCAATGCAGTATTTTGAAAAAAAAAAAAAAAAACATATATAATATCTGTTAATTTTTTTTTTCACTTGACCATCGAAAACATAATGACGAGATACTTGGTGCAGCTTCTTGTTAATGTAAAATATTCGTCTCTTTTGATACACATGTAATTATGCAAATATGGATATGTAACTGCTGCTGCCGCTACAGCAATAATTACGTGGAACAAATAAGAGATCATAAAAATTTAGGCATCATACTCGTGTGTTAAATGCCATTTGGAAATCAAAATAAAATGAATATTAAAATGGCTATTCATTTCGTTTTATTAATTTATGAAATATATAATTAACTAAAATAAAATAACAAAAATTAAAAATTCCAAACGTTTGGACATACTTTTGTTTCAAGTATAGGCTATAAGATATTAGATTAATTCAGCTTTCAAACTAAAAAAGACACATATCCAACAGAACACATTTAGAAAAATGAGATATCTTCTAAAAATATTCTTCAAACAGAGCTTAGAACACTCTCGATCACTTCACCTTTCAAACAGCAAAAAAAAAAAAAAAACTAAATCCAAAGATGTCATGTTAAAGAGCAGGAAATGTCCTTCCTTATTCCTTGTTATAAGTTTAAATTCCGATCTTCAGAGGTCAAACTTTACTGACCTATATTTATGATTTGATAAAGGCTATCGTATCGCATCGCTTTGTAAGCCAAATTACATGTGATAATTATTAATGACACCAAAGTTAGTTGTAAATATTCTGACAAACACATAGTTGAACGGAACAACCAACTGTTTTCGAAGGCCACTAAACCTTCATCATCAGCGTTCTTTTGTGTTTGGTCCACTGTGTGTAGTATCAGTTGATGTAGATTTCAGCTTTATATATTCAGCCATTATTACAAATGGAATATGTGAATTGTTTTGATTGATTCGTTGTACGAGGTCCGTGACTTTTCGAACTTCCCTCGTAGTTATATGAAATGCAACTCAGTGTGCCCATCAAGTACCAATAGACTACTAGCAAATTTTGAGCAAGTGCCGTCATTTACTTTGTGTTTAACAGCTGTTCAAAACATACAACCTCGTGTATTTTTCTAAAAATGGAAAAAAGTGAATTTCGTGTGCCCATTAAACATTAATTTTTGCGAAAAAAAAAACGTTAATCAAACCAAGGAAAAGCTCAATAAATACTATGGGGACTCTGCACCATCGATTTCAATGGTAAAAAAGTGGGTTTTACTGACTTTCGTTGTGGTCGCACAAGTACAAATGACGCTGAACATTCTGGATGGCCAATTGAGGTCATTATACCCGAAAATGTCGAAAAAATCCACGATATGGTGTTGGCCGATCGAAGAGTAAAAGAGCGTGAGATTGTTGATGCCATAGGCATTTCATATGGCTGTGTGGTTTCGGTTTTATATGATCAGCTGGGTTTAAGAAAGTTGTCTGCAAGATGGGTGCCGCGTTTGCTCTCAATTGACCATAAACGTAAACGTGCGACAACTTCAAAGGATTGTTTGGAATTGTTAACCGCAATCCGAATGAGATTTTGCGGCGTTTTATAACTGTGGATGAAACAGGGATTCATTACTGTACTCCGGGGACCAAGCAGCAGTCTAAACCTGCTCCGAAGAAGGCCAAGGTGAGTTTGTCGACCATTAAGGTGATGGCAACAGTTTTTTTTTTTTGATGCACGCGGGATAATTCACATCGATTACCTTCAAAAGGGAAAACCAATAAACGGCGAATATTATGCCAACTTATTAGACCGATTTAACGAGGAATTAAAAAGAAAACCGACCCCATATTGCCAAGAAAAAAAGTTCTTTTTCATCAAGATAATGCACGAGTGCACACGTGTGCAGTCTCAATGGAAAAACTCTATGAATTGGGCTACGAACTGGTACCTCATCCGCCATATTCTCCGGATTTAGCCCCTAGTGAAGTATGCTTCCTATTTCCAAACCTAAAGAAATGGCTCGGTGGAAAGAGATTTAGCTCCAACGATGAAATTATTGACCAAACAAATGCCTATTTTAAGGACCTCGAAAGAAAAACCTATATTTTGGAAGGGAGAAACGTTGGACTAAGTGTATTGAGTTAAGAGGAGATTATGTTGAAAAATAAATTTTTGTTTTGCAAAAAAAAAACTGTGTTTCATTCAAAAAGTCACGGACTTATTGATCCGCCCTCGTATTCAATTTGTTAAAGGCTTTTTTTTTGTAAGGAAAGCTCAATTTTGCCATCTCTAAATTTACAACAGTCTTGCCATTGTCGTTTGTTTTTTGCCAATTATGCACATGTTAGTTAATTTGCTTATTTTTGTTCTACTTAAGACAAATTTTGTTGCTTTGTTACTATTAAGTATATTTATTTAACAGGCCCATGACTATTAATTATAGTTAATTTTAATTATTGTTATTCGAATTTTATTTGTTTCTATATTTATGATTTGATCAGGCTAAAGTTCGTATGGCTTATGTATTTATAAAATTGTAAAAATAATATACATATGTATGTTGATTACTAAATTCTTATCTTAACTGTGGCCAAGTTTAAATTTTAAACTCGCAATAGTTCATAAAAAAAAGAATTACAATAAAAAGTTTTAAAAGTCACATAGGTAATTTTTTTTTTAAATATGTTTTAATTTTAAATTATCCGGGAATATAAGGTCAGTAAAGTTTGACCTCTTATAACACATTAAATTTGAAAGCACATTTCCTGCTCTTTAACATGACACCTCAATGGAACATCTTAGTTGAGTAATTTTAAATATATCGTCAGCTTAAATGCAAACGGACGTAACTACACAAAAATTCTAAATCGACTTTTTGATTGATTATGGTTCATTTTATCAAACTATATACACAAATATTTAGACTTCTGCTATCAAAAATTACGACTTTATTAAAGAAATTCAAACGGACGTAATTACGAATGCATCCATTTTTTATTGCAAGGAACGTAACTAACGTAACTAAAATCTTAAATATACATAAAAAGGAAATAAATGGTTAAAAACATATAAGTATCCATACTACATGTAAATTTCGAAGAAAACTTTCAAGAATACTTTATTATTATTGGTTTGGTAACGTTTTTTGTTCCTCCTGTACAAAAAAATTAAAGTGCAGTTACGTCCGTTTGCATTTAAGGTGACGATATGTATATGTACACAATTTTGTAAAGTCGCTAAATTTTTGCTAAATTTTCTCATTTTGAAGTCGCTATATTTCGCAAACTAGACCGTATAATGATTCAAGATTTCGCATTAACGATAGTTATGCCAGAGGCATCATTCCTACAAAATTTCAGCAAAATCGGCAGCGAATATTTTTAAAATTTTACTTTCGTTAGTTGGCTATAAATGTTTTACACAACGAAAAGCTTGAATTTTGATGCCTCTAAAGGGCCACTCAGACTATTATACTTTGTATTAATACATGTCAAAAATTCAAATAATACGTGCAAGTGCGATATTGTGAGTGCAAAATGTCATAACGAATGGTAAATAATACGATAAAAATTTGACATCCCATAATACTTGACCATTTTTTGAAAATTTTCTAAACGATAATACTTTTCATCTGATCAGGGTTGCATTATTACAAAATCCAAACTAACAAGCCGTCTGTTTCGACGCCGATGCCGTGCCGTCGTTTATGTTATATGTCTTTGTATTAAAACGGATATAAATATTGAATGTGCTTATCGTATTGAATAATTTTTCGTGTAAGACATGTCTGAAAGTTAACGAAACTATCGTATTTTCTTTTTTTATTTATCTTATTTAAATCAACTACTTTAACCGCCGTCTATTTTCAGAGGCCGGCACGACCACAGCGTACATGAAACTGCTTTACCGCCGGAAGTCAAAGATTAATGTAGGCATGTTAATCCTCAACAGCTGTTTGCTTTATACTTGTGTTTTTAATGTAATATGAGGTGTGATGGTGTGAACATAAAATGTCAATTTACGTTAGATATTTTGATAGTCGAAACAAATGTGTTTAGATTTCTTTTTCGTAAAGTGTGATGAAAGTCTTTATACATGTATAATAGTCTGAGTGGCCCTTAAGCGGGAGCATATTTTAATTTTAGACACCTACGGCCCTATGTATAATCAAAAATTGTAATGAAGTTAGCATAAGTGAGAAAATTTAACTACTTGTTGACGAATTCCTCTATACAATTTGACATTGAAAATCACCGCATAATGTAGTTTTAACACACGATTACATCCTAGCATAATTTTTAATGTAAAGTTATATGACAAAAAAACGTTAAGATCATGTTCAATTTTGCCACTTATGCCAAATTCATGCCAATTTTTGATTATACATAGGGCCGCTAGTTTCTTAGGTGATATTCTTACAATTTTGTGTAGATTTAATTTTAAAATCGACCCACTCTAATGTACATATATTTCTCAACTTTTAAAAAATGTCGCTTATTCCCTTCTTTCAATGGATGGTTCGTATATTTCACTCTATGAATTTCAGAGTTTGCGCTATTGTATTTGCTTTTCTTAGATGGATAAATATACATTGTATGTGTTGTCTCCGTAAATAACACTCTTACTTCTGTTGAACACATTCTGCCTGATATTTAAAATAAAGTTGCTAAAGAACGTCATATTTTTGCTTTCAAACTTGTTTTCTTTCACTTCTATTGTTTTGACGTCTAACCATTTATCAACATTTTCGAACTCCATGTGCGGTATTGAATGCGCGAGCGTTCTCGTAATCTTTAGTTTTGAAAAAAAAGAAAAACAAGTATTTATTATAAAATATAAAATCGTCAGGTTCGTGAAACAGCAAAAGCTAAAGCTGGCTGGCGGTTTACATTTTGACTTTATTTGGCATAAACCACTTTAAAATTTAATGAAGTTTATGTGTGATTTCTTCTCATTTATTCTGCCTTATCGTGGTTGGCGTACTTCAAATACGACTACGACTGTTTGGTAATAGATTAAAGAAGACTTCAATAGTTTTTCTTTAATCTATTACCAAACAGTCGTAGTCGTATTTGAAATACGCCAACCACGATAAGGCAGATTGTTTATTATTTATGTATGTACACGGGTGTTATATAAATATTTTTTTTTTGTAATAATGAAGATACACTTTGTGTGTTGTTAATTACGCTTTGGTCGGAAGGATGAACGATAAAAAAGGAAACTTTGTAAAAGTCCGAGTCATTAGTGAATCGTTTAATTGGTTATTCCGTAAGGGCGCAACTCTATTTAATACAAGCAATAGTTTTTTTTTTTCATTAAAGCTGGTCTCACACTACATATTTTTTTACATCTGACATGTCATATTTTCCACTGCAAAATACATGCATACATGCCATGTAAAAGCTTTAAAATTTTGCTATTGTAAAAGTAATTTTCAATTATGCATGTATATACAATATATACACTAGATGTTCCATTCTAGCATATACATATATCTCTCATCACTACCGATCAAATGACTAGTCAATTGACTGTCACTGTTGAATTCAATATAAAATGGTTGCAAATGTGTTAGTAAAAAAAATGTTGTTTGTGTTAGTTTCAGTCATTCATTTCTTGTAGGGATGTCGTCTAATAAATTTGTTAATAATAAATCTCTTGTAGAAATAAGTGCATTTCCTGCTGTACTTTTTAGGGTTCCGTACACCAAAGGTGAAAATGGAACCCTATTGTTTTCGCTACGCTGTCCGTCTGTCCGTCTGTCCGTCTGTCCGTCCGTCCGTCTGTCCGTCACAGGGTATTTTCTCGAGAACCGTAAGAGCTACGGACCTGAAATTTGGACACAGTGTGTAGACCCTTGGCCGCTACAACAACAAATACATGAGAGTTGGAAATTAAAGGGTGTGCCAAAACGAGCAATGAAAAATGTTAAAATCCCATGTAATATACATACAATTGTATGTATGTATGTATATTACATGGGACCCTTGGCCGCTACAACAACAAATACATGAGAGTTGGAAATTAAAGGGTGTGCCAAAACGAGCAACGAAAAATTTTAAAATCCCATGTAATATACATACAATTGTATATATGTATATTACATGAGACCCTTGGCCGCTACAACAACAAATACATGAGAGTTGGAAATTAAAGGGTGTGCCAAAACGAGCAACGAAAAATGTTAAAATCCCATGTAATATACATACAATTGTATATATGTATATTACATGGGACCCTTGGCCGCTACAACAACAACTACATGAGAGTTGGAAATTAAAGGGTGTGCCAAAACGAGCAATGAAAAATTTTAAAATCCCATGTAATATACATACAATTGTATGTATGTATATTACATGGGACCCTTGGCCGCTACAACAACAAATACATGAGAGTTGGAAATTAAAGGGTGTGCCAAAACGAGCAACGAAAAATTTTAAAATCCCATCTAATATGCATACAATCGTATGTATATTACATGGGATCCTTGGCCGCTACAACAACAAATACATGAGAGTTGGAAATTAAAGGGTGTGCCAAAACGAGCAACGAAAAATTTTAAAATCCCATGTAATATACATACAATTGTATGTATGTATGTATATTACATGGGACCCTTGGCCGCTACAACAACAAATACATGAGAGTTGAAAATTAAAGGGTGTGCCAAAACGAGCAAGGAAAAATTTTAAAATCCCATGTAATATACATACAATTGTATGTATGTATGTATATTACATGGGACCCTTGGCCGCTGCAACAACAAATACATGAGAGTTGGAAATTAAAGGGTGTGCCAAAACGAGCAACGAAAAATTTTAAAATCCCATGTAATATACATACAATTGTATGTATGTATGTATATTACATGGGACCCTTGGCCGCTACAACAACAAATACATGAGAGTTGGAAATTAAAGGGTGTGCCAAAACGAGCAACGAAAAATGTTAAAATCCCACCTAATATGCATACAATCGTATGTATATTACATGGGATCCTTGGCCGCTACAACAACAAATACATGAGAGTTGGAAATTAAAGGGTGTGCCAAAACGAGCAACGAAAAATTTTAAAATCCCATGTAATATACATACAATTGTATGTATGTATGTATATTACATGGGACCCTTGGCCGCTACAACAACAAATACATGAGAGTTGGAAATTAAAGGGTGTGCCAAAACGAGCAACGAAAAATTTTAAAATCCCATGTAATATACATACAATTGTATGTATATGCACTTGAAATTTGTAAAGTTCGTGTATTTTTATACAGACTACTACAACTAACACTAAAATTTTAAAAAATTTAATTAAAGGGTGTACCATCAGTTAATGTAATTTTGACTATGTAATTTTGATAACTTGCTGTATCTTGGAAACCGTAAGAGCAAACTTCTTGAAATTTTCAAAACCGGTAAAAGAAAAAAATCTCAAAATTATAAAATCGCCAAATCGCAAAAAAATCGCCAAACTCAAAAAAAAAAAATCGCCAAAACGAAGAAAAGCACCAAATTAAAAAAAATTTCTAAATCGAAAATAAATCGCAGAAAACCGAAAAAATCGCCAAAATAAAAAAATCGCCAAAATGAAAAAAATCGCCAAAATGAAAAAAAATAGCCAAAATGAAAAAAATCGCCAAAATGAAAAAAAAATCGCCAATTTAAAAAAAATCGCCTAAATTTAAAAAATCGCCAAAACGAGAAGAGAACGAAAAATAATCAAAACAAAATTATTTCAGCTGAAAAAGCGTAAAAAACACTGTATTAGAAAAAATGCTCAAGGCCCAACGTACGGAACCCTTCGTGCGCGAGTCAAAGTCGCACTTTACTGAATTTTTATTTATATTTTCTATATCACTTATTTGACAAACTGTACCACAGCTGTTCTTGTTTGTATGAAAAACTAAGAAATTTGAATTTAATTTTAAAATAGAAATAATTTTATACATATTTTGTAAATGAATAAAAATTATGGAACTATTTATTCAAAGTAAAAAAGTGCTTAGAAATCAAGTTGTTATATCTGTAGTTTTCATAAACAACAGCGCATGTTTGAAATAGAACTTTTTAGTAGAGCCCAAAAAAAAAGTTCTTTTTGCAGCTTATTTAAAAAAAAGCTATAAGTTGTTTTATAAGAAAATATGACATATACATCCATATTTTCAAAAAGCATTTAAAATACAACAAATTGACATCATAAACTCGAAATGAGAAATATATAACATAGGTTGTTATTGATGAAAACCACAGATACGTATATAAAAAAAGGGGTCTAATCGTCGCTTTCGATAACGAACTGATTCGATTACGTTTTCTTTAGTTTGAGATTATGGCATTCGATATCGAACCATATCATTACCCGTAAATTCTTAGATAGCGAATGCCATAATCTCAAACTGAAAAACATGTTCGACCTTCTCGTTATCGAAAGCGCCCATTAGACCCCAGATTTTGAAAGAAAAAAAAAATGCAATTGTGTATAAAGCAGCAATAGATAAATTTGCAATTACTAATGCATTCTGGCTTGCATCGTAAAATTGCAAAAAATTTTGGATTTTATTATTACTGTTTGTGCCTTTTTGTAAAAAAATTTTGGATAGCACTTTGTCCACTTTGTATGAACTATTTCTCCTTTTGACAGGGAAAATAAAGAAATGGTTTCATGTAACTCATATTTGCGCACTGCTCAGGAGCGATTGATAATGGACCTTATCACGAATGTCGTATCACGACTTCGACTACGACGATTTTCTATTAGACTAAAGAACATTTCAATATTTTTTCTTTAATCTAGTAAAGATTGTTTTTTTATAGAGTGACACAAGTTTAAATCATAATAAAACAAGGAAATATACTTTTAATATCAATGAAACGGACTTTATTGGAAGGAAAGTTTTATGAAATTAATGTTTAAATATAATTGCTGGCATTTGGCCGCCAGGGCTGGCGCGTAGAAGGCACAAACTGGAACACCAATATTCAAAAACTTTTCGCAGCATTGGGGCCGTATTTCGCCAATAACTCTTCGAATGTTGATTTCCAGGTGTTCAATTGTTTGTGATTTATCGACGTAGACAAGTGACTTAATATAACCCAAAGAAAATAATCCAATGGGATTAAATCACACGATCTTGCTGGCGAATTAATTGTGCCATTACGTGAAATAATTTTTCCGTCAAAAGTTTCATTGAGTAAATCAATTGTAGCGCCCGCTGTGTGGCATGTGGCTCCGTCCTGTTGGAACCACATATCAGCAAGATTAATGCCAGCTAACTGAGGTACGAAAAAATTTCGCATCATGTTCCTATACCGTTCACCATTGACAGCAACATTCGGACCTTCATCGTTTTTGAAGACATATGGGCCAATGACTACGCCAGCCCATAAAGCTTGGTGCGCAGTAATTTTCTGCGGATATAATGGTGTTTCGACAAAATCTTGTGGATTCTCTTCACCCCAAATGCGACAATTTTGCTTATTTATGTACCTATTCAACCAGGAATGGGCTTCATCGGAAAATGGAAGAAATGCACGATGAGTTTGACAAATAGAACAATTATTTTGATTAAAAATTTCTACAATTTACACGCTTTGCTCTGGTGTAAGTCGATTCATGATGAAATTTCAAAGTAAACTAAACAAAAAGCAAGTATCAGCTGTTATATGGGTGCTCAAATAAAACAGTGATGCCAACTCAAAGTTGTGACACTCTGAAAAAAAAACACCCTTATCACGAAATACGACACTTGTGATAAGGCCCAATATGTAAAATTAAAACGACATACTTACATTGTAAGCTTGACCTTTTTTTGTCGGCAGATGGATGTCGTCATATCGTCTATTTTCAAAGTTCCAAAGATTATTTTTCTCTGGAATCTTTCCATTGTGTTTAAAATTTTTCAATCACAAAAACATTATCAGCTGCTTGCGGAAATTTTAACTTGGCAGCACTCAATTTAGTATAACGAAAACAAGGTTGCATTTCATAAAACCTATTTCAAACCAATTGAAAATTTTTGAATTGAGATTTAACAATTATTTTTAACGTTAAAACCAACATTTTTTTAAACCATGTCAGTGTGAAAAGAGTATTGACAATTTTGACAGACTTGAGAAGTTACATACATATGTGCCCATAATTATGAAAGTGGTCTGAGTCATAGGCATTTTTACTTTGGAATATTAAATAAATCTTAAAAAAACTTCAATAAATATTTAAAAAAAAATATATATGTTAAGTACAACTCTAAATTAAAATGTTGCAATTTATTCAAATGCAAAATCTACTAAATATCTGGAAACAATACATAAATGACTCAGACCACTGTCATAATTATGGCCACATATGAGTCGCAAGCTGACAGGTCAGATATAAAGTACATATCTTGTGAAACCAGCTTACAGGTCAGATATAAAGTACATATCTTGTGAAACCAGCTTAATAAACGATGGTATGGAAAGTTAAATGGAACTTTTGTTGTCAATTATCTTCCCAATTCGACAACTAAATAAAATATCGCATCGTTTTTGCGAATGTTTAAAATATATTTCTGGGAAATCTAAATTAGTCAATATGCCTTCACGTTTTCAAATGTCATTTCAATTTAAATCATGGAAACAAAAAACACGTAATAGCTCCGCAGCATAAGTTCACAGGTCACAAAACAATTACCTTTTGGCCGAAACTAAACTAAAAAGCCATAAATAACATATAAATTCTATTTGTGTTTTCAATTAAACGCATTAATAATCATTCACACAAACAACAAAAATAAATTGTGAAACCACATTTTAAAACCACGAATAAAAAAGGAAATTGCATAAACAGGTTAAATGCAATGCAAACATTTTATGGGTCAAAAACAAATGCATAAAACTGCAATTATTATTTCAGCCAACTGTTGAAAAGCCTCAAAGGTAAAATTTTGACACACAATAGTAGTGGTGTGGTGGTCTCTCTGTAATGGCTGAAACAGCAGCACAAATGAATGGCTTTATTTAGAAATACGCTTAAAATAAAAAAAAATATATATATATATATATATTTATCCGCCCTCCCACACCATAAATGACATTTTCCAATTTCATTAAAACGTTTTTATTTCATTGTTCGTTATTTTGAGCAATAATAACTGTGTTGGCATTTAAACACCGAGTGCAGAACATTATTTTAAATAATCTTCAACAATTTTTAAAATTCTCATTAAGTTAAGACGTGCCTGGAATAATGCAGCGTGTTTAATGATCACGTTCTGCGACAGCGTGTTAATACGATTAAGGAGTTAAAAGACAGTTTTTTTTATGTCATTATTTTTATTCTGACAGGTGTTTGTTTATGCTAACGATTGCCTATTTAGGTTCCTTTATGTATTTGTTTTAAGTTTGCAAAATCAAGGAATGGCAATAGATCATTAATCACGTGCCAATCTTGTATAACTGACCTCGGACATGACCAAATGCTGCAGTTTGTGTTTGGGGGGTTTTGACATTCAAACTTGGCCATAGAACATGTAGAGAATATATATTTATTTAAAATTTGTATTATAGTAAAATGCGGTTATAACGAACGAGCGGTTAACCATATAATTTTGTTCATTTTATGCGAAGTTCCGTTAAAGCTCGAGTAAATATAATTATCCATAACAAAACAAGTAAGAGTGCTATGTTCGGCTGTGCCGAATCTTATATACCATTTACCAACGTACGTTCATATATATACTGCCTGGCTCACGATGTCGACAACAAATTTTCGTTCGCTTATTTATATTGAAAACAAAAACAAAATAAGAAAATTTGTTTTTGTTTTCAATATAAATAAGCGAACGAAAATTTCTTGTCGACATCGTGAGCCAGGCAGATAGTATACAGACACATACATATATATTTGTTTTGTGATAAAATTTATAATTTTTTTCTCTAAAGCAATTAATAGTAAGTGACTTTTCAGTATTTTTCGATTAAAAAATTTGATTAAATTATTTTATTTTCGATATTAGCAATAGTTGAATATTTTACTCTACACTCTGTGGTTAAGATATATTTTACATTCATTCTTATTTCAGTCAACATCGACGTCACGTCAATACAATACCAAAAAATGGAGCTTATTTACTCGCTATCGAGATGTTGAAAAACCGTGCTGCTATTTAATAACTCTAAAATATTCTTAGTATTGCACCTCCATACCAAGTAAACTAACTTGTTTTATATTTTCCCGTATTTAATAATCATTGATGTTGCAAAACTGCTTAGTGTCTTGATTTAAAGTTCCCATTGCAAATGGTATACATCGTGGTATTATGTAAACGTTCTATTCCTACAGGATTTTTTTGAAATTTGTTCAGCAGAAAGGAAAGGTATCAGGAAAATGAAACGGAACATGTCCTTTAATTTATCTTTAGCGATAAATTTTAGTTTTATCTCCAGTTACTAAAAATTAATAGCTTTTATGCTGAGAGCACAATAAGCACAAACCTTCGTTTATACTTCAATTAGATTAGATATCCATCAAAAAATTAACCATGTATAAAAAATCTTGAGTAATGATTTTCCTAAAACATGAAATCTGTTTTTGGTTATTTTTCTTACCGAAACTTTTTTTTAAGCTCCAACCCTGTAACCATATTTCTGAGTTTCTTAATACTAATTTATTTCTTTATAAAATATAGAATTACCAAAGAAATAATTAGTTTTATATACCAGAAAAAATTTAAGTTTTCCAGCTCTGGAGCTATGTCTTTTAGTTTTCTAATTTCTATGCCAAACTATTTCATTCTAAGTCATAAAGTGTATAAAACTTGTAAACAAAAAGAAATAACTAACTTTACCTAGTTACTTTTGTAGAAAAAACAATTAATTTACCAACCCAGGAATCAACCTTTTAGATTTTTCTGATTTAAAAATTAATAAAGTGTGTTAAGTCAACAAAGAAATAAAAAAAAAATTAATTTTATACTTTAATATTTAAAAAAAATCAAAGTTTCCATCTTTGGAGCTGTAATTTTAATTTTTCAAATTTTATACGCCAAACTTTTCTTTCAGAAGCATAAAATATATTCAATTTATAAAGGAAAAGAAAAAACTTTTTAGAACTATTTAATTTTACATAACACAAAAAGTGTAAGTTTTCCAACCCTGGAATCATAATTTAGGATTTTTCTAATTCCTTATACCAATCTAGTTCTTTAAAAAATACTTAAAATATATTAAGTGAACAAAGCAAAAAGGAAAAAAGAAAAAACTTTGTTTTATTTAGTTACTCTATTATCAAAAAAAGTTAAAATTTTCCATCTCTGGAGCCTTGGTTTTCATTTTTATAATTTTATAGGCCAATTTTTTCTTTCAGAAGCATAAAATATATTTAATTTATAAAGGAAAAATGAATTATTTAGACGTATTTAATTTTACATAACACAAACAGTGTAAGTTTTCCAACCCTGAAGTCATAATTTTGGATTTTTCTGATTATTGATACCAATCTAGTTCTTTAAAAAATACATAAAATATGTTAAGTGAACGAAGCAAAAACGAAATAAGAAAAAACTTAGTTTCATTTAATTGCTTTAATATTAAAAAATTCAGTAAAGTGAGACTTTGACTCGCGCACGAACGGTTCCGCACATTCGGTTCTGAGCATTTTTTAATGTGGTTTTTTTGCTTTTTTGAAGTTTTTTTCAGTTTAAAAGATATTTTCAGTTTTGTCCTTTTTTCTCATTTTGGCGATTTTTTTGTTTTTTTTTTTTGGTTTATTTTCATTGAAAGATTTTTTTCATTTTGGCGATTCTTTTTCATTTTGGCGATTTTTTTCTGGTTTTGGGGCTTTTTTTCATTTTGGCGATTTTTTCCGTTTTTGGGGGTTTATTTTCATTTTGGAGATTTTTTCATTTTGGCGATTTTTTTTGGATTTTCGCAATTTTTTTATTTTTGGGGTTTTTGTTTATTTTGGCGATTTTTTTTTTCATTTTGGCGACTTTTTTCGGATATTTGCAATTATTTTTTTTCTGGGGTTTTTTTTCATTTTGGCGATTTTTTTTCATTTTGGCGTTTTTTATTCATTTTGGCGATTTTTTTTCCTTTTTTGGGGCTTTTTTTTCATTTTGGAGATTTTTTTCATTTTGGCGATCTTTTTTCATAATGGCAGTTTTTTTCCTATTTTGGGGTTTTTTTCATTTTGGCGATTTTTTTCTGTTTTTTGGGGCTTTTTTTCATTTTAGAGATATTTTTCATTTAGGCGATTTTTTTTTCATTTTGGCGATTTTTTCCTGTTTTTTTGGGTTTTTTTTTGCATTTAGGCGATTTTTTCTGTTTTGTGGGGTTTTTTTTCGTTTTGACGGTTTTTTTTTTCATTTTGGCGTTTTTTTTTCATTTTGGCGGTTTTTTTTCATTTTAGCAATTTTTCCGGTTATTCGCGATTTATTTTAGTCTTGGGCATTATTTTTTGTAATTTGGTGCTTTTTTCATTTTGGCGATTTTTTTTTTTTTGTTTTTGGCGATTTTATAATTTTTTGATTTTTTAGTTTTACCGTTTTTGAAAATTTCAAGAGTTTTGCTCTTACGGTTTCCAAGATACAGCAAGTTGTCAAAATTGCATTAACTGACGGAACACCCTTTAATTTAAATTTTTTGAAATTTTAGTGTTAATTTTTGTAGTCTGTATAAAAATACACTAACCTTACAAATTTCAAGTGTATATACATACGTACATACAATTGTGTGTATATTATTTGGGATTTTAACATTTTTCGATGCTCGTTTTGGAAGACCCTTTAATTTCCAATTCTCATGTATTTGTTGTTGTAGCGGCCAAAGGTCTACACACTGTGTCCAAATTTCAGGTCTCTAACTCTTACGGTTCTCGAGAAAATACCCTGCATAGTTTTAGACATAGTTTATTTTACATAACACAAAAAGTTAAAGTTTTCCAACCTTGGAAACGTCTTTTTAATTTTTTTATATTTTTTTAATTTAAAATTCCAATTTTAGTCGTACTGAAGTGTAAAATAAATTTATTTATTTAAAAAAATAAAAATTTGTTTTCGGTAGTTACTTTTATATGGCAAAATGAAGTTTAAGCTTTCCAACTCTGCAATCGTCTGCTCGATTTTGCTGAATTTCAATACCAATCTAAGTTGGACCATTTCTGATACACCAGTCCAAGAACGAAGTCTCTAGCTTTTCTGGGAGCTTCGGAAAACCGATTTCACGTACACCGGACGGACGGACGGACAGACGGGTATCGCTTATTCGTCTTCGCTATTCATAAGGACCCAGAATATATATATTTTTTTGGTCGCAAATTAAAATTATGGAAATTACACACGGAATGACAAACCTATATACATATACCCTTTTCCATTTTTGGTAAATGGTATAAAAATAGGTAAAAGAAATATAAACATTGTTCTTGTAAGGAAATTATGAAGCACTTGCACATTTAAAACATGATACCTATTACATAGCGCATCTTGTCAGTCCAATTTTTGACCTCTTTTTCCAAATCCCTTCTGGTGCTATTTCAGTTGTTGTGTTTCAATTACGCAGTATAACGCATAGACTTAACGTACTCCCAAAGAAATTAAACCAACATGAGGTTTCAATGATTTGATGGTTTCGTGAAATGTATGTCACAAAATAGCTCTTCTAACCAAAGTTATGGGCAACACTGTATTTGATTATAGGTGTCTTGCCATAACCATAACCATTAGGTTCAATCAGACGTGACATACCATAATGCCATAGCCATAACCACAAATATGTATATTTTTTCACCTAATTGTAGTGCCATAACCATAACAGCTGTTTATGTTTTCATTTCCTTAAGCATTTCAAAAGTGCAACAACAAATATGTCTTTCGGTTACGGCGAAAAACCAAAATTCAATTGATTTTTATGTTTACGGTTATGGGGTTATGGAAAGTCATCTATAAGCAAATAAAGTGCTGCCCATAAGTTTATTTGTTTATTTTTTAAAGAGAAGTAACACTCAGGCAATGAATGCCTACTACTATTACTAGGTTTTACCTTCTTTAGGAAAGGGTTAGTGATAGAGAATACAGGTGGTGAAGGAAGAGATAACGAAAGCTTCATTATTTCACAGCTCTGCATTTTTGCATGTTTTTTTAGTAACGCAGTGTTGCAGCGCCTCTGGTGTTAAATGAGGCATATTAAATTTTGTTTAAGCTGTGGTTAGTAGCCATTTTATTGGTTATTTTACTTCGCCGATGATTCTGCTACACAACGAGCGAGGGCGCTCCACAGTGGGATTTTTTGTGCAATAAGTAATAAAATTTCATTCAGTATGAAGAATCCATAAATTGTATCCCAAAAAAAACGTTTATTTTTCTTTCAAATAATGAAGTAAAGTCACATGTAAATTTTGGTCCAAAATATTGAAAACTGTTTACGCACTTCTATAATGTTTGTACGTAAGATAATATTATTGCTCTGATTTAAATAGTAATTTTTTTCAAATATAGCCTTTTCTGCGTAAAGCGTAAAGTTCGCTCATATGGTTTAAAAGATATGATAGAATAAAATTTGTTCTATAATGTGCCGTGATTGCAAACTTCCTCGTGCTAGGTGCTCCCGCTATAGTAAAATGCAAGGTTAGACTCCATGCTATCAATTAAAAAAAAAATGTTTAAATAATTAATAATCTTTTATAAAATCATAAAATTTGTCGCCAAATTCATGAAATTTTGCATTGAAATATATTTATAAAATAATCAGTTTTGGTAAAGTAACAAAAAGTTGTGGGGAAAAATATAATATGCGTTATATGGGCGGTGAGTGGTGGGCGTTAATTGAGGTAATAAAAGCTCTGTGCCAAATTTCAAAAACTTTGGGCCAAAAATTAATTTTGGGTTCTATGGGCGGTGGGTAGTGGGCGTGGCCAATTTTGATGAAACTTTATTTTATTCTTAATTGAGCTAATAAAAGACTATGTGCTAAATTTAAAAAACGTTGGGCCAAAAATTAATTTTATGTTCTATGGTCGGTGGGTAGAGGGCGTGGCCAATTTTGATGAAACTTTATTTTATTCTTAATTGAGGTAATAAAAGGCTCTCTGCCAAATTTCAGCATTATACGAGCACTCCTTATATTTTTTGCCAAACATTGTATGAACAAATCCCACTGTGCGCTCTGATGTTACATTATGATTAGTATCTGCTGAAGTCGATATAGTTCAGTGACCAGTGACTATGCCTCCATCACATGAATTTTCATACAACAACTGATACAAAGAGACACTAATGGACATCAGGAATATTATTTATTATTTAATGACTGTAGGCTACCGGGCTGGAACCCAGGACGTTCGGTTTTGTAATCAACGTGCTAACTAGTTCAGCCAAAGCCACCCTCAGTTTGAGGGACCCCCATTTGGGAACCGCTGCACTAGTGTATCTTGCTTTTTACTTTCGAAGGTATTTTGTTTTTATAATTTCTATCCTATTCTATTTTAATAAAGGTTAACTAATTTGCTTCTTTTTAATAAAATTTTACATTTCTCTTCCAATTGTTTCTGGTTTGGAATTCTTGTTGGAAAGGCCAGAGTCAGAGAATGTTTTAACGTAATATATGTATGTATGTATATCACTTACTATCCATTGATTTTCATTTAATCTCATTGTTTTATGTTAATTCAACTTCCTGCTAACAATTTCAAATGTCATACAGCATTCGCTTATCTTGACATTTTTAAATGCTATCTTTTCTCTCTGCTAGGGAGCAGTGATTTGAAGCAGCAAATAAAAATTAATAGAGACAAATTATTAAAACTTTTGTAAATTTTACGTTGAACGTAAAAAGTAACAAAGTTAAAAAGAAAATAATAATAACAATAAACCAACAGTTGGTAAAGTGACTGGAAAAAGAAGATACCAGAGCGGTCGCTGAATAGCCATATCATACATAGAAAAAAGTATTCCTGCAATAAACAACTTCAAAGCCAAAAATCAATTAAAAATGTATTTAAGTCAATTATACATTTGTTTAATAATAAAATATTCCCGCAATAAACAACTTTAATTGAAAATAAAACTAAAATTCAATTAAATTAGTATTTAAGTTAATTACACTTTTGTTTAAAATTTTAATTAATTAGAAAGTTTAATTGACTCAATGTCATTTTTAATTGAATTTTGATTTTATTTTCATTTAAAGTTGTTTATTGCGGGAATATTTTATTATTAAACAAAATTTTAATTGACGGAATAACATTTTTAATTGGTTTTTGGTTTAATATTTTTTTTCTATGTAAGTACTCTTAAGAGTACAAAATTTGCATACAACAAGAAATATCAAATAATTCTACCTACCCTGCAAAAAATTTGGTGACAATTGAACCAAGCGTACTCGTCGTAGGACTTGTGAAAATGGGAGTGTTAAAAAAATCTCGATTTAAAAAAAAAATAATGAGTCAGGCGGTTTCTATATTAAGGTAACTATGTTGTTTAATATTTTCTATACGCTGCATTATGTTAATGCAAGTGCCAATTTATCAAAAAATGTCCAACCAAATTCTTTAAAAAAAATGAAATTATATAAAATCTACCATAAAGTAATTGAGAATTACTAACCATCTTAAAAGCTAAAAAGCTTCAACAGACATCACAACATGCTTCGTTATAACTCGTTCTAGTATTGTAGATGATTCCATGACCTATCAAATAATATAAATATATGTTTTTTTCTTTGGATTTTCCTACATTGGAAGCTCAAAGCGGGACATGATCCATCAAAAACTATGTGTGTGAAGATAAATTCGAATTTAAATAGCAGAGACAGGAACCAACATTTCTAACATAGCATGTTAAGCACATAACAGAGCACTGTTAGCTATTTAACAGTAGTCGATAAATGGTTTAGGATTCCAAATCCTTGGAACTGGATTAAGATAGATGTTTTATTTTGTGGAAAAATCGCTCTAAAATGTACTTTATGAAATTATAAAAGAATGGTGATGGAAATATGTCTGGTTGAGCCAATAAATTGGATTTAAGAAAACATAATTTTCCCGCGAAGATGAGTAGTCATATGGGTAAAATATGGAAAAGCACACGTACTACACCATATAGGTGTGGTACTCTGGAGGGTCCTAAATGTGATCCAATCGGTCATGTTTCTCAAATAATTTTGGGAATTGAAATAATCGATTTTGAAAAATATGCTTTTTTCGTAAATTTTTTTTAAAGAAGTGCTCATTTTGGTAAAATATGGAAGAGCACACGTACTACACCATATAGGTGTGGTAGTCTGAAGGTTCCTAAATGTGATCCAATCGGTCACGTTTCTCAAATAATTTTGGGAATTGAAATAATCCATTTTGCAAATTATGCTTTTTTCGTAAATTTTTTTTAAAGAAACGTGACCGACTGGATCACATTTAGGAACCTTCAGAGTACTACACCATATAGGTGTGCTCTTCCATATTTTATCCAAATGAGCACTGATCTTCTCAAGAAATTTCACCAAAAAAATCATGTTTTTCAAAATCGATTATTTCAATTCCCAAAATTATTTGAGCAACGTGCACACTTGGATCACATTTAGGACCTTCCGGAGTACCACACCTATATGGTGTAGTACGTGTGCTCTTCCATATTTTACCCTGATCTTCTTAAGAAATTTCACTAAAAAAGCATATTTTTCAAAATCGATTATTTCAATTCCCAAAATTATTTGAGAAACGTGAACACTTGGGTCACATTTAGGACCCTCCAGAGTACCACACATATATGCTGTAGTACGTGTGCTCTTCCATATTTTATCCAAATGAGCACTGATCTTCTCAAGAAAATTATGTTTTCTTAAATCTAATTTATTGGCTCAACCAGACATATTTCCATCACCATTCTTTTATAATTTCATAAAGTATATTTTAGAGCGATTTTTCCAAAAAAAATATATATCTTAATCCAGTTCCAAGGATTTGTAATCCTAATCCATTTATCGACTACTGTTAAATAGCTAACAGTGCTCTGTTATGTGCTTAACATGCTATGTTAGAAATGTTGGTTCCTGTCTATGCTATTTAAATTCGAATTTATCTTCACACACATTCAAAAACTGGAATTTAAAAATAAATATCTTTTAGAAAGCGGGATGTGCAATATGCACATATACAGTTTCGTATGTACTTAAGATACACAGTTTTCACAGTTTCTAACATTAGAAAATGTTAATACAGGTAGAGCAAATATAAAGTTTTTTGAAGAACTCCTGAAAACTTGAACTTCAAGAAATTCTGAGTATGCACGTTTTTAGAGGCCCACTTGGACATTAATCTATGACCAATATTATCCGACGGCATTGACTTCCAAAAGTGCGTCGTATCCTTCAGAAAATGCCAAGTTGAAAGCTTGGCAATTCGAGTATTTGAACTAGATAATGCTTTTCAGAAATAGTTTCATTGGCAATAATAAAGGAGGAGCAGTACTTTTTTCCGTCAGGGTTGTCTCATTTACTGGAAAAGTCCTTTAGAAATGCATTATAGCTTAACAGAGCTCTGTTAAGACACTAATAAAGCCCTGTTAAAGCACAAGGTTCGTGTCAAGGCTTATAAATCTATACAAGCACAAACTTGAAATTACGCTGATTCCGACAGAAAATAACGCAGTGATAATTTTAAAAATTTTCATGACATGTTAATAATGAGAATTGTATTCTATAAATTAGCTGAACTACGAAGCACACAGAGATTTGGATAGTTAAGCAATAACTGCACTTAAAAACTATTTGGATTGAATTTGTATCAGTTACATTTTAATAAAAATCTAATGAGAGATTGAAAATTTCAAAGCGGGATGTGTGGTCAGGTTACCCGTAACTGAATTCCGTAGCATCATAAAGGTTTCAAAAGTATATTAAAAGTTTACAATCTAGACTGAGGATTGAATTTCTACTAACTAGTTAATCACCCAATGTATCTGAGTTAATTTAAGCTTCATTTGTGTTCGCTAGAGTCAATGTGGTGTTTCCATGTAAGCCGTCCGTCGATCAAGGTGTATGTTGAGGAACAAGTTGGGAACCAGTATCGCTTTCTTCATAGGGTAAATGTTACCTGAACACATTTTTGTTCTCCATACATAGTTCAATAGGCCACTATTACGAATATTATATATTATATGTACTACGAATATTTTTTTTTTGTTTAGTATGTCTATATAAGAAAGACTCCGCTAGGGCATGTATTATGTACTACGAATATTTTTTTTTTTTGGTTTAGTATATATATAAGAAAGACTTGGCTGGGGAAGATAACGAATCGATATAAATGGACCGTCAAGTCACTCTGGAACAAGTACCCTAACTACAATTAGATATTAACCTAAGCTTAACAGGTGTTTATACTTTTGAAATATGAGTGCCTCTGTGGTCGAGTGGGTAGTGTGCAAGCCTGTCATGCTCGAGGTTGTCAGTTCGAGTCACAAAAAATATCTGCTCAAAAATAAATTATAATTGAATTTGTAACAATAAAAACAAAAATCATAAATTTTCATTGTTATAGTTAAGTGTCGGAATGGCATTTTTAAATAATTATATTATTCTACAGCGAATAGGTCCCTGTAGGATAGTTCAGTGACAAGTCAAAAGGCGTATACAAAGTATCAATTAACTCCATCTTAGGGCATCCCCATGTAAAAGTGACTGGTCCGCTTCATAGGAAGTGTTAGAACTCGGACTGATCCCTATTACTTAAAGACCGATCACGTGACTAGTCTATTGTCAGTTCCATTTCCTGCATGTTAATGAGTGCTTTTTTTATATACATACATATGTTTTTAAAGCAATGAACTGTCAATACTGTTTGACACATGGTCTATTTTGACACCTGTTACTTGATTTTTATTGAGTTTGGTTTGCCATTTCAACATGAATACAATACACACCGACATAAAACTTCTGGACCACTTATTCCTTATACTAAACTGAAAAGTCTGTCAAAAATATTGAAATCCGAGTTATTAATTTTTGTTAAGATGTGAAATTTATAAATCCACCTTGGATTTCCACATGCCACTAATAATATCTTAATAGTATATGGCTTATTGGTGCAGACGAAAGACTTCTTATGAACCCACAAAAATAGTTCTGGTGGCCAAATTACGAAAGCAATACGAGCAATTAAACGCTCACCGAAAGTTTCTTTTAATAAACCACTTGCTGAAAACACAAATTTCTGGAAATTTCGTCTGGAAAAAAGTGGCAAGCTGAATTAATTGCCGTGTATATGAAGAACTAAGATAGCAAGAGCTCTCATAATAATGAATGAAATTCCGCGAGGAATTTCTCCCTTTTCCAATTACTATTTCTTGTTTTCCCTATTACTTGCTATTGTTTGATATCATTCCCCGGGAATAATTTGAAATTTGAATAATTTTCCCTATTACTTGCTATTGTTTGATATCATTCCCCGGGAATAATTTGAAAATTTAAATGCCGTGCTGGCAAGGTGGAAGCGTAATGAAGTGTAACTTCATGTATTTTTCATATTTCCAAACTTTCCGTAGTATGGATGATTTGAGAATAAATAACATAGCTACGCATAAATATCTAATGGATTGTTTGACGGACCGGGCGGTCCAACTACATATGTACATTCTTCCATTAAAAGCAATCAAGTATGTCAATTAATAATTCAGCAATTTCAATCAATCAAAATTGAATGTATTTAATAAAAGATGTACCATAAAAAGATAATTATAATTAAGAAAGTCATCAAGATGGTTATTATGATGTTCAAAATTGATACATAGCGAAACTTGAGAAACTTTTGAAAACTAAATCAAACAAAAAATATTAAATGAGATATTTTTTATGCATCAGCCAATTGAAATGTATTGATATCGTTTTAATTTATTTAATTTTTTTTTATGAAATTTGCCTCAAAAGTCAGATACATCTTGGAGTGGTACTCGTATTCATAATCTTTTTGCTTTTTATTTTTTTGTTTCACTATCACTTGAAGATTTTATTTCAAGGTTAAATTTTCAATTGAGATGCTAACGAATTTAATTTGTTTTACAGCTAATCAGTAATATAATGCTTGGTAATTTTTTAATAATTGGTCTATTGTTATAACTTCCCAATAATTGAAATTAGGATTTTATCCGACAGTTAGAGAAGGTAACTTAAATCATTGGTGGACGTTTCATGAGAGCATTCACACGTATTCTTAACTTATTTTACGAGGGCGGTTCGGAAACTTCTTAGCCTATCAATGAAAGAGAATAGTTAGTTTTTCAAAAATATTTTTATTTTTCAATATAATCTCCTGAAACTTCAATACAATTAGTCCAACGCTTTTCTAGCAATTCTATCCCTTGATTAAAATAGTTTTCCTCAAGGTCTTCAAAATAGTGGTTTACAACTGTAATTGCATCTTCATTTGAGGTAAAACGCTTGCCAGCAAGGAATTTTTTTAGATTTGGGAACAGGTAAAAGTACTGGTCAAGCAACTCGTACTTTAATTCGTTGATTTTAGCCATTGTTAAAACACTCTTGTGCGCTGGTGCGTTGTCGTGATGAAAAATTATTTTTTTGTGTTGTAAGCCAGGACGTTTTTCTCGAATTTGTACATTTTATAGATCCAAAAGGTTGCAATAGTACTCTGAATTTATTGTTTTACCCTTTTGCAGATAGTCAATCAATAAAATACCTTTGAAGTCCCAAAAAACCGTTGCCATAACCTTACCAGCCGATTGAATTGTTTTTGCCTTCCTTGCGGCACTTCCTCCAGCTTCAGTCCATTGTTTGGATTGTTCTTTTGTCTCTGGAGTATAGTGGTGGATCCATGTCTCATCAACAGTTATGAAACGACGCTTAAAATCCATTTTATTTCGCTTAAAATGATCCAAACAAGCTTGAGAAATGTTCATTCTTATGCGTTTTTGGTCGACTGTTAACAAATGCGGCGCCCATCTTGCAGAAAGCTTTTTCATCTGTAGTCCTTCATGCAAAATTAAACGGACTCGATCATTTGAGATGCCCATGATATTAGCTATTTCACGCACTTTTATTCGTAGATCATTTAATACCATATCATGCACTTTGGCTACAATTTCTGTTGTTGTTGCTGTTTTTGGACGTCCACTACGTGGTTCATCTTCAATGCTTGTACGACCACGTTTAAATTCAGCAACCCAATTTTTTACTGTTGCATATGAAGGAGCACTTTCACCTAACACATTCACCATATCATTATGAATTTCTTGTCCCGATAAACCTTTTTTATGTAAATATTTAATGACACCACGCATTTCTAATTTTTCCATTGTTAAAAAATCGCGGATGCGTCTTTTGTGAATACCTGTTGTGACGATGGTTTCTTTCTTAGCTGGGGTGATACTCGCCGATGTCCAGTGTTCGTCACAAAATTTATTTATTTTGGGACTCTGAGAGAAAGAGATAAGAATACAGCACCAGGTTTGGGTAAACAAAATGACGATATCTTTATTTAATTTTGTATAGTGTCAGTTTATGTCGTTCGTGAGTCTGCCGAACGCCTTGTCCGTGCGCCGAGGCTCGTACAAAGCAGGCAATAGGGAAGATTCCCTGTCAGTTTCTGTCGCTCGTGAGTATGCCGAACACCTTGTCCGTGTGCCGAGGCTCGTACAAAATAGGCAAGAGGGGAAAGTAACGCACGCTTTTATGTCAAACGCCTTGTTCGTGCGCCGAGGCTCGCACAAAGCGGACAGCCCTTATATTCCTTTTACGTCTTAAGATGAACAGCTTGTTCGTACCCAGAGGCTCGTACTCGCTGGTCATCTGCGTCCTACTCACAAAGTCGCCGTGTGACTATCTTTCCAAGGATATCACCTGGTTTTCTAAATATTTGCTATGCAGATTATTGTTCGTACCCCGAGGCTCGTACAAGAATCTGTCTTGCCAGTTTGATAGCCAGACGTAGACTGACTCCTCTTCGCATTGTGCTGCCTTTTATACCGGTAGTTTGACACACACACACATACACACACCGTAACTCATCTGTATGGGCGATCATACACTATGAACAGCTGTGCTTGTTTCAATGTTGTATCTAATATTATGTTAGTTTGCTTTCGACACACAGGGGGCGACATTTCTGGTTGTCCGTTAAACTTAAACTATGATTTTGAAAATGTGAACACAAATTTACTGCCGTTAATAATAGTAATGACTTAAACTTATAAAATAGTAATGGCTTAAACATATAGCAATTCATCAAAATAAAAGAATTCATATATAAGAAGAGAAATTTAATGTTTAAAAAGAATAAGACTTGTGTCGGTAAAAACGAGTGCCGACTTTTATCGTTACACTTTCCTCCTTCTTCTGGTAGCGTGATGTCTTAGGGCTTGATGATCACCCGGACTTCTCGGGCTCTAGTTATGGTGATGCAGTAGATTCTATCGTCAAACGGGTAGCGGATCTGCAGACGTTTGCCTTTGGTATGACTTGCAAGGGCCCGCCCTATTCGTTCCTGTACTTCAGTGGGCAATGAGGCTGGGTTTATCGGACTGGGTCGGGGTGTGTCGTGTACATTAACCTCCCGTAGTGGTGACCTCAACGGCATGGTTGCAACGACTGTGGGTGTCGATGGTGTTGCCTTTGCAAATGAGTCCATTGTTTGCTTAGCCGTCGGGGATCCTGAGGGCGAAGCCGAGGAGGATGATGACGAACTTATTTCGCTTGAGGATGCGGTAGACGAACTGCTGGTGGAGGATGTTGATGATGATGTTACGCTTCTAGCGGTTGTTGGAATTTCGGATGTCCTCGCCTGTGCATAATGTGCTATTGGTGTGTCGGGCTCGGACAGATTTACTTCTAATAAAGTAGGTGATGCTAAGATGGATAAACAGGGTGTCGTCGAGGCGGATCTGCTGGAAGAAGTCGTGGAAAGCCGACGTATTTTTACTAAGCTTTCGTTGTATATCGTCTGACTAGAGGAATAGGGGTCACAAGGAGAAACCTCTACCCATGACACCGATGACGAGCTTGCAGAGTGTTCTATGGGTTGAGTTGTTCGCCGCAGTTTCGGGCTCCCGATGGCCGTAAAAGTTTCCATCTTATTTGCCCAAAATCGGTATGTGATGGAGCGCTCATACCCGGAAAATCCACATATGTTATGGCAGCGGCGGTCGTGGACATCGATCGTAAACCAGCCTCGCCCCTTCCTATGTGCTGAGGGTGGGGTAGAAATTGTAGTCTCTTCGGAGCTCGCGGGTGACGGTTTCCTAATGTCCACCGTAGTGTCCAAATCTCCAAATGATGATCGTACAAGTTCCTCCAGTTCT
Source organism: Tachina lurida (assembly GCA_944452675.1). Classification (NCBI taxonomy): domain Eukaryota; kingdom Metazoa; phylum Arthropoda; class Insecta; order Diptera; family Tachinidae; genus Tachina; species Tachina lurida. Next base: position 101,212,657 of record OX101756.1, read on the forward strand.
GCTTCAAAATCATCTTCCGTCCCAGGCGGGGGTGTGAGGCCACTACGCATGTTCATGGTGAACGGCATGCCTGGGATGTCATACAGTGGTGAATATCTATGACTATCCCTTCCCGGTGTTGCTGGGAGTGTGGGCTCACCATTTAGTGGGATGAACCACGCTTCCGTGTCGCCGTTATCACTCTCTTTATCCTCATTAGGTGGTGTCCATGGTGGTGTACGTTCGGGACCAAAATTTCTGCCCGGGGTGAGTGGTATTGTATTCTTCTCCCTGTCGGGGTCTACCGTGGTGGGATGATGAGGCTCCTGGTGTATTTCATCATCCTCTCTGGTCAAATCCACTACATCTTCGGGTACGGTGGTAGTAGCGGCCTGGTCCCGAGGGATGGTACTGCGGTTTTCATTTATGTTGCGCCCTCTCGGCCGTGTTGCGGGTTCGGCTTTACTGAATGCTTCCCGTGACGTCTGAGCAGTGGCATATGTGCGGGCCGTACTTAGGCGGAAAAATGTTTGGTTTGGTTTTGCGTGTGAAGTCTCAGTGTTGTGGACCCGAGATCGTGTGCTGGTGGTAGGTATTTCGTCGTCCAGATATATAGTACGACGACGCTTAGCGTCTTCTTCGGCGACACGTTTTCGGAACTTTTGGCTTGTTTTTCTGAAATGTTCGTCCATTATGTGCTTCCTGCTACTTTATCTCTGCAAGTATAAGAAAAAAAAAATAAGATAAAATAACAAATCAGGCACTGAACTTTGCATATGGTTTGAGTTCATGCAAGTGAGCTGTTTTGATTTCTTTACTCCCCGGCGCCTGTACTTTGGCTATTACCGGCGATATAAAAGACCTAACAGTAAATGGGCCTATAAACTTTGGAGCCAACTTCGCTGCAAAATTATCGGCCGCTTTTGAGAGTGGGTGTTGGCGTACGAGGACTAGATCCCCTACATTTGGCTTCCAGGCACGTCTTCTTAAATTGTAATAACGTTTCTGGTATTCTGATGCTTTGGTCATATTCCTTTTCACTAGTGCGAAGACTTCTCTTAATTCCTGATGGCGGACCTCTGGGCTCAAGTTTATCGCCCCGGTGCCCACTGTGACCTCATCATAGAGTGCCTTGGGGAGGCGCGGCTCGCGCCCTTGTGTGATGAACGCTGGTGAGTACCCAGTAGATTCAGAGATGCTGGTGTTGATTGCTAGCATGATCTCGGGAATTAGCGCATCCCACTGTTTATGTTGGTCGTGTGTGAACTGTGCGATAATAGTTTTGATAGTACGGTTGGCACGTTCAGTAGGATTTTCCTGAGGTGTATATGGCGCAGTCACTTGTTGGTGCACGCCCAAATCCTTTAGAAATCGTGACACTATACGTGCGGTGAATTGTGTACCATTATCGGTTATTAATACTTTCGGGACGCCGTATCTGGCCATGATCCTTTCCCTGAAAGCTTTAATTACTCCTTCGGCGGTAGCTTTCCTCATCGGTATCAACTCAGTCCATTTGGAAAACTTATCAAAGAAAACTAGGAGCATCGAGTTGCCGTGCTTAGACCTGGGCAGAGGACCAACAAAGTCGGCACATACCACTGACCACGGCTCATCCGGAATTTGGGTTAGCATCTGTCCAGCGGGCTTTTGTTGGCTAACTTTGAACCGTTGGCACGATTCGCAGCACCGCACATGGCGCGTAGCATCACGGGACATCCCAGGCCAGTAATAGCGGTTGGCTATGCGCTGGATGGTCTTCCGGATTCCTAAGTGGCCTGCGGTTACATGGTCATGGCATTCTTCGAGTACTCTTTTTCGGTGGGGTGTACCTACGCACAACTTCCAAGCGATGTCATCTTCGTCGTGGCCCTGCCGCGCAAACTGGCGGTATACTCGGTCATCTATGACTGCATAGTCGGCGTATTTTTGGGGTGCTGCTGTAATTTTTTTCTTCAGACTTTCGAGCCATTTGCATTCATCGGTGTGGGCAGTCTCACAGCTAGCTAGGTTTGCTGTTACTACCGGTTGTCGCGACAATGCATCAGCTACTACGTTACTTTTCCCTTTTCTATATTGAACACTGAAATTATATTGTTGAAGTTCCAGAGCCCATCGCCCTAGTCGACCCACTGGACTTTCCAAGGAATTAAGCCACTTCAGGGCCTGATGATCAGTAATCACGATAAACTTATATCCTTCCAGGTATTCTCTCATTTTCCGAATGCCCCAAATGATAGCCAGACATTCTTTCTCCGTGGCTGAGTAATTTTTCTCGGCGCCGATGAGATGCCTACTCGCATATGCAATAACTCTTTCAGCTCCCTCAATTTCTTGAGTCAGGACAGCGCCTAATCCGTAGTCGCTCGCATCGGTTTGCAATGTAAATGTTTGCGAGAAGTCGGGACAGGCGAGTACTGGTGCTTCAGTGAGTTTCCTTTTGAGGGCTTCAAAGGCCTGCTGTTGATCCACTCCCCATTTCCAATGCTTCCCTTTCTTCAATAGGTTGGTAAGAGGCCTTGAGAGGGCTGAAAAATCAGGTACAAATCGGCGGTACCATGAGGCAATGCCCAGGAATCGGCGAACTTCGCGTACGTTCTGTGGTTGCGATATCTGTGCGACAGCCGCCACCTTATCCGGATCGGTTTTTATCCCTCCTTCGCTCACGATGTGACCCAGGTACTTCGTCTCACCAGTGAAAAACTGGCATTTCTCGATATTAATTTTCAAATTTGCTTGCCTGAGTCTGTGAAATACCTCCTTCAGATTTTGCATATGTTCCGCGAACGTTCTCCCTACGACTATTATGTCGTCGAGATATGCAAAGGCATGGGGTTCCATGTCATGACCAATAACTTGGTCTAAAGCGCGTTGGAAGGTAGCTGGGGCGGAATGAAGTCCGAATGGCATCACCCTCCATTGATAGAGACCTCTACCGGGTACTGCAAAAGCTGTGTACTTTTTACTATGTTTCTCCAGTGGAATCTGCCAATAGCCATTTTTTAAATCCAAACTACTTATAAATTTTGCGTTACGTAATTTATTTAGAATACTGTCAATACGGGGTAAAGGGTAGGCATCCGGTACTGACCTGAGATTTAGTTGGCGAAAATCCATACACGTCCGCCAGTCTCCGTTCTTCTTCTTCACTAGAGTGATGGGGAAGCAGTAAGGGCTGTGAGATGGCTCAATGCATCCCTGTGCAAGTAGCTGGTTGACTTCGGCATCGATGATGGCTTGCATGGCTGGATTGCGTGGTGCGTAACGTATTTTAACCGGGCGATCGTCAGTAACCACAATCTTGTGTTTGGTAATGGTTGACAGACCCCGTATGTCTTGAAATTTTGGTAGCTCGGTTTCCAGGAACCTGTGTACCGCTTGCTGTTCTGTTTGCGATAACCTCGTCATGCCGTGTCCTTTGTTTTCGTCCGTGGCGTGAGGTGCTGGATCCACTATTGCTCGGTTGACTGGACCGCAAGTAACGCACGTATCTGAACACTGTAATTTCAATCCGGCCACTTCAATTTTCATATCGAACTGTCGTAAAAATTCCAGGCCGACAATGAGATTTTCCGTTGCTTCCGGCATCACTAAGAATTTACAAACTTTTGTGACTTCGCCGAGGGTGGTTTTAAACTCAATAGCCGACGTAACTTCTCTGGTGGACCCGTCGGCTAAAATGACTTCCACTTTCTCCTCCTTATATGTTGGGCTTTGAGTCAATATGTTGATGAAATCTTGTCTTATAAAATTTCTATTGGCGCCTGTGTCTAGTACGGCGTTGACTAATTTTTCTGCAATGCGGATGGTTGCCACCAATCTAGTTTCCTCGTTGATCAGTCGGGTTTGGTTATTTGGAAGGGTCTTATTATTTTTAGGAGGCACGACGACCCTTAGTTCTGTCGGCCTCCGTTTTCGTTTCCCTGACGCTGATTTATGCAGGTTGGGCAATTTGTTGGACAAGTAGCACCGTTCCCGCATCTATAATGCTGGTTTCGCTGGGCATTTGCTGGGCTGTTCCCGGTACGGATATTATCCGTTCTTAGGCCTGCTGCGTTGTTTGGGATACTTTCAAGGTCCTCAGCGAGTTGTATTAGTTCACCCAGAGTCCCAAAATCTTTTTGACGTATGTACCACTTGTAATCCGCTTGTGCGTTTTGGAAGATTCTTGTAAGTTTCTGCTCCTCGGACAAACTGGAGTGTCGCATCAGTCGTTGTAAGGCTAGAACATAATCTTTGAAGCGTTCCTTTGGTCGCTGTATCCTCGAACGAATTTCATCCTCGAGCTTCTCAAAATACCTGGAAGGGAGGAAGAAAGCCAGGAAATCGGATTTAAAAGTTTCCCATACTTGCCAATGGCCATTATTATTCCGAAACCAGGTTAGGGCTCGTTTATGGAGAAACTCGGGCATGACTCTTGGTAACTGGTGTAACGAAATATCATAAATCTCTGCTAGCTCTTCTAGCCGCTCTATGAATTCTAGTGGGTCTCGACCGCCGTCGTACGTCAGGCCCCACTTCCGCACATGGTCCATCAGGTTTGTCCTGGCCTCGTTACTTAAGCCGCCGTCAACGGGAGTTTTATCAGCTACACCATTTATACCTTCGTCCTTGGCAGGTGATGAAGTATTGGTTCGATTGGTGGAGGGCACATGTAGTGAGGACGTGGCCTCATGTCTTTCTTGCAACGCGAGTAGTTTTTGTTTCGCGGTGTCGTCATGATCGGCACTAATAAATTTAGCAAACCGTCTTCGAAGCTCCTCCACATTTCCGACCGTATCAAGTTCGAAATCGTTTAGATACGTCACTAGTTCGTCGCGTTTGAGTGAATACGACCACGTTGTTCGGAGCATTTTGGTATATAATATAGTATACTATTTCAGAACGGAAAATAAAGTTTTAACACAAACTAGATTTAATTTTAGATAAATTTTTATTTTTTTTTTTTTTTTTTTTTTCTTTTTTTTTTTTTTTTTTTTTTTTGTTTGTTCGGTTCTTTTTATTTATGCCACGATTTACGAATAACACAATGTCTGTCACTTTTTACTCAAACAAGGTTCACTGAAAAGTAGTCGTAAATTTTTTTCAGTGGGTGTATTTTTAATTTCTCTATGAGTCCCTGCTCGGGCGCCATTGTGACGATGGTTTCTTTCTTAGCTGGGGTGATACTCGCCGATGTCCAGTGTTCGTCACAAAATTTATTTATTTTGGGACTCTGAGAGAAAGAGATAAGAATACAGCACCAGGTTTGGGTAAACAAAATGACGATATCTTTATTTAATTTTGTATAGTGTCAGTTTATGTCGTTCGTGAGTCTGCCGAACGCCTTGTCCGTGCGCCGAGGCTCGTACAAAGCAGGCAATAGGGAAGATTCCCTGTCAGTTTCTGTCGCTCGTGAGTATGCCGAACACCTTGTCCGTGTGCCGAGGCTCGTACAAAATAGGCAAGAGGGGAAAGTAACGCACGCTTTTATGTCAAACGCCTTGTTCGTGCGCCGAGGCTCGCACAAAGCGGACAGCCCTTATATTCCTTTTACGTCTTAAGATGAACAGCTTGTTCGTACCCAGAGGCTCGTACTCGCTGGTCATCTGCGTCCTACTCACAAAGTCGCCGTGTGACTATCTTTCCAAGGATATCACCTGGTTTTCTAAATATTTGCTATGCAGATTATTGTTCGTACCCCGAGGCTCGTACAAGAATCTGTCTTGCCAGTTTGATAGCCAGACGTAGACTGACTCCTCTTCGCATTGTGCTGCCTTTTATACCGGTAGTTTGACACACACACACATACACACACCGTAACTCATCTGTATGGGCGATCATACACTATGAACAGCTGTGCTTGTTTCAATGTTGTATCTAATATTATGTTAGTTTGCTTTCGACACACAGGGGGCGACATTTCTGGTTGTCCGTTAAACTTAAACTATGATTTTGAAAATGTGAACACAAATTTACTGCCGTTAATAATAGTAATGACTTAAACTTATAAAATAGTAATGGCTTAAACATATAGCAATTCATCAAAATAAAAGAATTCATATATAAGAAGAGAAATTTAATGTTTAAAAAGAATAAGACTTGTGTCGGTAAAAACGAGTGCCGACTTTTATCGTTACACTGTTTCTATATGAAGGAGTTGCCAGATCGAAACAAAATTTAACATGTGTTCATAGCAGAGATGGAAGTTCCAAAACACTTAACTTTTTTCTGTTTATACCGCGCTTTTTGTGCTAGGCTAAGAAGTTTCCGAACCGCCCTCGTATTTAGTCGTCGATCAGACCACGAAGTATACCAGAGTGTAAGAAAGTAACTTATAGTCACTGTTAAAAAAAATACAAATATAGTATGTTTGTTATTAACTATTTGTAGTACAATATTCAAAACATACAACAGAAAATGTATACTTAGTGAAATGAGGAATTGAGTATTTTTACAAAATTAAATGAAACATTTTGTACTGCTGAACTAAAACACAAAATGTGTAATATAAAAGTGATGAAAATTAGTTTCCAAATGATTAGAGACTCAATTTTAAAAATTGTCCTACAAAAATATTAATTTTTAACTTTAACTTAGAAAAAGCACACTGCGAACGAGACCACAAAGTATAAAATGAAAATTCATTTGACCACGTGAACTACAAAATTAAATAAAGGAATTTTTTGTGTTCAATTAAAAAACACAATCCCCGGTATTGTGAATGGCGTCGTCGACGTCACATTAAGACGACAGTAAAAATTGTCACTTGTCTAAACTTTGTCGACAACAAATGGCTACTATTTACATGCTCCACAAATTTACAATTTAGATATTAGTAAGATATTGTCAATAGTTAAGAGCCAATTGTTGCCGATAAGGAGTAGACAAGAGACAATATTTACTATCATCTTAATGTGACGTCGACGACGCCATTCACAATAAGGGGGAATGTAAAAAATATTATTAGTATTAAAAAAGTGATTAAAATTTGCTTTCAAATGATTACAGACTTCGTTTTAAGCATTTCCGTTCACAAATATTAATTTTTACCATTTATTTACAAAAATCACACAGCGAATGAGACCACAGAAAACACAAGTATCTTCTCTATCGTGACATCTCTGATCTATTTTGTGGTTTAAAACGAGCCACAGGATCATGACATTGTTTAAAGATTGAAACAAAGAATGGTTAGATGGAAGTATAATTTTCTCTGCAGGAAAAATTCAATCAAAAAATTTTCAGAACTCACAACTAATACTCAAACAAAAAATATTAATCTATCGTTGATACGAAAAGTTACGGCCCTATGTATAAGCAAAAATTGGCATGAAGTTAGCATAAGTGACGAATTTGAATTAGGTGTTAGTTAACGAGTTCCTCCATACAATTTGACATTAAAAATTATCACATTACTTAATTTTAACCCACCTCCAAGTCCTAGCATGATTTTTAATGCGAAGTTTCATCGCAAAACTCCTTAAGATCATGTTCAATTTTGCCACTTATGCTAACTTCATGCCAATTTTTGCTTATACATAGGGCCGTAACGCCTTTAAAAGGCTGGAAAAATACTTCAAAAGTTGTTACAAAGTTGAGCTCAGAGTCCTGTGGGTATCGATTAGGCTTAAGGCTTTCAATTTCAAAGTCAACTCTTATCACACGGTTTATAAATAAATAAATAAATTTTCTACTATTCTCATTTTTATAATCAAACGAATAAAAATTATCACACTCCAGCAAATCTGTTTTTAAGAAATTACTTATAACTTTGCAAGTAGTTGAGTTAGAACAGTGGACCAAAGTTGGTAAAAAAACCTAAATTTAAATTTTTTTTCTCGAATATTTCCTAAACTGTAAGCAAAAACCAATAAATAATAAAGCAGACAGAAAATTCACTTGCAAACAATCTTTTTTATCAGATCAAAAACATCGCTTGGCATCGGTTTGAATTTTTCATTAAATCGAGGTTGCCCACCTTGAGGCTTTGTGGCTCCGCCTAAAGCTATTCTAAATTCCATACTTATTTTATGACACCTGAAATGCTGTATGAAATTTCATAACAATCGGAAGGCTGGTTTAGAAACTGCAGAATTATTTCAATTTTTTTTTAAGGAAATTCCCACTGTGTAGTGTCATAACTGAAAAAAAACTTGTTTTGCAGAAAACGAATTTGAAGTTTGGAATTTGCTAACAACTTAATAGAAAATAATGTTTTATTCTTTTCTCAAGGGTTGAGTATACATAACGTGACCAAAAGCGGGATTTTGAAGAAAATACGGCGAAAAAGCGGGAAATTAAAATAAATACCTTTTAAAAGCGGGATGTGTAAAAGGCACATTCACAGTTTCTTTTGTACTTAGGAAAACGCTTTTAAATAAACAAAAATATTTATCTATATGAACAAAAGTCTATCGCTATTTTTTTTATGTGGCACCTCCCATATAATTTTTTATTTTGGAATATCTTTCAACAAGAAACGTGAAATTTTGTGTAAGTAACGATTTTTATTATGTGCGTTCGTTGTCTTACAAAAAAGTTCGAACTAGACATGTGGGCGTGAAACCTCCCATAAAGAAACAATTTTTACTTTGAGATATCTGGAATAGTAATATAGTGAGAAGGGGGAAATTTGATAGCGATAATCAGTGTACTGATCTTGCTGATTTGCCCATAGCGTATTACTGATGGTATTGAAGGAGCAATAGGCTCTTAATTTTTTAATGCCTAAAGTTATCGTGGCACTTCACATAGAAAATCAACGTTTATTTCACGATATCTTGGAAGCCAAAACAGTAAAAAAAATATAAATGTTTTTAAAAAATGTATCGCTTTGAAATTCTGCTGGTTCTGCCGATGATTGAAAATAATCGGGATTGGACAAGTGAGCGTTAAATAGAGAAAATGTTTACTTAAAAAATACTCGTATCTTGGAGATAATCAGTATTTAAGTTAATAAATATTATAAAAAATAGTGAAAGTTGAACCACAAGCGTGGCACTTGTAATATAAATATTTTTCTTTTCATATTAAAACGTTTATGGGGTGTAGCAAATCACACAGGGTTTCTGCTTAAAAAATATTTGGAATGAATTTTTATGACTGACATTTTAATAAAAAATAGAACAAGATATTGAAAATTTTAAAACTCTAAAAAGCGGGATAAATTCGAATAGAAATTCGAAGCGAGATCGACCTATGAAAAGCGGGATAATACCGCCTAAAGCGGGATGTCTGGTCAGGTTAAGTATACAAGGTATTTACTTGAAATTTTTAAACAATATGCCCTATCAAATCATGTTTTTTGAATTATGACTATTTTTTCTGAAACTTTATGCATTTTGCTAATTTTTTCGCATAAATTATTTTTTAATAGGATCAATATTGTAGATCGGTTTATTATAATTTTTTGCTTTAGGTGCCACTGTGCAGCAGTTGTTTGTGATGTAAAAAGTGCTGCATACTTTGAGGATTAAATTGATTATTTTTGATGCGTCTGGAAATATGTATATTTTCCAATTACATATTCATTTGCGTTTGAATTATTTTTAAATCTCGAGCATTCCTTTGATATTATTTTTATTTCTTTTTTATTTGTATTTTTATGACTTAATTCTAATTAAAATTTAACACTTGCTTATGCCACATAAATGTAAAACTTTATGTTTGCAAGTGATCATGAAACGATTCTTTATTATTATTATTTTTTTTGCCCCTCTGTCTTTCTCTAAATCTCGTTGAAACGCGTTGAATTGTCAATGTGTGTGATTTTGTTAGTAAATACCCAGCTAACCAAAACAATCGTAAATAATAACGCCTTCGAATATTGCGTAAACATTTCCCGGACAAAACACTCGAGAACGACTATCGTAAACGGAAAGAGAAAGTGCTGCTAGAGCTCACTCGTCGCTCAGTCTGTGGCAGCAAATCTTTCGATTTCGATGTTTCGCTCTCGAATCAATAGCGAACCTTTAGCAATATCATTAGCAATCGATTTCATTGCTTCTAAATAGCAAAAAACTTTATTCCTCTTTTGTTCTACATGCAAAAAATAAAAAATAAAAAATTGAGAGAAACAAATTGTTTCTTGTTCCTAAAACTTTTTTAACGAGAATGTTTCGAGAATTGTTGGCTGTAGCGAACATTCGTTTATTTAAAAAAAAATAGGTAAAACATATGAATACAAATCTTGTTTGCTACTCGTAGCTTCTGCAACCGTGGCTTGTGCAACATTTTTTGTTTATTAAGATTCATCGACTTAGTTCCTTTTTATACAATTTCTTTTTTTACTTTTCTTATTTTCTGTTTGTGCTGATTTTTTCTTTGTTTTTTTTTAATTTTTTTATTTTACTCTGCCGTTGAAATTGGTGTCAGTCTATCATGATTCATTGCGCAATTGAGTACACAGCAGTAGCAGTCCAACAGTTTCTTTCAGCGCCAACTGCATATTTACAACATATCATCTTTAAAATAATGTGACAAGCATCATTATTATTATCATCATGATTTTAAACTTTTTTTTTTATTATTTTCTTATGCTGTGCTGCAGTATTTAATTTTGTATTTTTATAAGCCACTTTATGTGGCGATACTCGCTCGTAAGAGAAATAACGAATTCGTCAAGTGGTCTTTCGCTGATACTTCATGTAATTGATAAATAATTGTTCATGAACATTAGGGTGTGCGTTATTTCTTAAAGTAGAAATATTTTTGCTCTCGCCCCCAAAAAAGTTGAGGCTTGATGCAGAAATTACTCGCCTGGAGTGACAAAATACATCAGCCAACTATGACTTAAAAAAGTTAGTTCCCTCGATGAAAAAGAGAGTACAATGCGAGGCAGACGCAAATAGTGGCTATAATTAATAAAAACTAATGCTAAATACCGAACTTAATTACCCGTATCGGGTTCCCGATCGGGTTTCCGATACGTGTTCCCGTTCCCTAAAATTGTAATCGTAAATTTGGTGCAACATTTTTTTCATGGGAAATGTTTCACGTGAACAAAATGCTCGCCTGGTTGGTACCCTGTTCACAATTTCGTGTGAAATGCTGTAAAACTACATGTACAAGTATTTGGAATGAAATATTTGCGAAATAAATTCCCAAAAGTAGTACTCTGTTCTTATTGCGAAAAACACGTAAAATCTATCTGGCAGCATGTTTTTCCATGCAAAAGGACTCTGGCATCATTTTAGTTTCAGCTGCGAAACAACATGAGCAGTACTTTTTTCGCACGAAATTTTAACAATGTTGTATACTTTCAAGCAATAAAAGCGAGAAATTTATAAAAAAAAACCGCGAGTTGGGCTAAATTTAGTACATGTCAAATTTTTCACGCGAAATAATTAATGTTACTGAAAATTTTTTACAACTTTGACCAGAGTACTAGGCTTATGGGTGAATATTTGTGAAGTTTTTTTTGACACAAAAAAAAAAAAAAAAAAATATGGAGAAGTAATTGCTTTGTTAAAATTTCCTGCTTTTGATACATATTAAATTTAAGGTATGTTTTATTCGAAACATATACCTACTTAATTTTTAAGCAGCTATAGCTATAGGCTACTTTAATAAGTTTATACACACTTAAATTTGTTCTGAATATTTATATAAAGTTCGAATAAAACATACCTTTAATTGAACTAGAGTAAATTTTAATCAGGAATAAATTCTTAATCTGGCTTAAGTTCAGTATTTTGAATTCTTATTGAATGAAATATTTTTAATACCCGGTGTATATGGGTAATTCCATTCTGGCGTTACATGCCATTTGCACGACAAAAGGTTGAAAAAAAAAGTTTTAAAATTGTGTTTGAAAAAATTTTTTCTTACATTTGAGAAGTGATTAAATAGGTCTATATTCAGTGAAAAAATTATAACAATCACACCTAAGGATTTCAAGATATTCGCAAAATATGACCTGGCGTTACGTTACAAAAAACAGAAGTGGGGTTTGACTTGACTAACAAAATTGCTTAACTCTGCGAATTGGCCAAGTATTTTTATACAAAACTTTTTTGTTAGGACTTGGACTGATATACACTTATTTTCCAAGCTTCTAGATTAAAAAATCTTTTTCCCCAAGAAAACAAATCTGTTGGTGAACTTTAAATTTGTCCGTCATGGTAGACTTTTTTTTTGGAAGTGCCCATATGTGTATACATATGTACGTGTCCACGTACAGACCGAACGGCTGGACCGATTTTGTTTTAGTTTTTTCTTTTTTGTTTGAAAGATGACTTTATCTAGAATGTTCTTAGCTATGTTTAAAGAAAATTGGTCCAGCCGTTTAAAATATATCACATCTTTTCTAAATGTATTCGGCGGTTTTTAATATTAATTAATGTGATTTTCTAAAGAAGAAAAGAAAAATTAAACAAGACTTTTTAAAATGTGTGGTGGAAGTTTACTGATGATTTGACAAAGCACCAATGAATTGCAAATAGACAATGCTTAAACACCAGCAAATAAATTTCATTTAAAAATGTTTGTTTTAAATTAAAAAAAAAAAACATTAATTTGTGTCTTATGTGAAAACGCAAAGAATTGGAACTATTTACAAATAATTCAGAATTTGAGAAAACATTTAAATCAGGAAGTTTCAACGTAGATGTTTTGAATTATTTTATTATTATTCTACATCCCCTTTATAGCCAAACTATTTCCATATTGACGTTGTAGCTATACTATAGCTGCTCCCAGATGATTTAGTAAAATTCTTATTGTCCATAATTTTTATATTTTATTTACGAGTATTTCCTTCCACTCTTAATATATTGCTTTATCCTCTTTTTATTTATAGAACACCTCACCATTATGGGAAGACTTCGTTGCCAAGGCCAGTAAATTACACGCCTGTTTACGGTAAGTCATATATGTATATGTATATATGTATTTATTTAGACCTTATAAAGGGTGTTTTTTATATAGTGACACAAGTTTAAATCACAATAAAACGAGGAATTATATTTTTAGTATCAATGAAACGGGCTTTATTGGAAATAAAGTTTTATGAAATTAATGTTTAAATATGATTTCTGCCGCGTAGGAGGCGCTATCTGGAACACCAATGTTCAACAACTTTTCGCAGCATTTGCGGCCGTATTTCGCCGATGACTCTTCGAATGTTGATTTCCACGTGTTCAATTGTTTGTGGTTTGTTGACGTAGACAAATGACTTAACATAACCCCATTGTCCCTTATCGGGGCAAAAATCCAACAGTTTGTTCCCGATGAGGACCATTAAATCAAATGCAGCTTCTTTTTTTAAAACAAAATGATAGAAGTATTTTCTACTAACATAATAAAGCGTGGTTTTTCGGAGTGTCACAACTTTAAGTTGGCATCACTGCTTTATATGAGCACCCATTTAACAGCTGATAGTTGCTTGTTCAGTTTGTTTGGAAATTTTATTATGAATCGACTCAACTCGTGCAAATTGTTGAAATTTTGAAAATTTGAAAAAAATTAAAAAATTTTACTTTTCGATTAAGCCCATTTCTGGTTGAATGGGTGGTACGTACGAGTAAATAAGCAGAATTGTCGCATTTGGAGTGAGGAGAATCCACAAGCTTTTGTCGAAACACCATTACATCCACAGAAAATTACTCTTTGGTGCGCTTTATGGGCTGGCGGAGTCATTGGCCCATATGTTTTCAAAAACGATGATGGTCAGAATGTTAATCTCAATGGTGAACGCTATAGGAACATAATTCGGAATTTTTTCGTACCCCAAATTACGTGGCATTAATCTTGCTGATATGTGGTTCCAACAGGACGGAGCTACATGCCACACAGCGGACGCTACAATTGATTTACTCAAAGAAACTTTTGGTGAAAAAATAATTTCACGTAATAGCCCAATTAAGTGGCCACCAAGATCGTGTGATTTGGATTATTTTCTTTATGTTATGTTAAGTCACTTTTCTACGTCGATAAACCACAAACAATTGAACACCTGGAAACATTCGAAGAGTTATCGGCAAAATACGGCCGCAAATGCTGCGAAGAGTTGTTGAAAATTGGTGTTCCAGATTGCGCCTTCTATGTGCCAGCCGTGGCGGCCACATGGCAGAAATCATATTTACATTAATTTCATAAAATTTTCTTTCCAATAAAGCCCGTTTCATTGGTATTAAAAAAGTATTTCCTTGTTTTATTATGATTTAAACTTGTGTCACTCTTTAAAAACACCCTTTAGAATAAGAAAAGTAAAATGCCTAATTAAAAATCCTGAAATTTCAATTTTTTTTAAACCCCTACCAAAAAAGGTATGTAATAAGTTTGTGCCTGTATAACTGTGTAACTGTGTGTATGTACGAGTCCACGTACCAGCCAAATGCCTGGACCGATGTTGATTTTGTTTTTTATGTTTGAGAGGTGACTTGATCGGGAGTGTTCTTAGCTATGTTTGAAGAACATCGGTCCAGCCGTTTGGAAGATATCAGGGGGCAAATTACGGCACTCGTTATCGAACGAAATTACGAAATATTTCAATAGAGTTTATATGGAAATATTTTAAAATTTCGAATCGTTTCGAATGCCATTTATTTTCCCCCAGATCTTTTCCAGATATATCGGGGGGTTTTTAAATTTTTAATTTTTGTTAAAAAAATTACTGCCAGTTTATAGAATGCGAGTAAAAGTTCTCGTCAGTCTATTTATGTATATTGAAAACAAACAAAAAATTAGTGCTTTTTGTTTTCAATATAAATAGGGAGACGAGGAGAATTTTTACTTGTCTTCTATAAACTATCAGTTAATTAAAAAAATAAATTTAAAAAAATGTTTCTCCTTAAATTAACTTTATGCACCACTACAAACGATTATCTGTATGATGTAATTTATCATTTTATATAGAAACAGATTAACCTAAAAAAATTTTTTAAAGGCATTTTACTTGTAACACTTTTATTTTTATTCACCCCTTTCATACCATGCAACACAGCAAAATAAAATTTTATACATAATTAGTTTTAGGCTTTAACCAATTAAGTTATTAAATTGTTTACATAGCAAAAGAAGCTACAAAAAAACTTTTTATTTTAATGAACAAACTCGAGCCCATAAATCACTGGCATTGATTTTGTTAAAAGATTTAAAGAGACTTCATTTAACAAACGGTGGGTGGTATTGAGCTAAAAAAAAACTCTCTCGTATCTCTCAGCCAAAAATAATTCAACACCAAAGAAATTCAAATTCTTTAAAAACTTTATCTTTACAAAAAAAATTATTGTAATATTTAAAAAAAATCCATTGCCTTAGTGTATACTCTATTAAAAAGCCACAAAGATCATAAAGACATTTAGAGAAAATGTGAACGAAGTTCAAATTTACTTTAGCCAACATGATTACATTATTTCCTTATACATATTTGAGGCAAAAACTAAAAAAAAAATAAAAAATAAAAAATAAATTTAACATACATACATATTTTGTTTTTATTTTTTCATATTCTTTCTGCTCTTTTAATTTTGTTAATTTATTTGATTGTTGCAGTGCGGCCATACAAGCTATAGCAGCATATTTGGATGCGTTCCAAAAAATCGCAGACGCAGCAACAAATTCAAGAGGTAAGTTCAAATTTTAAGCTAAACAAAAAAATTCTAAAAAACATTCAAAACTTTTATAAGTGTAAGTACGAACATTTCTCTTTTTTTAACCGACTTCCAAAAAAGAAGGAGGTTAACAATTCGTCTCTATTTTTGTGTAGGTCCATAACTCGGTGCATTTTAGACCGATTGTAAAAACTTTTTTGTTGTCTGAGAGGGTATAGCTTCCCATTGGTCCCATCTGAAAAAAGTGGGCGGGGTCACGCCCACAATTTTTTAAATTTGATTTAATGATCTTCTACTTATTTGATTGCTGCGAAACCTAGCAAACATCTTTGGTTCTTGTAATTAAAAAATTTTTAAGTTGAAAAAATGGGCGGTGCTACGCCTATTAAAATATATTATAACATTACACGTGGTTCTACTTAACCGATTTTTACGAAACTTAGCACACACCTTGAACTCTAAAATAGACACAATTTTATTTAAAAAAAATGGGCGGGGTTACGCCCATTAAAATTTTATATTATATTTCACAGGATTCTATTTCACCGCTTTTTACGAAACTTGGCACACACCCTAAGCTTTAATCAAGGCACAAAATTGCGTTCAAAAAAGTGGGCGTGGCACGCCTATTAAATTTTAGTATAATATTTCATGTGCTTGTATATCACCAATATTGACGAAACTTGGCACACACCCTAAACAAAATTGCGTTCAAAAAAGTGGGCGGGGCACGCCTATTAAATTTTAGTATAATATTTCATGTGCTTGTATTTAACCAATATTGACGAAACTTGGCACACACCTTGAACTCTTAAAAATACACAAACTTGTTTTAAAAAAAGGGGCGTAGTCACGCCCCATAAAATTTAATACTTAATTTCACGTGCTTTTACTTTATCGATCTGTACGAAACTTGGCACACACCTTAAACTCTTAAAAATACACAATCTTGTTTTAAAAAAGTAGGCGTAGCCACGCCCCATTAAATTTATTACTATATTTCACGTGTTTTTACTTAATCGATTTTTACAAAACTGGACCATATTTCTAAATAAGCACTAAAAAGCTTCAAATAAAACTTTTTAAAAAAAATTAAACCAACTTCAAAAATAAGCACTAAAAAGCTACAAATAATATAGATCTAGTTAAATAAAAGATTTTTATATATGTTACCTACAGTGCCGTTTGAAGTTGGTGCCAGTAATACTGGTACTAAACACATAGGAACATGACCGGTAAAAAACTGCAAGGAATTTTTATGTACCTATGTATGTGCTTAGTTACCAATGTTGCTGGCACCAACTTCAAACGGCACTGTAGGTAACATATATAAAAATCTTTTATTTAACTAGATCTATATTATTTGTAGCTTTTTAGTGCTTATTTTTGAAGTCGGTTTAATTTTTTTTAAAAAGTTTTATTTTTAAACAAGTTGTAAAATTAAAAAAGTTTATATGTGTACAATAATATTCTTGAATTATTTGAAATAGTTTTTTAATTTGTTCTCTGTAGTATGAGGTGGGCAGTTTTATAATTACCCAGTAACAAATGCCGTTTTTTATTTTAATTAAAAAAAATTTCGTTAGATTTTCAGGAATTATTACAATTCAATCAGCCTGATTACGGTTGGCGTTTTTCCATTACGTCTATTGCTAGATCAAAGAACAACACACAAATTAATATTTAAAATTTTTTTTAAATATTATTGTTTCCCAGTAAAAAAAATTGGAAGTCATTCGAAAGATTACATTTTCATTGCTTTCAAAAAATCGATATTTTTAAATTGTAGAGGAAAGTATTATTATAGAACGTTAAAAAGGAAATTTGTCTTAAAATCGCTTCCAATCCGGCGATTAGGCATCGAAAAAGAAAACTTCTTGCAATGACAACCCTATGTAGAAATCGTTAGAAATTATCCAAATTAGCACTATTTCCGGATCGCAAACTCTTAGGTTAGGTTAGGTTAGGTTAGATTAACAGGCTGCTGGTGAAGAAATGAAATATCTACAGATCCAGCTCACTTGGGTCCAATACGATGATCCCTTTGTGTTACCTGTAAGTTGAAAGTAGTAGTAGAAAGGGGGATAGGGAATAAAGTGGAGAATATAGATGAAAACTTTCTTTAGAATAAGAGAGAATAAAAGAGAACAGAAGTAGGTCAGGAAAGGGTCTAGTGTATACACATGCCATAAATTAGGGCTAACGACTATACCAGCCGCTGCTCCTAATTAGAGTTTTTCTTTTCCCGGACTTTTTAATTTCCCGGGAAAGCGGGAAAGATATTTCGGTTTCCCGGGAAATCCGGGGAATTCCCGCCCAGTACAAAACAATACAAAATATTTTTAAATTTAATTTATTTCAATAAAAACAAATTATAATTCATGAGATCGATTAAATAATAACGTTTCATACACACATTAGTCAAAAAATAATACCGTTTCCGTTCCTTATCAAATAGTAATACATAGATACCAATATTACAAAAAAAAATTATAGCAGTATTATTAAAAAAAATACAAAATATCCCCCCTATGAAAAAATCATTGTTAAACTTTAAGTTGGTTTAACAAACGAATTTTGTATGGCAAAACCAGTTTTAATGGATGCTTTAACTTTAACAATCGTTTTTGCATAAGGGCATATTTCTTTGGAAATAGGGCTTTAGTACAGAATAACCTGTTAATGCTGTTAACCGTACTATTTACCAAAGAGAATCTGTAATTATTTGTAATTTTTTTTTATTTCCTTGATAATTTCTGTTTTTACTTTTATGAATTGTTGTAGAATTAAATTTTGAACGTCGCGTTCTGTTTTTTCCAATAAAGGCATCTAAGCCTCAGAACGCATGCGTGCCAGATGTAAACTCGGCGTTCGTTGTTGTGAGGCTTTAGCTATTGTGATATTGCCATCACCTTATTATTGCACCATCGCATTCATAAAGTGAATAGCGACACTCATCAAGGAATGTGTAAACACAAATTAAGTTGCCATAAAAAAATCAGAAAATCCCGGGAATTCCCGTACAAATTTCCCGGGATTTCGTTTCCGGAAAATGTGCGGGATCCCGGGAAAATTTTCCCGGGAAATCCCGTATGAAAAACACTACTCCTAATGCATAGACTTAGGTTTCTGAGTCCTATTTCCGATAACTCGGATAGGCTATTTTTAGGAATTGCAGACGGAGGTCCTCCAGGGTGGCGTTGGCTGAAGTAGTTGGCACGTTGACTAAAAAAGTGCAGGTCCTGGGTCCCGCTATCCAACAGTCATTAAATAACAAAACCACGCATTTTTCTAATGAGCATTAGTGTCCCTTTGTATCAAGTTGTTGTAGGAAAGTTCAAGTGATGAAGGCATAGTCACTGGTCACTGAACTATACCGACTTCAACAGATACTAATAATCCTAATATAACATCAGAGCGCCCTCCTTCGTTGTGTAGCAGAATCATCGGCGAAGTAAAATAATCAATAAAGTAACTACTAAGCACAGCTTCAAAAAAATGTAATACGCCTCATTTAACAGCAGAGGCGTTGCAAAACTGCATTATTAAAAACGTGCAAAAAAGCAGAGTTGTAAAAGAATGAAGCTCTCCTCTATATTTTCCTTCACCACCTGTGTCCTATCTGTTCACCATCTAGGTAACACCTAGTAATATTAGTAGGCATTGCCTAAATATTTTTTTTTCCTTAAAAAAAAAAGAAAAAAAGCAGGGCAGAAGCAGAGGAGATGCGAAATGCTCTCCTCCTCTTCTTCATCATTGCAACTGTAGCAGTAATAATTATACGCGAGACCCATACGTTTAGCGTGGGTTCCAAAAGTGCAGTGGCCGGTTAGTGTGGCCAAGAGATTCCTCAAGTGTTTCCTGATGAATCTAATGAGGTTTTTGGTTCTGTTGATGTTTAGACGAGGCCAAAGGGTTCTCGATCAGCTCATTGCGCCATCTGTCTTGAGCTGAATTGAGAAAGGCAGCATCGAAGCGTATCCAGCAGAATAAGAGAGGGAGCCCACAGAGATTGTCAATATCGACTACTACGAGTAGGGTTCCCTCTTTACCATGTCATCCGCAACTATATTTGCCTGAATTAGTCTGGTGTCCACGCACTAAATGTAGTGTGATGGATTAGTGCTGCGCAAGTATATCAGGACTGTGCGACATTATTGGACAAGGAATGATGTGGAGTACACACCTGCTAGAGACTTGATTGCAGTTTGGCTGCCCGTTATTATAAGGATATTTCTATTATGAATCCGATAAAAACTTAGCCAGTGTGTTGTTTTTTTAATGGCGGATAACTCTGCCTGTAATATGCTACATTCGTCCGGCAGTCTGAATATATTCCAATTCCGAATTCTGGAATATATTCGCCCCCTCCTACTCTTCCTACCCGACTTTAAACGTCCGTGAAAACTTGCACGGCTCTGTCCATAGGAGAGAACCCTTCTGTCAATGAAATACTAAATTTCCTATTGAAGTAGGGTTTGGGAGTGCAATAGTCAATGAGTTCAGGTATGTTGTTCGCTGTATTTAGCATGCTAGCATGAACCCATGTTCTGTAGTTCCATACGTCTATTGCGTTCAGTCTTACGGCCGTATGTAGGGCCGTTAAGCCCACCGGAAGCCAATATAGCATAGCGAAGAATGCCTTTGTCGGCGTGGATCTAAGGGAACCTGTTATCATAAGTTCCATTTTTCGGAGAATTCCTTCTATGCAGTACTGATTGCCCGCTGATTCTAGTGCTTTCCACCAAATCGAGATTCCCTAAAATAGGATAGGTTTTATGACCATCTCTAGTATCCAACCGACTCCTTTGTGGTTAATTTCCCAAGTAGAGCCGATTGCCTTCCAGCAGACGTAAATTGAAATAGAGGCTTTCGCTACTCGTCTGAAGATTTTCTCTCTGGGAAAGTTTACTATCAAGGACAACGCCTAGATATTTGGCACTATCCGGCAGGGTTAGTGTAATGCCATTCAATATTGGGTGATTGAAGTGGGGGACTTTGTATCTCCTGGTGCAGAGTACTAGTTCCGTTATGGTCAGGTTGACACTGAGGCCGCTCCTAGAGCACCAAGTATTAACCCCATTTAGTGCAGTTTATAGCCTTTGTGGCAACGTATCTATGGGAAATCCTTCTAATATTCAAGATCCAATTTTCTGAGCAGATTATTGACTGTCACATTCCACAATAGTGGTGATAGCACACCACCCTGAGGCGTACCTCTGCTGGCCGGCCTGGTAATGGTAGCCGTTCCTATGGTAATTTGAATTTTGAATTCAATTGTAATATAAGGCTGAATTGCAGTATAATTCAAGGCTAGAATTAAACTGTACTGCAACTGAATTGTTCGGATTGAATTAAAGTGTAAATCAAGCATAGTTCAACCCTTGATAATTGATTGTGAGTTTTGAATAACACTTCTGTTACACTTGATTTCAAGCAAAATTGCATATTGGGAAATATATTGTTTGTATTCAAATATATAAGATAATTATATTTAAAATAATTATAAAATTTTTGAAACGATTAGCACGCTGACACTGTTTTTCGAATGGCTGTAGAAAGAATACTGTGGTATTCTCTGAGCATCTTGAACTTGTAACATATACCAGGTAAATGACTTACGGCCTGGCCCACGATGTCACGAGAAATCGTTCGATCGACAACTTGTATTGGAAACAACAACAAATTTTCTAAAATTATTGTTGTTTGCAATACAAGTTGTCGATCGAACGACATCTAGTGACATCGTGGTCCAGGCCGTTACAAAATCATATTCATTCAATGGCACTTAGCTGGCTCACAATTGCCACTTGTAAATTATAGAGGACTCAAAAACATGACAGGAAGTAGCTTTCATTCCTAGCTGGTTTCATCATTGGACACAATTCAGGCATATAGACAATCGCTTACGTTAAGACAAGGGAGCATAATATTCAATTCGAAATTAAAGAAATTTCTTTCGAATTTGTATGTTAACATGCGAAAGCTTATCATTTCGTTTCAAATTACAGAGTAGACCCCCAGGGTGTTTTCGAATCTCTGTATGTTAATAACACGCAAGTTCGAATGCAGAGTAGACCCACTGGACTGTCTCAAATAAATGCCACTGACCCATCTGTTAGTTTTTGTGAAAAGTTCGCGGTGATTCTCAGGTCGTCTGATCAACATAATGGGTCAAACGAACTCTTTTTAAGTAAATTTGTGACATTTCATTCCAAATTATTTTAACGATGGTAAAAGTGTGATGAATAAAACCAAAAACAAAAAAAAATATTAGAAAATATTTCAGTTTACCAAAATACAACCAGCAAAATGTTTTCTTATCAACGTCCCATTGACTTAACAAACTTCCCTCGTCTAGTTTTATCTCCGATTACATACATACGAGTATGTATGAAAGTACTTAGCACATATGTACATATGTATGTATGTTTAGTAAATCGTTATTGTTGTAATTTCTTCCTCTTTATTTACATAAGTCATTTGCGGTCAGTGATCTGATTTGGTTCTAGATTTTCTCTTTATTCATTTTTAAAGACAGCTTCTACATTTTTTTTTTCTTTTCAGATACAATTTTTATTCAAATTCTTGTTGTTCATTCTGCGATTATGTAGTTTTAGTGCATACATATCTACATACATATTTTCTTTTGTATTTTCCATTTTCTTTATATAAAGATCAGAGAAAGAATTTTCACAATCTGTATTTTTTTTGCATCTTGCCTGTGTATTTTTCTCAAATGTTTGAATCTTTTATTGGCTGCCTTTGGCAAGAAAAGTTATGCAATAATTTTTAAGATACGCGATGTAGTGATAAGTATGCTCTGCAGTTATTGTGTATGGAATGTTTAAGGGCTCAAAAAGACATACAATATCTTTCGATTATAGAGTTGAAAAGCAAATTCTATTACTTTTAAGGAATCATTATGAATACCTTCGATATCCCTTTTCTGCTGAAAATGCTCGTTTAGGGTTTTCAAGTTCCCGGCAATTTCGAAAAAAAATTCGCAAAATCCCGAAATTTGGATTTTTCAGTATTTTTGCTGTATTTTTCTTATGCGCCGGCAGTGCTGGACTTACGTATCGGCCCGTGAGGCCCGGGCGGCAAAATTTTAAGAACCCTAAGAACTAAAATTTTGAATAGCTTGATATTCACCCTTATTCCATTTGTCGACGTCGACGTCACTTTAACACAATACTAAAAAATTGGGGCTTGTATACCCGTTCTCGAAAACAACTGACTCTTGTTGGCAGGCTCATGCCATTTTCTAGAATTAAGGGAACGGAAATATATTGTCATTAGCACAAAATTATTATCGGGAGGGAGTAAACAAGCCCCAATTTTTTGGTATTGTGTTAAAGTGACGTCGACGTCGACAAATGGAATAAGGGTGATTGATCATTTTTGTCAATCAATGAAAAATTTGGAATATAATTCTGACCTTATCCGTTAATTTATCGGTGCTAAGTAAATTTTTTTAGATTTATATGTAAGTATTTTAAAACACTTGAGTAGACCATTGTGAATTGTTTTATTTTACATTTTTATTTACGAAACCAGAGCGCACTCTAGTTAGGAGGTATTGGCAAGCAGCGTTTAAAAACTTCTGATTTGTGTAATTGCTTTTGCTTCTGCTTACGCCTCTGCTTCTGAAAATTTAAATAGTCGCAGTCAAAGCGAACGCATGAAACGGAAAATTATACACAACGGAGAATTTCAGCAGTCGACATGTTCGAATAGTTGTCGGTTTTAAATAAATTCGGATGTAAAATTTTCGTTTTTTTTCGCAAAAAAACTGTTACTGAAACTCAACAGAGAAGTGTGCATTAATTATATGAATTTCAAAAAAAAAAAATGTGAAAAACTAAACATTTTTAGTTAAAAAGTGGTCTTCTGTATGACCTATCAGGGAAGCTAGACACGTTCAGATTATATTGCCAAATATTGTTAGCAAAAAATTAGGAGTCCCTGTTAGTTATTCTGAAAGAAATGAAAAAAAAATTTACTTTACTTTTGTAAAAAAGTGCATAAAGAAATAATTTTTTTCGAAGTACAGTATAACCTCTCTAATCCGGACAGATATACTAGTTTCAGCTACTGTCCGGATTATTGGATCGTTAATATAAAAATTTAATCGTAATATGTTTATGTACATCTATATAATTTACTTTTATTACCAAAAAGAAGAAAAACTACACATAAGAATTCATTTGTGTTTAATTAATTTACAGAAGACATAAAGAAAAATACTTAAAGTGGTCAAAAATATTCATTAATTTTTGTTTGAATACACATATCATTATGTAATTTATGTGCTCTATTTTTAAATTCTTTTAAAAATAAAATTTCTTTTCCCGTCGCTTTGGTTTGCTCAGCCCAATAGAGGACTATAGAGGAAAAATTACTAAACTGTCCGAAAAATTCAAATGTCCGGGTTACTGTAAAATGTAAAATGTTAATGAGATTTATTTAGTGGACTCTTAGCTACATTATTGCCATATATAGTAAGGCGCTATCACTAAGTCTGAATTAGCCGTTGGTCAAAAACTGATGACACCATATTTTCAGGGCATACTGATTTTCGAAATCTTTGGAGATCCATAAAAAAGTTGGTCACCAAAATCGCTAAACTGAGTATAGGGATTTACTTCCCTTTGGTAATACTATCGAACCTATAGTGTCAGGACCGTGCTAATTTGCACCTGTAATGCACAGTGTAATTTAAATATTTTAAAATTTGATATTTGATATTGAAAAGCTTTTCTTCATAGAGCAAAAAGGGCGGTATATCTCACGGGGCCTAGGGCGACATCAAACATAAATCCGCCACTGTGCGCCGGGTGAGATAATATTTTTGGAAATATTTAAAAACACAAACAAGGTGGCATGATGAATTTTTTTGGTGCCAGCTTTAAAATTTGAAAAGGCCTTAAATTTGATATTTATAACAAAAATAGGTCCTTCAATAACGAAATTTTTTAACAAAAAAGATCTGTGTAATATTTCTTAAAGTATTACCTTTTGAATAAGTAAAAATATGGGGTTGGTACGAGTATTTTTGTAAAAAAAAGTAATAATAGCGAAATAATTAACCCACTTTAAAAAAAAATTGGCTATAATCGCCTTTTTTCAAAATTTTAATTTAAATTGCGCATAATTTTTGACTTATGGTATGTTCGTAAATGCATCACTGTCCTGCAAGTAGAAATTGGAAATCTTCTAAAATGGTTAACTGAAGTAGATAACTCACAAATAGATATCAAATATGGTGTACAAACATGAATACTACTAAGACAGATTATCAGCGAACTTGTAATGCATTTTAAATAAAAGTTTGCACGTATGATGCAGAGCAGTGATGCATTTACGAACACATTCCTAATTGTGCTTTTGATACCAAATTTTTTTTTAATGTTACAGATTTTGTTCTTAATTCATAATAAGTTTCCTTTTCTAAATGGAACAAGATTTGATATCTGCATTAGCAGAACAGTGGACCAAGGTTGGTAAAGAAGCCAAAATTAAATTTTTTTTCTCGGAATATTTTCTAAACTGTAAGCGAAAACCCAAAAATGTAGCAGACTCTTGGATAGAAAGAAAATCCGCTTGCAAAAAAAAAATTTTTTTTTATCAGATCAAAAACATCAGCTGGGCATCGGTTTTAATTTTTCATTAACCCGATGTTGCCCACTTTTGGGCTTTGTGGCTCCGCGCTGTTTAAAGATATATAGTCCAAAGCCCTTAAGCTCTGTGACACTATTCAAATGCTGTATGAAATTTCATAAAAATATAAACTGCAGAATTATTTCCATTTTTCTTTTTAACAAAATCCCCACTGAGTATCGGGGTAATTTAGGGCCCACTACGTACCAGAAGGCACCGTTGGATCAAGCTAAAAAATTAAGGCCGCATATTTTAGACTGCGCAATACTTACTCTACGTCTCCACCTGATATGAAATTTTGCTGTAACT
The DNA here is from genome assembly GCA_944452675.1 of Tachina lurida. Classification (NCBI taxonomy): domain Eukaryota; kingdom Metazoa; phylum Arthropoda; class Insecta; order Diptera; family Tachinidae; genus Tachina; species Tachina lurida. The sequence continues at coordinate 101,238,144 of OX101756.1, forward strand.
TGAAGTTATAACTGAGTTGTTAAAACAAATGCACTAACAATAATGTTATAACCTGAAAAAATCATTAAGTTGAGCTGTCTACACTTAACATTAATTTGAAGTTAATGTTAAAGTTAGTAATTCTATGTCAGGTAGAGACCATAGATTAAGAATTAAAAAAAATGCTATCTATACATGCGCATAGCTGCATCTTGCCATAAAGTTGCCGTATCACTTCGACTCGCGCTTCAATTTTTATTTTGAGTGAATTTTTTTTTTTCTTTTATTTAAGAAAATGTATAATTTTGGTTGTTTTCTGCTTTATTTGTGTTATAAGAAAAAGCCATACTAAATTTGGTTTTTATGTTTGTTTTGAGGCAGCAACATGTTGTTGCAAAATTCTTTAATGCCACAGTTGTTATTGCTGTTAATGGTTTTTTTTTATATATTTTTTTAAAATAATTTTAGTATTTTTTGTCCAAAATATAATTTTGGTGTTGGTTTGTTTATTTTTCTCATTTACTCCATTAGTGAATTTACAAATATTTCCTATTTTGAAGTGATAAGAAAACAGCATTAGATAAATAAATTTTATATTAGTTATACATACATATTTAAAGTTGAAGTAAATTATAAGCAGTCTTGCAGTTGAGAAAGAGTCTTATTTATTTAATTTAAATAAATGGCAGGTAATTTTGAAATTGATTTTATTTGTGGCCTAATTTTCGACCAACGGAATTGTCCTACGAATAGAAAGGATTACTGTGATTCGAAAGCAAATTGAGCCAGATACATATATCGTCGTACCGTCGTCATACACTAGTCGAAGTATTCTTAAAGTAAGATTCCTTTCCTTACCACTGTAACCGAGTTAATTCGGAAATAGTTCGTCTAAAATTAATCAAGAATGAAATACTGTCTTTCTTACTCCTGTAACTGTTTAAAGTGCCCAATTTTCGGGCTTAATACCGACTGAGGTATGTCCAGAACTTCCTTACGTCCAGCTGCAATGATAACAAGTCGAAAATCTTATAAACAAATACACCCCAAGAAAGTCAATTCAAAGAAGCAATAAAATGTCTAGGATTCTGTTAATGTCCGTTACAGGCAGCAAATCGGCAATTTGGGCAATCATAACCGAAATACTAAATTCTAGGACTATTTTAGATTGCAAGAATATTATTAACGATTACGCATTACATTGCAAAATTCGCCGGTAGGCCGGTACCCATAGGCCTACTAAGCCGTAACTCTTATTAATGCAAAGTATTTTAAAGTAGCGAAGATTGAGTTACAAAATTGGATGAAGATGGCCCACAGCATACGATGGAATAGTGATACTGTGGGTAATATAGCTAAGATTCTATGTGGCGACCCGGAAGAAGACAAAACAAGGGGACTAACAGTTGAAACTAAACAAGCCTGAGCTAGGAAAGTTGACCGGCGTCTTAACGAAGTTCTCTTACGAGGGCACTGTGGAGTGGAGCCATAGACCACAATGAATGCAGGATAAGCATGCATGACATTGAGACATTGTACAGCTTTCACCCAGCCAAAAACCCGTTTTTATTTTTTGGTGGATGACAGTTAACAGCACATTACCCACCTTAAGGGTATTGACTGGAAAAGTTTGAGAGATTACGTCAATGATATTAAGTTCCTGTGAAGGCAGGGTTCGTTTTTTTTTTAATTCACATGAGAGTGCACAACACGCCTATACTGGCTTATGTTTATGTTTCTTGACATGAGCGCATGGAACGTAATGGCTAATCTAGTCAACTTAACCTAAACTAAAAGATAACTCCTCGATAGGTGGAAAATATTCACAGCCTGTCCCACGATGTCGACAGAAATCGTTCTTCAATCGACAATAAAATAGAAAATTTAAGTTGATTTCCTTTTAAGCTAATTGGCCCTAATATTTCAATGCAAATAAAAATCCATTTATTTACAGTTTTTCCCGACGTTTCGTAGATTTTTTGTCTACTTTTTCAAGGGATCGTAATTCATGGAATAATTAATTACATAGGTACATATACATACATACATATTTTACATATTGAATAACAATACTCAACATTAAAACATATACATATAAACAAATATAACATTTTTAAAAACAGCTTAACTTAATATCACAGATCTGTTTCGATTAAAGCTACTTTGTAACTTGAAACTACATCGTTTTTGAAAGCATATGGGGCAATGACTCCGCCTGCACATAAAGCGCACCAAACAGTAATTTTCTGCTTGTGAATTCTCCCCACTCCAAATGCGACAATTCTTCTTATTTATGTACCTATTCAACCAGAAATGGGCTTCATCGGAAAATACAATTTTGAATGGAAATTCAAAATCAATATCAATTTGTGCTTCAGCCCATTCGCCGAATTGGCGGTGCATACGATGGTCGTTTGGCTTTAATTCCTGCACAAGTTTAATCTTGAAAGCTTTTAAGCCAAGATCCTTTCGTAAAATCTTCCATAAAGTAGAAGGACATAACCCCAGTTGCTGAGAACGGCGACGAATTAATTGATTAGGATCATATTCAATGCTTTCCTGTACAGCGGCTACAGCTTCTTGAGTACGCACTGTTCGGAGTCGCACGGAATGAAAATTATCAGTAACAGTAAATGTGGCCCGAAAACGATCTATTGTTCTTCGAATTAGCCGCTCTGAAGGACGATTATGTAGGCCATAAAATGGAAGAAGTGCACGATGAGTTTGACGAATATAACAATTATTTTGATTAAAAATTTCAGTTTCGATTCATAATGAAATTTCAAAGCAAACTAAACAAAAAGCAACTATCAGCTATTAAATGGGTGCTCAAATAAAGCAGTGATGCCAACTCAAGGTTGTGACACTCTAAAAAAAAACACGCTTTACATACTGATTCAAACATAAAATCGACAAAGTTGAGAATTCATGACACCTAGGTAATTTTTGTTATCGTTATCAAATCCAATTCCTACAACAATTATGTTCTAACACATTCCTGAGTAAATGTGTTGCGCCTAAGGCGAACAAAAAATATGAAATCTTTATATTCTGAACTATTGATCAGTAGAAGTCATTATTTCAAACGTAGTTGTGCTACGGTGGGGCAGATGAAATCCTTCTTTTAAATAACGGTTCAGCAGTTCGAATGATAGAAATTTCTTAGCATTACACTTTTGGCTCACGAAATCATTGTTTGAAAAATCTGTTAAATATTTTAAATTATTTTCAAATATTGATTACGTTTTTTTTTTGCATAAAGTAAAATTTGTTGCTGACAATTTTATGCAAAGAAAATTTCTATCTAAGAATAAAACCAGACCTTAGAAAGAGAAAGAACAAAAGAAGACAACAAAGTTTTAAACTAATGACAGAACTTGTTTGCAATACCAAACAAGACAAACAGACCTATTACTCTCATTTTACGAGTTATAGATGGCAGACTGGTTCTTGACCCAGTCCCAAGAGCAAGCATATTAAATTGATGATTATACATTTTTTCTAGCTGTCTTCCTTTCCAACGTTCGTTCCTACTTTCACACGGTTCATTTAAGCAAAAAATCTTGCAACTCGTGTATGGAGATGAAATAGACATACAAAGAAAACTATTAATAATTTAAAAATTTTTTTTAGTTATTTTTTAACAAGAATATGTACATACATATGTACTTATGTGTGTATATATAAACAAACACCAAACTGGTAAGTCAGAAAGTGTAATTAAAAATTTTCCTTTTCTATATTAATTACAGGAGCTTCCAAAGAGATTGGCACCGCTTTAACCAGGGTTTGCTTGAGACACAAGGCGGTTGAAACACGTCTTAAGACATTTACAGCTGCTATTATGGACTGTCTAGTGCAACCATTACAAGTGAGTTGATAAATTTTTTTCTTTCTATTTTTTATATCAAAACATAATAAAGGGTCCTTCATTAAGCGCTTCCTTTCTTTAAATTTAAATAAAACAAACCGGGTGTGGGTGGGGTATCATAATATATAAATATAAATAAAATGTATAGAATGTAACATCGCTAGGTGGCGCTCATCCAAAATGTTCAGTTCATATCATCGCCATGCGAGTTGACCAGTCTCTCGCTCGTGCAGAATGCTCAATATGACATGAACTGTGTGGCGCTTATGCCACTATCCAGAACATACAAACCTGTAGTGCGGTTCAGTAACTTTTAACTATCCGACAATCTTAATTTTTGTCTATACATTTTGTCGCTTGCAATAGCGATTGTGTTATTCTGTAACTTTTTTTAACGATAGTATACAGCTGATATTTTCTATTGAATTTTGTTAATGTTTTGTGGCATCTCTGTCTATGAAATGTTAAAATAAACGAAAAGGACAAAGCAAAATAAAAGAACAAGAACTTATTTTGAATTTCTTGTGTGCTTACATTTGTATAACTTTTGAACAAGGGAAGTAATAATATGTACATATATAAATAGAATGACGACTACCAATAAAGAAATAGCGCCTCCGCTGAACAACTCAACCACTTAGTGGATTTCATAGTTGACTGACGGCAGGCTGGTTCAAAAGCTCCATGGAAAAGTGGAATGCGGAAACATGTGGAGACAATTGGCCGAGACTATAAATAAAATCGATGGAACGTTCTAGACAATAGAGCAATGGCAGTCGGTGAGATCAATCAACACAGAGCTTGAAGAAAAAGTAATATCACTCATTGGGAGCGACACGAATGTGTTGCTAAGAATGTGCCAATGAGTGTAAATACCCTGCAGAAAATTTGGTAACAATTGAACCAAGGGTTACTCATCGTATGACTTGAGAAAATGGGAGTGTTAAAAAAAGTAGGGCGTAGTGTATGGTGAAAAGAAGATAAATCGTGTAAATGGTTACATATTCACCATTTCGGTGATGTATCTAATATATTGAAAAATGCCAAAATCTTGATTTAAAAAAAAAAATAATAATAATGAGTTGGGTGGTACCTATGTATATTAAGGTAACTATGTCGTTTAATATTTTCTATACGCTGCATTACGTTAATCCCAATGCAAATTTATCAGAAAATGTCCAACCAAATTCTTAAAAAATAAATTGGAATTATATAAAATCTACCATAAAGTAATTGAGAATTACTAAACATCTTAAAAGCTAAAAAAAAAACTTCAACAGACATCACAACATGCTTTGACACAACTCGTTTTAGTTATTGGGACTCGTGCTAGTATTGTAGCTGAATTCAGAACCTGTCAAATAATATAAATATATGTTATTTTTTCTTTGGATTTTCTCTTCATTTGAAGCTGAAAGCGGGACATGATCCATCAAAAACTGGGATTTAAAAATAAATATCTTTTAGAAAGCGGGTTGTGTAATATGCACATATACAGTTTCGTATGTACTTCAGATACACAGTTTTCACAGTTTCTAACATTAGAAAATGTTATTACAGGTAGGGCAAATTTAAAATTTTTTGAAGAACTCCTGAAAACTTGAACTTCAAGAAATTCTGAGTGTGCACGTTTTTATAGGACCACTTGGAAATTAATCTATTATACGCCAGCATTCATTCCCAAAAAAAAAAAATTGCGTATCCATCAGAAAATGCCACCGGTAATTTACCTAAGGTTTTTACCCACGAGTTTGCCTTATAAAATTCAACTTACACGATAGATATCTAGCCACCAATAGATCTACTTGTAGAAATTACGGAGCTATCTAGTTCAAATTCATGATTTTCAGAAATAGATTTAAAATTTCAGATTTCAAAAGTATATTAAAAGTTTACAATCTAGACTGAGGATTGAATTTCTACTAGTTAATCAGCCAATGTATCTAAGTTAATTTAAGCTTCATTTGCGTTCGCTAGCATCAATGTGGTGTTTCCATGTAAGCTGGGTAAATGTTATCTGAACATATTTTTGTTTACTTTTATTCTCCATTAGTTCATCCATAGTTCAATAAATAGGCCACTATTACGAATATTATATATTATATGTACTACGAATATATTTTTTTGTTTAGTATGTCTATATAAGAAAGACTCCGCTAGGGCATGTATTATGTACTACGAATATTTTTATTTTTTTTGGTTTAGTATATATGTTTATATACATAAAGAAAGAAAGACTTGGCTGGGAAAGATAACGAATCGATATAAATGGACCGTCAAGTCACTTTGGAACAAGTACCGTAACTACACTTAGATATTAACTTAACAGGTGTTTATACTTTTGAAATATGAGTGCCTCTGTGGTCGAGTGGGTAGTGTGCAAGCCTGTCATGCACGAGGTTGTCAGTTCGAGTCACAAAAAATATCTGCTCAAAAATAAATTATAATTGAATTTGTAACAATAAAAACAAAAATCATAAATTTTCATTGTTATAGTTAAGTGTCGGAATGACATTTTTAAATAATTATATTATTCTACAGCGAATAGGTCCCTGTAGGATAGTTCAGTGACAAGTCAAAAGGCGTATACAAAGTATCAATTAACCCCATCTTAGGGCATCCCCATGTAAAAGTGACTGGTCCGCTTCATAGGAAGTGTTAGAACTCGGACTGATCCCTATTACTTAAAGACCGATCACGTGACTAGTCTTGTGTCAGTTCCATTTCCTGCATGGTAAAAACAGTTTATAAAAAAGTTCTAAAAATACGAGTAGTTATGTTTATTTTTAGGAGCTGCAAGTTCTCATAATCCAAATATTTAAAAGTCATTTGTAATAGTAAAATCGTTAGTGAATCGCCCTAATGTTATGATGGAGTTTATGAAAATGTTCAAAGACAATTATAATATATCACTAGATCAGTACTGCGATTCACTAACTTTTTTTTAACGATAATCGCATCGTTAAAACAATTATAAAGAAAATTTATCGAATTTGCTATTCAGTAACATTTTTAACGATATTAAAGCGACAACAATTTATGTGCTGCTAAGTTTATCGGCAAAAATCAACAGAAAATATCAGCTGCGTATTATCGTTAAAAAGAAGTTACAGAATCACACAATCGTTTTTGCAAACGACAAAATGTATGTTAAGTTACTGAATTGTACCACAGGGGTCTAATCGTCGCTTTCGATCACGTTCTTTCAGTTTGAGATTATGGCATTCGATATTTAACCATATTACGAGTATTACATTGTTCGATAGCGATTGCTATAATCTCAAACTTAAAAAATGTGATCGAAGCAGCTCGTTATCGAAAGCGACGATAAAACCACAGGCTTGTATTTTTTCAAAAGTCGTACGATTGTGTAGGTATGGCGCTGTCTTGTTGAAATCACATGTCGTTGGTATACATATTATCGAATTCTGGCCGAAAGAGGTTGGTAGTCCTCGACCTATAGCGCTCGCGAAACTAAAATGGCCAAAGAACGCGGAACGTTGCGCGAATGGAATACCCATTTTGATAACACAATTTTGGCATTTGCTCGTATTGTTGAACGCCATATATGTCCACGGAAATTTAGCAAAACAGACAGAAAATTTGGCAGATGTAGCTTCAACAATATGGCCGCTATCAACTGTCAAAAATCGGAAGTACATATTGGAATACCCTTTACTTTATTTTAATGATACTTCATATTGCTTTTGATAATGTGGTCTGGCCTATATACTATGTATAAATGTATACTTATATGTGTATATATATTTTTTTAAGGATAAACTAGAAGACTGGAAGCGTTCTGTAGCTACTATAGATAAAGAACATGCAAAAGAATACAAACGTTGTCGTACCGAATTGAAAAAACGTTCTACGGATACGTTGCGTTTACAGAAAAAAGCTCGTAAAGGGCAATCAGATACACTGCAGTCCCTAATGGATTCACACATGCAAGATGTGACTCTAAGGCGTGCTGAATTGGAAGAAGTGGAAAAGAAATCTTTAAGGTCGGCTATGATTGAGGAACGTATGCGCTATTGCAGTTTTGTTTACATGCTGCAGCCAGTAGTCAAAGAAGAATGTGAGGTTATGTCCGAACTGGGTCATTTACAAGTAAGTATTGAGTGTAAAAATTTACACAAACTTAAAATTCTATGCATTAACTCAATTAACATTACTATAGTAGTTTGTTTCCAATCTGGATGGGTAAATTTGTTTCCTCAAAACTTGTATAACACAAAACTTTAAGCTGAAAGTGCATGCAACGTTTTTTTAATCAGCGCATTCTATGCATTTCATGCATTCTACGCTTTTCTAAATATCAAGCTACATGGCATACATCAAAATCACTTGAGTTGTTCGCACTCCACTTTCGAAGCTTATAAAAAAGACGTAAAATAGCTCTGGACTAAATAACAGCTCTCACGTCATCGTAATAATTTATTAAGTACGACCAGGGCTCAAATCGTCGCATCCGTGATCGTATCGACATTCCTACGAAAACATATTAAGTGATACGAGTACTTCAATAGTATAAGCTGAATAGGTTTTCAGTATGTTCACGTATGTATGTCATAATCTAAAAATGGTGTTTTTACTGACGAGTTGTACGTTCACGAATGTGACAATTCGACCCCTGGCTTGTGTTGTTTGGCCTTCGAGAGTGTTGCGTCTCAATCGCACTTGTTAATGGTTACCTCAACTCACTGTACTTTCCATAAGTAAGTGCAAACTGTTTGAATAAGATTTGTAGAGGTGGAGACCATAACAAACTCTAGAAGTAAATCTTGGACACTCCAACACTCTTACTTACAGCTACCGAAAGAAGATCCTGCACGTTACATACCGTCGATTTTCGGCTACTTGCCTTCGCCATTTTTGGTTCCACTTGGATCCCAAACTCAATTTAAAAAAAAACTTATAAAAATATTAACTTAACCTAATTATCGTGTATGTTCTGGCTTCCACATCGTTTTCACATGTTTTCTTGTGAGTTCGGATGTTAAAACACATGACACGCCTATTTAAGTTGCAATTTAGAAAATACAAATTAATAGTATGTGTTCTAGCATCCGAATTTAGAAGAAAACAATTTGGAAATGGACGATTTCAAACTTTTAGATTTTTCGTTTTCACTTTTGAGCAAAAAACTCGTATTCTTTTCACAAGACTGTTAACAAGTGAAAAGAATACGAGTTTTTTGCTCAAAATCGAAAACGAAAAAATTTAAAAGTTTGAAATCGTAAATTTTTAAATCTTGCTCCTCTAAATTCGGATGATATTAATTTTTATTTTCTAAATTTCAACTTAAACAGGCGTAGCATGTTTTTTAACATCCTAACTCACAAGAAAACATGTGAAAACGATGTGAAAGCCAGAACACACACGTATGTTATACTATACCGAGACTTTAGTTTCACAAATTTTCTTTACCAAAAAGCTTACTTTACCAAATTTTCACTATACGAGTAGCACGAAGTAATTAAACACAACGAAGTAAAAAATAAATAAACGGAAAACAAAGCGATTTTGTGAGTACAAGAAACCCATTATTCTTATTTCTTTCTCAAACTCTAGACTTTCAAAATGATATTTCATTTTTTTAATTTTCCCTAAGCGTTAAGGCTTCCTAGAATTTGTGCTCTGTAACTTTCAACATAAAAATGCACTGATTCTACTTTTCTGATAGATGTGTAGGATGCCACGCTTGGTTGGATGGACCTTCAGATTTTTTTGCTATTGAAATATATTTTTCATACCTCCGTCCTTTCATTACTGCCGTGTTTAATAAGGTTTTAATTGTTGATTTAACAAAGTCCAATACTAATTGAATTCTTTGGAATATCTATCGATCTCATTGCAAAAACTTTTAGATTTATTCAAGATTGAACATATTGATTTTTGCATATCAAAGATAATAAATATATCTATAATTTAAAATATGTTTGTGTAACTAATTAATTTCCTTTAATTTCACAGGAAGCCATGGAATCCATTGCCTTGGTTACTAAAGAACCGCAAGTTTTACCAGCTGCCAGCGAGGAATTGATACATGATGCTAAAGCTTCTATAATTTTATATCCCGATTCACCAAATGCCAGTGCTGGCGGTGGAGGATCATTGTCTCAAGGTGGTTGTTCAAACTCTTTAGGCTCTCGCAAATCATCGGTGTGTTCGATTAGTTCGATGAACAGTAGTGGTTCTAGCAACTCACCAGGACATCCTCATTATCCTAGATCATTGTCACAGGTAAAAAAAAAAAAATTTAAATAATTTGCACTATTTTTGTCGATATTTTATGTGTTTATTTAAAGCTTTTGTTGTTGTTTATTTTGTGTTATCTGTCTTATGTTTCGTTGTTGTGTTTTTTTTTTCTTTCTTTTGTTTTAGTTAATTTCACCTTCCATACGCTTAAAGCCAGGCGAATCCAGTGATAGTGGCTTCTGCTCATCGCCAGCTTTAACAACACAGGTTGTTCGATTTTTTTTATTATTTTTATTTTTCAATATACATATTTATACATACATACATACATACATGCTTATATTAATTAGCCATGTTATTTATTGCATTAATTTTCCATTTATTTCCTTGTCTCCTTTATCCTTATGATGCAATTTCTTTAATTATTTTATTCTTCTTTAAGGCCTCTTCTATCAATAATCCTTCGCACGCTGTTACCACTTGGCCAGCACATTCCCAAGATACCGTTGATTTACCATCTAATGCCTCTGAGCGTCCACACACTATTTCTTCAGCCTATGAAAAAGGTCACCAAAGGCCTCCTTTAACTGTTTACACCTTTCAAAATCCCGAAACTATACACGAAGGTGGTGTTAATACAGTTGTTTCAAATAATGGTGGTGGTGGCAGTTCTTCGGGTCAAAATACCCCTTCGACCCAAAAGTCACCAGCTGGTGCTTTAACTAGACCACCTTTACCAGTGGTAAGTGTTAAATAAACTTCTTTCAATGTTTTCTAAAAAAATGTTTTTCTGTTACTTGCTTTTTTGACTTGAACTATTTATTCTCTTGTAAAACTTAATTCAAAACCAATAAAAGAAACCAGATCATGTGGTAAGTTTGTTTCTTCTTATACCCCTGGTTTCTCTACTAGCCTCATAGTAAACCCTATCAAAATTTATTCATTATAAATCTCATTTATCATGTATGTACATACTTGTTAAATATAACCATTTATATCAATTTAATATTTCTAATCTTCTATTCGCCTCGCCCACTTAATAATTGCCAATAAGATGTACTTAAAATTCTGATTTGAGAAAAAAAATAAGAAACTTTTTTTGAAACTCTGTGTTCCGATAAATAAAAATGGCATGAAGCCAAAGTACCAGGATATCCCACACTTAGCAGCTTCCCTAGGGAGCTGCAAACGAAATAGGAAAAGAAGTTTCCAAAATCCACTCCTAGAGCTTTTTTTTTTGGTATCCACCAGCAGAAATCTTGTTAAAAACTATTACACTTGATAATGAAAAATTTCACAAAACAAGTGAGTGAGACGCAAAACTCTCGTTGGTAAAAAAAACACACAAGCCTGGTCATACTTAAGAAATAATTATGATGACTCGAGAGCTGTGTTACGACTTGTTAAGAAACTTTTAGGGCACACCTAATCATTTTTGTTTTTAATTTTTTTTTTGCTACTTGTCAAATTTTATATAAATCGTGCCATAACTGCCAAAATAGCTTAAGCGACATAATTTTCGAACCTCATTTTTTGACCAAAATCGATTTGCGATCGTAAATAGTCGATTTTCGTCAAAAAAAAAACGAAGTCCAAAAAATGTGCCGCTTAAGCTATTTTAGCGATTATGGCTCGAAATAATAAATGTAAAAGTTTGTTAATATGAAGTTTGACTTTTAGGTTTTGTTGTTGTAGACATGGTTTCACCTTGTTGGATGTAACTGAATTTTTTTCAAACATCAGCAATTGTCAACAAGGCTAAACAAAACACAATTTTGGGCTGCTATGGGTAATTTTCGTTTCGGGTTAGGTTTTTTAACCAGTTTTAAGCCGGTTTTTAGGTATTGTTTAAACAGATGAGCGCCAGCGGAGCCGCGGGTAAAATATAGTATGCAGGGTGCCACTGTGGCTGAGTGATAGCGATGCTAGCCTCTCATTTCAGAGGTCGTGGGTTCGATTCCCGCCATAGACCCTGGGTGTTTTCCGCAGACAAGCTAATCGGTTCGCGGGTTGTGTTGTGAGCTAAGCGTGGTATAGGTCTCATTTGAAAGCGACACATCTCATGACGTCAGGAACGTGTTGGTCAACCTTGAAAACGTGCGTAGGTCGTCCCTACCTCATGTTTTGTGTAGTTTGTTTTTAATGTTTTCTACCTAGGGCGCTGTTTCCATGAGTTTGATATCAATTTTGCTCGCGTTTTCGTTTCGCGACTTCAATTTCATAAAGGCGCATATCTCTGGGAGGGAACACTTTTGGGGCATGGGATCGGTCTCATTCGATGCTCAGATGTTGTCCACATCAAAAAAAAAAAAAAAGTGAAAATTGATTTTTTTACCCTTAGGTCCCTTTTTCTATGCGCTGTCACATATGTATAAATAAAAGAAAATCCTAAAGGCCCTGATTCACTATCCTACGCGATCGCATGCTTCATTCAATGAAATCGTTGAAATCGGTCGGGCAGATTTTTGAAATCCTATGCACGCGTGTAAAGGAAGCACATATGAGACATATGAAAGTGTATTGTGTCTGCCCTACACTGCTTCATTCACAAGAAAATCTTGCAGAAGTCTGACCGACTGTAAAAAATTGCTTCGAAATGGTATTTAAGGATCCACACTATCATACAAAAACGTACAAAAACAATATTCTCAGCTGTCAAACAATAAAAACAACTCTGATCACATGGAATCTATAATTTTATGAAATTTTTCATAAATATTTCTAAAATCGCACGACTTGCCAAAAAAAAACTGTCACACAGTTGCATTTTTAGTTCACACTAACACACATTTTTAGCACACATGTCATACTTGGCAGATCGCGCGATTGTGTAGGATAGTGAATCACGGCCTTAAGCGCTATTCTAATGACTGTACAATTTGTATTGTAATCGAAGTTTTATTGTTTTAATTATTTATTTTATATTTTTAAGGGCATTTTTATAAATAATAATATCATTGGTGTACATTCATTAACCTACGTCTACTCCTGAAATATTTTTATCATAACAAAAGTCAAACTTTATATTGAAAAATATTTTTTTATGTTAGCTCTTTTTCCCATAAAAAGAATTTGACATTTGTCATGATAAAAATATATCAGGTGTAGACGTAGGGTAAAATTGCTCTGGCAAAAGTACAGTAATCTCTCAATTTACTACGTTTTGATTTGTGTTTTCTAAATTGCTTATAGGTTTCAAGCGATAGCTTGTTATATGCTTTGTAACTTTGTTTATTTTGTAGCCATCCAATTTCTTGAATTAGAAAAATATTCATGAGGCTTCATTACGCACTTGACAATTTATCCCTTAGCCTAGTATTCTGTTCGAAGTTATGAAAGTTTTTCAGCAGCATTGATTATTTCGCGTGAAAATTTTGACACGTATCAATTGATGCCCATATTACTTTTTCGGAAAACATGTTCGGTTTTATTGGTTAGAAGTATGCAACATTGATCAACTTTTGTTAACAAAAACATCAGCTGTCAATATTTCGCACGAAATAAATGCCAGTCTCATTATTTCACAGATGGCAAGAAAATGTTGCCAGATACATTTCATAAATTGTTCACGAGTTGAACAGAGTACAATGTTTTAAACATTATTTCATGAAAACTTTTTTTATATGGATTATGTCAACATTTCGCGTGAAATTTTGAACAGATTACCTGGCTTTAAGAGGAAATCAACTCACGCTGGCTGCCTGTTTAAATTCCAACAAAAAAATCATGTTCACTTATTCATAACATACTAACATACATAAATTAGTATAAATTACATACATATGTACATATGTAAATAACATTACTGTGGTATCCATCTACATACGAGTACATACTAGGGATGGGCAAAAAATATCGATATATCGAAATATCGATATTTGAGAAAATAAATATCGATATATATCGCCGATATTTCAAAAACCGATATATCGATACATCGATTCTTATTTACGAGTATCGGGTTTCGATACTTCTAAGAACTATAGCTGTTTTTTTTACTACGATATTGGCATCACTACTAGCGATGCGAAGAAAAAAAAGATGAGAAATTTCATAATAACAGCCCATACGCATCTATAAGGTGACCCCACTAAGACAGGTGACATTTATTTGTTAACTTAGATAAATGCCAAATTCGGATTGTGTCGGTATAAGCCTAAAGGCAGAATTAGTTTTTATTTTCTGTTCTGTTACGAATCAGCTGACTCTTTTTGGTTTATATAGATCTTATACAACCCGTTAGTAAGTAATTGTAAGTGGCAACATAAATAAAATAAAAACGTTAAGAAATAAACTATAATTGTGCTTTAAGAATTTAAAAAAAATTTAATTTTTACCAGAAAAACATAAACACTATATTGAAACATAACAATGGACGATACAAAACTCATCAATTTAGTGTAAAACTGTGACCGTTCTGGTCAGAAACAGCTAATTTATTACAGAAGAAGTAACTATTAAAATTTAGAAATAGAACGGCACAGCACAGAACAGCAACATAAAGTAAAGACTAATGAAGCCTTGCTTAAACTCTTTTTGGCGGTATATATTTTAGATTTGGAATATTTTGGCAACATATGTATGCAAAAATATTGATATATCGAAATATCGATGTTTTAAAAAAATATATATCGATACTGTTCTAAAATATCGATACGATATATATCGATACATTTTTTTCATTTGCCCATCCCTAGTACATACATTTGTATGTATACTTTCAACGCACGCACAAGAAGAAATCATTTTGTAAAACACACATATATTTATTAGAGGTGGAAAACTATCGATAGTGTCACTATCGAAAGCTTTCGAGAGTTTGAAAAACTTTATCGATGTATCGATTCAAGACTATCGAAAGTTAGAAAAACTATCGATATATCGACGATACTATCGTGATAGTATCGAAGTTGTATGGTTCTCGTATAATGTGCATAATTATTTACACTGAAAATTCAAAAGAAAATATTTTTAAACAAAACAAAATAGAATTTTGTTTGTCAGTTCAATAAATAACAAAACTCAAATAATTCTATGAAAAATAAGTGAGATCAGCGGAAGAAATTTTACCGTCATTCAGTTATTTTTGTTTATGAAAAGCAACATATTTAAATTTTTTGGTTTTAGTTGTGTATCATTTACTATCGATAGTGACTAACAAATATCGATTGTTTTCAAATATTAATCGATTGCAGAATTAAAACATCGATAGTCTCAAAAAAATTTACTATCGATAGTATCGATACTGCCATCGATAGTTTTCCACCCCTAATGTATGTATGTATATATAAAACCGATATGCATAAATATTTGTTATATAATACCGTCCTTATTTATAAAAATTATTAAGGCTTTATAAAGGGTTTTTAGAACAAAATTTCATACAAAATTGTTCTTATTAAGCCTTTATAAAGCCTTGCTAATTTTTATAAATAAGGCTGTACAATTTTATTAAGTAGTTAAGTAGCGTCATAAAATAAACTTGATTTTAAAAGTCATTACTTCTATGTTTCATTTTCAATTGATGTTATTAATCCTTTCCCAATATTTTCTTAATTAATCTTTATGAACTGAAAAATATTTACATATCGTAAGCTGAAATCCAAAAAGCCATAACTGAATAAAAATTAAAAATAATAATATTAATATTAATAATTAAAATTAATAATAATAAACATTCATATTTCCTTAAAATTTTAAAAATAACTATTTTATTGCGGGAATTGAAAAGGCCGTAACTATATTTTAACCAAAAGATATATATTTTGACTATATATATCTTTATTACTAAATATACTACATACATATATATTATTACTACTAAATAAATATGTATCTTATTATTACTTTATTTAAAAAATAATATTGTAATTAGGGCTTTTTGGGGTCAGAAAAAGCGATTCCAAAAGTCCGTAACTACCATTAGGAGAAACGACCATTTTTTCTGCAATTTTTTAATTAAATCACATCTGGTTTTCCATCCTTGATTCCATAATTTTGATGCTAAGAAATAAACAGCTCTCTGCTGTAAACAAATAAATAGGGCATTTGCGGTCGTTTGGATTTTAGGTGACGATATTTAGTTCAATTTAATTGATCAAATCCAAAATTTGTTTGTATTCCAGCGCTGTTCTTCATTAGAACGTCCCTTATCGGCCAATAATAGTCGCGGCAATGGTGCAAATTTAGTACAGCGCCAGTGTCCATCGCCAATTCCAGCTCATGTCACTAAAGGTATTTTAAAGTTTAACTTATTCACAACTAACACAGAAAATAATCCCACAGGCTTACGTCATTTCTTTCAATATAAATATCCATTTCTTATAATTATTCTCTAATATTGTAAACCCTGAAAACTAATTAAGGCAATTTATTTTTATATGCTTTTTTCCTTTTACACCTGTTGCTGCTGATAAATATACCTACATACTATTTTTTTTTTATTTAATTAAAAATATAAAATAATTGTGTTGTCTTTGTTTTAATTAAAAAATAAAACATGCATGCTTGTGTTGCCTTCATAATAATAATAAAAAAATAAATAAATAAACACATCTACATACCATACATAAAAATTCAAATAAAATGCAAGTAGAGCTATCAGCACATCTTGCTCAGCAACAGCATCAACAACAACAACAGCAGCAGTTATTGTTACAGCAGCAACAGCAACAAAATCAACAACAACCGATTTCCCCGCCTACATATGTAAATATGTCAGAATTAGCCAATATGGCGGCTATGAAAATTACTAATCAACACCAACAGCAGCAACAACAACAGCAACAACAACAACAACAGTCACCAACAATACATCAGCATCATCAGCAAATGTTGCAACAGCAACATTCAATAGATTCCATATCATCCATTCATTCTAACGATTCAAGTGCTTC
The DNA here is from genome assembly GCA_944452675.1 of Tachina lurida. Classification (NCBI taxonomy): domain Eukaryota; kingdom Metazoa; phylum Arthropoda; class Insecta; order Diptera; family Tachinidae; genus Tachina; species Tachina lurida. Next base: position 101,255,094 of record OX101756.1, read on the forward strand.
AATGCCATACAGCCAATCCCCACAACAACAGCACCAACAGCAACATATTCAAACAACACCACCACCACTACAGCAACAACACTCAACACGTTCTCATTCCTCGAGCTCGAATACCCCATCGTTACATTCACATCCATCCATTGATTCAACTGTTGCTACACCACCAATTGGTCAAACACCTTCTGCATCCAGTGGTAGTTCGACGCCCCAGAATCACTATTCACCCCTGTTGACCAACTCACCATCGTCTACCGCTGCCGGTACACCGAGCGGCGCTAGTATAACTAGTGGTGGTCTACCCACGAGTGGTACTACTGGTGGCAATAATACGGGTAATAATTTCATGTACAACATCTGTTCACCTACACCTTCCCAAAGCGCCAATTCCTCACAAGCTAGTGATGTATTAAAAATTACCGAGCCAGAAGGTAATGGTAATGTTGTCATGCCATCATCATCATCATCATTACCTTGTCAGACTAACGACACAAACGCTTGTTCATCATCCTCTGCTAATAACCAAGAACTTTCTTCTAATTCAAATACCGATGCAGATTCCTCCGGTAATGTGATCGAGAATGATGAACGCTCTCGAGCGTCTGTTTTGCAAAAAGCTTCCATGTTTGAAAAACAAGCCGCAGCCGTCAAAAGTACTGCAATCCCACCGGCTATTGCTTCTACTGGCATGACACGTAACAGTGCGGCAATTATTGATAACACCAGTAATTCAAGCATTTATGGCACACGCACCAACAATCAACAACAGCAGCAACAAAAACAATCACAGTCTATCGATCCTCAGGAAGTCGGTAAGTACGAATGCACTTTGCACACTTTAAATTAATGATACGAATAGTATGCATTTTTATTGCAAAATTTGCAAGTATGATTGATACACAATATCCTATATATACACATATCGCTCCTTTATTGCAAAATAAGTTAAAAGTTTCAATTTACATACAACTGAATGGATATAAAAATATTTTCTTTTCTCCAGAGGTAAGTATAACAAGTTTATTTTTATGAAATTTTAACGCAAGATATAACAAATTTTTCTGCATATTAACTCCGAAAATAAATTTTTTGGAACACGACCATGTTGCAATGAAGGAGCGATATATACGTACTAGAGATCGACCGAAGGCGTTTTTTTTGGCCGAAGCCGAACTTCGGCTAAAATCCTAAACTTCGGCCAAAACCGAAGCCGAAGCCGAATGTTTTAAATTTTAAAAATGATACTTGTTTTATATGAATTAAGAAAAAAGTTTGCTTTTTTGAGATCACTGAAATAGCTTTTTCATATGATCACTCACAAGAACGTTCAAGTAAAAGAAAATAGAAAGCAACAGGGTTGTATTTCAAAGCAACCCTTTCAAAACGTTAAACACAATAGAAACTGTCGGCGAGCAACGACCAAAAATAATGTTATTTTTCAAGCTTGGAATGAAAAATATTCGGCTTCGGCTAATCGACCGATTTTTGCCATAGGCCGAATGTTGGCCGATTAACAATTTTTGGCCGAAGGCCGAAGCCGAAGCCGATTAATCGGTCGAACTCTAATACGTACGATTATGTACATGTTTGCATTATTATTTTGTAAAAATAAAGATATAAACATTACGAACATTTGATGTCATTTACGTATGCATTTAGTTATTTGCCAGCATTTCGATTCTGCTTTATAAATTGGACTGCTTCAAAAATACCTGAAATTAGAAGTTGTTATTTTTTATCTTCACTAATGTCAAGAAGTCTGTGTACCAAAAATTGGGGCTACTTTTGAACTTTGCTTCAATGTCACCTACAGTTTTGTAACGTTAAAAATAACTCTTAAAAACATATTTAAATAATTGTTTTTAATTAAAATTTTGGTTTTATATGAGTTATTTTTTTAAGCAATTTAAAATAGCCTTCGATAATTAGAAATTACTCGTTTTAAAATGGCATCTTGATCGCGCTATAATTTGGATTTTTTTTTTTGTCATTGAACTGCAGGGCACTCGTGATAACGCGAATTCAAAACCGAAAGTGTTTAGGCTTACTAATGGTTCACCTTAGCAAATGCTTGAAATTAAGAACAGGGGCCAAATCACGGCATTCGATACGACTCGTAATTAAAAATATTTCAGTAGAGATTATATGAAAATATTATTTGTTGGTATTTCTTTTGTTTACTATTTGTAAACTCAACATTTCAGAGTAATTTATATATTTTCTCAAAAAAGCTAAAAATATTGCCTCATTTCAAGTATTTTTCCACTTATTATAATCTCTTATTTTTATTTAACGCGTGTCAAAACGAATGCGAATTTCAAAAAGCTTGTTATTGGCTTGAAGTCTACTTATGAGTTGCTTAAGCAGCAACGAAATGAATCCAGACGTTCTTAAGCAACCACAAACAAAATGTTTTCAATTCATAGTCTTATGGCCTGTTTCACAATAACGAAACGAAACTTTCGACTGAAAGTTTATATTGAAAACAAAAACAAATTTTCATATTTTATTGTTCTTTTCAATATAAGTTTTCAGTCGAAAGTTTCGTTTCGTTATTGTAAAACAGGCCATTAGACTTTAAAAGCAGGACCTTAAGTTCTATTGCTGTATTCAAGTGAACACTGAAGATGATTGCACATAGCCAAAACCGGTATGCTTGTAAACCGAATTTGAAACGGGATGACGGAAACTCGTTCCAAATTATATTCTTGTATATAATTTGACAACTAGATATTGCTTCGCTGAGCAAGCTATGCACGCTCATATTCCAATGTGTTTTAAAATTTCTGAAATTTCTTCCACTTTTAAAAATGTTACTTATTTTGAGGAAATTTTTATTAATAAAAAATAATACGCATATATAAAAGCGCTTTTGCCTTAAAGTATTGATTTGGTCGAAAATATTAATTTTCTAGTAACTTGCGAGCAAAAAGGAAGCACATCAGAATGCTACCGACGGACCGGGCGCGTCCGTAGCTAGCGGACTAGCTGGTAAAGCATATATTGTATAAATGATATAAGGCTTCTAAACCAGACCGCCTGTATTTCATGCTGGCAGCCCTAGTTCCAGAATCGGATGCGTTAGTCCAATCAGCTACTCATCTTAAACCAACTGATAACGGAAACCTCAAAAAATAATACATAATCGACCCCTTTGATGACGACCTTCAGCTCTAAACACCGGACACGATTTAGCTTCGAGGCCTTATGCTCCTTATAGGAACTAAAGGATATAATATTATGTAGTTAATTTACATTAAGCATTTTCTCATGGAACTTTATGAATTTTGTTGCACGAAACTTTTTCTATTTGCTAATTGCAGCGCTATAGAAGCGAATTTTATATAAAAAAGGACGTAGAATGAATCTCTGATGCACTTTTGGCAACTTTTTTTATATGAATTACTCCTCCGGGCCTCCCATTGACAAATAAAAAATTATCATGCAACTAATTTCATGAACAAATTGCTTAATATAAATTCATATATATATACATATATGTATATGGGCATTTAAGCAGGAATGTCAACCTTTTGTAGCGTGCGACACCAAGCAAATATGCTTGTTTTTTCAAAGAAATCGAAACTGTATTTTTACTTATTTATATATTTGTGTAGGCCGTCAGCATCTCTACGTTAGGTAAAATTTTAAGGAATATCGAGTCACGTTGTTCAGAAATACAAGGTTAATTGCTTGCTGTCGCACGCGACAAAAAAGTGGAATTTCTCGGAGAAATGCCCATATATATATAATTATAATTATCGCGATTGGACTTTATTTTAATTTACTGTGTTTCTTTAAAAAATTAAATAAAAAGTAATACTTTTTTAGTTTATATGCATTATCTTATAGATGGGAGTGAAAGTAGTAAGTAATAATCCTAGAACTGGTAACTGATCGGGCAGTGGCTTCTACAACGAGTCAAAATCTATTCCAATTCTTTTGTCTGTTATTTCTGAAAACCACGGTTATTACGGAAGGCATTAAATGGCAAAAATCAGTATATTTACTGATAGCAGAGAAGACATCAAAGAAACTAAAAAGTCATCAGTGAATGAAATCACACCAAACATTTTCAAAAATTAAAAAAAACAACTAAAACAACGGACTATAGAACAACACATGAGAGATTGACAGAATTCTACTGTTAGAAGAGTGATCGAAATTGTTTGGGGAAACCCAAATAGGAACCAGACAAAATAGATGCTGCTACTCAAAAGGCCATGGGTGTTGTGGATAGTATAACGTGTAGAGCTTGCCAGGGAGATGATGCAACACTGATACATTATCAATAGTCCAGTAATTAGTATAGTCAGGCGGCAAATATTATACATGGAAAACATACCGGATATATAATATTTTAAGGATTCAGATTAGCAAAGCTTAAGAAAAAAAATATATTGAGGAAACTACGTTCTTAACCTAACCAAGATAGATAGGTTTCCGTTTTCTTCATTAGGAACTGAATACATATTTTTAAAAGCAGTTATCACAACATACCTTAAGAGCATAATTATGCTCTTATGATTATAAGTATTTCATCTTGATGTTTGAGTTCTCTGGTCCCTTAAATTTAAAATTTTTAGAGAGAGAGTTGAATGTGCAAAAATTTAAATAAAAAATGCTATTAAATGACATCAAATAGTTTTTATATATTTTACACTTACCCAGCACTAGTTTTAAGTATATAAACACATATACTACATACAAATAAATTTTTTCTTATTTTCTAAGCATTTATTGAATCATATTGATTTTTTTTTTAATATGACTACACTAGTCGACAATTTCCTGATTTACTATTAAATATTTTATAATATATCTGAAACAGATTATTTATGAAAGCTTCCAAATTACTTTCTTTGTGAATTGCTAGCTTAAATTAAGTTCTTTCAAATATTATCCATAAATAAATTAAATACATATGTACATAAATATGTATATAATACATACGTATTATCAGTTTGATATTACAATGTTAATTATTTAAATTTGCAATTTAACAAATAATATATTTATGTTTATATGCCTTAGACCCTCCCAGCTTACTGAGTTTTCGGTCCATTTTCGAACTATACTTTCAAAAAAATATGTATATACAAAAAGTTGCTGCAACAAAAATTGCAAGTCTGGACGGGGACTATGCAACTGATAAATGTATATTCAGGGTTGTTAAGGAATCCAAGCCAGAATATTCATTTATCAGAATTAAAAATCGATTCTAATTTGATAGTAGGTTTCAACAGATTTTTCATATATGAGCTATATATAATTATCTGCCTAATTGCGAAAAAGTTCCTGTGATAAGATTGTGAATGTCGGAGAGATTAGAAGGCCATTAATTAATTTGTTTTTAATGCCAAGGGAAGCGTTAGAGAGGCTTTGTCATGATAGAGAGTGATCTGTGGTCCCCTGTTTGTTTTTTTTTACTTCTTCTGGGGGGTTACTCTCTATTACGATGCGAAAGAAAAATGGCACGAAATCGTACGATTGATACTCTCTAATGCGTTTGCGCATTTACCTTTCGCATCTTTTATTTTCCGTTTCGCAAGTCTGGTATCACCGTACTCTACAATGCGAAAGCGCCTGTCAAAATCGCTCGATAAGCGCAAATATCTTGAGTTAGCTAAATACCAAACGCAAAGTGAGAAAAACATGTAAGTACGTTGAAAAAAATATTTATATATTGACTGTCTTATTCATAAAAAATATTTTTGTTTTATAAGAGGTTTATTAAACAAATTTTCTATGGAAATTTGATTCATAAGCCTTTTATAAAACCAAAATATTTATATTTAAATCGTAGTTTTTAGGGAAAAAGCCAAAAAATTACAAACAAAACACCGGCAGTTTGAAATTTTAGTGGATTGCATGTGAGCAAATGGCAAATAAGCCGCAAATCATTTGTGGACAAAATTGACAGACGACCTAAATTCTAATGGACCTCCTGTAAGGGATATAGCTGGTTGCTTATAATGAAATGTGACACTAATAGTACTTATAAGATTACACATGTATGTTTGTATGTATGTATTCATATCTGATTTTAAAAATCACACCAAGTGAAAATGCGTAAAAATAAATTAAGCATTTCCCGCACAGGTGATGGTCCCTCTCAGTTTTGTATTTTCTCAATCGCTACGTAGAGCTCTTTTAAGCGACGGCTCATTGACTGCTGCTATATTCCTAAGGTATGGTCCTGGCCAATTTAATGTTAATATCCAGCTTGGCCAAGTAATTTTAAGGCAGCGGCTAGTTTTATAAAACAAAGTTAAAATAAAGCAATATGTATTTAATAACATATTCCGCTACAGATTTTTTTTACCTGCGGTCATTTGAGGAAAGTATACCGGAACTATCTCTTAAGCTTAAATTAGAAGTGACATACCCATAATGCCATAGCCATAACCAAACCAAAATTTAATTTGTTTCTATGGGGACAGTTATGGCTTTAAGGTTGTTTTCTATGGCTATGGTTATGTCACGTCTAATTGAACCTTTAAGACTCGTCTTGCAACTCGTTATACATGGACGTTTTCTTCATAAAACCAAACGCTAAAAATCCATGACTTTATTTTCAATTAAAGGCTGTTACACTTCACTTTTTCTTAAATTTTGATTTTAACTGTCGTTTTTTTATACATATTTTGACATTTCAGTACTGCCAACCTTTGCCATATTTTCTTTTGCAATGTCCGTGTTGCCACTTTTTCAAACAACTTTGCGAAAGGTTTTGCGAAAGTAATAGAGAGTACCAAATTTGCATATCAACGCATTTAGCTTTCGCATCGTAATGGCTTTCGCATCGCAATAGAGAGTAACCCCCCTGACAATGTTTCTAAAATTATTGTTAGCTATTCCTTAGCAGTTCTTTGATACTGTAATTTGGTGATGGGTATTTTTTTTAATGCAAATATTTATTTATTGTAGCTTCAAATATGAACTAACAATAAAGTATTCAAATCTTAAACCTAAATATAATTATTAGCCCCGACCAGTGTCGTACATAAACTTAGTGATAGTTATTAATAATACATATGTAAGTCGTGATAAGCAAAAAAAAAAGTTTCAAGCAGTTTCATCTGAAGTGTTGAGTATTAAAGCCCTTGTGTCCCTATTTTTTAAGCGGATGTGTCCAGTAAAGTTCAAGATTTTACGAGCAAGCGTATTAGTATGTGGCTCGAGTTTTATTAGAAATTTGCCTTCGTATTTTGCAATTTCTTCAGTTACTTGTGGCATATTCAAATCACGATGTAAATTTAATTTTTTTATATACCATGGAGCCGATGTTATTAACCGTAAAATTTTGTTTTGCCTTCGTTGAATTTTCTCTACATTTGAAGCTGAAGCAGTGCCCCATAGCTGAATTCCGTAGCACTATATATGTATGTAGATTTAAAAGTTTACAATCTAGACTGAGGGTTGAATTTCTACCAATCATCCAATGTATCTGAGTTGAGGTTTCATTTGTGTGAGCTTAGAGTCAATGTGGTGTTTCCATGTAAGCCTTCGGTCAAGGTGTATACCAAGGTATTTCGCATGTGAATGTTGAGGAACAATTTGATTATTGATTCTAATGGGGGAACAAGTATCTTTTTGTAGGGTAAATGTTACCTGAGCACACTTCTGTTCGTTTACTTTAATTCGCCATAACAACCATAGTTCCGGCTGACGGTTTTCGTACATGCTAAGGCAGGTTGTATCATCGGCAAATGTAGAAGTGTGGATATTACTGCTCACAGGCATATCAGAAGTATAAATCAAATATAAAACTCGCCCCAGTATAAACCCCTGTAGCACACTGGATGAGATTGATTCGGGCACACTCATGAAGTTTCCTTCCGCAAGAATGTATTTTTCCAAAAGATTTAGAATGTTAATTGGTAGATATGTCTTCAATTTTAAAATTAGGCCTTCATGCCACACTTTATAGAATGCCTGAGAAACGTCAATAAACAGGGCAGAACAATACTTCTTTCCTTCAAAAGGTTTTCTTATAAATTGAACCAATCTATGCGTTTGTTCAATGGTACTATGCTGACTTCTAAAACCAAATTGATGGTCCGGTATGCACTCATTATCAGTTATAATTGGGGACAATTTTATCATGAGTAACTTTTCAAAGAGCTTTGACATTGTTGTCAGTAAACTTATTGGCCTATATGACTCAGCCTTGGTAAGATCTTTGCCCGGCTTTGGAATCATTTTAACCTTGGCAAGCTTCCAGCTGTGTGGATAATACCACAGTCGTAAAATGGCATTAAAAATGAATAACAGGATTCTAATTGCAATACGAGGCAACTTCATCAGCATCTGGCTACTAATTACATCAAAACCCGGAGCTTTTTTCGTGTTGAGTTCTGCAATTAGTTTTTGTACATCACGCGTCTTAAAATTTATGGGTCGAGGGGGTAGATCAACTACACTCGACAAATCAACAACACCAGTACATGTGTTTGGGGTAAATACGTATTTAAAATGCTCTGCAAATATTTTACCTTTTTCAGTATCGCTTCTTGCCCAACTTCCGGTAGATGTGCGCAGAGGTGGTTTAAACTCAACGGGTGTTTTAAGCTTTCTAGCAGCGCGCCATAACGAGTGATTAGATGCTTGTGTGACATCATGACCTTGCAGATAATTTTTAAGAGATGCAGTTTTTTCAAATGCAAGCAACTCTTGGAGTCGTTTAGTGCACTCTTTAAATCTGATTTTATTTTGGGGTGATCTGTGCTGTTGCCATACCCTTCTAGCTCTTCTGTTTTCACATACGAGACGTTCAATATCCGTAGAACAAATTATATTACACCCAGTCTGCTGTTTGGAGGTAGTGGCATGTTCAGCAGCCACATTAATCTTTTCGTTAAGGTCGACAATGTTAGATTCAATATCATCAGGTGTTCTTAGCTTAATGTTTTCCGTGCAATGACTACTGAGATATTTTTGAACCCCAGCCAATTGACACGATTGATCATCTTCACATATGGGTGAGGTAAGTCACTTCTTAGTGGGTTACAAATTGTAACGATCGTGGGAGAGTGATCGGAGAAAAGATCTAGAGAAGCTTCAACATGAATTAAATCCCTAGAGATATTTTTCATGACATCCGTAGGCCAGTAAGTGGGCTTTCCACTCGCAATGACGTCCGAGCCCATCTTTGAAATTGTGCTGAACAACGCCCGTGATGGGAAATTGTACTATTTTTCATAATAATACTGAATACTTTCTTTCCATTTGGATACTCAACGCCAACGGAAAAAAATCTCAGATCAACACCTTTAATGCATTAAACACATCATACGACCAACTTCAAAATGTCGATAATAGAATACACTTGTTTATATTAAAATGATTATTTTGACGACAATAAGGCTGCAGGTTGTTGTCCATTCTGATTTTGTCGTTGTAGCCCAATTATACTAAGTCCTATTTTTGTTGGCGACATTGAGCAAATATAGTGCTGCCAATGTACCACAAGATGTTGAATGAATGATATCTTACAATTATTTCATATTATTTAACAGAAATAGCATCCCGAAATTCATGTAAAGAAGTAAATTGATTAATTTTTATACTTTTACTTGATATAAGTATATTTTATTTTTATAAATGTGAAATATTTGATGGCACCACTCAAATATTTATGTTTTATACTTGAATATCAGGAATTTGTGCTGCCGCTAAAGTCTCCAAAAAAAAATTAAGCAGCTGGCTACAAGGCAGCTAGCGGCATTTGAAGTCGTTCGTGTGTTCGTGTAGTCTGGTGTCGTGTCAATTATGTCGTGTTGCATAATTGAAAAAAAAAATCAATTAAAAATTTAGTTGTACCAATGAAACTTTTTAATTAATTAAATTTTTTAACAAAAGTTTAATTGACTGAACTAAATTTTTAATTAGTATTTTAATGAATCCAATTTTTAAACAAAAGTTTCATTGGTTCAATTAAATTTATAATTGATTTTTTTTTAATAAAAGGTGTCAATTGGAAGAAAATTTTCCTCAGGCCTACATACTTTCAATTGATTATTTGAATTTGAAACTTGTAGTCTTTTTTTTAAATAATATTAGCGAGTTTTTAATAGAAGCGGTTTTTAATATTTTCCTAGAAAGAAAAAAATACTACGGGCCAATGTTGACAAAATATTTTTGAAGATGATTCAAACGTTGTTGATTCCCAATTTCAACAAATTAAGTATTAATTGAATTGCTATTAACAAAGTTTTTACTTAAAGTAGAATTTTCTATTTTCTTTACATTCGCACAAGTATTTTGACTTTAATTATTAGCTATTTTCTTTCCTTTTGACTATATTTTCAAATAGAGTCGTATTTTGAGTATATTCTAGGTATTTACGAAGAAACAGGTAACCAATTACTTCATTTACTTGTTCCGAAGTCGATTCACTTTTGTGGGACTAATTTTTTTATGTGTATCGGGCTAATCCGCGTTCGCATTGATCCGCGTTTCATCAAAGCAATCCTATAGACGCCCTTTAAAACATATTTTTGTGACCTATTTTATGTTCAACCCAATACTAACAAATCTTCTTGGCACTCAAATGTTTGCGCATCACTGAATTTATGATAGTGCAACTAATGCCCAAGAATTTATAAGTCTCAGAGTAGTTCAACGTGGCCTATGCCTTAATCTTCTCTAGGAAAATAATAGTTTTAGGCGGCCTCGACGTTGTTCCTAAAAAGCGAACGGTGACTGAATTCAGCATTAATTGGGCAAACAAATTCGGTGGTTACATCTAGTGCTTCATGAACCACTTCATGATAGACATTAAAGGATATTGATCTGGAGTTAATTCCATTATTGTCATTGTGCTATAGTTAGGCCACAAAACTTTCCGAGAGGTTAAGGCATCAACAACTTCAAAATTTATAACTTCGATCTCGAACAATCTTGTGTTCTGGTACCTCTTTCAATATTCCTTATTCGAACGATATCAAACACTTGGGATTACTATTGATATAAAGCTGACTTGGATTCGACATGTTGAATGCAGAATACACAATGGCACTAGTTCGATCTGGGCGGTAAAGAGTTGTGCTGGGCTCACCTGTGGCATGATCACAAAACTGATCATGTGGATAGTTAGGCCCATCATGACGTGTGGCGCGATTGGTGGCAAAAGTGTCGGCAGGTTGCGGCGACAACTAAACTCTGCAATGTTCAGGGATTGGCGTATATTGCAACAGGCGCAATGAGGTCATGTTCTACCTTAGCCATTAAGGCCTTGATTGGAGTACCACCTATACAAATCTTTATAAGATCCTCTGCTTTTAGGATGGGTCTCGCGAGCTCCTCTCATTGTGTCGACAATGGGCACTCATCGGTCTTGCCCAGCATAGGGCTGCTAGGAATGTCTTGTGACAATGCCACAATTCCACCTAGGGGAATGAGAGAGGAAGACGATACCACTGTAGATTCCAGACGCTTATTTTGGTATAAATGTAAAAATCTCTGTGCCCATGAGCAAATGGTCCCTTAAGTAGGGGCATTAAAGGCGCGCATATAGATATCTTTTCCGATAGTCAGGTAGCCCTTAAGTCCCTCCTTTCCGTTCCAAACTTGTTTTAGAGTGCTTAGACTCATTACAGAAGCTATACATATGGAACAAGCCTTCCATTTATTGGATACCTGGCCACAGCGGTCATCCGGGTAATGAGGAAGCGGATGATGGATGTCCAGGCGTAACTTAGTCGATTGTAATATCTTTGATCAAATAAAATGGTACTTCGAACGCAAAAGGCAGGCCAAAGCATTGATGCAGTCGTTTTCATGTAAGGGTATCCTGAACCTCAACAGAAATGATTTACGGCTTGTTACTGGTTTTCTTTCTGGTCACTTTGGACTCAATTATCCTATGTGGAAAAGTAACCAATTTCGTTCCCCCTTGTGTCTTTTATGCTTAGAATATAACGAGACAACGGCACATATTTTTTGCGAGTGTATCGTCTTATGTAAAAGTAAAAGGCGTGTTTTTCATTCTGAGTTTCTGTCTTCAGATAATATTAGGAGGGCTTCCCCAATCTCTGTCCTTTGCTTGATTTAATTTACAAATCTATGGCACAAAAATCCATTAGGTGTCGCTTTGTTGGTCTTTGGACCAGATCTTTTCCCTATTATATTCTAACTTCAGTCTCATTAGTTCTTGTTATATTTAGAAAATTTTCAGCTTTTTATTTGATTTATGACTATTGCTGAGTACACATTTGGCGTTTTGTTGTCATTTTGTGGTCTTCTTTTCAAAATGTGTGCAATGCCCTTCACACAAAGAAAAATATCGAAAATGACAAGCGTTACCACTGGTACACTCTATTTCGATGTCACGAATAGTAATAAAATATCTGCCGAATATAGGAGGTTTCTTTTTTATATGAAACTTTTTGGATGTTACTTAAATTTGTTTAAATGTTACATTAATCCTCTTCTGTCTAGCACTATTGGCATGCCACTATACATACATATATTTTGAATGATATTGTCGACTATTGTAAAGAAAATAATTTTCAAGTTAATTTAACAAAATTTTGTATTTGTCCCAATTTTTGTGTTGTCTTTGATTTTAATATTGACTTTTCTATTCTTTTACGTTTATTTTTACTAAAACTTTTTCGTTTTCTTTTTGTTCTTTTATTTTCTTCCACCCCCGCCAAATTGTTTATATGTTGAATACTGAAAAACCTTTAAATTACAACAAACAAACAAATTTTACACAACTACAATAAATTCTTTAAAACAAACAATATTTAAAACAAATAAAAAACACCCAATTTGTAAACCAACAAAACATAAATCCTGAAAACTCCACTATACAAACACCATGTACATAAAAAATGGCACAAAATTGAAAAAAAATGCAACAAATTATCCCCCTTATAATTGCACTACCCAAATTTTTGTTTTTATAAAACTCAACATACTCCTTCCTGTACACACAACTTTATTACAAAAAAAAAAAAAAAATAAAAAAAAAAATATAGACAAATGTTTCGAAGATTCTTTACAAGAATTAAATAATTTAATTGGCGAATTAGATTCTTTTCAACGCGAAATAGATGCCTCTAAGCAGCAAAAGGAACATCACAAAAATGTTAAAAATTTATATGATGGTATTGATTCCTATATATCCAATGAAACCATGACAATAATAACAGATGATACCACCACTACAATCATATGTGAGACTACACAGGAACAACATTTGCAACAGTCACAACAAGAAAAGGATTTTTGTACAGGCAGCAATCAAACGAATAGTAGCGGTTGTGGTACTGATATATCTGATACCACTTCGGAAGATTGTAATGCTGACTCCCGATCCCTAACTAGTCAAAATGGTGTGGTCGGCGGAGGAGGAGGTGGCGGAGGAGAAGTTGGGAGTTCCGTAGAAAATGAACTGATTGGTGGTTTAATAAAAACGAATTTAAAAGCTTTATCTGGTGGAGCATTTAACAGTGACTCTGAACTGAGTCGCTGCCTTATAAGTGAAACTAGTTCTATAATGGGTGGCTGTGCTGGAGATGGTTATGAGAATCCCACTTTTGCTCATTTTGCAGCATCATCTGCCTCTCAGTGTTACGATGATAGTAGATCCGATACCTTATCTTTGCAAAGACAAGTAATTTATGGTGATAATATGAGTGATAATGGCAGCAATGTGGTTGTGATATACGATCATCAGCCTCCCATTACACCTGATATAGATTATTGTAAACAAAATTCCGAAATTGTTATGTTGCGAACGAAACCTGCTCAGCCATCTCAGTACTCTCAAGAAATGAGAGAGCTACAACATTTACCGGATAATCTTACGGAGGCCTCCTCACCCACGTCACCCAACAGTACGACAGATCATTCCATGCACCAACATATTGCTACAGTGGCACCTGCAAAACAAAGACTGTCATCATTCCGAGCTTCTAGTGAGCAATTGCAACTGTTGAATATTTCTACTACAGCAGTAGCAGCAGCATCAACAAAAGGTATGCCAATAAACAAATTGTGTGGCATACAGTGGGACTTCAGCAAACAGAAAGAAAATGCTCTTATGAAATTCTCTTTAAACATTTTATCAAATTTTGTTTTTAATATTTTAAAAAATATACTGTATGATGTTTTTGTAGGAATTGAAAGAAAGCTTTATGAAATGCATTTTTTGTTATTTGAACTAAAAAAAAATTGTGTCTAATGACGCCAGATCAGGATTAAATATATATACATACATATATTCAATTATTGTTCTGAACGACTTGAACAATTGTAAACGTTTTTTTTAACTATGTTCTTCTTTTTAATAAATTTTTTTTAATCTACTTGTTATTTTCAAATATATAATTGTATCATTCCTGTATCGAGCCTTATTTTCGATTTTATGGTAAGCGGCAAAAAATTAAAGTTTTCAGGAGAAGTATTTTTTTTTAAATATTCAAATTCATGTTTTTGTACGTAAATTGTCGCTTACGATAAAATTGTACAGCCTGTATCTTAAAAGTTATCAACAATTTTGGTATTTTGATAATTCTAAACTATGGATAGGCCCATACAATTTTAATTTCAATACAAAAAGTATATTTTCGATAACATGTCGCTTACGCTAAAATCGAAAATAAGGCTCGATATAATGCAGAAAAAACAACAAGGTTCTAAAAACTGATTCTGGGTATATGAGACGAAACTTAAAAAAATTTTATATAGCAATTCTGTCGCTTAGGTTCCACTGTTTGCTATCAATATACATACATACTTCTATAAAAGAAAATAATAAAATAAATATCATATTGATGGTATTGTTATAATGTTGCAGCAGCAACAATAGCGACAGCATCATTGACCTCGTGTACACCTTCCGTAAATAGTTGTATAAGTAGTAGTGAGACCATAATACGTAAAAAATTACCACCAAAACCACCGAGTTTGTCGGTGTTTCAGGGAATTCCAGCACATCAAGTGGAAGCCAACAACAACAATACAAATAGTACGAAATTACTACAAACTCCAACAAAATTAGATTTTAAAAGTGATTTAGAGGCCAAAATATTAAAACAAAAGGAAAAGCTTAAAAAGCAACAAGATATTGAAAAACAATTACAACAAAATCAGCAACAACAACAACAACAACAACATCACAATATAAACAACAGTATTAATTGTAATTCCTCCTCTATAAACAATAAAATAAAACCATCGGAAACATCATTATCATCACTATCATCAACATGTTCAGCGTCATCTTCATCATCTTCATTGGCCAGCCATAGTAATAATAGTAACAATATTCACATTACATCATCATCATCATCACCACTCACAACTCCCAATAGTCGTGATTCATTAAAACATACTCTGAACAGTCAACAACACTTAAATCCTCATATTAATTCAAAAACACTTCTGACAGCTCATGCGCAAAAGGCATCATCATCACCACCAGCATTGTATTCAAATTCGCCTTCAACCTCAACCTCATTAAATGTTGTAGCGCCACCTTTACCGCCTCCATTACCGCCTGCCAACGCCAACACCCAAAACAATTGTAATAGTGTTGGTTCTATGTTGTGTAGTACATCCCCTGCTCCCTTGTTAGCTAATGTCGCCAAGCCGAGCATTACACCAAGACCAGCTTCATTGTCGGGTTTGTGTTTATCATTTATTTAAAATTTGTTCCTTTTCGCTTATAATTTATGCTTTAATAATTCTCATTTGGTTAAGGTTTTCTCGTTGGCGAAATTTTAATACTAACAATGAATTTGATTATATTTTTCTCGCTTTGTATGCGAAAAATGTAGAGTTTTATATAAAATCTATAAGTTTGATATAATGTAGTTAAGTACAAGGTGGCACAAAAGTAAAGTAATAATTTTAATTGGTGGCCAATTGTGGTGCATAAACAATATCATATAACTCTACGTCTACACCTGACATGAAATTTTGCTGTAACTTGAAGTTATAACTGAGTTGTTAAAACAAATGCACTAACAATCATGTTATAATTTGAAAAGAGCATTAACTTGAGCAATCTAAATTTAACATTAACTTGAAGTTTATGTTAAAGTTAGCCATTTTATGTCAGATGGAGACGACCGCAAATAATTGCAATTTTTGATGGGTCAACAAACCTCTTTTCATTTATAACAAAATGGCAGCCACCTTGTACATACAACATGCATATATAGGGCCCGTTTGTCTAAATGCGAACGAACGTTTCTTTCGAACATTTATATTAAAAACAAAAACAAAAAACTTAAATTTGTTTTTGTTTCCAATACTAATATTCGAAAGAAACGTTCGTTCGCATTTAGACAAACAGGCCCATAATATAGGGTGTTTTTTTTAGAGGTATAGAACTTCGAATTGAAATAAAACACAAGAAAATCGTTTTAATGTCCATCAATTTGGCTTTATTGGAAGGATAATTTTATGCCATTAATGTTTAAATATGATTTCGGGCATGTGGCCGCCGCGGCTGGCTCGAATAAAGCCAATTCTACAGGTCCAATTTTCAACCACTTTTTCGAGCATATGGGGCCGTATGTTGGCAATAACGCCACGAATGTTGGCTTCCAAGTCCCCTAACGTTTCTGGTTTGTTGGCGTAGACGAGCGACTTCACATATCCCCAAAGAAAATAATCCAATGGTGTCAAATCACACGATCTTGGTGGCCAATTGACAGGTCCATTCCGCGAAATTATGCGCTCATCGAATGTTTCCTTCAATAAATCGATTGTGACGTGCGCTGTGTGGCATGTAGCGCCGTCTTGTTGGAACCACAACTCATCCACATTCAAAATCTTCCATAAAGTTGATGGACAAAGCTCCAATTGCTGTGCACGGTGGCGAATCGATTCATTCGGGTCCTCTTCAACACTTTGCTCTACAGCGGCAATTGTTTCTTCGGTGCGCACTGTTCGACGTCTCTGCGGATGCGTATTATCACATAGAGTAAACGTAGTGCGAAAACGATCCGTGGTTAACCGAATTAATTGCTCTGATGGACGATTATGTCGACCATAAAATGGACGGAGCTTGCGGTAAACTTCGCGAACTGAACCATTATTTTCGAAATAAATTTGCACGATTTGCAAGCGTTGTTCTTTTGTCAACCTGTTCATGATGAAATGGCAAACCAAACTAAATATTAATCACTTGACAGCTGACAAAATTGCCGCCAGTTAAAAAAGTGATGCCAACTTAAAGTTCTATACCTCAATAAAAAACACCCATTATTATATTATGTGTGCCATAATTAAACATAATTAAATTTTATATAAAACTCTATCAATTACCAAATAATTTTCGACTTTTTGCCATTTCTATGCGAAACTTCACGGTGTTTTGTGCTCGTCTTAACGCTTTACATTTCCTATGTCTTTTAATTTGTGATACCTTGGAACCCTTTTCTCCCTTACCTGTAGTCTTATTTAATAACTTATTTTTAAATTTTATTATTTTATTACATAAAACCAATAAAGCTAACCGAAATTATCATCATCATCATGAATGAACATCATCGTCATTAGCATATCCCTACACTTAACAGCTACAAAAATCAACAATTATAATATAAATGACTAAATAAAACTATAAATATTAATTAGTAACGTTTAGAAACAATTCAAATTAATCAAAATACACAACACTTTTGTACATATTATGAACAAATTCCAACAAAAACAAGAACAATATATGTTTTGTTGTACATATTATATGTGATGTATGCAACTAGTTGCAATTGCTGCATATTAATTAAGTTTAATTAATAACAATAAAAATAACCAAACCTTTTAAATAAAAAAAAGTATTCTCATACAAAAAAAAAACAAATAACATTTCTAATTACATACATTTATTTTTAAATGATTTAAGATGAATGGAAAAAATATTTTTAAGTAAACTATTTGCAGTGGAAATAAACTACGAGTAGTATTTCCAGTGGATATACATAGATAGTTGCAATGCTTATTTCAAGAATTTTTTCCTAAATAGTTATTAAATGTTTTTATTCTGAAGAAGTACTTGAACTCTGAAAATATTTTATTTTTATTTACCACAAAAATAATAATTTTCAATTGGTCTCTTTTATTTTAACTTGTAACATAAATATAAAGTGCGTTGAAAGCCAAATAAATTTACTAAGATGATCGATTTGAGAATTCAGGATGACAAAAGTTTACAAAAAATTGTTAATGAAAGATCGCAAGGCAAGAAAAAATTATAATAAATCTGTATCTTCTCAAACATATACTGATTTCATAAACGTTCTATTCTGGTCGTTTTCAAAACCAGCTGAGCTACAAGGAGTTAAAGTTGACCACAATTCAAACACGTAACTTTTATAAATAATAACCATTTTAAAGATATTTTTATTTTTTTTTTATAAAATAACGCCCTGTCCCACGATATCGAGAGAATACGTTCGATCGATTACTAATATTTGAAACTAAAACAAAATTTTCTTCTATTATTTTTGTTCTCAATACAAGTTGTCGATCATACGTTTTCTGTCGACATCCTAGAACAGGCCGTAAAAGAAAAATATCTCTTAGAGAGTAACAAATATTTGCATTTGATATTGGACATTTTTATTTCCATCGTAACTGTTTGCGAAAACTACAAATGATATCCAATTATGCATAAGTGAAACAGTTTCTTAATTAATTACCTGGATGTTGTTAATAATCGATTTCTGAAATGTCAAAAATACACACTTATTGATACTTTGGAAGTAGAGAAAAAGTAGTTCCTGAATATTTACTTACAATATTTTTCACTGGAGAGTTAATACAAAAGTTAAAAAAAATGTATCGTAAATTTCCATATAAAAGAAATTATACATAAAGGGTATTTTTTTTATAGAGTGGCACAAGTTTAAATTATAATAAAACAATGAAATATATTTTTAATATCAATGAAACGGGCTTCATTGCAAAGAAAATTTTATGAAATTAATGTTTAAATATGATTTCTGCCATGTGGCCGCCACGGCTAACGCGTAGAAGGCGCCAGCTGGAACACCAATTTTCAACAATTTTTCGCAGCATTTGCGGCCGTATTTCGCCGATAACTCTTCAAATGTTGATTTCAGGTATTCAATTGTTTGTGATTTATAGACGTAGACAAGTGACTTAATATAACCCTTAAGAAAGTAATCTGGCGTCAAATCACACGATCTTGGTGGCCAATTAATTGGGCTATTACGTGAAATTATTTTTTCATCAAAAGTTTCTTGGAGTAAATCAATTGGAGCGGCCGCTGTGTGGTATGTGGCTCCGTCCTGTTGGAACCACATATCAGCAAGATTAATGCCACGTAATTGAGGTATGAAAAAAAATTCCGAATCATGTTCCTATACCGTTCACCATTGACAGTAACATTCTGACCATCATCGTTTTTGAAGACATATGGGCCAATGACTCCGTCAGCCCATATAGCGCACCAAACATTAATTTTCTGTGGATGTAATGGTGTTGCGACAAAAGCTTGTGTATTCTCGTCACTTCAAATTGATTGTTCTAGTCCTAAAAAAATTATTAGGTTTTTTTTTTGGCGCGGAATCCATATGTTGCCAGAAAGATGGGAAGGGTCATAGCAAACAATGGTTGCCAGAAAGATGGGAAGGGTCATAGCAAACAATTGCCAGTACGTCGAATAAATTTTCATTCTACAAATTTTTCACAACAAATGCTCAAAATTTTTAGAAATCCCACATTTTTGAAGTCATACACCCAATAATAATGACGTCTTCTTACTCGAGATCTATAAGAGATTTCACATTAAAATATTTGTTTGAGAGACATGTATAAGACAGGTAGTAGCCGTAGTGTGAAGTTTTACAAAATATTTTCCCCAAGTTTTCTCTTACACATTACAATAACTTGTATGATAAAACTTTAAAAAAAAAAATTAAACCGACTTAAAAAATAAGCACTAAAAAGCAACAAATAACATAGATCTAGTTAAATAAAAGATTTTTATATATGTTACCTACAGTGCCGTTTGAAGTTGGTGCCAGCAACATTGGTAACTAAGCAGATACATATGTACATAAAAATTACTTGCAGTTTTTTTACCGGGCATGTTCCTATGTGCTTAGTACCAGTATTACTGGCACCAACTTCAAACGGCACTGTAGGTAACATATATAAAAATCTTTTATTTAACTAGATCTATGTTATTTGTTGCTTTTTAGTGCTTATTTTTGAAGTCGGTTTAATTTTTTTTTTAAAAGTTTTATTTTTACCTTTTTAGTGAATACTTTTAAACTCTGGTCAATTCAAAAAAAATTTATTTGTAAGTATCTTTCTTTATTTGGAAATATGGTCCAGTTTCGTAAAAATCGATGAAGTAAAAGCACGTGAAATTAAGTGTAAAATTTTAAGGGGCGTGGCTACGCCCCTTTTTTTAAAACAAGATTGTGTATTTTTAAGAGTTCAAGGTGTGTGCTAACTTTCGTAAAAATCGGTTAAGTAGAACCACGTGTAATGTTATAATACATTTGAATGGGCGTAGCCCCGCCCATTTTTTCAACTCAAGAATTTTCTAATTACAAGAACCAAAGATGTTTGCTAGGTTTCGCAGCAATCAAATAAGTAGAAGATCAATAAATCAAATTTAAAAAATTGTGGGCGTGACCCCGCCCACTTTTTTCAAATGGGACCAATGGGAAGCTATACCCTCTCAGACAACAAAAAAATTTTTACAATCGGTCTAAAATGCACCGAGTTATGGACCTACATACCTAAAAAAAAATAGTGACGAATTGTTAACCTCCTTCTTTTTTTGAAGTCGGTTAAAAAATCAGCGTTCAATCTCTATTTTATACAGTGCCTATTTTCGTCGTCCTAAATACTCAAATCGAACTCTGTACGCCGTTAACTTGTGATTAAATATTATTAAGACATGCATACGCATGTCTTTTAATATATTTTTTTTTATCTTCAATCATTTAAAGCCATAACTCAATAACTTCACTACTTTTTTTATAAAAAAAAATAAATATATAAAAATACTTTAAACGTTTAATGATATACATATTATGGTGTCTTGTGTAATACATATGTTCATAATCTTAATAATCACGGCTGTTATAAAAATCTGTAAAAATGCAATTTTACTTACAATCAAATTTCTATTTGTCAATTAAATAAAAAGAAAATACTTAACAGCACTTTATATATCCGCAGGATCAACACGTATAGCTAGACGGTCTTCAGTAAATACTGCAAAACCACCACCGCCAGTAAGGCGCAGCTCTTCAGTAACACCTAGTCCAAATACGCCCACAACGGTAAGTTCTTTTTTAAAAACTAATTAATCAATAGAATTGTTATCCCTTCCCTTACAGTTACTATTAAATAAAATGTTAGCTTTAAAACATAATAAATCAGTTCGGGTGTATGTATGGCTTTGAATCGAAATAAGAACTTACTCCTATAGATTAGTCTCTATCACTATTCTCACAATATACTTAGTTTCACTGTATTTTTATCTTTTAGTTGTAATTCCTTTTTTTATTATTAATTTTTAATTTATTTATTTTTGTTTAATTTAAATTTCTTAAAAAAAAATAAAAATGCTTCCGACTTAAGCCTACCAATTCAAATGCTACAAATATGTTGCATCAACATGCTCATTCTTTAAATACTTCCACCGAAAATCTGCCTCCACCACCAGCGTTTTTATTGGAAGCAAGACACTCTACACCCACCTCTCCATCGACAGTCATGCCCACTTCTTCACAAAAGGTCTCGGAAACGGTTAAAGCTTTAGCAGGTTTGCGTCATCAACCAGCTTCTCCTCATACTCTGAGACGCCTTCAACAGCAACAACAACAGCAACAGCAACAGCCCGTTTTACAGGTGAGGTGTGGCAAAGACCATACAAATGAATACTTCTGCAAATGTATCTCTGCAATATATCTAATCATGGATATCTCACAAAGCGTTTTCTACATTTATAAGATTCAAAATTTTATATGAAGATAAAAACTAAATCTGAAAATAATTGCAGAAAGTTAGACAAAAAAAAAACGGGAAATACGTAAAACAATGCATTTTAATATTTTTCTCTCTTTGCTTCCATATACATACATATCGAGCCTTATTTTCGGTTTTATCGTAAGCGACAAAAATTAAATTTTTCAGGAGAAGGTTTTTTTAAAATATTCAAATTTGTTTTTGTACGTAAATTGTCGCTTACGATAAAAATGTACAACCTGTATCTTAAAAGTTATCAACAATTTTGCCATTTTGATAATTCTAAACTATGAGTAGGCCCACAAAATTGTAACTTCAATAAAAAAGTCCATTTTCGATAACATGTCCCTTACGATAAAATCGATATGTAACTACCCAGTAAAAAATGAGCTTCCAAGGAAGTCAATAAAATACCGAACTTGTGATCCGGAAGTAGTACAAATCTGGATAATTTCTAATGATTTTTACATAAGGTTGTTATTGGAAGAAATTCTTTTTTTTTTTTTGATACCAATTTAGTGAATACGAAGTCATTCTCATTATCTTAAATAAATCAGATTTTTTGTATGTTCTCTTTAATAAATTCAAAGGAACTAATTTTTCATTACTTTTAACGAGGTAGAAAAAACTCACCACCACCTTTGGAAAGGTCAAATATAGCCCGAAAATCATTGTTTTATAGATCTTTAAAACTCAGTCAACGTGTTCTTTGAGAACTTCCTGGTATCGATTTAATTTGCCTAAAAATATTACGAAACAACTTCTGAATTAATTATGTAGATGTTGTTGTTAATGACTTCTCGAAAAGTACAAATAAAAGTATGTACTAGTGATGCACGAATATTCGTATTCGTATTCGAATTGTCGAATATTCGTTAATTTTTAGATATTCATATCCGTATTCGTATTTGCCAAATTCAGGCGAAAATCATTAACATTTTGGGTAGTTTGTATTAACTTTAAAGTACGCCAACTGGAGTATGAAGTCCTTTTTCATAACAATTTTTTTAGTGTTTCATATTGCAGACGTAAATATAACCCCAATTAAATTCTATAAATTTCATATATTATATTCGTATTCGCGAATATCGTTTCAAATATTCGTATTCGCGAATATCAAAAATTTACATTCGTTACATCACTAGTATGTACATAGTTCCAATTTTTTTACACTGGGTATGTATACATATTATTGTAACAACATCATATGCCACAAAAAATTTATTTTGAGAAAAATTCGACGTTTATGTTTAAAAAAAATATTTAAAATATTTCTTTCATGAATGATGTTTCTGCAGGAAAAATCAAATTTTTTTCTAAAATGAAATAATAAATTACTACATTTTTGTGCAATAACATCATAAGTCAAAAAAAAATCCAAAAAATCATATCTCGTCAGTTTTTCATGATTTATTCATCATTCCTTCACAAAACGACTGCATAGATACAAATTTATGCGACTTTCATACATAACTTCTTCAAAATTTTGAATTAGCTATGAACAATTGGTGTGGCATATGATGTCCTAAAGACATACATTGTACATATATCTATGTATACACACATATCGCTCCTTTATTTAAAAAAAATTGATTTTGGAGTTAATAATGCAGAATAATTCGTCATATCGTACGAGTACTGTAAAAATTTCGCTTCTTGAGAAAAGAAATTTTTTTTTATATTTTCATTGATACAACTCAATGAAAATAAATTAAAACTAAATTAATGTTTTGCAAAACTAGCTACTGGTATATTGTCAGCTGAAATGCAAAAAAAACACATGTCCCTACAAATTTTCAAACCTTTATCATAACAATTAGCCGAATTAAAAATTAAAATAAAGTCACTTGAATAATTTTATTTAGTTTTTTCTCTCTCCTCTGAAGTTTTTAAATAACGTTTGGTTACGCGATTTTGCATTTAAGCTAACGAATAGATGCATACAAACACCCAGCAAACATTCTCTTACCAAAAAAGTAATTATAAACAATTTAAAAAACTACCTACAATTCGACTATAAAAAGGACTTGTTTTTGTTCTTGATGGCTAAAAAGGAATACATACATATTTTTTATAAAATATAGAAATTTTTACTTAAAATGTGTGTATTTATTATTAATATTTTTTTTATAAAGCTACCATATAATCACCTGTATTGCGTATGTCGAGTCGCATATTCGTCTACGAGAATTTTGTTCCAGATTAAAGGAAACGAGTAAAAATTTTCTTTAATCTAGGACAAAACTGTCGTAGTCGCATATTCGAGTCGACATTCGCAATACGGGTGAATGAGTGTAGATGTAACATCTCATTTGAGTGAATTTTTGTTTGTTGAGAATTTCCTTTTATTGCTTACGATAATTTTTTATATTATTTTCATTATGTTGCTATTTTTGAATTTATTGTATTTTACTTTATTTTTTTACTACACTTTAAACATTCATGCCATACACCCCACCACAACTTCCTTCTTCTGTAAACCAACGAAGACTCCTATACACTATAATCATCATCAACAAAATATCCTTTCTCCTACCACTGTCACCCATACAAATTCCACCATTACTTTATCCAAACGCGATGAACCTGAATGTGATGCTTATTGTAATACTTATGTTGAAGTACAATCATTTGATGATAAAAATATTTTTTTAACGCCTTCTAAAAATACCGCAAATGTTGCTTTAATGCATAATAATGCTCCTAATCAAGTAATACCACCACTTTATCAACAGCCACCTAAACAGTACCAACACCAACATACAAAATCCTCCCCTATTTTGTTATCACCACTTACAACTAAACGCACAACGTCTACACCCCATACACCCCTTTCGACGCAATCGTCTTTGCAACCTGATCTTGATGATATACCTCCTCCATTGCCTTCAACAAATTATAATCATCCCCATTCTAATCATCAACATCAACTCTCCCTGCCGTTACGCTATCAGGAACAGTTGCCCACGCCAACTATGACTGCTCATTGTAACTATAACCATATGACGCCGCAGCAATTGCATCCTTATCATCAGCAACAGCAGCAGCAACATAAATCTCAATATCAAGAGCAGTCGCATCTAGACTATAATAATGGTGAAGCCTTTTATGGCAAAAATTCGCCAACTGTAAGTGAAATAGAGATGACATTTTGCGATTTATTGAAAACTAACCCAACTAACAGTATTGTTAGAGTCCATGTGTCATTACTAAGAAAAACAAAAAAAAACCCCCCGTAGGATGACATTCTTATTGTCATATTTTCTCATATAAAAAATATTAATAAGTACGAAGGAGGTAATTAGCAGTATGTATAAAATACTTCAATAATCCTCATATCATTATTCATATTGTGTAAAAATTGCATATCTTTTATACTCAACTCTTAAAAGAAAAAATTAAATTTTCCTTTGAAGCGACTTCAAAAAAGAAGGTTATCCATTCGTCTATTTATATTTTTATGTTCAAAAACTCTTGGCACACAACTTGAGCCCTGATCTTGCATTTAGAAAGGTTGGGGAAGGGCAGTAATATTTGCAAAAGTGAACGTAACCACGCCCCAGAAAATTGAAAGTGCCACTAAAAAGTTAAAAATAAAACTTTAAAAAAATTAACCGACTTCAAAAATAAGCAATAAAAAGTTAAAAATAATTTAAATTTTTTTGGGAATAGTTTTTTCTGTCTATATACATACATAATGCGCATTTCAAACATAGTTATGGATACTTGTTTTCTAATCTGGTAAAAGTATTAAAAAAAGAAATATCG
Organism: Tachina lurida; assembly: GCA_944452675.1. Taxonomy (NCBI): domain Eukaryota; kingdom Metazoa; phylum Arthropoda; class Insecta; order Diptera; family Tachinidae; genus Tachina; species Tachina lurida. The sequence goes on from OX101756.1 coordinate 101,280,840, forward strand.
CCCGATACTATCTACTAGAAAAAAATATACATATTTGTTGTACTAAACTTTTAACAAAGCATCACAATTATCATTAGTCTCTTAGGGCCATTTTCACCAATTCTAGTTGAATATCAATTATATTTTTTTTATTGAAAAACGGCTTTTAAATATGAATTGATATTTAAATAGTCTCGACTTAATTTTATACTTGTACTAAGTATGTGTTATACACGTAATTATTTTATTAATGTTGTATCATTTAATAATTGCAGTCATTTCGCACTTCATCACCCTGCGGTGGAATATATGCACAACCGAAAATATTAAATAATATGTCTAGTTTTCGTACCAATAGTCCTGGGCCTAACGGTCATCAAACACCCACACAATCACATGTGCCAGCTCAACCAAAAACCAACCCTAACTTAATAGCTCAATTAAATGCACGCTTAAACAGTAAGCAGCAAAACTCGAATGAAGCAATCTATGGTGTATCACCGGTTAACCACCAGCAGCAGAGAGAGGAAATATATATGCGTAACTATCAACAGCAGCATCACCATCAACAACATCAACAACAAATGTCGCCACATGCTCATGCCCAGCCACCACTAATACAGCAACCGCAGCAGCAAACCTACGATGGTAAATTTTTTGAAAATATTAAATCTAAAATTTATGGTAGTTTTAGCACTTCACCATCAACATCGTCATTACAAACTCATTCACAATCATCTTCACTAGCTTCCTCAATAAGTACAACAACTTCGAAATCCAATTCATCAGTAGTCAATCATACGACAAATACACATCTTACAGCTACAGCTAGTTTTAATGCATTACCACATTTTCCACTATCATCTTCGACATCGTCGTTACTCTCGAAAGTAACTTCATTTGCAAAAGAATCACCTAATGTTACACATAAAACATCGACGGGTTCAAACAAAAGCTCGCTTAATTATACATCCCACACTACCACTTCTTCTACTTCTATTTCTACTTCCAATTCTGCTCATATTCCTCATAATTCTTCTGTAAATACTATCAATTCTACAAACTCTTCTACTTCTCACTGTCATTCTTCCTTGAATAATACGCAAAATGCAGCCGCTGAAACAAATGCAAATACAAATCAAAATCAATATTCTTCTCAATGTTATGCGCCTAAACATTTAGCAGCTGCTCATCAGCAACAACAACAGCAGCATATGCAAAAAGTGGCAAATGCCACAAGCCTGCAAACAAGACAAACGCATCAATCAATGCCATCGTCTCAGTCCGCAATGCCGCCTATTGAACAGGCCGCCGCCGCTCAACAATCTCATTATCAAACGGGTCACAATCATCAACAGCCACAACGCGAGACAATACATCATCACACAGCTCAGCATTATACGTGTCCGCCACCGCTTGAAGATCCTCCACCACCACCCATACATGCTAATAATAATTCAGCAACTATGCCTAAACGCAGCACTGGTAGCCATCACCATAACCATAACCATCACCATCATCACCAGCCGCAACAAACAGCCAATTTGGTCACTTATGCGGCAGCTAACTCTGCCTCTACTTTACCAAGAAATATTATACAACAGCAACGTTTACAACAACAACAGCAGCAACAGGCCATCTATGGTACACATCAAGCCCCACAGCAACAATATCACGCTCCGGCTGCCGCAACAGGAGGCCGTCAACAAGCTCAACAATATCAGAATCCACCCCATATTAGTCAACGTCCACCCATGCCACTGCCACATAACCAGCAGCAGCAGCAGCAGCAACAACAGCACCAACAACAGCAATCGTCCACGACTGTTAATAGACATAAAATCGCCACGGTAAATGTTAAACAACCGCCTGTACCCTCTCGTCATTCCAGTGTACACCAAAAAATATTTGTAGCTACAAATCCATTTATACAAACCACGACCATACACTGTCATTCGCCTAATGCTTCATCCGTCCATTCTCAGCCAGCTTCACCCATCTGTAGTTCACCCACTCCCTCATTGGTGGCAAGTATTTATGGTACCAGTAGTCGCCGCAGCAGTGGTGGCAGTGTTAGCATGGCTCATTACGATGTTGGCGGTGGCGGTGGCGGTGGCGGCAATGCTAGCTCAATGTATTACAATCATCAATCCAATACTGCCTCAAATACAAGTGAGAACGCGTTTTCCTTAAGCCTGTTTTATTTATGAGTTTCTTTTAAGTTTTCTCACACTGTTTGCAAGAGAATACTTAATTTTTTTTTTTACTTTCACAAACCATTTTGTTTCGCTTTTTTCTAATTTAATTTTTTTTTGTTTCCTCAGGAAATGGAACTTCAACAATGTTTTTGTTTAAAAAATTTTTTTACGTTGTTTTTGCATGCTTTCATTCTTTTTTTTATTTTTACTTTTTTTTGTGAGTGAAACTTTTGCTTTGCATTACCTTGTCGACTTGAGTATTGTGGGAGAAAAAACGTGTAACAAGAAGTAAATTCAATGCTGCTGCATTTTGTCTTCTTCTCCAAATACCTAATTGTATGGAATAATATTTTAAGGTGGCTCTACAAACCGAACCCTATCTATCCTTTATCATTTAAAGTCCCTTTCATAGATTTTTCGGTCTTTTGATATCATCTCGAACACTGTTGCACTTTAAATGAATTAAATATAACATTTATTTTCATATTTTCTTAAATTTGCTATTTAATGTTTTATATCATTTATTTTTTCAAGGAAAACTTTTAATTTCTAGCACTTTCTATTGAAAATAAACAACCCACTTTTTATTTAATTTTTTTTTTAAACTAAATTGTTGCTTTTAAATATCTGCTTATGAATGGTTAAACATTTTATTGTTGTATTTTTTCATCTCTATGCAAAGTTTGCACTTGTGCAGGTGCGGTGAATATTTAATTTTTATTCGCCACACAGAAGATTTCATATTTTATTTATATATTATAGAACTTCATGATTAAAATAAAAAAAATTGCATTTTTATAATCCATAAAGATTGTTTCTGCTTCTTCGGCTTTATCAAGTTATCATAAAAAGGTTTTGGCACAAAAACTTTCCAACGTCTTAATGAGTTACATACTTTAAAATTTTTGAATCCACCAACGTAATTATCTGTCGCGCTTAAAACTACGCATAAGATTTTTTTTTTAATATTTTTTTATTTAAATGATTTCATAATATAAAGCAGATTTTAAGATTAATTGAAAACGCATAATATTTTAGTTTTTTTTTAAAGCAACTAAGTTTTGTTCTTTATAAAAGTTTATATACTTTGTATAATTGAACATACCGATAGTTCTGTATTCACGTGAAATTGAAACGTGCGAAAATGTGGATAGCATTGTTTTTATAAATACATATTTCCAACAAGAAATATATGGCACTTCCGCACGTTTTAATTTCACGTGGAATACAGAACATACCCGATAATATTTTCGCAAAATGTTGTGGTTACATAATCGAGCAAACAGTACTAATAATACAAATTCTCAAACAGATTGCCTAGCTCTAATATAATCGAAATTGGTCTGAACTTTGAACAGCTTGTCCAAACACATGCTTCCCATATATGTATGCTGAAATGCAGTTAGCAAGCAGAGGAATAAGTCAAAGTCGCAAAAACTATGAATGTATTTTAATTCCTTTACCTCAAGATGTTGTTGTGACTGTTATTTATGTAATTAAAAAAAAAAGTAATTCGTTGACTACAATCAATTGACGATCTCCCAAAGCTCGAGTTCAATCCCTTTCCAGACGCAGTCATATAAGCATCATAGGTTTTCGGATGTGCATTGGTGTCTATGCTAATGCAAATCACAGCGCCCTCTATCGTCGATAAAATAACGTAAAATAGCAGAGTTGCAAAATGGGTTAAACTTAATAACTTCATATACTAAAGTATTCTTTACCTTTAATTCACTTCACCATCCTTCTTCTTTCCATCAGCCTTTTCCTAAGGAAGGTAACACACATATAAATATGTATTTTTGTAATTGTCTGTTTGTTACTTCTCTTAAAAAAAACAAATCAAAAACTAAACCATAAAAAAAGGAGTGAAATCGTAAACGTCAACGAAATGATTAAATTGACAGACAATCTATGAAGAGTTTTACACAAAGATGAGGAAAAAGTTTCGGTAATTTAAAATGTTTTTCTGACATGGACATAATCTCCGTTTTTGTAAAGTGATCGTGGATACTAAAACTTAATTTTAACTTAATATTTGATATATTTGAACCTTAACGATTTCTACGATATTTTGCACAACATCTGTTCGTGTATCCGCAAAAATATGACTGCTTGCACACAATAATGTGCTTGTTGAGTTTAGTTGATCGTCTACAGAGCACTTTTTAATTATTTTACGATTTAGAGTTAACAGAGAAGTATCATAGGCCACGCAAGTGGTGCCCTATTGCTATAAAAATAAACTATGATTATAACTTCAGCATTAAAGCAGACATACATTTATTCTTAAATTTTTTTAACAAAACGTAGAATAAAACCACAAATAAACATAGTGAATGTGGCTTATAAATCGCATTCAGATTGAACAGCGTTATTAAAAAATAATTGAATCGCCATCTCTAATATTACAGGCCTATGCTTCTTATAGGAACAACAGGGGGTCTACTGTGTAATTCGAAACGAAAAAAAAAATACTTTCGAATTTGTATGCTTATAACATGTAAATTCGAAAGCATTTTCTTTCGTTTCGAATTACGGAGGAGACCCCCAGGAATTAATATATATACTATGCACATATGTATATCATCTCTTAATATGTACGCTATTTTCAACAATGCAAAAAATAATTTTAATTAGTAAATAACACAAGATGATTTTATCCTGGAATTAAATCCGTTTTTTATTTTTACTAAAATTGAGATGTACTTAAATGCGTGAATTTGGTTTATTCTCCCATAACCTTAATTTTTTATACTGTCCATATTAATATATTTTTAACTAAGCTGTTAAATAATAATTAGTAATCATAATGATTAATAATGAGATAATTTTTTTTTAAGAAAGGTGAAGTAATTGATTATGTTTCCATTAATTTCAAACGTTAATGACTATTTGCTGATTACGATAATCGGGATTATCGTAATCAAATAACAGGTCTATTCCAGATGCATAACGAATCAGTGTAAACTTGTACAAATCTAACCAAAAGCGTTACAGCTAACAATTTTTTTGCAATTTTGAGAGCGAATAAGACAGTAATTTTTTTTTTTCATTTCCTGTACAAACTTGTATGAACTTTTTACTTGGGCAAGTTCGGACAAGAATTAGGTATGTTCCCGATGAATAACAAAACAGTCAGAACTTGTACAAAGTTATCCAAAAGCGATCCAGATAGTAATTTTTGTGCAATTTTGAGAGCGAATGAGAGAGTAATTTTTTTCATTTTCTATACAAACTAGTACGAACTTTTTCTTCTGGGTAAATTTGGACAAGAATTAAATAATCAGCTATTTCTTGTTTACATGTAAAACTGAAAATTTAATCAGAAAATTTGCAAATAAAAAAAAAACAAAATTTTTTTTAAAAATATATTAATAACAAAAATTAAAAATTTTAAAAACCCCCGATATATCTAGAAAAGATGTGATATCTTCTAAACGGCTGGACCGATTTTGTTTAAACACAGTTAAGAACCTCCTCGATCAAGTCACCTTTCAAACAGAAAAAACTTAATCAAAATCGGTCCAGTCGTTTGGGCTGTACGTGGACACGGACAGACATACAGACACACACTACAAACTTATAACACCCCTTTTTTTTAGTCGGGGGTTAAAAAAAGGTGAATTAAAAATTTTAGATGAGTTCGTATTTCTCTCTCATCATCTTTTCTTAGCGATTTTGAAAATAATAAAGTTAAAAGAAATTATAAAATATTTTCGAACACCGTGACTGCAGATATTTAAGGTGTTCCTCCTACTTTCCGATCGAATTGGCGAGTAAACCGTCTAATAAATTTATTTCATGGCAAGCCTGAAGCTTCTTGGAGCTTAATGTCTATCGTGATATAAATGTTTAAGGTGTAAGCACTAGTCGTTTGCAAAATTGTTTGAGCTTTGTTGATTGAAATCTTATTATTTAATTAATATTTTTATTGCATATGCTTTAAAACACGTTTATGTTTAATGTTTTTTTTTTCTTCACCATCAAAACATTTTTCATAATATTTTTCTCTTCACATTTCATAAAACAATAATTTTAGACTATACCAGCACAAATGTCGATAAAACTGCTAGCATACGATCAAAAGCAAAGGCCGAGTTCTTAGAAAATCTCAATGCAAAATTGGCTAAACAAAGTTTGTCAGGTCGAGCCTTTGCTGTACGCAATTTAATTAATAGCAAGGCATTGGTAAGTAATTTGTTCCCGAAACCCAAAATATCTTGCAAATATCAAATATAAGCAGTACAATTAGATAAAAATAATGCACTTTAAAAAGATATATATTTGAAAAACTTTTACTATAATTTAATGTGTTTTATATTCATACACTTATAATTATGTATTTTCTTGGTTTTTCGTACACTCCTATTTTGTTTTGTATATAGTATGAAAAATATACATACTTATTAGGGCGGGTCGATTTAAAAATCGCTCAAATTACAAGGAAAATGTATTTTGATGTCCCAACTTTTGATCCGAAGGGTCAAATTTTGAAAAATCTCACTTTGACTCATTTAGAGTTCCTCAATCGAGTCAAAATGTATGACCGACCCCCACTAATTTTGGAGGGCCGACCCACCTATGCCAGTGGCACACCCCTTGGAACCACACCTGGGGGTTCCCCATACAAACATTTAAAAAATTTACCATTTTAGTGCGTATGAGTGATACTGATGAATAACAATATATTACTCATACGTATTCTTTATACCCTTTACCAAAAAATGGAAAAGGATATATAATATATGTATACCCTTTTCCATTTTCGACGACGATTCGAATTGCTGTTTATCAATGTTGTTTGATGATAGCAAAGAAAAGCGAGACTGTGCTATAAAGAAAATTCTAATTTTCTAAATATCACTCGATTGTGGAACTATAAATGGGTCAAAGTGAGATTTTTCAAAATTTCCGGACCTCAAAATACATATTATACATATTAGAGGTATGGTTCCTTCGGCAAAGTTTCTTATTTTGATCCCTAGAATACGATTTTCCTTGTAATTTGAGCGATATTTTTGCCTCCATACAAATCGACCCGCCTTAATACTTATACTACATACATACATGCTATATGATTTGTTAAATTGTTCAATGTAGATGTATCAAAATTTACAAAACCTTAAACGTCCTAGCGCACAATATCGCAATCTTCCTTTGTTTGACACCAATTCTACCTGTAGTACTATCTCCGACGAAGCATTATAAGCGCAAAACATAAAAGCAAGGTATTTTAGCTGTACAGTTTTATTAAAATTGATATTAATCATGGCAACTAAGTTTAACTGGATAAAAAAAAAAAAAGCTTATTTAAATTTTAATTTTTTTACCATAAGATAAATATTTTATAAATGTCACTCCTTCATTGCAGCATAGTCTTAATTAAAAACAAAAATTTTTGCATAAAATAATTTTGAAATTTTCAATTTCATACAACTCAATGGATATAACAAAAAAAATCGTCTCTCAAGAGGTATACTCATATCAAAATAAAATGGAATATGACAAATTATTCTGTATTACTAACTACAAACACGATTTTGTTTAGATATGACTATGTTGCAATAAAGGAGCGATATGTATTTGCATACACACATCGCATTTACGCAATTTTTTCTAATATAACATCAAATTTTTTAACCACTCAAATTAAACACGACACTAATTTGAAATATTTATGTGCTTTACTAAGAAAGAAATCAATTGTAATGATTTTCTTACATTATCACTGAAAGTGATTCAATTATGCTTCAGTGCACTGTACAGAGAACTATTACTCTAACTGAAAAAATTTTACACAAAAGCCTTCTATGATATAAATTAAAGGCCTTATTTATAAAAACTATTAAGGCTTTATAAAGTTGAAAATAAAAGTTGCAGCCATCGGATCCATCCATGTTTGATCAGAAAAATCGATTTTTCGCAAATCGTTATCGCTTAATTGTTTTTGGACGTCTCATGTCTTAACGAATTGAAGGCGCTGCTGTTGACGAGATGCATTTAATGGAGGTTTTTTTTCTCAGCTTTCAGAGCTGCAGATGTTAACTGCTGAAAATAGCTTGACGAAAGGTTGATTTACTTGCATTTACTCCTGCCAAATGCTTAATTTTAGAGATATTTTATTTATTTATTGTAACATAATATACAAAGTAAATTTGCATAGTATGGTGTTGCACGAATATGGACGGAGTAACTAGACCATATGCCCAAGATGTTATTAGCAGTATTTTCAAAAAAAAAGTTCCGTGACTGACTGTACGACCTATGCCTTCACATAGGAAGTAGCAACGTGGTTGTTAAAGAAATTCCACAAAAACCGCAAGATTATACGGTTATCCGTGGCAGATCAGTCAACCAGTGCGAGCGAGATGAAAAACTCTCGAAGGCCTAACAACAGACACAAGCCTGACCTGACCGCACTTAAGAAATAATTACGATGACACGAAATGATGTTCTTCGACACAGAGCTGCTTAACGACTGAATTTTAGAGATATATTGATGCAATTCGATGAATTTTTCTCTTTTCTTGTTGCGTCAGAGGTTCATTGTAATTTATTTTTTATGTCTCACGATTTCTCAAGTAATTCATTACTTATTCCGATTTTTCTTTCGATTTCGCGATAGGAATATTTGTCAGAGTGGTAAACATTAATTTTTATAATTTCCGATGAACTTAAAGAACTTTTTCTATCAATAAGATTTTTTAATATCAATAAGATCTTGTAACTAATTTTGCTTAACAAGTACTTGGTTCTATCCTGATGAACCACAGTGTAAATACAGTACGAGCTCGATTTGCGCAACCGAAAGGAAATCGAGGATTTTTTTATTTTAACGAAAAGTTGCAATAATCGACCACTAAAAACTTCATATAAATCAAACTATAATTTAACATAAAATAATGTATTTTTGGGAGTTATATATATATAAAAAAAATCATACATGTGATTAAAAAAGTTATAAAATAATATTTTGTGCACGAATTGAAACTTAAAACCAGTCTGCATACTTTGTACTTGCGTAAGTTGGAGTTCTACTCATGTTAATTTTCTTTATAAAACAAAATCTAATTAAAGGAAATGAATGTTGAAATGTTGGTTTCAATTTTTTAATTTTAAATTTTTTGTGATATTGCCGCCTCTTTAATTGCTTGAATGGCAACTCATTTTTCATAATGAATATTATTCTCTAATGCATACTCCACACAAATTACAACTGATTAATGGCATCATCTACTCTAACCTTTTGTGAGTTTTTAATTTGTATATTCTCTGAAGTTTGTTCAGAATAGCTTCACTTTCAGCTGAATAGTCTTCTCTGATCCATTCATTGTAATTTCAGTGTAAATAAATAAAAATTCTTTCTAGTCATGCAAAATTTTATATTCATGCACGCATAGTAAAGAGAGATAAATAAATAAAAATTGCTAGCTGTGGGGTGCAAAATTTTTTTTGGGATGGGTACTTTTGTGAAACTGAAATTGCTTGTTAACACTACTTTTTAAATTCAGTAAATTCAGAGAGAAAATCGTTCTAAATTTACTAAAAGAGAAAAAGTTGCGCTAATCGAGACTGTTTTTTTTTAAGTTGCACTTATAAGGACTGTAATGTAAATAAATTACCTGTTGCGCTAATCGGGGTGTTGCAATAATCGGTGGTTGCGCAAATCCAGCTTGTACTGTAATTACGAAGAGGAAAAAAAATCAATATTAATTAACTAATCAAACACTATTTTCATTTATTATTAAACTAAAAAAAATGCCCCTTTGCAATTTTAATAAATCAAAACACACTTATCTTTCATACCTAACATAAAAATTCTAATATTTACTTTATTTTAATATTTTGCCCAAATGTTTTTTGTGTTTATGTATATAATATTTATGTATATATGTAATACATTTTTATGTCTTGTACTGGAATGTTGATTTTATCTGTCTGCAGCTTGAAACCATTTGTATAAAATTGTTTATTTTCATCCTGTTAAACATCATCTTATTATATTGAATGAAAATTTGCTGCGCAATTTTTCTAACATCTAAAATCTATCAACAATATTATTTTGGTTTTTTTTTCAGCCGGATCCTCGTATATGTCATGAATCTCTTATGGATCAAATTAAACGTGGGGCTACACTAAAACGCAACCAAAAGATTAATGATCGCAGTGCTCCAAAAATTTATTAAACAACCATAAAAAAATTAGTCTATTTATTAAACAACAAATATACATATATCATTATTCAAACATAATCATTTTTATTGTCTATAAACAAGCAAACAAAAAAGTCCTCGATTTCAAATGAAAACAATATGCACCGCCATGCGGGTTTTTAGATTTAAAGATTTTACAATAACCGTTTTTCGTGTATCTTAAACGTATGTATTTTAATATTTGCTGGGAGTTAACAGAAGTTTAAAACTATTTTACAATTAAACTCTCCAATCGATTAAATATTAAACAAACAAATGAACTAACATTTTTTTATAGACTTAAATTATTTAACTAAACTAAAAACAAACAAAAATCAGCAAATATTTTGTATTAATCCTCTAAATTTAGGAAAAAAAATAAGTAAAAAATACCTTTTATTTGTCTATAATTTAATATGCATACATACATACACACAAATATAAATACATACATACTTATGAACAAAAATTATTAACTTAATATTTAAATTTTTATTTATGTACTCGTATGTATGTTATTTACCAAAATGCTAAAACGTTAAGAAATTGCTTTCTTTTTCAGTTAAATAAGTTTTCATCAGCTCGAATTTAATGCCGCTAGTGTTAAACAAAAGGATCTCAAAGCTTAAAAATATTTTCAATAGTGGGAAACTGAATAAAATTATATATTTTTCCTTAGCAAAAACAAAAAAAAAAAAGTGAAAATATGAACATTTTGAGTTAACATCCTTTAGTTGGACATAATAAGCGCTATATTTTTTATATTGCTTTAATTTACATGTAATTAATGAGTTTCGTTTTTATTAATGTTTTCTTTTAATTTTTATTTAATTTAATTTCTATTTGTTATTGTTTTTTTTAATTTAATTTTATTTTTATAGAGTTCATAAAAACAAACTTTGTATATAATAATTTATTGAATTAATTATTATTTTTTATTAATTTCTTATTTAAACAATAACTATGCTTACAAACAAACCTCTTTATCTACCCTAAACAATAAATATGCTTGAATTAATCAATAAAAATACTAATTAAATATGAATTATAAGAAAATTGTGTTTGGTTTGTATTGCTTGGCGAAAATATAAAAAGCTAGCATCTTTCTGCGACTTCGTTCCCATCCAGAAAGAAACTGAAATTGTCATATAAACTGCATTTATACCAAGTTTAAAAGAAAAAAAACAGAAAAAGTAAAAATTCAACCCTTTTAACCCTTTAAAAATACCCTATATTGAAATAAAAATGGTTGACACTGAAAGTTGAGTGTTTTCACGACTACACAAGTGTCAACTTTTCCGAATTGTATTGACAATACGTCGACAAAAAAAAAATACATATGTACATTAGAGTGGAAATATTGAAATGAATGGAGAGAACCCCCTAGTGTTTAGAAAACGCTGCGTTTTCCAGAACATGGGTGTATATTTTTAACCCCCTACCTAAAAAAAGAGGTGTTATAAGATTGTATTGTGTGGCTGTGTATATGTGTATGTACAAGTCCACGTATAGACCAAAGGGCTGAACCGATTGTGATTTAGTTTTTTCTGTTTGAAAGGTTGCTTGATCGAGTGTTCTAAGCTATAATATAAAAAAAATCTGAATATTCAAACCCCATTGCAACTAAAGGGTGGACTCTAAAAAAATATAACAACGATGAATTTTTGCAGCTTGCAGAATATTTAGGACTATTGGTTGGTTGGCCTTTGAAATGAATTGGCTTGCATTTCTTATTAGTCTCTTTACGTGATAATGCGCGTAATGCGTATCGGGCATATTTCACAACGCATTAGTCTTAACCATAGTAGGATTTAATTTGAAAGCCCAATTGATAGCCCAGCTCTGGCCTTCATCTCATTGCCCTGATGGACCTGCTAACATTCTGCTGTATACACGTACAGAGCGCAACTACCAACAAAACTAAAACAAATGCTTCAAGAGAATAAAACACACGAAAAGAGCAGATTTGTATCGCATTTTTTTTTCTAAGAAAAATACACCGAGAGAAAAAATATTCCTGCAATCAACAACTTTAATTGAAAAAAATAAAACCAAAAATCAATTAATTTTTCTATATAATTTTTGTAAGTAAATTATATCATTTTTAAATCTTTTTATAACAGCCCTTTTTATTGCAGTAGAAAAAAAGAAAATATGTCTAATATAGAGTGAGTGCATATTTAGCTGCAACAAAACAATGAATGATTTTTTAATTAATGCTTTTATTATTTGGGGAACTTTCAATGAATATGTATATCGATAGTCTCGAGTAGAAAGGCCCTAACTCGTATATTTTTACGAAATTGAGTTTTTCAGTGATTCTAATACATTTCACACAAATACACATCGTCTCAAAAATTTATTGCAATAGTGTAAAAATAACGATTTTACAAGCACTTATTCAAAAAAGTTACACATTGAATATAAGTTTCTATTATTTTTACACCTTCTCATGTGAAGTTAGAATTATTTGAGTTAGGACCTTACTACTTGAAACCAACGATATGTACTCGTATGTAGATATGTGTGTATTTATAATCGACTATCAAGCTGCGTGCAGCATACACCATAGCTATCAAGTTCGAAAAGAAAAATTTGTTATGGTGATCAACTTGAAAGTGATTTATTGAACGTGTGCTTGCAGCAATTCTGAAAATTTAAATTTATGAACGATTTGCCTTATTATTATTCATGTAAGTAATCCGTTATTTAATAAAGGGAGTAAACTAAGTACCATGGTGTAATTATACAGGTGACTGCGTAAGGATTTGTTATCCAAAAATATGGCAACCCTAGCTGTATAAAGAACCGAAGAATGTCAAAAGCACAAAAATAATTGTATCAAAATCAAAACAAAATCGAAGTTTTTGACATTCTTCAGCTATATATCATATAAAGCAAAAAACTATCAGCTGAAGTAGCGCTGCCACCTGGTTAGTACAATTATTTTTAGATCTACACCAGTGATGGGAAAGTTGGTACGATCGTACTTTTTTTGATACTATTTGACATGAAAAAGTACCGTAGTACTCCCCTAAGAAATTTGATACTCTCACGGGCAACTTAGAAATGCAGTCAGAAGACTCGCGCATGCATATATTTTGCCAAGAATTAAATTGTTTTTTCGACAAATAGAACGAAGCTTTATTAGTAAAGATCTTTTAGAAAAGTGTAACCACAATTAAATATCAATATCAATATTTCATTCAATGATATTTTATGTGGCACAGAAGTTGATCTATTGAAACAACTGTTTTAAATCAGTTTAAAGAAAATTTTAAAAAGTTTATATTAAGTTCTAAGGGCAAAAGTGGACTTTGACAATAAAATGTTAGTTTGGTTTAGTAAATTTCCCCCTGAAAGTATTTTATCTGTTAAACCAATATCATTATACCACTTTTAATTAAAATGTTCTCAGGGAAAAGAAAAAAAAAGAAAGAAAAATAATTTGAAATATTAACAACCAATATAGAGCACTGGCTTATATAAAAACGCATAAGATGAATACATGTTTCCTGATATATCGAGAGCAGCTTACGGAATTTTATCCATGCCTCACTCCTCTGTAAATGTCGAAAGGATTTTCTCTTACCAAAATTTCATGAAAACAAAATATAAATCAACAGCCATCGTATTCTGTAACTCGCTAAAGCTAAATCTCTGTCGCTAAGAATCCATATAATCAATTTGTCGATTTTCGGCTACGAATGCAATTTTCAAACGGGTATTGATAAATCAGGTAATGGCTTAAAAATGTAATTCGCCGAAATTTTATTGCTTTATGTCATCGCCAAAAATTTTAAATTTTCTATTTGTTCAACATTTTAGCGGTCGAATTTAGCTTTAGATTTAGCGAGCTATGGAATACGGGGGCAAGCTTTATGTTCCAACAGTATTAAGTCTAATCCAGGCTACACCTATTTGTATATTTGTAACTATGTGTTCCTTTTTTTGTAAATGAATTTCTTATAATTTTTTGTTAATAAAATTTAAATAAGAAATATTATAATTTTTGGTACTCTCGGGATCAAAAAAGTACTAAAAAAATTTGTTTTTGATACCGAAATGCAAATCTCATTTCCCATCACTGATCTACACTTATATGAGTCGCCCTGTATTCAAGTCATCATCAATATACTGCTTGAAGTAACCACGTTATTGTTATGGGTTAAAATTACACGCACGTTGTTCCTTTTGTTTACAATTTAGCCGAAATATTTTTAATGAATTTATTTTACAATTAAAATTAATAATACGCGATGAAACAAATAAAGAAAAATAAAAAGTTTAATCCTCACAAAAAACAGTATAAAAAACCAACTATAAGTAAAAAACATTTCAATAGCAAATATAAACATCGTGGCAGTGCCACCGTAGAGTTATTAAAACGACAAATTGATTTGGAAAAGAGTCGCAATACGAAACAAGTCGAATCAGCGCCAGAGTTCATAGAAGAGGATGAGAGCAAAGAACCTGTTAATCACTTTCAAAGTTTAGTTGAAGATTTGCACTTGAGTGGTAAGTGATAAGATATAAATTATTTTATTTATATTATAAAAGTAACTTACCTTGTAGTCAAGAAGAAACCAACGTTCAAGGAGAAACCGCTGCAGTTGTTGGTTTCTAGAAAATCTAAACAAGAAGTTAAATCTGAAACTAAAGTGAAGAAACCAAATGTTGAACATAACTTACCCATATTTAATAATTTCAAAGAACATTTGCAAAATGAAATCAGTGTCGAAGATGTAGAAAAACTTATTAGTGGATCTAATGAAAAACTGAAAGTAAATTTCGATTGGCCGGAGGTCGGTAGCTTATACGTTACTATTCCAGATATAGCAGTCAATGAAAACAAGTCTCTTATTCAAGCTCAACCACCGCCAGCATTCGAATCCTCAAGTGATTTAGAATCAATCGGCTTGCAACCTTTTCTGGCTAGTAGAATTACGCTGCCTTTCACACAGTTACAAAGTGAACTTTTTACTCTTATCAATACGTACAAAGATGTATATTATCCTTATAGAAGTTTTGATAATGCTGAAGAAATACGCCAGATTTATACTTTTCATGCCTTGAATTATATTTTCAAAACTAGAGCCTGTGTAATGTTGAATTCTAAGAAAATCGAAGAGGAGGAAAGTAAAAATAGCGGCATTGTTATTGATGACGGGTATCGAGATCAAGGATTGGCAAGGCCAAAGGTATTAATTTTGACACCTTTCCGTGATTCAGCCTATAGAATAGTTAATATAATGGCAGAAATTATAAAGAAAAAGAATAAAGGTAAGACGGACTTGTACACATGCATATCGTTACCTTAATATAGAAAGACCCTAACTCAATATTTTCTGATATCGAGATTTTTGCATTTTTCGATACATTAGATGTTCTATCGAAATATACAACAATCTCAATTTAAAAAAAATATAATGAATTAGGGCCTTTCTATATTAAGGTAACGATATGTACATTTATGTATATATATATGTACATATTTTTGAAACATCTATACATATGAAAATAAACTTATATACATATAATTACGGCACACATTTTTTTGTCGTACACTTTTAAGTATCTTATCGTCCACCAATATTGGTGAACATATGTATATGGTTTAAAAGGCATTTTTGTGTAGATATGCCCAATAAATATGTTTTTCCAAAATTCTTGGTTTAAAAGTGATAAAAAAGCTATTAAAATTTGCTTGAAAAAAATACGACTTTCTTTGTCAATGTGTCAAGTGGTCTAATTTAGACCACCGAGTGAAAATAAATGTGCGGTATTGTGCATTAAATGTTTAAAATAGAGCCAAACGGATATAATAAGTTAATTTAAAGTACAATAATACTTCTCAAAACTACTTTATTAATACCATTTGACATATTTTCGCAATAATTTATTTTTATTGTGCATTTCAATTGTATTTATTTCACCTCATCAGTAGGCTTTCAAAAAATCAAATAAAAACATGGAAAGTATTAGGTTAGCAGGTTGCTGGTGAAGAATGAAATTTAGGGATGCAGCTCACTTGGGTCCAATACGATGATTCCTTTGTGCTGAATACGATGATCCCTTTGTGGAAAGTATTGTTGCGGTGTTTTGAGAAGGATTAT
Source organism: Tachina lurida (assembly GCA_944452675.1). NCBI lineage: Eukaryota > Metazoa > Arthropoda > Insecta > Diptera > Tachinidae > Tachina > Tachina lurida. The sequence continues at coordinate 101,297,328 of OX101756.1, forward strand.
TTTTAATTTTTTTTTGTTAAGTTTAGAGCTTTTAACAATTATGTACATACATGCCGTTCATTTACTCAACGAACGTCATAACTCAAAAAATTGAATTTGTACTCTACATATTGTGTACAAATTTCAGACAAATATCTTGTTTATTCGACTCTTGAAAGTAAAGTAAAATTTTCTTCTCCCATTAAGTTGTGTGTAAATTGGATACTTTAAACTCGTCTTCTGGCAAACTATTATTTTTGAAATATGACGTTGGTTGAGTAAATTAAATATGTATATATTTCTCATTCATATTTCGATAAAAATTTGTAGAAGCATACCAACTCATTTTTTTTTGCAAATTTGCAACTATATTTATGTATGTATTAAAATTTTTCCAAATGCGAATATGAACTTTATATATTTTGAATATGTATTATTTTCGATTTAATCGTAAGCGACATGTAAAAATTTAATTAATTAAAACTTTATGGGAAAATGGCAAAATTGTTGATAACTTTTAAAATGCAGGCTGTACAATTTTATCGTAAGCGAAAATTTTCGTATATAAAACATGTATTTGAATATTATAAAAAAATCTGCTGGAAAATTTAAATTTTTATCCCTTACAATTAAATCGAAAATAGGGCTCGGCTCGTGCAATAAGATTAAATAAAATTGTTCTTTTCAGATAACGATCAAAAATCAGTAATGAATTTTGACAGATTCCAAAATGAATTCTCAGGCGATACTATATATTTTCCCAAAACGAATCCAAAACCAGAAGACTATGAGAAAACTTTTAGTGGTAATACTGATGACAACTTTCGCATTGGCATGTCTTTAACCAAGAAGACTCTAAAATTATTCACTGACTTTTACTCATCTGACATATTAATTGCATCATCATTGGGTCTTCGAGTGAGCATGGGTGGTAGCAGCAACAATGATGTAGAATGCGACTTTCTATCGTCAATCGAGCTATTGATAATAGATCAAGCTGAACTTTTTTTGGCACAAAATTGGGACAATCTTTTGCATGTTTTGGACCATTTACATTTACAGCCTAAAACTTTAAGGGCAACTAACATAAATCGTGTACGTTCGTGGTGTTTGAATGGTTTATCTAAATTTTACCGTCAAACACTAATATTTGCTTCTCATGAACTGCCCGAGTTTCGAAGTGTTTTTAATAATAAATGTTTCAACTACGAAGGAAGTGTGCGTATTTCCAATCCTATTATAAATGGCGAAATACGCAATCTTATCGTACCTTTATCACAAGTTTTCCATCGTATCGAGTGTTCCGATATTGATCAAGTGTTTCAAACACGTTTTAACTATTTTATTAATAAAATAGTACCACAATTTAAAAGCACCATATTTGCTCATACAATGATTTATATACCCAACTACTTTGATTACGTACAAATACGTAACTATTTTAAAGCTGAAAATCTTAGTTTTGTACAAATTTGTGAATACACGAAAAAGGAAAAGATGGCTCGTGCTAGAGATATGTTCTTCCATAGTGGTGCCCATTTTATGCTTTACTCGGAGAGATCGCATTTTTTCAAACGCACCCGTATTAAAGGGATTCGTCACCTCATTATGTATCAGCCACCACAATGGCCACATTTTTATTCTGAAATGATAAATTTAATGCATACTTCGAATCAAAACTCAAGAGATGGTTTAGAGGATTCAATGAGTATTACGGTTTTATATACAAAATATGATAGTTTGCAATTAAATGGTATTTTAGGCAGTGAGAATGCAGCAAGTCTTTTGGAATCGGATAAAGCTGTACATGTTTATGCTGCACAGTAGTAAAAATGTTAATGCCTATAAATATATTGTTTTATATAACTGCAATAAAAACTTTAATAAAGTAGAAGTGTTATGGAAATTAAGAAAAAACAAGCAAGTGGTGCTACATAATTCAATTAAAAGATTTTAATTTTTGCCGGTGGCAATCAATAAAAACTGTTTATTTATTATATTATTTTGTTCTACTAAAAAATAGCTTACAAGTATTGTCGTAAAATATTTCAGCTAATTTATCACATGGCTGATCCTTAACTCCAGATATAACTTCTAAAACTTGACTGTAAAAAAATCGTTTAAAAATGGTATAGTAAATGAACACAATTTACTTTTATAATAATACAAACATTATTTGGCAGGGTTCACAACGTCCATCTATCAGACTATCAGAAGTCCATTTCTCTTTCTTTTTTACGGTTGGAAATTTAGTATGAATAAACTTATTGCCTGCATGTGATGGTCGTATCCCACACCAGGGACAATCCGTTTCGAGCATTATACGATCATTGGGAATTTTAGAAACAACATTCAGATTATCTGAAGTTTTTAAAGAGCAGCCATTAAGACCTATATACAATTTGGGATGAAAATCAATAACTTGTTGGGCCTCTTCTAAAGTCCCAGTAAAACTATGCACCACTCCGCCACCACATTCATCAAGTATTGAACGATTCCTGCTAAGAATATCCATAAAGTCTTCGTGTGAATTACGACAGTGTAAAAATAGAGGTAATTTAAATTCCACTGCTAATTGTAATTGTTTTTCGAAATACAATTTTTGTGTGTCTTTCTCGCAAAAATGTAAACGGTCATAATCTAAACCACATTCTCCAACTGCAATAACTTTATTTGGATTAGAGGAAATTTTTGTTCTCAGTCCATGGTAATATTCATCAGGATTATTTAGGAACTCTCCACATCTGGTAGGATGACAGCCCATAGTAACATATAAGCGTTCTGAAAAAAGTTAGATAAAACAAAACTAAAAATGAATTGTGACTAGCAATTTTCACTGGGTAACAAAGGAATAAATCCACGTTTTAAAGAGTTTTTTCTTTACAAAAGAACTGGGGGTGCCCTCTGTAATTCGAAACGAAAGAAAAATTCTTTGGAATTCGCATGTAATTAACATACAAATTCGAAAGTATTTTCTTTCGCAAAGTAGTTTTAAAACAAAATCTGATTCCAAATGCACTTGTATACGTATGTATGTAAGCACACTCGATTCTAATTTGAGCATTATGATGGTGTGGGAAAGTTTACAGTTTTGAACTCCTGCAGGGTAGGCATATACATACATACATATGTACTAGGGATGTAACGAATGTTCGCATTCGCTTTCGCATTCGCAAATAATTCGCTTACTTTTGCTATTTGCATTCGCATTTGCATTCGCTAAAATGTATGCGAATATTTAAAGCGAATACTAAAGACAAAAATATTGGAAATATTTTCCAGTTTTTTAAAAAGAAAAGGCAGTGTTTGATTTGCGCGAAAATATTTTCTACTTAAGACTATTCTGTTAAAAATGGTAAGCACCATTCATTACTTCGTACAAAAAATTTGAAATGCAAAAATATTAACTAATCCTTCTTTGTTGTAAATTTTTTGCGAAACAAGTGCCACTCACATTATTTCGCATGAAAACTTAAAATGTTGAAGATATATGTATTTCATATGTTTCTCCCAAGATGAACAGAGTACTACTTCTGGAAAAAATTTTCATGAACATTACAATTTTTTTTAATATGTATTTTGGAAGCATTTTACAGGAAATTTTGAACTTAGTACAAGGTCTTAAGGCCAAAGTAAGAATGGGTTGATTGCCTAACATTTTATAAATTTATTTTTAATTATTATCTATACTTATTTTAATATGATTTCATATATCTTTCAGTTTAACAGTTTTGAATAAATATTTGCTGAATTCAAGACTTAAGTGGGTCTATCTATACAACACAACTTCATGTTCTTAGACAAATTTATGTTCATGTGATTTTTTTTACGTATTGTAATATTTGCATTCGCTTTCGCTTTCGCAAAAATTAAAATGTATTATTCGTTTTCGCATTCGCATTCGCTAAACTGGTATTCGTTATTCCCTAATATGTACATACATAATCCCAATTATTGTGAATGGCGTCGTCGAAGTCTCACGAAGTCAGGACGACAGTAAATATTCACCCTTATTCCAGTTGTCGACATCGACGTCACTAACAAAAAATTGGGGCTTCCTTACTCGCTACCGAGAAGAATTTTTTGCTACTGACAATCTATTTCAGTTCCCTAAGGTCCAAAAAATAGCATAAACCTTCCAACAGCAATCAGTTGTTTTCGACAACGGGTACACAAGCCCCAATTTTTTGGTATTGTGTTAAAGTGACGTCGATGTCGACAACTGGAGCAAGGGTGAATATGTTGTATATGTACATATGCATGGACGTGTGTATATGCAACAATCCATAAAATTTTCTTACCATCTGTGTTGGCCATTTTTATAGCTTCATCGGCTTCCTTTAACGTACCGGCTGTTATAATCATTTTTTGCAAGCCTTGCAGCCAAGATCGATTTAACACCAATTGTAAGTCATCCCGATGCTTTTGGGATCCTCCATAAAGCCCACGAAACATGGGGTCCGTTAAATTAGCACCGATATCTATAATATCCAAATTATTTAATTCATCATGTTGTAAAATGATTTCTACAGCATTTTTACCAATAAATTTAAAAGACATTCTAGAGAAATAACCAATATTTCGCATGAATAATTCCACCAGGCTATTTTGTTCTTTTAAGGAAACAATTCCTAGTAAAGTGATATCACATTATTACTATTTAGATCACATCTGTTTTAATAGAAATTTTGTATGAATCATCCTATTGTCAATGTATGATTCTTCCGAACACTTTCTTTATTTTAGAAACTGCTAATCAAAACAAATAACAAAAGAAATTTATTACAGAACGAAACCACAAATAGTTTTGAAAAATTTATCTGATTGCTCATCAAGTTAGTAATTTAACAAAAAGCACAAAGAAACAAAATGTCTGTACGTCATGACTGGTACCAGTCGGATGCCAAGGTGGTTATCAGTGTGATGCTAAAAAATGCCAAAGAAAAAAATTATAAGGTTGACATTGAAAAACAACGAGTCCATATGACAGCCGATGGTTATGAATTGGATATGAAACTATTCGCCCCAATTAGTGTTGAACGTTCTTCATACAAAGATTTTCCGTCCAAAGTGGAAATTACACTAGCAAAAGAGGCTGGTATACGTTGGGACTGTTTGGAAGAGAAGCTGGAGCCCAAACCTGTTCTGGCACCACCACCTCCCCTACACAAAAAGAACTGGGACGGTTTGGCCAAAGAAGTGGAAAAGTCTGAAGAGGAAGAAGCACAAAGCGAAGAAGCCTTACAGCGTTTGTTTAAGAAAATCTATAGTTCTTCCTCACCTGAAGTACAAAAAGCTATGAACAAATCATTTTCAGAATCCGGCGGAACAGTTTTAAGTACAAATTGGAATGAAGTGTCCAAAGATAAGGTGGATGTAAAACCACCTGAAGGCTGTGAATTCCGAAAGTGGGAGTAGCGGATTTCATTAAAATTGCTTTAAAATTACAAGATAACTAAAAGGTTCCGAGGTAGGGACCGCGAAAAACTTTATGTTAAAATGCACTTTTAGGGCAAGTTATTAAACACTAATATAAATACTAAATAAACCTTAATCATGTTTACTGTTTTTTTTTTTGAACTGCAAATGTATCGTTTTTATTTTAACAGACTAATAACTGCAAATGTATGGTTTTTGTTCTACAGACTTACATATAGCCCCCATATTCATAAAATTTAAAATGAATATGAAATGTAATTTTATATACATTTTTTCATAAAAAATTTTCTAAAAATGTATTTCATTCATTTAAGAAATTTCTGACAATATGTCGAATAGTTTATTTTAATTTGAAATTTATTTGCTGGTGGCTCAAAGTTGTCTATATGTATTTCAATGTTGCTGATGATTTGTTACAGCAACAATGAAATGCATATAGACAACGCTAAACTATCAAGAAATAAATTTAAAATTAAAATGTATTTAATTTTTATTTAAAATTTTTCATAAAAAATGGTCTAAAAATGTATTTCATTATTTATTATTATACTCAAAACCTAGTTCGGACTAATTTTTGTTTCATATAATAAGGAATTGGAATACTAAACAATATAACCAGCTCTCCAATGCTGGTTAGGGGTAGAAAATATGAGTTGACTCGGCAATTGACGACTAAAGAAAAAAAACCAGAATTGTAAATTTAAAACAACCGAAATTATTTGAAGTACATATGTGTGTATGTATATCGTTACATTATCGTTACATGTGTCACATGTAGATTTTGGAACAAAAATGCTGAAAATTCTCGTGACGTGGGTTAAGTTATTATTCATATGAAAAATCGCCCAAAATTGTTCAAACATTTAAAAATTAAAGGAAAAAACACACCCAAATTCCATGGTGGAGAAAATTCTTAAGGCCGGCAAGTTATTAAACAAAAAAACTTGACAAAGCAGAAAATCTTTATTAATCAGCGCCGTGTCGGGATACACCATGGTGGAGAAAATCCCTAAGCCCGGCCGAAGGCCGATAGTGCAAGAAAAAGTTCTTACGCAGGAAAACTTTGCAAGGCAGAAAATATTTTAGGCAGCGCCGTGTCGGGATACACCATGGTGGAGAAAATCCTTAATCCCAGCCGAAGGCCGGCAGTGCAAGAAAACTTTCTTAAGCAGGAAAACTTTGCAATGCTGAAAATATTTATTAGGCAGCGCCCTGTCGGGAAACACCATGGTGGAGAAAATCCTTAAACCCAAGTGCAAGAAAACGTTTTTACGCAGGAAAACTTTGCAAGGCAGAAAATAGTTTAGGCAGCGCCGTGTCGGGATACACCATGGTGGAGAAAATCTTTATTCCCGGCCGAAGACCGGCAGTGCAAGAACACTTTCTTAAGCAGGAAAACTTTGCAAGGCTGAAGATATTTATTAGGCAGCGCCCTGCCGGAAAACACCATGGTGGAGAAAACCCTTAAGCCCGGCCGAAGGCCGGCAGTGCAAGAAAACGTTCTTACGCAGGAACACTTTGCAAGGCAGGAAACATTTTAGGCAGCGCAGTGTTGGGATACACCATGGTGGAGAAAATCCTTAAGCCCGGCCGGGAAATTACTATAATATTAATTTTTTTCTGGCGTTTTTTAATTTTGGGCGATATTTCATTTTTTTGGGCGATTTTTAATTTTTTTTGGGTGATTTTTCATATTGAAAATTTTGGGCGATGTTTCATTTTTTATGGGTGATTTTTCATTGTGAAATTTTGGGCGATTTTTCATTTTCATTTTTGGGCGATTTGGTTTTGGGCGATTTTTCATGGAGCCACATGTGATAATTATTAATGAACAAATAATACCAAAGTTAATTGTAAATATTCTGACAAACACTAGTAGAACGGAACAACTAGCTGTTTTCGAAGGCCAATACACCTTCATCATCAGCGTTAATTGTGTTTGGTCCACTGTGTGGTGTCTGTTGATGTAGATTTCTGCTTTATATAATTATTTTATTGAGTAGTAGTATCTTGAAATAATTTGGAGACATTCTAAAATATCCACAAAATTTGTTTTCATCGTCTAGCAATGCCTTTTATTAAAGTGTAAATTATTTTCCTTCAATTTCTCGTTTTGTCCAGACTTTGTAAGCCCATTTTTGGTTTTTTATTGAGTTTTTCCCTGTCTAAATTTATGGCAATAATTCAAAATTTATCATCCATAAAATAAATAATTTTCATTCATTGAAAACACCGGACGTACACCGGATGAATGTAAATTAGCATGAGTGATCGATGAAGATTTTCAATTCAATTCAATAAATTTAATTATTGATTAAATCTGTAAAACAGTAAGTCTCAACCTTTTTTTCTTGCAGCAAACTTTTAACGATTTCAAAATTTTGCGGTGGCCAAAGAAAAATATAAGTTTAAAAATTATTTACTTAGCTTCAACACACTGTGTTAAATAGTTAATGATAATAATTTTAAATGTGCAAAATAAAATAATATTTACTACAAAAATAACAGAACGTTTATTGAGGGATTAATTCAAGTAAATAATAAGACTACTTTTATGCGAAGTATTAATATGTTTAAACATTTTTTTTTGGATAATCGCATCTAATGTTAATCCGAAATTAATTAGTTGATTCTTCTGAATATTAAATTAAAATTAAATCTCGATTAATGGAAATCAAAATGAGTTCTTCCTCTTCATTCAAGGTTAAGTCTAATACAGAAGTATCCTTATTGAGAAATGGATTATAAACCCAATCAAATTTGTTTGTATCTAATTTTAGGATATAATGAATAATTCTCTTCTCTAATGTTGTAAAATGTTTAATAACAATAATTATATTAATAGTTTTATAAAAGTCTTTTGAGACTGACTCAAACTTAAGGGCAGCTTAGCGGTTGAGTTTAAGATATTTTCATTAGGTCCTTGTATACTTGAATTTATGTTATTAAAAATAACAAAAATATCAGACAGGTAAGCCTGTTTAGTTCACCAACAAATGAACAAAATTATAATTTGTATCTTGTTCAAAAAACATTTTCATTTCGTCTTTAATTCCAGCATACTATATAAAGTCTGTCCGCAGGACAACCACAATATGAACATATTTGAAATTTAGCGGCACACTTTTTTTCAATGGTTGAGAATCATCTAAAATCGTCATATCTTATGATTTTTCATTTTAAATCACTATCTAGGATCTTTAACGGTTTAAAGTTGGTTGCAGTCGTGTTTTTTTGATTTTTAAAATTTTACTTGTTAAGTTTAAGTTTCTATTTGTAAAAATATGAATGCACTGGTACGTTGAGACAAGGAACTGGTTCACTAAAATTGTAGATATTTATCTTTAACGAATGCCTTCCATATAATGTTCACAGGTATGCATTAAGGTTGATATTGAGTTTCAATGAATATTTTCATTGAAACAACGTATGTGTACAATGTATTTTTAGAAAAGTATTAATGAATCTTAGTGAATCAAATTTATTTATTAATTTTATGATAACTATTTTTTTCAGTGTATTCCTTTAATTACTAGTGGAACATAGGCCCAGAATGCATGTTCATTATGTATGGCATAGTGGAAGACTTTTCGATTTCGGCATCAAGGATCCTTCATTTTGTGAGGTTCGGAAAAAAAATATTTGAGCCAAAAAAATGGTGGCGGTCAGATGGGGGCAAAAGTCGTCGTGCTCAAAGTTGAGGGTAAAAGCAAACAAATTTACAAAAAATCATATAACTTTCCCGGGGACACCGCTACGAGGGTCAAATGTATACCCAGCCCAACATCTTTTGTGAATACACCGACCGCCTAACTTTTCTCTTTAAGGGTGCTCCTTTACAAAGGGGACGTTTTTATAAAATTTGCTCGCAGGGCGCTAACTGCCCCTAGGATGTACTTATCGAAGTCAAATGTATGATCGACCTCCAATATTTTTCTAATACAAAGATTTTCTCTAAACATACTCATCGTCTATCTTCAACCATTAAGGTTGTCTCCATACAAAAAATAGCTTTTTGAATAATTTTTTTTTTAAGAAAGCTGCTTGTGCCGCTCTTTGATGCCTCCAAGGGGGGTAAAATGTAAGACCGACCCACGGTAATTTTTTATTTCCAACTTTACTCCGAACATACCAATGCCCTACCTCGACTCCTTAAGGAGGTTCCCATATAAAAAGGAAATTTTTATAAAATTTACTCGCAGGGCTCTAACTACCCCTAGTGCGTACCTATCGAAGTCAAATGTTCATTGTACATACATTAATAATAATTAAAGTTTTTCAAAATTTTAATCAGGAATAATTTCATTATCGGGCTTAAGTTCAGTATTTTAAATTCTTATTGAATGAAATATTTTTATTAATTAATGTGAGTTTCTAAGGAAGAGAAGAAAAATTAAACTAGATTTTCTTAGCTGGGGGAAATAGCGATATTTTTCTATGCACTTCACTTCACCCATGCCTATCATCGTTATTTTTGAGTTCTGATGTTGTTTGAGTAAATGAGCGATATGTATTTCTATTAAAGGGGCATTATCTGTTCTCATAGCTCCTTAATTTCTATATTGAGAGGCTTTAAGGTTAGTTTAGCAGGCTTCTGGTAAGCAAAGGTGAACTTTAGAGTCCAGCTCACTTGGGTCCAACATAATGATCCCTTTGTGCTACATGTGTGTTGAACGAAAGTTAGTGAGATAGAGTGATAGTGAAGGGATATTGATAGAGAAGTCAGGTGTTGAAGGAAGAGATAGAGGAAAGCTATATTCTTTTGCAACTCTGCTTTTTGCACGCTTTTTAATAATGCAGTGATTGCAGCGCCTCTGGTGTCAAATGAGGCATATTAAATATTGAAGCTGTGTTTAGTAGCCATTTTATTGATAATTTTACTTCGTCGATGGTTCTGCTATACAATACTGACAAAGGAGGGCGCTCTGATATTACATTAGATTAGAATCCGCTGAAGCCGGTGTAGTTTAGTGACCAGTGGACTCTATACCTTCATCACTAGAACTTTTCCAACAACAACTGATACAAAAGGACACGAATGCACGCCAAAAAAATGCGTGGTGTTGTTATTTAATGACTGTCGGAGAACGAGCTCGAAACCAGGACCTTTCATATACATACATAAAGCCCCCTTAATATTTAAATACGAGTACATTAAATAATAAAAAGCTTTCCTGTTAAATGTTTGTTTCAGTTAAATTATAAAATCTCTTCTTCATTTAAGAAAGTTTCTAACACTCACTTTGCTAACCAAGTAGCAACAAGTGATTCGCTTATTTTATATTTGTCATCTAATTTATAAGAAACTACAACTTTAGCAGCAGCAGTAACAACATCTTTATACAAACAAAAGTTTTGTAAAATGTTCCTTCATATAATGAAAAACTTTCCCTAAACACAAATAAGTCTACTTAAACTTTTGCTTAAAAAAAACTATGTACATAAATATCAAGCCGTAACCGCCAAAAAAGCTTAAGCGACACATTTTTTGCACTTCGTTTTTTTTTTGACGAAAATCGATTATTTATGATCACAAATAATCGATTTTGGTCAAAAAATTAAGTTCTAAAATTATGTCGCTTAAGTTTTTTTTTGCGGTTATGGCTCTATATGTATTTTTAATTAAAAAAAAGAAAATCCAACTCAAACTCAATTTAAATTGTATGAAATTACTAATAAAGCATAATGTTAACTTGGCCATAAGGGATAGAGCAAAAAAAAAAAAAAAAAGAAATGAGTACGTAATATTTTCAAAGTGAACGGCTGAAGGTAAAATCGATAAGACAGAAGATATTAATTAAATAAGCATCCCCGTCAAATAACTAGACTTACTACAAACAAACTAACATGTACTGTTCTCGTCCATGCGAGTCAGAAATAGTCAAGAGGATCTTTGGGCAGCCAACCAACCGAACATATTGGATTGTAGCAAAATCTAGCGAAGCAAAAAATTCATCTTCATCATTCTACTCTTGAGGAAAATTAAGTGAGAAAAACATTTAAAAGTTAAAGACGAAACTACGAAAGAAAATGTACAAGACCATTAAATATTGATGATGGCGTAATGGTCTAGGAAAAATGTAGTTAATAGATGCCGTAAGTATTATAACGCTCATTAAATTCAATTAATTAAAAACCAAGAAGAAAGAATGCAAGCAAAACATGGATAAATTTAAAATGATGTTAGAGATATTATAACAATGAATAGAATGTAAACATAAGGTAGTAGGATATTAATTTATTATAGACAAGCAAATGAAATTAAAAAATTTTCGGAAACTTAAGCGCTATATATATATGTATGTTCTAAAAAGTTGTTTATTGAGATCTTAGGTACATTTTTGTAGTTGATTGTTTCCTTGAATTTTGAGCGGTTTGCTACCTATGGACCTGAACAGGGGAAAAAAGGTAAAAAAAATCGAATTTTTAAATTTTTTTTGCGATTTTGAGCTTGAAGATGAAGTTTTTTTTTAATTTATATGTTCAAAGTTTTTGTTTTTTATGATAATAGCTACAACTTTGCCTCAGAGAGTAAATCAAAATTCCGAACGGTTTGCAAGATATGAGCCAGAGAAAACAAGTAAGACTGCTATATTCGGCTGTGCCGAATCTTATATACCCTTTACCAACGTACGTACATATATATAGTATACAGACACGTACATACATATTTGTTTTGTGAAAAAATTTATAATTTTTTTAAAGTTACCATCTTTGGAGCTATAATTTTCATTTTTCAAATTTCATACACCAAACTTTTCTTTCAGAAGCATAAAATATATTCAATTTATAAAGAAAAAGAAAAAAAAAAACAAAAAGTGTAAGTTTTCCAACCCTGGAGTCATAATTTTGGATTTTTCTGATTATTGTTACCAATCTAGTTCTTTAAAAAATACATAAAATATGTTAAGTGAAAAAAGCGAGAAATAAGCAAAAACTTAGTTTCATTTAATTCCTTTAATATTAAAAAAATCAGTTAAGTGCGACTTTGAATCGCGCACGAAAGGAAGGTTTTTTGCTTTTTTGAAGTTTTTTTCAGTTAAAACGATTTTTTCAGTTTTGTCGCTTTTTTCTCGTTTTGGCGATTTTGTCTGTTTTTGGAGTTTTTTTTAATTTTGGCGATTTTTTTCTGTTGTTGGGCTTTTCTTCATTTTGGAGATTTTTCTCATTTTGACGATTTTTTCTGTTTTTTTGGGTTTTTTCGCGATTTTTTTTGGCGATTTTTTTGTTTTTTTTTCGTTTTGGTGATTTTTTTCATTTTGGCGATTTTTTTTTTCATTTTGGCAATTTTTTTCTTTTTTTTCGTTTTGGTGATTTTTTTCATTTTGGCGATTTTTTTTTCATTTTGGCGATTTTTTTTCATTTTGGCGATTTTTTCTGTTTTTTAGTTTTTTTTCGTTTTGGCGATCTTTTTTCTTTTTTTGGCGATTTTTTTTCATTTTGGCGATTTTTTTCTGTTTTTTAGGTTTTTTTTTCGTTTTAGCGATATTTTTCATTTTGGCGATTTTTTTTTCATTTTAGCAATTTTTTCGTTTTTTTGCGATTTATTTTAGTCTTAGAAATTTTCTTTTAATTTAGTGCTTTTTTTCATTTTGGCGATTTTTTTCTGTTTTTTTGGGTTTTTTTCGTTTTGGTGATTTTTTTCATTTTGGCGATTTTTTTTATTAATTTGGCGATTTTTTTCTGTTTTTAGGTTTTTTTTTCGTTTTGGTGTTTTTTTTCATTTTGGCGATTTTTTTTTTCATTTTGGCGATTTTCTTTCATTTTGGCGATTTCTGTTTTCATTTTAGCAATTTTTCCGTTTTTTTGCGATTTATTTTAGTCTTAGAAATTTTTTTTAATTTGGTGCTTTTTTCGTTTTGGCGATTTTTTTTTCTGTTATTTAGATTTTTTCGTTTTGGTGATTTTTTTCATTTTGGCGATTTTTTTCTGTTTTTTTTCGTTTTGGCGATTTTTTTTTCATTTTAGCATTTTCCGTTTTTTTGCGATTTATTTTAGTTTTATAATTTTTTTTTAATTTGGTGCTTTTTTCGTTTTGGCGATTTTTTTTCTTTTTTTATGTTTTTTTTCGTTTTGGTGATTTTTTTCATTTTGGCGATTTTTTTTCATTTTGGCGATTTTTTTCTGTTTTTTAGTTTTTTTTTCGTTTTGGCGATTTTTTTTTTCTTTTTTTTGCGATTTTTTTTCATTTTGGCGATTTTTTTCTGTTTTTTAGTTTTTTTTTCGTTTTAGCGATATTTTTCATTTTGGCGATTTTTTTTCATTTTAGCAATTTTTTCGTTTTTTTGCGATTTATTTTAGTCTTAGAAATTTTCTTTTAATATAGTGCTTTTTTCATTTTGGCGTTTTTTCTGTTTTTTGGGATTTTTTTCGTTTTGGGGATTTTTTTCATTTTGGCGATTTTTTTTCATTTTGGCGATTTTCTTTCATTTGGCGATTTTTGTTTTCATTTTAACAATTTTTCCGTTTTTTTGCGATTTATTTTAGTCTTAGAAATTTTTTTTTTAATTTGGTGCTTTTTTCGTTTTGGCGATTTTTTTCTGTTATTTAGGTTTTTTGTTTTTGTGGCGATTTTTTCATTTTGGCGATTTTTTTCTGTTTTTTAGGGTTTTTTTCGTTTTGACGATTTTTTTTTCTTTTTGACGATTTTTTTCTGTTTTTTTGGGTTTTTTTTTTTGTTTTGGTGATTTTTTTCATTTTGGCGATTTTTTTTCATTTTGGCGATTTTTTTTCATTTTGGCGATTTTCTTTCATTTTGGCGATTTTTTTTCATTTTGGCGAGTTTTTTTCTGTTTTTAGGTTTTTTCTTTTTTTGGCGATTTTTTTTCATTTTGGCGATTTTTTTTCATTTTGGCGATTTTTTTTCTGTTTTGGCTTTTTTTCATTTTGGCGATTTTTTTCTGTTTTTTGAGGTTTTTTCGTTTTGGCGATTTTTTTTATTTTGGCGATTTTTTTTCATTTTGGCGATTTTTTTCTGTTTTTTTTGGGTTTTTTTTTCGTTTTGGTGATTTTTTTCATTATGGCGATTTTCATTTTGGCGATTTTCTTTCATTTTGGCGATTTTTGTTTTCATTTTAGCAATTTTTCCGTTTTTTTTTGCGATTTATTTTAGTCTTAGAATTTTTTTTTTATTTGGTGCTTTTTTTCGTTTTGGCGATTTTTTCTTGTTTTTGGCGATTTTTTTCGGTTTGGCGATTTTATAATTTTTTATTTTTTCAGTTTTACCGTTTTTGAAAATTTCAAGAGTTTTGCTCTTACGGTTTCCAAGATACAGCAAATTGTCAAAATTACATAGTCAAAATTGCATTAACTGATGGAACACCCTTTAATTTAAATTTTTTTAAATTTTTGTGTTAATTTTTGTAGTCTGTATAAAAATACACTAACCTTACAAATTTCAAGTGTATATACATACAATTGTATATATACTACATGGGATTTTAAAATTTTTCGTTGCTCGTTTTGGAACACCCTTTAATTTCCAATTATCATGTATTTGTTGTTGTAGCGGCCAAAGGTCTACATACTGTGTCCAAATTTGAGGTCTGTAGCTCTTACGGTTCTCGAGAAAATACTAATATAGTTTTAGACATAGTTAATTTTACATAACACAAAAAGTTAAAGTTTTCCAACCCTGGAAACGTCTTTTTAATTTTTTTGTATTTTTTTAATTTAAAATTCCAATTTTAGTCGTACTGAAGTGTAAAATAAGTTCATTTATCAAAAAAAAAATAAAAATTTGTTTTCGGTAGTTACTTTTATATGGCAAAATAAAGTTTAAGTTTTCCAGCTCTGCAATCGTCTGCTCGATTTTGTTGAATTTCAATACCAATCTATTTTGGAAAATTTCTGACACACCAGTCCAAGAACGAAGTCTCTAGCTCTTCTGGGAGCTTCGGAAAACCGATTTCACGTACAGACAGACGGACAGACGGACAGACGGACAGACGGACAGACGGACAGACGGACAGACGGACAGACGGACAGACGGACAGACGGACAGACGGACATCGCTTATTCGTCTTCCCTATGCATAAGGATCCAGAATATATATATTATATGGGTCGCTTATTGATATTATAGAAATTACAAACGGAATGACAAACCTATATATACCCTTTTACCATTTTTGTTGGTAAAGGGTATAAAAAGTGCATGACTCGTGGCAAAACTGGGAGACACGGGTCTTTTTTTTTTTGGTCTTTAATCACGTAGTGGTCTCCGTACATGGTTATATTTCCATGATTAAAAAATTACACAGTGTTAGTTTATGGTGAAAAATTTACTTGTATATCGCCTTTATATGTCGTATTTTTCGCTGTTAGTTTATTCCCAGCAAAAAATTACACATTACCATCAGAACTGCTTGCCATATAATGACTTACTTTTCTGATTACCAAATTTCATTAATCGCTTACAAATCACATTACCTAAAATTTAAAAAAATTATGCACCAGTTGCTAAATGGGGAGAATATTTTTTTTGGATTAAATAGATTACGTGAACAAGTTGCCAAATAAAAAAAGTAACTACTTCTCAAGAATCGATTATTTTAGTCTCACGCCTTGTTAAAATCATTAAGTTGGTAATCCAGTAAGGAACAGCTTCCACCAAAAATGCTTAATTCCGAACCCGATTACCTTTTTTGAAATTTTTTGCTGGGTTATAGTATCCATTAATAGACATTTCAATCCAATTGGCAATTGAGTCTGTTATTGCACAGAAATAAATTAAATGATTTGTAAATACAATTAATTTTTTTATTATATTGTTACGTTTTAATTCTCTGTTAAAAACGCTTTTCCGTAGATTCGTAGATTTGCAATAAATAAAAGACCCCAGTGTACTAATTAGGGTTAAGAATGATACACTCTTTATTAATCAATAAATACACTAGTCTAAATTCAATTCAAGAGCTTAAATACAAACACAAAGTTTACTTCAATATTCACAACTGGTTACCACTACGCCTTCTTCGCTGTTGTATATACACGTCTTAGACCACTGGCTGCGCTAGTGTTGACACAATTCTGCTTTCTCTGTTGTTCGTCACATACAAGACTAACTCTGCCGACACTTCCAGTTGATACACCAATAACAACTCTATGGCAGACTCTCACAGTTGATACACTAATCAGGACTCGCTGGCTTCACTTACACACGTTTATCAGCTTCCACTGCTCCCTTACTCTTTACTCAAGGGACTCCACAATAATCTCAAATCACGACAGACTCTAAATGTCACTATAGACTGTACTATAGTCTCTTCAATTTCCAACTCACGTATTGTAAAGCACAGACTCAAATATCAACTCACTGTTGTATCACAAATCACGGACTGCGCACAACTTAATTGTCAACTCACTTGATTAACAACAGACTTCTTATTAGCAACTGCACTTATTCGCAACTGAGCTTCTTCGCAACTGACTTATTCACAACTAACTTTTGATCGCGACTGAACTGCTGTTGGATGCGTCAACCCCTTTTTATACTTCGCACAACAACCACTAGAATTTTCATGCAAAGTCTAGACCGAATCATCATTATCTTCAATGTTGTTTACAAAGCGCGTAATTAAGTTCAAGTGGTAACTATGTACATACGTGTGTATATGCATACATCATTAAGTGGTTGTTTACTTTTATTTCTGCCTTTAGTTGGAATTGTCAGGCATGTATGTATGTATGCATGTAGCTATGTATACCTTCTTAATAAGCAGACGCTTGTAGTTGTTGTTGGTTGTTTACGTTTAATCACGTATGTATGTGCTACGCATGTGTATATAGTTGTTTGCTATAGTGCTTGTATGTGAATACGAGTGAACGTTTAGTTATCTATTTAAATACTTCTGGATGTTTCTTTATATTAGCCCTGTTCGAATATTCTTGCGTAACACATATTAACCCGACGGCCATTTCCGTAACAATATCAATTATATAATTAATTGATTTTGAGTCTACAACGATTTTTGTAAAAACAATTAACGAAATTTTAGGTTAACGAAAAATCTTAAAAATATTTTCAATTAAATATAACATAATTGTTATATTAAATTTTTTTTTATACACGAAATGATTTTTTGCTTGTGTGCGAAAAACACTAAATGCCTTTTGGGTGGAGTTGAACCGGCAACCATAGCACTCAATTGAAGAATTTGCAAAGAAATGGCATCGATTTGTTAGTGCATATTTTTTAATAACTACATATTTTTTAATAAATATATGTTTAAGGTGCATATTTTTTATAAAACTTATTTTTTTTGTTGTATTTTTCAATATAAATGAAAACTATTATAATTTGTATTTCACTTATTTTGCAGTGTAGTCAAGTAAAACCACACTGCGAAAAAATGTTTGGCAAAGCCTCCAATCAATCCAACTAAAAATAAATCTCTTAATACGGCAACCATATTTAAAACTAAAAATAGAAAGGTATAAAAATTGGAAAAACATAACAAAATGTAATGTATTGAGGTAACTATGTTGCTAACCTAACCAAGTTTGAAAGGTTTTCAGTTTTTTAAGAGCGCACAACATGCTCTAAAACTATAAATGCAATTCATAATGAATTGAGCCAGCTTGGATTGCCCTTCTTTTCAATCTTACAATTATCCGTGAATTAATACCTTTAAGGATCTGTATTTATCATAAATATTGTAAAAGTTTGCTTCAGTAATTATTTGAGCAATTTATAATTGCCAACGCGTTTTATCTTCTGATTTTTCTTAAAACCGAAGTTGTCATTTGACGGAAGTAAACTTAAATTCAATTTCAATCCCCGTGTGCATAATTTGACTCAGGTTAGGTTAGGTTAGGTTAGGTTAGGTTAGGTTAGGTTAGGTTAGGTTAGCAGGTTGCTGGTGAAAGATGAAAGTTAAGGCTCCAGCTTAGTTGGGTCCAATATGATGATCCCTTTGTGCTACCTGTAAGTTGGGCAGTATATATAGTATGGTGTGTTATTAAAGGTGATAGTATTTTTATTATTATCTTAGCACTTCTGCCGCATTAAGGGAGCATCAAACCCTTTTGAGAGGATCGAAATGAAAGACACAGCTTGATGTTGAAATCAATTCTCTGGTTTATTCAACAAAAATCATTAGCTTATATATTAAATTCTTGTATTGGTCAGCATTATTGGACAAAGCAATTCAATGTATATTCATACCAATATTATTGTTAACAAATTATACACCTTGAAATTTTATTAATAAACAATTAAAACCATTGAACTTCGCTTTATGCTGACCAACATAAATTCCTTAAGCATACGATTAATAAATAAAGTTCTTGTATTACATTACAGTGGTGAGCACAAGTACACACACATTATACATTGTTTATAGTATAAGTGTACACACCCTACATAGAAGCAGAGAAAGGGAGGATAAAGATGAGAGGGGTAGATGAATATATATATACATATATAATTTGATATATACCAAAACTTAATCTTATTTTCTTAAAACCAAATTTTACTTACGATATTTGTTGGACTCACATAAATATATGGTGGTTATATCTGAAAAACCCGAAAATAAAATCTCATCCAAAAGAAATGTATAAAAAAATTGATTTTAATTTCTGCTGCGAATTACTTTTTTCGTCCTATGTAACCACCTGACGAGGTTCCTAAACAGTTCACATTTCTCAGGTAGGTTCCAACCCTTCTCGCTGCTGCATATTACAAACATATTTCTTTTTTTATACAGAAAGATGACATTTCCTCTGTTTGCCAGCCCAACCTTGTTATGGTAGGTACCTGAAAATAAATGTTGACCATAACCCTCACATCCACTCGACCGTTTCCTTCCACTTACCAGTCCATTATTACCGTGCTTTAACGAATTATTCTTCCATATTGGTTTTTAATTAAACACTTAAATCATATTGTGCTTTTTCTAGTAGGATGTCGTTTAAAATATGTATATTTGTTGCGCTCCATATTCAAATAGTATTAAAAAAAAGTCATCCTCTTGAAGTCTGTAAAATAATATTGAGGAATTCGCCATTCGCTTGCCTAGCATTGTGGTCAATTCAAGGCCAGTGTGGCCTAAAGCCGACTTTACTGGCTGATTTTAGTGGAATTACCCCAGCAAAGGATTCGTCCTATGCAGGTTTATAAAGTACAGATTTGTTGTTGGTGTCTATAAACCAGTTTTCGTATTGCATGATATTTATTCGAAATGCTCCACTTTGGATCATGTATTATTAATCATTTATTTTTGCGCATTAAGTTTATAATAAAATCATCTGCCTGGCTCACGATGTCGACAAGAAGTTTTCGTTCGCTTATTTATATTGAAAACAAAAACAAATTTTCTTACTTTCTTACAAAATTTCTTGTCGACATCGTGAGTCAGGCAGTATATTATTCTACCGTAGTTTAAACTACATACATATGTCACTTATCGTTAGTCCTCGTAAAACTGAGAATTTCAAAATCTCTGCCTTACTTTAGACCTTTCGAGTGTGCTCCACTTTCATTGAGTACTGAACTATTATTTTCATAAAAGCATTTGACAAGTAAGAAGAATGATGCAGACATTAAGCTAAAGAACAAAACACAGAAGCACAACAAGACGATGTTAAAGTAGATATTCAAAGCATAACAGCAATTATTATGTTTTACTTGTACATTCCGCTTATTCAGAAATATACAGTCATACAGCCACATAAGCCCATGTAGACCAAACACGCAAATAATAACAACAACTATAATTTCATAACCATGATTAGGAATTGTAACAAGAACTAATCAGGAGTGCTATAACATCCAAGTCGGGTTTGCTTTTTGTCGAATTTGCAAAACAAAATTGGTTTCATTTGGTGCCTTGAAAATATATTAGGCCTTTATTATGAGTAACTTTCGATCTTCGACTGTAGTCGAAAGTACTGATCGAACGAATTTTTATTTGGTATTATGGCGACCCTTCTACAAAGAATATCCTTATTGTAAATATCACCCATAGTGATTTTTAAAATTTGCAACAACTTTGGCTAAAGAGAGATACATATGTATGTCTTGTGACACCCGGTTATAGCTATGCTGCTTAGTTATATAAAACATATTGCATGTCTGAAATAACAATGCAATAAAATTGATGATTTCAAATTATGTGCAAATATTTAAAAACATTTTTATTTATTTCCCATTATTTTCTATTCTAGCGGCACACGATTAAATTAATGTATTGTTTGTGGCCGGTGGAGGCTGTTAGCCGGCTGAGAGCTGATCTAAATGTTTTTGTTTTGTTTTCGTTTCACTCACCGCAAAGAACGAAACAAAACAAAATCAAACACTTTTATAACTGTAATAGTTTCGATTATTTTTGCTACGAAAATCACGTCCTAACTCTTGTATCGCGCAATAAATGGCATAGCTATAAAAACAAAAACTAATCGTTTTTAATATTAAAAGACTTCATCGAAACTTAAATTTTGTTGGATAGAAAATTCGTTGTTCAACGAAATTTTCGATGCTCATAATATGAATTGAACATTCGATTTTCGACGTTCGATAGCCAGCGAAGACCGAAAATCGAATGCAATTCATAATAAGGACCTTAGTTTAGATTTTTTTCGAACGTTAATAAAACAAATGTTCGAAACAGATGTTTTATGTATATATATATATATATCAAAATCATTGCAATTGCTTCTTTATGGTCCATAATAATTTATATTTTAATTTTTTACATTTAACACAACCACAAACGATTGATATTTAACAATTTCAAACAATTGGCAACACATACCAACATGTCTGGCAATTTTTGCATATGACAACCGTGTGAACTGACAATTTTTCGACTGGTGATTTTGTCAGATGAATTTATTGTCATACAACCGTCTGGCAATAAATTGTTAGATTTTCTGACAAATTTGATACAACCGTGTGAACTGGCAATCTACCTTGTGCTGGCAGTTTTGGATTGGCAGTACATTATCAGCACATTGCCAGATCTGACAATATTGTAAGATCTGACAATAGTCTGTACCAAGGCGAATTCAGTATCAGGTGACCTTATCGCTACAACAATTTTACAACACAAAAAACAACACGTAGTTTGCTATGCTACAAAACCAAACTGTCAGAAGATTTCTAAGCAAATTTTGACGTTTTGGTTCAAAATGCTCAATTTGGTAGCAACAGCTGATAATCAGCTGGGCTGATAAGATCACCTGATACTGAATTCGCCTTGAGTCTGTACATAGCTTAAGCACAGATTAAAAAAATTAATATGCCTCATTTAACACCAGAGGCGATGCAACACTGCATTATTAAAAAAAACCCCTGCAAAAACCAGAGTTGAAAAAGAATGAAGCTTTCCTCTATCTCATCCTTCACCACCTGTCTTCTTTATCACTATCCCTTTCCTAAAGAAGGTAACAGCTAGTAATAGTTAGTAGTCATTCATTGCCTGGGTGTTACTTCTCTTAAAAAAAAGGTTGGCAAAATTGGTACAATTGTTCTTTTTGTGGTACTATTCAAACTGGTTAATTTAATATGTTGATGGAATCTCCCCAGTGTCACTTTGGATTTATTTTCAAACAATTATAGTGTGAACTCGTCCATTTTCAAATTATTTTTCTCCTAAATTCGTATGCTAGAGCAGATGCTATTAATTTGTATATCCTTAATTTCAACTTCAACAGGTATAGCCATATGCTTCAACATCCGGACATCACAGGCAAATTGTAAAAATTATTTGGTAGCTGGAACATAGACGATTATTATTTTAATAAAAATCTTTTAGTACAATTAAGGTCAAAAAATTACAATTTTAAAATCCTCAATGCCATACCTGATTCAGGGTTAGGTTTTGCTTGAATGTCTCTCAAATTCTCTCCAAACTCTCCAATATATTATTTGGAAAGTTAATGGCTTGCTTAAGGATCTATGCAGACAGACTTTTGATTTGAACAGCTCGGGTGTAAAAAGTATAAATGAAATCTAAAAACGTCAATAAAATTGCAAATTGTAAATAAATCCTACGAGTATTTCATAAGAAACGTAAAAAATTAATTAAGTCCTAAATTTATTTGCCTTAGTTGCCTTAAAACTTGTAAAAATAAAACAATCTGCATCAAGAATTACTTTTCAATTCATATATTTCGCTTTTTTTTAATTTTTAATTTTTTAACATTGTTTATATTATTTGAACGGACATTCATGAATATATTTCAATTAAATGTATTACATTTGTCTACTTTTTGTTACCATAACCATTAATTTGTCTCAATTTGTGTTTATGTGTGTTTATGTATAAATGGGTTTTAACTTACATTAAATAACAATGAATTATTAAATATAAACAATTTTACAACAATTGTGGTTTATTTTACTATAATTTTATAACATCATAATCATTATGATCATTAAATACAATTAAATAAATACTCACTCGCTTTATTATTCACAAAATACAAATATTGTGTCTGTGTGTTTTAAATATGAGCTTATACGAGTATTATGAAGTTTTTCATGCAATTAATTCCATGAAACCTTTTTATTTGTTAATAGGCGTCGCACAGTGTTCTGCCCCAGAAACAAAAATGGAAAATTAAATTTGAGTCTTCTGTTTGAATGCAATTTATATTTTTGCAATAAAAGCAAACTACCTTAATGATAAAAAAGAAAAAAAAATTGGTCCAGAGAAAACTCTCTATGTTGCCACCAGATGTCGCCAAAGTCATAAATTTTTTTAGGCATACATAACCTGACCAGACATCGTGCTTTAGGCGGGATTATCCCGCTTTTCATATGTCGGTCCCGCTTCGAATTTCTATCCCGCTTTTTAGAGTTTAAAAATTTTTAATATCTTGTTCGTTTTTTATTAAAATGTAAGTCATAAAAATTCATTCCTAATATTTTTTAAGCAGAAACCCTGTGTGATTTGCTACACCACATAAACGTTTTGAGATGAAAAGAAGTGCCACGCTTGCGGTTCAACTTTCACTATTTTTTATAATATTTATTAACTTAAATAGTGATTATCTCAAAGATAAGGACATTTTTTAAGTAAACATTTTCTCTATTTGACGCTCACTTGTCCAATTTCTATTTTCTATTTTCTATTATCCGCAGAACCAGCATAATTTCAAAGTGATACACTTTTTGCTGCATTAATGACTTCTTTTTGTAATACTATTATCTTTACGAAAACATTTATATTTATTTACTGTTTTGACTTCCAAGATATCGTGAAATAAACGTTGCATCTCTATGTGAAGTGCCACGATAACTTTAGGCATTAAAAAATTAATAGCCTATTGCTTCTTCTAGACCATCAGTAATACGCTGGGGGCAAATCAGCAAGATTAGTACTCTGATCACGTTTTTTGCTGAAAGATATTCCAAAATAAAAAAAAAATTACATGGGAGGTGCCACATAAAAAAATAGCGAATAGATTTTTATTTATATACTCGTAGATAAATATTTTTGTTTATTTAAAACTGTGTATGTGCCTATTACACATCCCGCACGTTGACTACAAAACCGAAGGTCCTGGGTTCAATCCCTGTATCCAACAGTCATTAAAAAATAACAACACCGGGAATTTTTTTGATGTGCATTAGTGTCTCTTTGTATCACTTCTTGTAGGAAAGTTCAAGTGATGAAGGCATAGTCACTGGTCACTGAACTATACCGACTTCAGCAGAATCATCGGCGAAGTAAAATAATCAATAAAATAGCTCCAAAACACAGCTTCAAAAAATTAATACGCCTCATTTAACTTCAGAGAGGAGCTGCAATACTGCATTATTAAAAAACGTGAAAGAAGCAGAGTTGTAAAAGAATGAAGCTTTCCTCCTATCTCTTCCTTCACCACCTGTCTTCTCTATCACTATCCCTTTCTTACAAGAAGGTAACACCTAGTAATAGCATTAATTGCCTGAGTGCTACTTCTCTTAAAAAAAATACATTTTTGGTGTTTAAGAAAAAAGAAATTTAAAAATCCACTTTTATCTTTTAGATTTTTTAGTATATGTTCAATAAAGTAAAGTATTTCGATTTCTATTACGATTATAATCGCTGTGCTAACCCTATTTGAGACTCATTCTTAAATTTAATAAATCCGAATAAGCAATTTTGCTGTTAGTCAAGTCAAACATTTAATTTCAAGGGTTCAATTATGCTTGCTTTTCTCCAGTGAAAAGAGTACTTGAATTCAATTCGAACAATACAATTGTAGTGCAGTTCAATTCAAGTCTTAAAATACTATATATTTCATACATTTTAATACAGTTTACTTCAAGCTTAAATAAGCCATGTATTACAATTAAATTCAAGTATATTTCAAGCTTCAATAGCAATGCATGTGAAACAGAGAGGAAACTGCAATTCATTTGTTTTCTGCTCATCTGTCTCACTGTTTTTATTTTCAAAATTTCATATTTATTTTTAATATTTTTCAGCACAATTTAATATTTTAATAATTCTTAAAATGCGTATATTACAAGGTTTGAACATACACATATGTGACCTGCTCCACGAAAAGGGACCTCTGCGACGAAAAGAAGTTATTGAGAAAAACGCGTTTAAAAAAAGCGCTTCGTTTTTCCGTGTTTTACGCATGGTTATGCAACTCTTCCTTCAACCTGATCATCTCGCGATGTATTTTGACTCTCTGGTACTTTGTACGATGTTCACTATGCAGTGTTGCCTCTATGAAAATTATTTTTGTAATTTTGTACCTTTGATATTGAACTTTTTTTTAAATTTCAAATATTATATATATTATCTGTGTATATCACATTTTGAAATTGTTTCATTAATTATGTTCATCTTTACAGGTGATTTGTAAAAAACTAAAAGACATAGAAACTTGCGGTTTGCGGCATTTGAAAGAGCGTTCTTTTCCTATAAGAATCACCCAAAAAGTAAAAAAAAAAATTTTTCGGCGCAGAGCTCCTTTTCGTGGAGCAGGTCACATATGTATTTTTGTTATTTCGAAATTTTTTTTAAACTTGAAAAGTACATGAAACAAGTAGTAATTAAATTAATCAAAAAACCCGACTGCGTGCAACTTTGAACCGCTAAATATCCTAAATAATCATTCAAAATGAAAAATCATAAGAGAAACCTAAAGACGATTTGAAAATACCTTTCGAATGATACCCATTTTGATATAGTTTGCTGACATTTTATTTATTTTCGTATTTACAAAATGGCGTCTATCGGCCGCCATATTGAATTTTGCTACTATCTATATATGACACTCCCAGGATTAAGACAAATCGATTGATGTAAGAATCATCAAAATTGGTCCACGCGTTCGGCTTATATACACAGCGGTAAAACTCAGCAGACCTTCTTGGTGCAGGCCTTATTAAAGGACTCTTTCGCATAAAATATACGATGCACAGAAGGCCTGCTCCGCAATGACAACGAGTGTAAAAAAGATATTATGGAATGGAGCGAGCAGGCCTTCTACATCCAAAAGAAGGCGTACAGAGGCCTTCTAAAAGGCATCCTTACTCCTTCTAGTTCCCGCTGGGTAGTACTGCAAAGGAACACAAATACATACATACACACATACATACATACATACACACACACATAATCTGATAAACATAATAGCTTTCTTTGCGTCGCGCAGTCGGGTTTAAAAAGCTTGAATTGAACTTTACTTCCAGTTTAATTTCATCTACTTGAATTTTAATTTTTGAATTGCTTATTCGTGCCATAACCGTCAAAAAAGCTTAAGCGCCACAATTTTCGAAATTAATTTTTTAGCGAAAGTATATTACTTACGATCGCAAATAATCGATTATCGTCAAAAAATTATGTGTGAAAATAATGTCGCTTAAGCTTTTTTTGTGGCGGTTATGGCCACAAAATGGGTAAATGTTTCGTTTTTTTGAGAAAAACACACAGAATGACATTATCGTTACGGCAAAAGAATTAAAGCACATATATCGATAAATATTACAATTTTAAGTTGGAAAAAAGTTGTTGAGTCTAGTGACTGAAGTGATGGAGAATGTATGCGTTTGAGCATAGCGGGAAGCTCTAGAGATGGCCTGGAAGGTCAAGTGCGTCCCACACATCCTTTTGGTATTCGAAGGCGCTTTCTTTTTTAATAATAGTATATTGAAAATAAAAATGGGGCTGTTTAACGAAAGCGGAAAATTTTGAACATATGAAATATGAAACATAAAATTAAATTTTAATGGGCGTGACTCCGTCCATTTTTTTTGAATGGTGGATTGTGTCTATTTTAGAGCTCAAGTTGTGTGGTAGGTTTTGTAAAAATCGGTTGAGTAGAACCGCATGAAATATTATAATAAATTTTAATAGGCGTAACTGCGCCCATTTTTTCAACTTTTAAATTGTGTAATTACAAGAATTAAAGATGTTTTACAGGTTTCGCTGCAATAAAATAAGTAGAATATCATAAAATTAAATTAACTCTTTTTTTTCAAATGGAACCAATGGAACAATTCAGACTAAAAAAGAATTTTTTCAATTGGTCTACCGAGTTATGAAGTAACACCCCCCCCCCCCCCCCAAAAAAAAAATAGAGACGAATTGTTAAGCTCCTCCTTCTTTTGAAGTCGGTTAAAAAGAGCCAGGCTGATGAATGTTGAATAAAATATAGGGAAGAAATAAAATCATCTGTTTATGAATAACTGGGGGTCTACTCTGTAATTCGAAACGAAAGCAAATGCTTTCGAATTGCAATGCTAATTCGAAAGCATTTTCTTTCGTTTCGAATTACAGAGTAAACCCCCTGAAGTGGCTAAAACAATAGGTAGTGAAACATAGACTTGTCCCCTTGTTCTGTAACTCGTTATTAATCTATAAAGTCGATTTATCAATTTTCGGCTACGAATGCAATTTTCGACTATTTCTAATTCAGGAAATAGCTTAAAAATTTAATCCGCCGAAATTTAAGTGTTTTATGTCATCACGAAAAAAATTTTAATTTTGTATTTGCTCAACATTTAAGCGATAAAATTTAGCTTCAGTTTAAGCGAATTATAGAATAAGGGGGCTGGCTAACAATTTTATTTTTAACTGCCAAAATACATGCCTTTATCTACATACATTCTCTTTGTTGATAAAAGTAATTAAAATTTATAAACTCATTACTGACTATATAATCCTTAATTAAAAACAAAATGACAAATTTCCTCAAACAATGCTTTCAGTATTATTTATATAATAAAAAATTAAACTTTAAATAAATGTTAGAAAACGGTTAAAATATGCGATTTAAAGAAATCTCTAATAATTCATAAATATTTATGAAAACATTTTTGGGGCTAAATTATTTTGGAAACATATTACTTTGACTTTAGCCAGCGGTTAAGAGCAGCAAAACTTTGCTTTTGATTGATTGATTGATTGCAATCAAATGTATTGAAGTAAACATTTATTTCACAGTAATAAATAATCTCGAAAAGTGTAGGTGTGTATTAAAATATTTGCATAATATTTGTGGCAATAAGGAAAAAGTGCTTAAGTCATATTTTACCGTTTTGCAGGAAAGCAGTTTTAAACTTTCAAGTCGATTTTCAGAAATTTATTTCTTTTTCTGTTAAATTTGGAAATTCGGTATTCAAGTAATTTTTTTTAAAATCATCGTTCTATAGACTGTAAGTAATAAATTTAATTTGAAATAATATTAAAGTATAAGCTTAGTTAAGCTATTACTCCGTATGAGATTATAAGTCGAAAAAAGATAAGCACCAATTTATTGCGCTATAATTTCCTGAAAAATAGCACTAAATAATAGAAATTTTCGTCAGAGGCACTTTTGAATGTCGAAATTACGGAGGTGCCACTAACTCAAAATGTGCTTATCTCGACTTAAGCATTTTTTCCTTTTTGCCACAGATTGTGCATGCACACATACATACATACTTAAATGCCAAAAGAAAATCAAGTTCGCACAGAAGTTCTAATTAAAACACTGGCGTAAGTACATACATACATACATTCATATATGTACAATAGTCAAACTATGGCATTTACGTTTAATCAGATCCCATTTATGATGACAATCATACAATTGAAATTCAAACGTTAGCTTTTGTTTTGTCGAAATGCAACGTTTCGACATGTCTTTTGATATTTTCAAACTAAAACACAAAAATATCAAAGTCAGTCAAAAAACTCTACTTAAATGTTACAAGAAAATCAAGTTCGCCAAGAAGTTCTGATCAACACACCGGCGTATGTACAGACATACATATCGTTAGCTAAAATGCAAAAAGGCGTAACTAACAAAAAATTCAAAATCGAGTTTTTGATTGATTGTTATGAATGCCATTGACAAAATTTTACACTTCTGTGTTCAAAAATTATGCTTTTAATAACAAAAAACCAGGTGACTTAGCTACAAATTTGTTTAGTTTTTTACTTCTCCTGTAAAATTATATTTTTGTTAGTTACGCCCTTTTGTATTTTAGCTAACGATATGCATGTATTTGTGTATGTACATGAATCAAATTATTCCCACTTGTACGACAATCACACAATTGAAATTTTAATGTTAACATCTGTTTTATTGAAATGCAACGTTTCGACATCTCTTTTGATATTTTCAAACTAAAAGACAAATGTATCAAAGTAATTTAAAACACTACAGCCACAATAAAGCTGCACATTATGCACATATTTTGTGAGAAATTTTAATTTTCTGTTGAACTTTTAACTGAAATTTTTAACGAAAAATTA
Source organism: Tachina lurida (assembly GCA_944452675.1). NCBI lineage: Eukaryota > Metazoa > Arthropoda > Insecta > Diptera > Tachinidae > Tachina > Tachina lurida. The sequence goes on from OX101756.1 coordinate 101,326,438, forward strand.
TTGATTGCTAAAAGCTTACAACGGGTTCCTATTTGCTGGGATTTTTTCTATCAACACATTTCAAATTTGTGAAGATAACAAAAGTGGCCAAAAATAATATTAAAATAATACCTTATTTCAAATTGTTTTAATATATTGTAGAGAGTATTTTGCTACCTGAATATAGAAATGTCCTAACTAATTTTTTTATCAAGTCGGGTTTTTGCAAATTTCAATAAATGAACCTGCAAACTGTCGAAATATGCACAAGTCTCGATTTAAAAAAAGTAATGGTTTAGAGCGTTTCTATATTAAGATAACGATTTATTGTATGTACTCGTATGCAAAGGCTGTGTCCCATGTTATACATGGCCTTTTTCAACTGACATTAACGCAATAACGGAGAAAGTTGACAGAATGAGTGTTGTGTTGATGGAAAAGCATTTGAATGGCTTCAATAGGTTTGTTCTCCATTTTATTTATTAAATTTAAATTTTATTTTATTTATTGCTTTTATACTCGTATAATTTAAGTTTTGTGGCTACAGAACTCAAAAACATAAATCAAAACATACAAAAAAAAAAAAATATCTGTCAAACTACTCAACGTGCGTTTCCCAACTTTTGTATTTTGAGTTTTTCTTGGAGCTTCAGGAAACCGATTTCACGTACATCAGACGGACATCGCTTACTCGTCTTCCCTATTCATAATGACCCAACATATAATATATAATATATAATATATAATATAAAATATATAATATATAATATATAATATATAATATATAATATATAATATATAATATATAATATTATATTATATATATTATATATTATATATTATGTATATTATATATTATATATTTTATATTATATATTATATATTATATATTATATATTATGTATATTATATACTTTATGGGTCGCACAATCATATTGTGGAAATTACACAATGAATGACAAACCTATATAGAGTCAATATGAATCTACTTGCAAAGCACGTAAAATTGGTATCTTCTCTAACTTTTATCGCAGTTTAACGCCAGTTTATTTTCTAATGACAACTGTAAAAAAATCAAGATAAAACAAGAGACATGTACTTGCGCTTTTTCTAGGCTTTGTTAAGTTTGTTTGTATTAGTACAATTTTAATAGGTACTGTGCGTGTGTGTTGGTAAAACCTGATTGTATGTTCTATTATATTTGAAAAGCTTGTTTGTATTGGTAAAGCTTTGATAGCCACTATGCGCGTGTATTGGTAAAACATAAATAACATTTGGCAGATCACATTACGAAACAAACAAATAAAAAACTCTATCAGCTGGCGCTTCGAGGTTACCTGTATTATTGATCATGAGCCGACTGTCCTCCAGGAGGAGTGAGTCATATATTTTTTTGGAGTACAAAGGTATGAAAATACCACTGGTGAAGAAATGAAAAATATAGGGAGCAGCTCACTTGAGTCCAGTACGATGATCCCTTTGTGCTACCTGTAAGTTGAAAGTAGTTGAAGAGAGGGGGATAGGGAATAAAAGGGAGGATATAGATGACTAGTTTCTTGAGGATAAGAGAGAAATAAAGAGAAGAGAATTGGGTAAGGAAATGCTCTAGTGTATACACATGGCATATAAGAGGATTAACGATCATACCAGCTGCTGCTCCTAATCTATAGACTTAGGTTTTTGAGTCCTATTCCAATTAATTGGATAGCCTATTGAAGGATATTCTGCCAAGAAAGCGCAGACGGAGATCCTCTAAAGTGGGGCAGAAGTAGAGGTGATGCGAAATGCTTTCATTCTTTTCCTCATTATTACAACTGTAGCAGTGGCATGAGTTCCAAAAGTGCAGTGGAAAATACCTTTGTAGATACATTTTCACAGCGGCTTCGGCTTACTGTTCTCACAGCGACTTTGACCGCTGCAGGTATCTTACTAACCTGACACCAACTGCACCGAACCTAACACCCGAACCTGCATTAACATTAGCCCAATCTACATCTATAACGTCTAGCTAATCAACGACACTCCACGAAGTAATCGAGCCGAACTTATTAGCAACAAACCTGCATCAACGACTCTCAACGAACAAATTCATTAAGCTGAACATACCAGCAACGAAAATGCATCAACGACACTCAACGAACGAAGCCGAACCTATCAGGAAAGAACCTGCATCAACGACACTCCACGAACGAAATCATTGAGCCTAACCTACCAACAATGAACCTGCATTAACGACACTCAACGAAACAGCGTAAGCGATAATCAGCAAAGTCAGCAAGCCAAACCTACCATCAAATAGTTATTTTGAGTTATTTTCATTATTTATATTTTTGTTCAATAAAGTAACAGTTTAGAATAAAACCTGGATGCGTATAAGCCATTGATGGGAAGTGAGATTTGTATTTCGGTATAAAAAATTTTTTTTTAGTACTTTTTAGATCCCGAGAGCACCAAAATTATAATTTTTTTATTTAAATTTTATTATTGGTGGTTGTTATTGATTTGCCGCAGTAATAATGTATTTTTAATATACTGTGCGGCAAACCAGTAACCACCCGAAGAAATGTTAAAGTTATAACAAGAAGAGTTTTTAGACTTAAATAAATCTTGGGCCTGAATTAGACTTGATATTGATGGAACAAAAGCCTGGTTTTGTTTTCATGAGATTTTGGTAAGAGAAAATCCTTTCGACATTTACAGAGGAGTGAAGTACGGACATAATTCCCTAAGCTACTCTCGATTTATCAGGAAACATGTATTAATCTAATGTGTTTTTAGTTTTAGCCACTGTACACCAGAAACCACATATTTTCTGTTGTTATTGCTTTCAGTTCCATATCAGCCAAACAAAGCTCTATATTGGCTGTTAATATCTTCGAAAGTTTGCTTTTCCCTGGAAAACATTTTAATGAAAAGTGGCATAATGCTGTTGATTTTACCAGATAAAAAATTTTCAGGTGGAAACTTACTAAACCAAACTAACATATCATTGCCAAAAGTGGACTTTTGCCGTTAGAACTTGAGAGTATATAAACTTTTTACAATTTTCTTTAAACTGATTTAAAACAGTTGTGCTACAGAAAATATCACTGAGTGAAATATTGTTTCCGTTTATATTTAATTATGAAAGGTTACACTTTTCTACAATATTTTTGCTAATAAAGTTTCGTTCCATTTGTCGAAAAATAAATTTAATTCTTGGCAAAAATATATGCACACGTGCGTCTTCTACCTGCATTTCTAAGTTGGCCGTAAGAGTATCAAATGTGTTGGGGGAGTACTATGGTCCTTTTTCATGTCAAATAGTATCAAAAAAAGTACGATCGTACCAAGTTTCACATCACTGGGATAAGCTGATCGTCAGCTGACTTTACCCCATCCGTCAAACTCCAGCATAAAATATTTACCCGAAATGTCAACATATAAATAAAAATAGTACTACAACAAATTTGTGTGTGTATGTTTTTGTAATGATAAGGCTACTTGGTGTAATACACTTTGGTCGATACTATTACGTATGCGACGATTCGAGCAGTGTGCAATCGTTTTAAGGCGTATACTTAATATAATTTTTGTTTTTAATTATTAAATATTAAGTATACGCTTGTTGTAAACTAATTATTTCATAAAATTTTAATTTTGATGTGTGTGAACCGTTTCAAGGCGTATACTTAATTTTATTTCTATTTTTATTATTAAATATTAAGTATACGCTGGTGAATAACTTATTGTTTCATATACATACATAATATTAATTTTCATGTGTCAAAACCAAATTAAAATAAACACGTGTCATTTACAGATTTACCCCAGCACATCCAGTGGCTATCGCTTTCTCCGTTTTACTTTCCATTTTTCATATACATATTCTATTCCATGTCTCCTACTTTGTTTCTGACTTAAAATCTAAAATCCATTTAGTTCAAAAATATTTGTTTATATAATAAATACATTAACTTTTTTGTTGTTTTTTTGTGGTGATTATAAAATAGATATATTAGTATATTATTTAAAAAAATTCATTTCAATTAAATAATTTTGACTACTTGTATACATCACAATTCACGTTTGCATTGTTTTTCAATAAATTTTTATTATTTCTAAATATTAATTTAATTAAATTATATAAATGTTGTAAAGTTTGCTTGTATAAGTATGTAATATCATAAATTTACTCAGAGTGTTTTAATTTTTTGTATATGTAAACTTTTTTCTAACTAATTAAATAAACACAAACACAAACACAAACACAAACTTATTGTTTGTTTGCTTGTTTTTTTTTTTTTGGTAAACAATATTTCTTTGAACGGTTTTATAAAATGTGGACAGAGATATGGCTTATTTACTGCAAAAGTGTCATAACTTAAAAATAAATAAATTCATTCAATCTAATTGGTTTTGTGTAATTCTACAAAAACTATTTAATAAACAAAAATTACTATCAATAGTTTTCTACAATGATTTTGTGGAGATGTGAGTATTATTATTGCTGCATTAGTGTGTTAAGGAACATAACAAAAAAAAAAAAAAATCCCAAAGTATGTGCGTATCGGGTGTATTTAACTATGTATTTTTATCTCCAACTCCCTCTTTTTCAATTATTGGGAAATATTGCTAAAACTTTCGTTCTTTAGGTTTACAATTTTAGTTTATTTAAAATTTAATCATAATACATTAGTATCAAATATAATAATATTGTTTTTCATTAGTAAAGTTATGTAATAAGCTCTGTATTTAAATGGAATTATTCTTAATGTGGATCAAAAGGGCGAGCATTTGTTTATGTTGACTTTAAGTATTATTTATATTCATTTCATTAAGTGTATTAGGAAGTTATCAAAATAATAAATAGTCTTAAGTACGTATGTATGTGAAGTGTTTTTAGTCATAATTTTAATACTACAGCTTAGTACATACTTAATGCAATCATTATTTATATATAATAATAAACTGTAAAATTTTCAATTTAAACCACTCAACTTGAAAGACTAATTGGAATGTGTATATGTATACCTTCTTTTATATTTGAAAAATATTTCGTCATTAAAATATTAAAATAACGTTTAATAAATTTATCAAATATTGACTGCAATTGATTTGAGCTGTTATTGCAAAAGGTTGTGAGCTCTATATTGTAATTATTCTTTTATTTATTTTTTACCTAAACGAGTGTTTAAAAAAATCGAATAAGAGATTTGTGCAAAAATGTTGTATTTTATTTCAAATAAACTCAAGTGCTATTAGAATAAATCACTACTGAAATTTAATGAAATTTTTGTTTTATTAAAAATATAAGCTCTTCAATTTCATACAGGAAAAATTTTAATAAAGTTAAGTTTCTATGGTAATGTCAGTCATAACAGCGGGTAATAGAGAAAATAATTTAAAAAATAAAAACAGATTACATATGACAACAACATGAAGTATTTATTTTATTATAACAATTACCTGGCTGTGGCATGCATATTCCATTTTTTTACATTTAGTGATTGTAATTTAGGTTAGGTAGGAAACAGATATACGGGGTTATACTAATGTTCTATTCGGAATTTTGTGCCCTCTATCCGATAATGCGGGGTACCCCCATTAAACCCTATTCGATGAACTGGTAACGCCAACAAACAAGTTTGTTCTATGTATCCTCTTAAGTCTATGCAACCGGAGTCCTTAAGATAATCCAAGTTTGCCTTCGAATTGTATAAACACATCTATTATTCGTTTCACTGAAATGAAAGTTCTTATTCACAACAAAATAATATCTTCAACTATTTGGGGCACAAAAGGTTTTTGTTTTGCAATGTCACACTAATTCCCTAACAATTTTCTTTTTTCCAAATTAATACACGTGTTGCTATGAAATCATGTAAAAATATTTGCTGCCGTTAGACTTGGCACATGAATTTAGAAAACGTCTATGGTTTTGCATAAAATCTAAAATGAAAAATATCCTTGGATACAATAAATAACATAGAAAAAAGGAAAAGGAATTAACGGACTTTTAATAAATGCTACGGGGGTATTAGCATTTGTTAAAAGCTTATTTCCTCTGCATATTTGTTTGCCACTAAGGTTATAATATTTTGGCCATATTTTGTTGCTGCGTGCTTTTTGTTGTTGTTGCTGTTGTTTGTTTGAAAACCCATTCATGTAGAAAAATGATTTTCCAAGAAGGAAAATATCAAAATTTGTATGTTATATGTAATATAATTTAAAATTAAGACACACATTTATTTAATGACCTTAATAGTGGCGACTCATCAGGAGCTCCTGTTTTAATATCGCAAATAATATACAGAATGATAAATTATTTTTTAATGTGAAATAAATAAAAAAAATAAAAGACAGATTTTTTTTATGCATGAATTACTGCTTTAATTGAATTTTCCTATTTGATGGAATTATTTGGTAAAAATTTTTCCTACTTAATTTTCATGTATTTATATAAAATTATAAATATATGGTCCCCATTGTATAAAAATTAATCAATACATACATATGTTTGTGCGTGTGATGTGGGTGTTTTTTGTGAGTGTGTGCTTATTTAAAATTACAAAACTGAAACGAACATTATTAAAAAGTTATAAGGAATTTTATTCGTAAGAAAAACTACTTGGAAAGTATACATAAATCTGCTTAGATTTTGTTAATTTTGAAATGTTAATATTATGTATCAAATATTTTTAATCACATACATGTGTGTTGCTTTTTACAGTACATAATTTATAAATGTGGAAATAGATTTCGGGCTTTCAAGAGTTTTTTTTAACTTTAGTCGAAGTTGAGGGTTTGTTTAATATATTTTAGGCCTTTTTAGGGCCAAATATGTACTCGTATACTTAAAATTTTTGCGTAGCTTTTTTATAAAGCACATAGAATGGTAGGTCTATAGGCTTTGAGAAGTGCTCAATGCAACTTAGTTTTCAAGAGCTATGCTACCGATTGGCACACATCGTATTTTCTTCAAATACAATGTGTTCACGAAGTAAGCTAACAGACCCATTTATACACTTTCTTTTGAATCAACTTGTATTTGGGAATCTTCACTACATTATGGTAGCTGCAGACTTTGCGACATGTTGCAATACGGATAGTGTATACGAGTAGTCTTGTTTGTGTTTACGTTTGAAGTTGCATTCGTAGCTTCAAAAATATCAAAATGTTTTGATGTTTATAGGTTGCATTGATAGTCGCATTGTAGGTAGCAGTATTTGTGTCAAAATAAGCAACATTTAACATATAAACGTATTGTGTAAACACGTTGCAAAGTGTGTACCTGCCATTAGGCTGAGTGTAATCTGGCATTTATTTTGTTGTAATAGTGGGTGCACACCTTGCAACGCGTTTACGTAACACGTTTACATTACAAGTTGCTTATTTTGACACAGATACTGCAACCAACAATGCGACTATCAATGCAACCTACAATGCAACCTATAAACATCAAAATATTTGGATATTTTTGAAGCTTCAAATGCAACTTCGAACGCAACCATCAACAAGAGTACACACTGTGCAACCGACAATGCAACCTTCCTGGTTGCATAAATACGTTGCTGTACCTACCATAGTTTTTTGGTGTAATTTTCAAATTTGTGCAATGCCGTTCACATTAAGTTTTACAAAAACACACAATTTTTTGTGTCATTGAGACAGGAATGTGGCAATACGGCAACATCGTCTACATTGACAACTAATTTTCATATAATGATATTTAGTGTCTTTCAGTGTTTTCACACTCACATGCTTTTAATAAAAATTGATTTTAACGTTAAGACCAACTGTTAAAACCTGGTTTTACCATACAAATTATTGTTGTTAAAACCAACTTAAAACCATTTTTGAATTGGTTTTAAGTTAGTTTTATGAAATGCAACCTTGTTTTCGCTGTGCTAAACTCAGTGCTGCCAAGTTAAAATGACCGGAAGCAGCTGATAATGTTTAGATGCCGCTTTAAAGGCTTGCAACTTAAAAATGGATGCAGCAGCAACAATAATAAAAAAATTATGGAAAAAAAAAGTTTTTTTTTGAAGGAAAACAACGAAAATATTTTCATTGACCTCTGGGAAGTAAAAATAGACGATATGACTGACATATATCTGCCGATAAAAAAGTTTTATTTTTTTTGTATACAATAACTTGATTTCCAAGTACTTCTTCACTTTGTATAAGTAGTTCCATAATTTTAAAATATTTATTTACAAAATATAATATAGTTTCCATTTTACAACGCATTGTAAAATTTCCGAATTTTTCATACAAACAAAACAGTGGTTGTACAGTTTGTCAAATAAGTGTTATAAAAACCAGAAAAAAATACAGCAACAAACACATGCATTTCTGCACGAGATTTGTTTTATTTTGAGCAAAGTTATTAGACAGTCTGTGAGTTAAAACCTGAATTTAACAAACTTGAAGTATGAATGCAAAATCAGCTGTTTATGGTTTTAACTTTTAGTGTGAAAACACTATTTTACTTTATAGCTTGAGACTTGTTTCATATTGTTTGTTAATATTCATACAAATGGATAATTGAAAAATTTTTCCAAGTGGAATATTATCAGCGTATGAGGCAAATTGAGGCAATCTAAAAATTTAAAAAGAAAGTGGTGGAAAAGACCAGGGTTTATTATGTGCACACTATTTTATTGCACTTCAGTTTATTGAAGCCTTTCTTACGTATGAAGAAAGACAATCAATTTCAATGTATTTTTCTTTCACAAATAATTCTCCTTGAGAAACCTTCACACTTTTGTCCATACATTCGCTTTTTATTTCTGTTTTTTAAGCAATGTACATACCATTACCTTAATATAGAAAGGCCCTAACTAATTTTTTTATATATCGAGTTTTTGGTATATTCCGATAGAGAATTGTTTGTGAAAGAAAGCCAAGGGCCAAACTTTCTACATTCTAACACATTTTATTTATTTAAATAAAATCTGAGTTATGGCCAGTAACATTCTTCAATGTTAACTCAACTAAAAGTATGCTTCCTTGTGGATACATTGCTGCTATTGAAGAAACATAAGATACGTTAACAAATTTTGACTACTAAGAAACCTAGTACAAATTTTTATTATATGTACATATGGGTTAGGTTAGTCTGGGTGGTCAAAGGACCTCGCATAGACCAAAATTGATCCTTAGCGATACCCAAAAAGTGACAAGAAATCTGCAAGTATGGCGGCCTAGTTCGCGGTGCCTGTATCGAATGACTCCCACACAGATTTAGCAAACCTTAGCAGCCTACACATTTCTATTCCCGATACAAGATCAAGACTACGAAAAGTGTGATCACCAAGGCAGTCATATCTAGTGCGGTTTAGAGCCGGACAGTGGCACAGTAGATGTTCTACTGTCTCAATTACCCCAGGTTCCTTACATTTCCTGCAGGTGCCGTCGAGTATTTGTCCTATTTTGACGGCATATGAAGCCGTCCAACAGTGTCCAGTTAATATCCCCACTAGAAGTCTACAGTTTCTTCTGGTTAGTGATAAAAGGAATTTAGTCGATTTAGGATCATAGGAACTCCACATGATTTTAGAAGTTTTGCAAGTTTCCGTCGCACGCCAACTTTCCTCCGCTTCTTCCTTCATCTTAGAGTCCAAGATTCCTTTCAAGTGCTGAATTGGTTTCGGAACATATACCATTTCTTCCACAGGTAATTGGATTCCCCTTTTGGCCAGTGTATCTGCCATTTCGTTTCCCTCAATCCCCATGTGTCCTCGTACCCAAAAAATATGTACTTGTCTATTAGCACATAACCTATTTAGGGCATTTCTACACATGAGCACAACCGAGGAGTAGTTACAGTCTGCTGAAATAGCCTTAATTGCTGCTTGACTGTCTATATATATATTCACACGCGCATTCATGGTTTGAGGGTTAAAAGCTAATTCTGCAGCCATTTTGGCTGCATAGATTTCCGCCTGGAATATGCTACAGTAATCAGGAAGTTTATAAGATTCCTCTATACTGAGTTCCGGGCAGTAAACCGCAGCTCCTACCCCTTCATCCATCTTTGAACCATCAGTGAATAAGTTGAAACTATGTCCCCTATAGTTAAGACCTTCGAGATAGCCTTCTTCCCCCATAGTGATCTGAGGTTTTCCAAGAAAGTTAATTTCTGGAATGATGTAGTCCGAGCTACACTCCATGTCTTCCAGCAATTTACCGTGACCGAATGGTTTGTACGACATCTGTCCTGTTATTCTCAGTCGGATTACGGACTTGCATGCCGCGTTCAAAGCGGTTAGTTTTATTGGTTTAAGGTCCAACATAACATCTAAGGCTGCAGTAGATGTGCTTTTCAGAGCACCAGTGATGCAGAGTTCTGCCAGTCTCTGGGTGTTTTCTAACTTTTTTAGGTATGCTTTCGTCTCAGTCGCCCTCCACCATACAAGTATTCCGTAGAGTAGAATTGGTCTAGCTACCGCTGTGTAAGTCCAATATGTAAGATTAGGCGAAAGTCCCCATGTCTTTCCCAGCATCTTTTTACATGCGTACAGAGCAGTGGTGGCCTTTTTGACTCTATCCTCTATATTAGGTTTCCACGTCAGTTTACTATCCAAAATAACTCCCAGGTACTTTGTATGTGTTTTGGGCGAGAGTGATATACCGTCCAATTTTGGTGTTCTCCATTCCGTAACTTTCCTTCTGGTAAAAAGTATGAGATCTGTTTTTTCAGGGTTCAAGTTCAGACCTACCCTGGCTGCCCATCTATGAATATCCTTTAAGGAGGACTCCATAATGGAGCTAATTGTGTCGAGGAACTTACCAGTTATGATAATGGCTATGTCGTCTGCATATGCCGTAATCCTAGCTGCTTTTCCCTCGAATTCCATGAGAATGTCATTCACGACAAGCGTCCAAAGAAGAGGTGAAAGAACTCCTCCTTGGGGAGTTCCTCTATGAGCTTCCTTGTTTATAGTGGCATTGCCTAATTTCGCAGATATAATTCTTCATTTTAAGAGATTGCCAATCCAATTCTTGACTAATATGTGAGCACCAGACCGATTAACGCTTTCCATAATTGCGTCCGTAGAGACATTATTGAAAGTGCCTTCAATGTCTAGGAAGACCCCCATAGCATAGTCCTTATAGTGTAACGATTTTTCAATCAGCTCGACAACATTATGGAGCGCTGTTTCTACTGATCTACCCTTTGTATAGGCATGTTGTCTAGAAGACAGAATATTTGGGTATACATTTTCTTTTATGTGTATATCTAAGATTCTCTCTAGTGTTTTCAGCAGAAAGGATGTTAGACTGATAGGCCTAAAGTCCTTCGGATACGTATGGTTACTCTTACCTGCTTTCGGTATGAACACAACCTTAGCTGTCCTCCATGACCTTGGCACATAATTTAGTCGAAGACAGCCATTGAATATTCCCGTTAGAATGTACATATGGGAATGTACATATGGGAGTCTCCACAGAAAATTCACTGCTTGCTTAAATTTTTATTTTAAAGCTTTTGATTTGATTTTACTCTTTTACAAAATAAAGTAATAATTATTTTCTGCACAAAAACTAATCAACATAAATTTATAATGAAAGTGGATGTTTCTATGGAAGAGCCCATATATAATATATACATATGTATGTATTTCAAAGTCTAAGCAGATTTTAATTGTATTGCTGAGTTTAGTATGTATGTACGAGTATGTAAGTTTAGTTTTTTATATTGTTGATAAAACTGAATTTTTATAAAGACTAATTTTTAAAAAATATAATAAATTTTCTTTTTTTCTATTTTGCTAAACAACAACTACATGTATGTATGTAAATATATTTGAAATTTACAACTTTTCATGGAAAGGATTTTTTGTTTTTTATTTGCAACTTCATTCTTTTCATCGTCAATGAAATATTATTATAATTTGTTTAACTTTTTTCACTTTAAAAATATGGATATAAAAATTTTTTAATATTTTTTTTTTAATAAATTACTTCAATGCTTTTGTTTTGTTTTTTCATATAAATTACTTAAAACATTAAATTTTCAACAAATACACGGATATTATTTACTTTTGTTTTAAATACATTTTTAATTTATTGTAAAAATTATTTAAATAGTTTTGTTTTTTTGTGATTTATTGCTCTAATAAATAATAATTACATAGTTTTATTTAAATTGTATGAACTTTTTGCATTTTATTATAATTAATAAATTCAGTGTAGTGTAAATTAACTAAGCAGATTTATTTTGTTTTATTTTTTAAGTTAGTTATAATAAATTGTTGTTTTTCGAATATTTACTGCAAATTGCAATCCTCGGAAGCATTGTTAATTTGTTGTTTTGTTTTACGTGATGCTCGCCTTATCAGAGATCTGGAATTTTTATTTTGCCATTTAATTATTGTTGTTGTTGTTGTTGTTGTTGTTAATTTAAGGATAAGGTTGATGGTTGTGTGCATTTGGGTAAATAAATGGAATATTATATTTGATTTAATCACTTTTTTTTATTTTGAAATTTACAATAAAATTTAATTTGCCTTACCTTGATCTGGGTTTAAGTTTGGCTTCACTATTTGAGGCGGCTGGATCGACAGCATCAACTAGGCTGGATTTCTTATCACTGGATATGGATGGACTGGCATTACGATTCTTATCTACAAAATAAAAGAAAGTTTAAAATAATTTTTAGTATCGTCCATGAAACATCTACCATGCTAGAAGGTGAACAACTTTTAAAATGCTATTTAAATAATTAAAAGTTTTTCCATTCCACCACCTTTCGAAAAATACAGTCAGTCAGTTTCTTGGACGTTTAAGGACTGTTTTCTGCATTTAAGAAGCTCCATGCATTACCTGCCAAGTGAATTTTCACAATTAAAGTTAAATGTTCATTGTTCATGAGTGTAGCCTTTCAGTAATTAAATTTTTTCCTATTAGAATAAATAAATATCCAAGGATAACAACTCAATGCTTCACAGCTAAAAGACCTCAAATTCAAAATTTTTGCAGATATAAAACATTTTATAAAAAATTGCTAATTTTTTTTTTTTTTAATTTCTTCTTTACATGATATAAACAAACTCTTGTAAAACTTTTGCGGATGTGTACTCGTAATATTTATTTTTTCATTTGACGTGTTCGACAAATATTGAAAATTATTTTGTAGTGCTTGTTTTTTTTTTTTGCTTCTTCTTCAGCTAATTTTAGTTTAATCATATAAATGATGCTTCCTAGCGACTTCTGCTTTGGAAAATTTTTGCAAAATACACACATCTGTATAGCACATATCGTCACCTAAAATCCAAAAGGACGTAACAACCAAAAAAAAAAAATTCAAAATACACTTTTTGATAGATTACAATGTGATTAACAATAATTCTTTCTGCCAAAACCAAAAACCGACTTCAATGAAAAGATATGATAGAAGAAGATAAGAAGAAGTACGTGAAATATAAAATTAAATATAAATGGGCACGCCCATTTTTTAAATGCAACATTGTTTGTTTTTCAGGGATTAGGGTGTGTGTTAAGTTTTGTAAAAATCGGTAAAGTAGAAACAAGTAAAATAAAATACTAGATTTTAATGGGCGTGACTCCGCTCATTTTTTAAATAAGAGATTTGCCTATTTTAAAGCTCCATTTGTGTGGTAAGTTTCGTAAAAAATTGGTTAGGTAGAACCGCGTGAACCGTCCATTTTTATAATTTTAAAATTGTGTACTTACCAGAACCAAAGGTGTTTTATAGGCTTTGCAGCAATCCCCGCCCACTTTTTTTTACAATGGCACTAATGGGAAGCTATACCCTCTCAAACGAAATATTTTACAATCGGTCTAAAATGTACCGAGTTATGAAGTTACACACCTAAAAAAAATAGAGACGAATTGTTAACCTCCTCCTTTTTTTTGGAGTCGGTAAAAACGATGAATGAAAACAATTCACATATCCAATTTGCAATAATGGCTGAGTATATAAAGCAGAAATCTACATCAACTGACACCACATACAGTGTACCAAATACAGAAGAACGCTGATTATGAAGGTGTAGTGGCCTTCAAAAACAGCTAGTTGTTCCGTTCTACTAAGACTTTGTCAGAATATTTACAATTGACTTTGGTGTTATTTGCTCATTAATAATTATCACATGTAATTTGGCTTAAAAAGCAATACGAACTTTAGCCTGATTAAATTATAAATATAGAAACAAATGAAGTTCGAACGATAATAACTAAAATACCGATTTTATTGATTTAAGGCCTTATGTTTCAGGTTTACAAAGCGTGTAACAAACAAATTTCTATATAAAATTTGTTTTGTAAACCTTTTGTTAATCAACATTTTTTTTCTGAATACGACAGTTAGTATATAAATAATCATAAATCTATAAAGGTTTGTGTTTCTCCTGTAAAAAAGTAAAAAGTGTACATACGGCCTTTTGGATATTAGGTGACGATATAGTGTTGCAAGTGTACGAGCATGAGAGATTAAACTTTTTTATTCATAATTAAGTATCACATAAGTGCAGCATCAGCATATTGTCTGAACAAATGTTGACTGTGTACAAGTAGTTTTTTTTTATCGCACATTAGTACTTGCACTAGCATGGTTATTGTTTTTTTAAACTTTTAAAGCAAAAAAATGCAAACTAAATTAATATTGCCATAACGTCTTGTTTACTTACACACCCATTGGATATGAAAAAAGCGTTTTAAAGTTATAAACTTTTTAATCGCATGCACTACAAGTTTACTTTTGTTTGTTTAATACAGAGAATACTGGTCTAAAATAATACAATGAATTGCAAGCAATACGTTTGAAACATTTAATGTTAGTTTGTTCTTTTTCGCTGATTTAAATTCATACAGAGATTGTGTATTTTTAAATTATAAAATATTGAATTAGTCATGGAGTTCTAAACAGTGTTATAGTATGTTTAGACGGTACGTGCTTCGCTATCTATTCATGCTTCACGCCCCAATCATGACCGAATCCACTTGCTTCGCCATACAAAATTATGAGAGCGAATCAACTAGATTCAATATGAATCTATTTGCGAAGCACGTAAAATTGGTATCTTCTCTAACTTTTATCGCAGTTAATCGCCACTTTATCTGAACTAGCTATCAAAACAAAATAGGTATATGTGTATGTGTGTGTTTGTAAACAAATGAAAAAAAGCAAAAAAAAAACATAGATGTGAGTTTAATATAAATAAATTTAATTAAGTTATGAATAATATAAAAAGGAAAAATAAGAAGCAAATATAGAGATGCCTTCAAAAACAAGATTTCGAATGAGTCGAATTTATGTAAGTATTTATGTATGCTTATGTGTATGCATGTATATACGTGCGTATGAGACGTATGTTTGTGTGAATATACATAAGAAAATGCCACGCGAACAGTGATGCCAACTTTTTCAGAGCAGAAAGCACTGTGTGTTCATAAAAAAGCACTAAATGAAATAAGTACTCGTATATATGTACATATGTATGTATGTACATAAATATATTTTTATTTATTTATTTTTTTATATTTATCTATTTATTTTCAATACATATTGAATATTGTATTGAATTAGTAAAAATTAAAAATTTAAGTTAACTACAATTTTAAATTTACTACATTTCATAGGTTTTTGTAATAATTTCAATTATATCGAGCCATATTTCGATTTTGCTTATAAGTAGAATATGAGTAGGAAAATAATTGAAGTTCATTTGGGAAGACACTCCAATTGTGGTGTATTATTTTAACAAAAGAGTGATCAACGAGAATTATACTCCTCGTTTCAAGAAATGCAGTTTCATCTTTTTCTCCGGCCATAAAACTGTTTTAATAAAACAATTAGATTTTTAGGTGTTTCGTCTGAATTAATTTTTACATGAACATGGTTCAATATCGTCATGTGAGAACTTAAGTGTCCAATACGCCATTATAAACTATTGGATATTGGACACTTAAGTTCTCACATGACGATATGTTACATTCTGAACAACATAAGCCTTTTCTTTTTAGACCGTATTTTATATGAATGAAACAATTTGATTTATAAAATTATTGTATTTCTAATTAACTTTTTAAATAGTTATTAGCACTAAAAGTTATTTCTACTTCAACATTTGAACATGGTAATGTTAATAGTCCTAGAGCAAATATTGACAGTATTAGAAATGGATTATGATCAGTTGAATTTCTAGAATTATGAACTTCAATCGAAAATTTATCAGTTCTGAGCAAATTTTTCCATTTATTTATCATTAAATTTCTAATACTTCGTTCCATTTCTTCAATTTCAGCTAGAAGCAATGCATTCAGTTTCCAAAAAGATATTAATTTTTTTGCCTTACTGTTTCCATTTACAGAAGTAATAATGTGTAGTTTTTATGTACTCAGATGGAAAAGTTACTGGTTTAAATTTTTTTTACTTTTGTCCACTTTGTTAGAGAGCCTTACGTTAGTACTTTTCAGAAGCATTTTTGAAAGCTTTCGTTATCAAGAAAGCAATACATTGCTTCCCTCAGTGGTTAGTAATTAGATTATTGTAATTAAACAATTTTATAACGTGCATGGTATCCTCTGTAATTTCTAGAAGTATATTATTTTTTTTCACTATGAAAGATTAAGTTTTTCTTCCTTTGTATTTCACCCAGCTGAATTAATTAATTCTGCAAAGGAAACTTTGCATGTCTAAAAGGGGTGAAATCAGATAGTTTTTGAAAAGTGAAAATAAAGCCACCACACTTTAACAAATTAATATTTAGTAGATTTGTAAAACGCATTAAAATCAAAGATGAAAAGTACCAATTTAGTGCCTTTTTTTAAGCAACAATTTGAAAAATTCCGCACTGTTATGAATTAAAAAACTCTAAATCTAGTACGAAAAGCACTAAATTGGCACGCTGCATACGAATCACTAATGTGTAGTCTAAACAGCATAATTCATAAACATGATTCAGAGAGCGAAGCAGGTGATTCAACTTGTCGTCTAAACATAGCATTAAGCATTAAACACATTCACCACAGAAAGCTACCGACTTCTAATAAATATGGAATCAATATATTTATATGAGAATGGCTATATTGACAGTTTGATGCTGATTTTGTCGGGAATTTTTGTTTTCAGAATTAAATTTTCTATTATTTTCTTTTTATTTGAAGCTGCTTCACTAAATTATATTTGTTCCCAAAAAAAAAAAATTACAAGCAATTTTCAGCATTTCCATTATGTCAATGTTGTCCCTATTTACATTTGTAAATATACTGTGTATAATGTGTAGCATTTATGACCAACCTGATAATCTCCCAGTAAAACAAGGCATGAAAATTTAGAATTTGTACAATTTCTAATGATTTTTACACAGGCTTGCCATTGCAAGAAGTTGCGTTTCACGGTTTCCAATCACAGAATTATAAGCGATATTGAGAAAAATTTCCTTTTTGGCGTACTAAAGGGTGTTGTATTTTACACAAGTTTAAATCATAATAAAACAAGGAAATATATTTTTAATATCAATGGAAATAAAATTTTATGAAATTAATTAAATATGATTTCTGTCATGTGGCTGCCATGGCTGGCGCGTAGAAAGCGCAATCTGGAACACCAATTTTCAACAACTTTTCGCAGCATTTGCGGCAGTATTTCGACGATAACTCTTCTTCTTCTTCTTCAATTGTTTGTGGTTTATCGACGTAGATAACACAACCACAAAAAAAGAAAATAATCCAACGAGGCTAAATCACGCGATCTTGGGGCCATTAAGTAAAATTATTTTTTCATCAAAAGTTTCTTTGAGTAAATCAATTGTAGCGCCCGCTGTGTGCCATGTGGCTACACATATCAGCAAGATTAATGACACATAATTAAGGTACGAATAAATTTCCAATCATGTTCCTATACCGTTCACCATTGACAGTAACATTCCGACCATTATCGTTTTTGAAGACTTATGGGTCAATGACTCCGCCAGCCCATAAAGCGCACCAAACAATAATTTTCTGTGTCTCGTGAAAAGCTTGTGGATTCTCCTCACTCCAAATGAGACAATTTTGCTTATTTACGTACCCATTTAACCAGAAATGGGCTTCATCGAAAAATGGAAGAAGTGCACGATGAGTTTGACGCATGATACAATAATATAAAGGTACAACCACATTTGACGTATAAAATTAATTTTGACTTTTACCAAAATTGTTTGATTGCTGTTTTTTGTAAAGAGAGAGGAAAACGTTGCCACACGAAATTACGGGGAACTTTTTTTTAGGAATGTTTTTGGAAATGTGTAATTTTAAGTTTAGAAATTATGGTTTAATACACATTTTTTTAAATGTTGTATTAATTGGATACGTGGATAACGAAATATGCATATGTATAATATGATGTAGAATGGATGAGCGTGTTTCATGCATATAATACACATTTACATACACTTCGTGTGCAAATTTATTGCAGCTTACAGTAAGAATTAATGCTTTTTTGATGGGCTACATCTGAATAATCTGAACACAAAAAGACATGCAAAAGAAAAAGTTAATGCATGGGATTTGTTGCTAATGAATTCGTTCAATTTAGGTGCAGAACGCATGATTTTAACACAGGCGTGTCATTGACGAGCATGGGCTAACATTTAGCAAAACTGCTCATCATTCCAATGAGTGCTTAGAACCCATGATACGTTTATTCGTTTATATATACATACATATGTATGTTTAAAACAGAGCATAACGAAGTGCCCGCGGGTGGCCTTTTGCTTATAATTTTAGGCTCTAAGCAGGCATACTCTGATGATTGTACTCGTATTTGAGGCAAACAGCTTTGAAAGCTGTTAAGTGTGCTGTTGTTTCCTTGCAAATTAAGAGGAAGCATTGTTCTCGCCGAGATCTGATTGGCAATTGTGCTCTCGTCGGTGTGAAAGCTCAATAGCTCTTTTAAAAAAGTTTGCACATTGCATATGACTTGGACGCACCTGATGTAAAGCAATAAGCCAGTGTAGTACGAAGAGAAAGTCCCACCCTTGATTCAGAGGCTTTTCCGTTGGTAATTTCCCTTGAATTGTTTATGCTGATGTAATTTTTTTTTATAATTATAATTTAAATACATATTCTTCAATATTTTTCAATAAATAAAAAAGAACGTCAAAAAATTAATCAAAAACTCGGATTTCATAAATTAATAAGGTAGCATTAATTTTGAGAGTAAAAAATTGTCGGCACAAACGTCAGAAGGTTAATATGGCGACGAAAAGAGAGAACGGTTGTACCTTTATATTATTGTATCATGGTTTGACGAATAGAAAGAACAATTATTTTGATTGAAAATTTCAACAATTTGCACGGGTTGCTCTGGTGTAAGTCGATTCATAATGAAATTTCAAGGCAAACTAAATGATCAAACAGAATTGCGGCATAAACACATTTTCCATACAAATTGACCCAAAAAATCAGCACCAGAAAGCAGTCGATAGATAGAATCTATATTATTTTGACAACGTTTTTTCTTATGCTCTCATATATAATTACTCATTCTCTCAAGAATGTTACCATACTTTCAATAAATTTCATACATTTTGTGAACAAAACTACAAAGAAAAATAAGCACAAAAGAAAATAAAACTAAAATTATAGAGCATTTGAAGTTATTGCCGTAGATTTTATTATGGGCTTTGTTAATTTGGCAACGATTTTTCCTGAAGTTGCGGACATTTTCTGTTTGATCATTAAAGAAAAAGCAACTATCAGCTGTTGAAGGGTTGCTCAAATAAAGCAGTGATGCCAACTCAAAGTTGTGACACTCTATAAAACACAAGAACTTTTATAATGTCTGGTGGTGGGTTGGAACCTCCCCTGTTAGGTGCGTATGAGGTAGTTGGCACCAAAACAACCAGAGCAGATCGAGGCACGTTTCCAAAGGACAAACGACGAAAAAACAATTTTCTCTCTCTCTCTCTCTCTGTCTTTGTACACACAACAACAAACTTTATCACACGAATTTACACAGCGAACTCTTATCGACGAATTCGTCGACGTGGGCGAAATTCGTCGTTCGTCCCAGTTGTGTTCCTACCATTATTCATAAAAAATATTCCTGTTTAATAAGAGGTTTATGAAAAAAATTTTCTATGGAAATTTTGATTACAAAAGGTTTTATAAAATCAAAATATTTTTTATGAATTAGGTCCTTAAAAATTATTTATTTGAAAATTAGTTCATAAATTTCATGAAAAAAGTCCATTTTTAAAAAGCATCGTCAGTATTTGTTAAAAGGTTAACAGGATTGCAAAATTTGTGTATGACTTCTATAAATAAAGTGAGAAATTTTTTTAGATTTATTTGAACTGTAGTGAACTTAAATCAGAAATAATTTCTTAATCAGGCTTAAGTTCAGTAATTTCAACTCTTACCGAATGAAATATTTTTATTAATTAATGTGAGTGAGTATCTAAAGAAAAGAAAAAAAATTAAACTAGAATTTATTAGCTGGGGGAAATACCGATATTTTTCTGTGCAGCCACGCACTTCATCAGCACCCATGTCTATCTACTGGGGTAGAGATTATTATTAACATCAGCTATTTAACTTAAATTTTCTATGAAATGGAATATGAGAATTGATTGTGTATACAATTATTGATTTTACCTTTGGTAAATACATTTGTAAGTATCATGTAAGTATTCATTTTCTGTTTTTCCATTTTCTATTTAGGTTAGCACCTAACCTACCCCAGTATATAGACATGGGTGCTGATGAAGTGCGTGGCTGCACAGAAAAATATCGGTATTTCCCCCAGCTAATAAATTCTAGTTTAATTTTTCTTCTTTTCTTTAGATACTCACTCACATTAATTAATAAAAATATTTCATTCGGTAAGAGTTGAAATTACTGAACTTAAGTGTGATTAAGAAATTATTTCTGATTAAACTTCTATAAATATTTATTTTTATTGAGCTGTTACACATTTTTTTTTGCAAACATATTTGAGGGTAAACTTTTTTGGAGAGCATAAAATCAATTATTAGTTGCATGAAATTCGACTCGAAACGATCCATAATCACCAAAAAAAATCAATAATTTCTTAGCCCTTCAAACATTGATTGCTACGCCATACCGAAATATAAAAAAATCTCTCATTTGACACTTTCTCTATATTCCTGCTCAATTTTATTTTGTTAAACTCTCTTTGCCAGCTATTTAATTGCAAACTTAGTATAATTTCCGTTCCCACCATACTGAGGTAAAGCGAACACACAAGTTGAGGCCAAATTATACAAAAATTTTAAAGTTTTTGAACAAATTCTTAACTTTTACAAAAGAAAAGAAAAACATAAAATTACCTAAAGCAAGCAAAATGCAAAGTTTGACAAAAAAAAATAAGAGAAACAGCAGCAATTTAATGTTCTTATTAACTTGTAAAATATGCTAATTAAAATTTTATTAAAAGATGTTGACTCAATCACAGCTCTTGCTTTTTTACGTTTCAATTACAAACCTTTGGTAGGGGACGGACGGTACGTGTTCATAATTTACAATAACAATAAAATTCAGCAAATTAACTAACTAATATATTTTAATGTTGCTTTCTGTAGACTTTGTGTCAAATATTTTATTAAAAATAATTGCTATTTACACTTTTGTCCGCTGGAGGTAAAAAAAAGGCACAAGTTAAAGTTTTAAGGAAAAATTATATACGAGTGTTAATAACACAGTGCAACACCCAAAATCGGAATGGAATGAATCCAAAAGCATACGCAAGTTGACGTTTTTTTTTTAACGCACTTGAAGTTGGCCTGTCTAACAAAACAAAAATAATTTATAATTTGAAATTAATTTTTATTATACTGAAAAGTTTTGGTATCTTTATATTTTTGGGGTTGATATTTATTTTTATCTAAAACTCACACTAGATGGTGCTGTCATACAAATTTTGCTATTTCTTGTAGATTGCCATAGAAAAAGTGTTGTTTTTTTACTTTCTTGAGGCTAAGAGCTCAATCTTTGATGTTGACTTCATTGTAAAACATATTTCTAATGATATTACAAGGGTACATTTTATTATTATCAGTACGTTACTATTACAAAATTTGTAACTTTCATTTGATTTGATTTCATTCCATACCGATTCATAAAGTTCGATTTTGGGTCACAGTGTAATTGTAGCCTTTTCATATTGAATATATTTTTAAATGTTTGCTTTGGTTGTGAGTATAAAAACTCATGAATTCTTATTACTTTAAATGTTAACAGATCTTTCATAAGTTTAAATATATTTTGTAGATTGATGCCTTCCTGGCAACCAGGAACAAGCGGCAGAGCTCAAAGAAAAACCTCTCCTCTTTCTATGCAACACTAAGTGCCAATAGCATGATGTTTTGTGGATATACTCAAATATACGTTTGTGTATTTTTGCATTTGTTTTCCGTTTTTGTAAATAAATGTGTAAAATTACATCTCAATAATACAAACAATAACATTTGTCAACGCACTAGCGAACTACTTCAGCCAACAGCAAGATAGTAGCTATTGGACAGCATTTACGAAGTTCTTCTGTTTCCTGTCCAAAATTTAAATCTTCATGTCTACCTACTAGGGTGATCGATTATTCCACTTTTTTCAGAAACCGGTTTTCGAATAGTTCGAATATTTGAAATTATGAAAAACCCGGTTTCCGAATTTTTTTAAAGTAAGAGAATTATTATACTACAGTTATGGTTTTGAAATTGCTTTATTAAAAAAAATACTTAACAGTTCATGTAAATACTAACTAATTAATAAACTAATTTTATTGCAAAATATGCAATTGGAAAAGTATTCGACTTAGCCAGTTTTTAAATTAAAAAAAACTGGATTATTCGACATTCGAAAAATCAACATTTTGAAAAAAACCAATAACCGAATTGTGAAAAAACCGGGTTTTAAAATCCGATAACCCTACTACCTACTGTAATAAGGATTACATCATTTTCTTTACTCTTTCACCAAAATAATACAATAAAAAAATACCTCTTTTTAACCCCCGACCAAAAAAGGGGTGTTATAAGATTGTAGTGTGTGTCTGTGTATTTTTTGTATCTGTGTATGTTTGTATCTGTGTGTCTGTCCGTGTCAACGTACAGATCAAACTGCTCGACCGATTTCGATTTAGTTTTTTCTGTTTGAAAGGTGACTTGATCGATAAGGTTTTTAATTATGCTTGAAGAAAATCAGTCTAGCCGTTTAGAAGATATCACATCTTTTCTAGATATATCGGGGGTTTTCACAATTTTTAATTTTTGTTATTAGTAAAGGAGTATATGAAAACATGAATTAAAAATTTTAAAAACCCCGATATATCTAGAAAAGATGTGATATCTTCTAAGCGGCTGGACCAATTTTATTCAAACATAGCTAAGAACCTCTCGATCAAGTCACCTTTCAAACAAAAAAAAAAACTAAATTAAAATCGGTCCAGCTTTACGTGGACACGGACAGACACACAGAACAAACACACCTACACAGATACACAGATACACAGACACACACTAAAAACTTATAACACCCCTTTTTTTGGTCGGGGGTTAATAAAAACCGTAATTTGACTCTACTGAAAATTTGTAAATTTTTAGTAGACGCTCTTTAGAGGAACTAGTGTGATATGTATTATTATTTAAGAATGTTGTACAGGAATATCATATTGCATGATTTAAGAGGCTACGTTTGCGTTAATTTGCAAAAAAACTGAAGATTTCTCTAATAATTAACTCCTATTTTTATACTGATGTTTTTCATAGATAGAAAACACTGTGCAAGACACACTCTATCGCGTAAAATATTACAAAATTTATGTTATTATTGTTTTTATTATCCGCTTTTTGTTCACTTAGTGGCCAAACTTTTAGTCTAAATGATTATTATAAAAGTAACAAATGATGTAAAAGGGTAAATTTTAAGTAGATTTGACTGACAACCATATGATAAGGAGTTGAAGTTTTTTGTTAAAGGAATTTTAAGTTGTAGGATGTGGTTTGTTTTCTCTTTCTTATTTCACAACGCAATGTGGTCAAATCTCAATGAGGTTTATTTATTTTTTCAAAACTATTCAAAATATTTAATGTCTTTCTAGACATTTGAAGGGTTTGCACTCAAGTTGAGCAATGTTATCTGCAAAGGCAAGTTTTTAAGGGCTCAGCAATAAGAAACTATTGACTTTCCTTATTTTTATAGCTATGCTATTTATTGCGCGATACAGGAGGATTCTCTGTACTTAAAACCAGAGTAAGGCCGAGTACACACTGTGGAATTTTGTGACAAATATGGCAAAAATAATAGTGGGAACTAGTCGCAAAGTTTGTCAATTCCGATATTTTTCTTTGTGTGGCATTACCACACAAACTGTTTGCGCATCTGATCTAAACAGCTGTGAGAATAACTTGGCTGCATTGCAAACACAAAAAGAAAATGTCAGCGTTTTGATATTTTGGCAAAAATACCGAAATAATTTTAAATGTGTGTGTGTCTAAAAACTAAAAAGTATGGAAAACTAAAAAGAAAGAATAGTGTGAGAATAATTCAAGCGCCCTGGACGCATGACGTGACGATACAGCTAATTCAGTTTTGGAGGTTTGTGAGGCTGTATGGAAATATATAGTATCTATGTAGCATTTATAGGGATACAAATGCAAGGAAAACTGCATGGACAGAAATTTCGTTTGGATTATAGGTCTTCATGTGCACGAAATTTTTAAACCAACTTGAATACTGGTTCCGTAAACTGGAATGCAGAGTACAATGGAATCCTTTGGTGGTACACATATTAAGCCCTGGTCTTTTCCACCACTTTCTTTGTCGTTTTTTAGTTTTAATTAATTTTTTTTATTATTGATAAACACACAGTGGCACAATGACACAACAAAATTGTGTGTCATCGAAAAGTTTTATGGGAACGTCACTGCAAACATATGAAAATGACAACACATGAAATGCCAGATGTAAGCTCGACATAAGAAAATAAACAAAACAAACTGTTTGATTTTATTTTGTTGCGTTCTTTGAAGTGAGTGAAACAAAAACAAAACAAAAACAATGAGAACGATTGCTCAATTTGTTTTTGTACTCTTTTTGCACATGAACACAAACCAGACAACACAGCCGATCGGCCGTAAGCCGGCTAATAGCCGCCATCAGCCACAAACAATACATTAATTTAATCGTACGCCAGTAGAAAAGAAAATAATGGGTAATAAATGGAAGAGAATTTGACATTATCATACAATATAATTTTATTGCATTGTTATTTAACATATTTAGTTTGTTTTATACAACTAAGCAGCATAGCTATAACCAGGTATCCCAAGACACCTCTCTTCTTTTTTTTTATTATTATGGTTGTTTTACAATCAATCGTCTTCGGATAAATTAACAATTAAAAAATATTCGGTAGCATCTTTAAAATCGTTCTACATTTATAATTTCAAGTTGAGCATCCATGTAATCAATTTTTTGTTTCATTTAAATAAATAGTTAATCGTTTTTGAGATTTTGATTTTATTTAAGTCTAGTATGTATGGAAAAATGTATCTCTAAATTGTCGGCATGCAATCAGCAGATTTCTGACATTCATGTTATGGTAAATGTAATCAATAAAAAAACTACGTTTTCTAAGGACCATTATTACAACTTAAAGCTAGTTAAAAGTAGGATTCTGTCGGACGTAAGTTAAATTAAATTTATAATAATGAACAGCGTTTTATATGTCCGACAAAATCCTACTTTAAACTAACTCTAAGTTGTAATAATGGCCATATAAGTCTTTTTAATGAACTAACACGAAGTGAAATGGCCAATGAAAAGTTTAAGAATTTATTAGAAATTTATTATAATCTATGTATGAGTTGATTAGTCGATATAAATTGCTAGAGCTATCCTTTAATCTCAATTTGCATTTTTTCTCATTCGAACAATTAATAATTTTAAAGTGAAACAATTAAAGCATAAATTTTAGTTACCAGCTTGCTGATGTTTTCATCACCCTCCCTCGGACTGGCTTAGACAACCTATACCTCAGCTTGTATTATAACAGCTTAAGGCTGAGACCACAAGAGCGTTTTAAAAATTCATGTTCTTGTTTTTTTTAAAGTAAACATTAATTTCTAGCCTGGAGGTTTATTTTTAGTACCACAAGAATCAGGCACGTAAATGTAATCATCCAGACTGGTGGTTGGAGTTTCAAAATTGTAAATTTAGTTTAAAAATGCAGAAACGTGCTTGCTTACATGATTTTGTGTGGTAGTCGGAGGAGTAGTTCCTGAGTGCTGAAGGTGTGTGTCAATTATTTTGAATGCTTTTAAGGATTTTTTATTCTAACAATTATCACGTATTTTCCCATCGTTATCTTTCTCATTTGATATATCTTTAACTACTGTGCAGCAGGTCAGTATCTGCTTAGGAAAATATACGCATACCTTAAATCCTAATGTAATAAAAAAATATAAAAAGCTTCTTTTATAAGCCCATGAAACATGCGAGTGTATATATGTATGTATGTGTACATATGATTGTATTAGACAGTACGTATGTTTGTATTTTCTGGATTTGTGAAAGATATTTGTTAAGTCCAAGTAATTTTTTTAAAAGGTCCTTAAGGAATAAAATAAATAACTAAATATAAAAGTTGTTTTTAACACACATACAACACTCGTATAAAGCTCAAGTTACTCGTACCTGTTTGTTCTTCATTCAAATCAAAAACTAATGACCTTAAAAACAAGTTGACTTTGTTGCTGTTTCCTGGATTTGGAATTTATTTAAATGAAAAATAGAAACATTTTACACAATAAATATTTTTATGCTCTAATAATTAATTTTTTTTTTTATATTAAGCGCAAAATAAGTACGAATGTATGTTTTTTTTACAAACATACATACACACACACACGCACACATTCTTTTGCATACAATTATTGCAAATAACACAGTTCGAGGTTAAATTAAAAATTATGCTGAGAAATAAATGTTAATTAACATTTTAATGAAAATAATTGGCAAGTTTATAGTGACTTTTTATTTTAAATACAATCCTTGAAAAATAGATAAATAAAAAAAAAAATAAAAGTGTAAAGACGGAAGAATGGGAGAAAGAGAGAGAGAGAGAAAGAAGTGCCTGCACTAACCTCTTGTACCTTTTAAAAATTTGTTGTTTTATAATATACAATTTATACCAAGGATGATAGAAATAATATAAAATACATTTCTCGCGAGACGTGGTGATATTTCAACTTGTTTGGCGTCTAAATGTTTCATTTGGCGACATGGCGATTTTTCTGGTGACATAAGTGTGCCTTATATGGTATTTATCCTTATTTGAAATCTTATGTTATTTATATCCCACATGTACGTACATACATAGAAAAATTTAAAATCTTAGCATTTTTCTTCAGCTACAATCACTTTGTACTCTATATTTTTTCCCCACACTGTATGGGTTTTAGTTACATTTTAGTTATTTTTATTATTTTACAACTACACAATTTTTTTCATTTAATTGAAAGCTTACCAACAGAAATAATAACAACAACTCACCATATCGCGCCATAACAGCAAAAATATCTTAAGCGACATAATTTTCGAAATTAATTTTTTTTTACCAAAATCGATTATTTGCGATCGTAAATAGTCGATTTTCGTAAAAAAAAACGAAGCAAAAAAATTGTGTCGTTTAAGCTATTTTAGCGATTATGGCTCGATATGTTTTCATAAGTACACATAATCATACCATTAATACAACAACCACACTCATGCAGTCTGGTTGCGATCGTAACAAGAGAAAGAAAATACAAGAACCACGCTCACGCACTCAAGTTGACATCGCACAAACAGAAATAAAACAACAGTAATCACGAACATGCTTTTGCAAGCACATGCATGGTATTTAAAAGAAATAAAGTACAACAATCGCATGCAGACTTTTACAGATTTCAAATTAAAACGAACAAACAATACAAATAGGAAAATAATTCTCAATAAGTTAGAATCATAATTACTATAAGATGTCAAGTTTAAACCACAATCAATCGAGATGAGCTGGACGACTTATGTAGTACGGTAAGCAGGGGGCGTACCTGTATATTACCAGAACAGACTTCAATATAAAGGCTTGTTCTAACTTTTTGAAGAGAAAGCATGCAAGATCTACCGCATTAATCTTGAGTTTTCTGGTAAATTGTAGTTAGTGTTAAAGATCTACCGTATTCATGTTAAATTTCCCCTTTTATATTCAATATCCCCCGAATTCAACTTGAATTTCTTTTGCGGCTTCATTTTTCAAGATCTGCTCAACTTATGTTCAATTTCCTTTTGCTTAATTCTCAAGATCTACCGCACTCATGTTGAGTTTTTATATATTCAAGTTCCCACAAATTTACCTTTCAAGATGTACCGAATTTCATATTGAAAAATTCGTTCAAGTTCTCATATTTTATAATCAAGATCTACCGAATTTATCTCAGATTTTTTTTGCTTCATTTTCAAGACTTACCGAATTTATCTTGAAAACTCAGTTCAACGTCTACCACATTCATCTTCAACTTTTCGTAGTCAAGATCTGCCAAATTATTCTTGAATTATTTTTGTCTATTACGAGGGTTACCGAATACCTCTCGCCCACATTCATTAAACCCGTATTTACTAAGCGGCCTTAAGGCCCACCGAATACTCCAATTATTAGGCGGTTTTATTTATAGCTGTCACCGCCAGTAATTCACTGACAATAGGGTGGCGTTGGCTGAAGTACTTAGCACGTTGACTACAAAACCAAAGGTCCCGGACTCCGACAGCCATTAAACAAATAACAGTATCACTTGTTGTAGGAAAGTTCAAATGATGAAGGCATAGACACTGATCAATGAACCACACTGGCTTCAGCGGATACTAATGCTAATGTAACATTAGAGCGCCCTCCTTCGCCGGTATTGTGTAGCAGAATTATCGGGCAAGTAAAATAACCAACAAAATTGCTACTAAAAGAATGAAGATTTCCTGTATCTCTTCCTTCACCACATATTTTCTCTATCACTATCCCTTTCCTAAAGAAGGTAACACCTAGTAATAGTAGTAGGCATTCATTATCTGAGTATAACTTCTCTTAAAAAATATATACCCTGTAGCTTTAAGATATTATAAGTAGTATAAGTTTCCTTTCGATAAAACTTTGTATATTTTCTTAACACCTAAGAAAGTGAATCTCTTTATTTCAAATGAAGTGGACCTTTGAGTTCGAACCTGGACAAACTGAATCATACCGTAGCTGGAAAAGTAAACCACGGTACAACTTACATTGAAACAATTTATTTTGTCAGAGCACAATTTCGATGTTTATAATATTTTTTTTAATTTCTCTAGGATCTGATCCTTAAAAAAATGTTTACTAAAAACTATTTAGAATATTGTAATTTTTTATATCTACATGATAGTGTAAGAACAATTTGAAAATGTTTAAAATTGAGACCGCAGTTTCAAAAATAACTCGTTTTGGCTCTCCTGAAAAATTTAATTTTTGGACATACGCTGTTATTAATGAAAACCTAAGAAATTAATTTGTTGGCGATTTGTATGGCTATTTTTTTAAACAAAATTTATTTTTATAATCTTGATTTTTTTGAATTTGGAGGAGAAAAATTTACAAGAAATAGTTTTTGGCGATATTGTTTTTACTTTTGGCAATTTTCTGTCAAATTTGTTTTTATAAAAATTTGTATTAAAAAAAGTGTTATACGAGTATAAAAAAATTTATTATCAAAAATATATGGATTGGAAAAAAACTACATAAAATTGCTTTTGGCAACTTTTAAAATTAATTTGATGATTACAGGTATTCCGGTTGTACGAGTATAAAAAAATGCTGTTTTTATAGTAATTTCTTTTTTCCATTCAAGGCATGTCAATACGAATTTAAAAAAATTTGTTTGCTATTGGTTAAGAATGTTATAGATGCATTCCGTTGCTGCTTAAGCAACTCATCGGTGTACTTCAACCACAATTCAAAATAGCTTAAAAAACTCCAATTCTTATGAATAAACTTCAAGCTAATAATTGAGAATTACAAAACTAAAATCATAGCAGGGCAAGATATAGAGAAGAAATTAAAATTTGTTCATGATATGTATATAAAATTTTCATAGTTTTTGGCCTTATTCAATTATTTTCAATTAAAATTTTAGATTTTTTTTTTAATTTAGTTTTAAAATTAATATTTTTAAAGTTAAAGCATATTAATACAATTATACAATTTTGTTGTCCATATTTTCTTTACCCATATTCACCAATTAAATTTTTTATTTATTAAGGTGCACCCTAATATATACTCTAAGGGGTCGCATATAAATATTATGCAAATTGCAGAAGGGATGTCAAACCTTTATAAATAATTTCCATTTTTGGTGAAAGGTATACAAAGAAAAAATACTAAAAAATTGATAGCATTCTCACTATTTAGAAGTCGTTTAATGAATAAAAAAATTAAAAAAATCAACAAAAAATTAAAAGACAAGAAAAAGCTGAAACAACATGGGACCCCGATTCACAAAAAAAATAATGAGATTAAACTTAAAGTAAACTCTGAGAACTGAACAAACATTCTATATTGAATTCTATGCAAACGAACCCGCATTAACTTGAGTTCCAACAGAAATAAAAAAATAACTGAAATTAATATACACATATTTTGGCGTTTAGCAAAATCAATATATAAAGTAAGCAAGTAAGAGTGCTATATTCGTCTGTATATACATACATACATGCATACATTAGTATAAACATACTTATGGCGAATTTTTCACTTTGAAATCAAATTGTAATTATTTTATTAAGTTCTATTTAAATACGAAATTGTGTTTTTGAGTGCATATTTAAACAACAATTAAATATTTATGAACGTACCATATGTTTTTATGCGTCTATGTGTTTATTTAAAACATACACATGACATCATGTGGTCGGGTTAAAAAGAATTTTGTTTAAATTTCATAAATATATAACATATACAATACAAAGTTTCATATCATAGAATAAACTAATAGAAAAGTGTATTATGATGTTCGTTTTATTTCATAAAATGAGTTTTTATGCAATTTTAATTTTCTACATGCTTATAACCTAACTTTTTTGTTTATGCTAAACAGCTGTTCCTTGGAAACTTTGCAGGGCTGCCGTACTTTCAACGTAATTTAATAAGAACTTTAATTAACCACTGAAAAATATTAAATCGTAATTTCCAACTCTGGAACCCTATTTTTGTTTTTCTGATTTTTAATACTAAGTTATTCCTTTCTAAGTCTTATTCAATTACTTTTATATACCATTAAATATTTAAACTTTCCAGCTCTGGAGCTGTGTTTTTTTATTTTTATAAATTCTTATACCGAACTTTTCTTTCTAAAACATCAATTAAATTTAATTTCTAAAGAAAAAATATTAATTAATTTTGCTTGGTTACAGTGTTACCGAATCGCGGGTAATTACCCGAATCAGGTGTAATTTTTATGTACAAGTGTAGCGCGTGGGTAAGTGTTCTCAGGTGTAATTTACAGGTAATTTGAAATTCGTTTGTTTTATATAATAATTCATGTGTGTTCTTGCTTTCACATCGTTTTCACACGTTTTCTTGTGAATTCGGGTGTTAAAACAAATGGCACGCCTGCTTAAGTTAAATTTAGCAAATACAAATTAATAGTATGTGTTCTATCATGCGAATTTAGAAGAACACAATTTGGATATTGACGATTTCTAACTTTTAGATTTTTTCGTTTTCGATTTTCTTTTCACTTGTTAACAGTGAAAAAATAAGAGTTTTTTGCTCAAAATCGAAAACGAGAAAATCTAAAAGTTTGAAATCGTCAATTTCCAAATTGTGTTCTTCTAAATTCGGATGCTAGAACACATACTATTAATCTGTATTTTCTAAATTTCAACTTAAACAGGCGTAGCATGTGTTTTAACATCCGAACTCAGAAGAAAACATGTGAAAACGATGTGAAAGCCAGAACACACACGAATACATACATATATAATATAATAAATAAACAAAATAAAATATCATAAATTATCGTCTGATACCGTGGATGCTATTTTATTATTTAAAGAAGGTGTACAAAAAAACAATAATAATAATAAGCAATAAGATATGAGGTAGATTTATCATGAACTTCTTATTTTTACATAGCAGAATAAAAAAAATTTATACAAAACAAGAAAAAATATTTTTTTTTGATTCGAAATTTATATTACAGATGAATATTCTGTAGGAGAGTTTTTTGCCATCGGAAGCTCATTTTGAGAAAATTTGAGTTGACGTATTTTGAATACATGCTCTCGATATGTTGCACTTCACTGGGGCTGATACCAAATCATAAGTAGACCTTAAACAAGATTTTTGAAATGTGTCAAATATTTATTTTAATATTGGGTGTAATTCCTTTGAAATCGGGTAATTTTAGCTCCTACGAGGTGTAATTTTGAATATATAGTTTGGTAACACTGCTTGGTTACTTTTATATAAAAAAAATTTATTTTCCAACCCTGGAATCTTCCTTTTATATTTTTCTGTTTTTTAATACCAATCAATCCTTTATCTCTCAAACAAAAAAATATGTTTAATTTATGGAGAAAAGGAACAAAATTTATACCAAAAAAAGTTCCGGGTTTCCAACTCTGGAATCGTCTTATTGATTTTTTTTATATTTTTATTACCAATAAAATTCTGATTAAAATATAAAATAGGTTTATTTAACAAAAAAAACAAAAATTTTTTTAGCTAGTTACTTTTATATGGCAAAAAAAAGTTAAAATTTTCCAGTTCTGGAAGCGTCAAGGAACAATATTTTCAAAAGCTTACTTCCTTGCAATAGGAAAAGTATTTAAGAAAATAAAAATTTATTACCACATTTTGTCTTTTGGGTCACTGTGCAGATGTAAAATACGTATGATTAATTTGTATGTTCTTGAAAATCATATTAATCATACGTCAACAGCATCTCACACATTGGGTAGTTTGAGCTTCTTTTTAGGCTAAAATTTATTTCAGAGAAAGTTTTGGACCGATATGGCTGAAATTTGGCATTTAAGAGTTTTTCAAAAGCACGCACAGCTGAATATTTTTAATTTTTGTAATAGTGGACATTTTTAGGTTTGTCACCGTACATATAAAAAAAGTTAAAAAAATTTAAGATTTTGAAAACCAACGGACAAATTTTTTTGAAATTCCGCACAATGAAAATGCGAAAGAGGTCTAACAAAATGGCGTATAGGCAGTGTTAACAAATTCTGGGTTGGAAAAGTCGTCAATTTTCCGTGGGTATTGTGCGCCCTAAAGGATAATTTTCTAAAAAAAAGTTTGTACCTTTTGCTTCAACGAAGCCAAATCTTGTTTCGAAACATTATTTAAATCAATTTCACTAATAATAGAACTGTAGACTACATAATTTTTTCCCCAATTTATTCTTCTCACAAATTCAAACATTAAAAAGTTCACTATATTTCAAATCAGCCTGAATGAAAATTTTATAAGTCAAAATTTAAAGAAAACCGAAACGGAAAATAAGAAAAATTAATTTTGAACTGTTTTCTTAACACTTTTCATCCAGGAAAAACAAAGCAGTCAATGGCCATTATTGTGAAAAGCTTAGAAATTAAACGTTTTTATAAGAAAGTCAATAACGTCCACCAACACTACCTGAGTAAAAATAAATGCCAATAAAAACGCTGAATTTTTTATAAGCAAGTTATTTCTTTTTTCACGGTTTATTGGTAAAAAAATATTAATGAAATAATTTTTTTTTAATACATATATTTATTTATTGTATCTTCAAATATGAACTAACAATAAGTATTCAAATCTTAAATCTAAAATATAATTTTTAGGCCCGACCAGTGTCGGACATAAGCTTAGTGATAGTTATAAATAATACATAAGTAGTTATAATCAAAAAGGAAAAACAAGTATTTTCAAGCAGTCATATCTGGAGTATTGAGTATAAGAGCCCTCTTTTTAGGGGGATGTATCCAGTAAAGTTCCAAATATTACGAGCAAGCGGATTATGATATGACTCGAGTTTGGTTAAATATTTGCCGTCGTATTTTGCAATTTCTTCAATCACTAGTGGCATATTTAAATCACGATGTATAATGAATTTTTTATATACCATGGAGCCGATGTTATTAACCGTAAAATTTTGTTTTGCCTTCGTTGGATTCTATCGACAT
Source organism: Tachina lurida (assembly GCA_944452675.1). Lineage (NCBI taxonomy): Eukaryota > Metazoa > Arthropoda > Insecta > Diptera > Tachinidae > Tachina > Tachina lurida. Next base: position 101,360,599 of record OX101756.1, read on the forward strand.
TGGAAGCTGCAGCAGTACCCCATGGGTGCATTCCGTAGCACCATATAGGTTTTAAGAGCGACTTGCATATTAAAAGTTTACAATCTAGCCTGAGGGTTGAATTTCTACCAACCAGCCAATGTATCTGTGTTAGTTTAAGTTTCATTTACGTTAGCTTAGAGTCAATGTGGTGTTTCCATGTGAGCCTTCGATCAAGATATATTCCAAGGTATTTCACATGTAAATTTTGAGTAGCAATTTGATTATTGATTGTAATGGGAGAACAAGTGTCTTTTCTTAGGGTAAATGTTACCTGAGCACACTTCTGTCCGTTTACCTTTATTCTTCACAAGTTTAACCATAGTTCTAGCTGGGTAATATGTTGCTGAAGATATCGGGATGCCTCTTGATGGTTTTTGTGCATGCAAATTCAGTCTGTATCATCAGCAAATGTCGAAGTATGGGTATTACTGCTCACAGGCATATCAAAAGTATAAATCAAATACAAAACTGGCCCCAGTATGAGATAGTTTCAGGCATACTTTCTTCCACAACAGTGAACATCCGGATAATAATGTAACTTTCCAAAAGACTTAGAATGGTTATTGGTAGGTAAGTCTTCAGTTTTAAAATTATGCCTTCATGCCTCACTTTATCAAATACCTGAGAAACATCAATAAACAGCGCAGAGAAATACTTTTATCCTTCCAAAGTTCTTCTTATAAATTGAACCAATCTGTGAGTTTGTTCAATGGTGCTATGCTGACTTCTAAAACCAAATTGATGGTTTGGTATGCATCCATTATCAGTTAGAATTGGGGACAATTTTATCATGAGTAACTTTTCAAAGAGCTTTGACATTGTTGACAGCAAACTTATTGGCCTATATGACTCAGCTTTGGTAAGATCTTTGCCCTGCTTTGGAGTCATTTTAACCTTGGCAAGCTTCCAAATGTGTGGATAATACTCCAGTAGTAAAATGGCATTAAAAATGAATAACAGTATTCTAATTGCAATACGAGGCAACTTCATCAGCATCTGGCTACTAATTACATCAAAACCCGGAGCTTTTTTCGTGTTGAGTTCTGCAATTAGTTTTTGTACATCACGCGTCTTAAAATTTATGGGTCGAGGGGGTAGATCAACTACACTCGGCAAATCAACAACACCAGCACATGTGTTTGGGGTAAATACGTATTTTAAATGATCAGCAAATACATATGTTACCTTTTTCAGTATCGCTTCTTGCTTAAACTTCGGTAGATGTGCGCAGAGGTGGTATAAGCTCAACGGTTTTTTTATGCTTTCTAGGAGCACGCCACAAACATTGGATGCTGGTATGACATCAAGGCCTTCCAGATAATTTTTAAGAGATGCAGTTACAACTTTTACTCAAACTTAGAAAATTTCCACATGTTTTATGGCCTAATTCTGTTCGATAATTCTATCGTCTTATCTATGGACGATAAAAGCCACAGTTTTCATTCTAGCGAATTCAAAAACAAGAACACAAAAGTATTTTCAAACAAAAACGTCCTAAATCTTCTTTTTGAATTAGGGCATAAATTTAGAGTTAAATTTTATTAAAAAAGATATATTTCAAGTTCAAATATTCCTCGGAAATATGAAAAACTTAATTTCAGGAGTAAGTCATTTCTTATAATTTATTTTTTGATTTAAAAAGCAATTGACTATGTAGTTCTTGGGATACAATTTCCTTAACTTTTTAAGAAAATGTCCAATTTTTAGTAAATATTTCCTTTCATTCAGTAAGCATGTCCTTAAATGTGAGAAATTGTTTGTATATTTTTATGAACTATTTTTAAGGATATGAACAATGTATGTATCTCTTAGTTCAAGCTGTAAATACAAATGTTAAGCATATTTATATTTTATATGTAAAAATGTTACACTACTTTGAAATTTTCAATGAAATTTAAGTAAATAAATTATGTGAATAATAATATTGATTCACATAAATAAAATACACTCGACATCATAATATTTACAAACAACTTACAACGTTTGTTTCATTGTACTCCAATTGTCACTTGAGTTTTATTGTGATTAAAATATTTATATTAAACTTAGCAAGTGGAAATAATTTGTTAAACTAAATATTTATATCATGTTTATATGGTAACAACTGTGTTTTATTTCGAAAAGTAGACGACAAAAAAATCAATGAATTTTGTTATAGCGATGCTATTTATTGCGCGCTATAGGAGTAAGGATGTGATTTTCGTAACAAAAATTATCGACACTATTACAGTTATAAATTTATTTTTCTTTTGATTTCTTTGTACTTAAAACGAGAGTACGAAAATAAACGTAACAAATTGTTGATTTTGTTTTATTTCGTTCTTTGAAGTAAGTGAAACAAAACAAAAAGAAAAACAATGCGAACGATTGCTCAATTTATTTTTGTATTGTTTTTGCACATGAGCACAAGCCAGAGAGCGCAGCCGCCGTCCGCCACAAAGAATACATTAATTTAATCTTACGCAGCTAGAAAATAAAATAATGGGAAATAAATGGAAACGTTTTAAAATGTTTGCAGATAATTTCTCATCATATAATATAATTTTTTTTGATAGTTATTTCACACATGAAATTTGTTTTATATAACAAAGGCAGCATATCTATAACCGGGTGTCTCAAGATACCTCTCTTCTTTTTTGTGACTATATAGCTATGATATTTATTTGGATTTATTATGAGAGGGGCAAAATGTAGGCAATTGAACACCAAACAATGTGATAAATATATGTATTAAAAAATTATTTCAATTACTTTGAAATCATAAATCACTTCAGTTTGATTTATAATTTTAGGAAAATACTTATACTACTCATATTGATTCAGCTCAATCAACTCATGCATGTATGTTTATTTAAAGTTTTATGCCCTTATGCAAAAAGTTAAAGCATTGCTTTAAACCCGGTTTTGCCATACAAAATTCGTTTGTTAAACCAACTTTAAATTTAACAATCGTTTTTGCGTAAGGGGGTTAGTCATTAAAGAGTTTGCAAGTAGTATACAATAGTAGTAAATAGGGTTGTTTCTCAATTCATGCAAAAAAAAAAACAAAAAAAGCAAGAGAGAAACACATACTAATAATGAGAACTTTATTTGGCTTCATCCATAGACATTGAGTTAAGGACATTCCAAATCAACAACGTCATAAATATTGCTAAGTATAAGTTCGATGCGCACTTCAAACTTTCGAGTGAGTATGATTCATGAAATTATAAATCATGAATCAACTCTACTCACTTTTTCATGACTCATGTCTGTTCTCTGTTATGGAACTCATCAATAGACTTTAACCCAAAAATTTTTTTGAATTTAGCTAACAAACTTTGTATGTTTATATAAAGGCTCTTAATACGTTACTGAGAATCGCAATATAAAAACATAATCATTTTGAAAGCCTCATATTCAATTACTTTAATTTTTTTAAACTTATTTATTCTTTTTCAAAAAGCAAGATTTAAAGCCATATTAGTGTTTCCCTATGTAGAAGTAACATGTATAATGTATTGAAATTGAATTGAATTTAAAACGGCGGATAGGATATCTTGAACCACATTTTGGGGTTGCATGATAAGATTCAAACTACCAAGGATTTGCTTATGAGAGAACAAACGGAAAGTTCTTCAAATAGCTATGTATATAACAAATACAATAGTTAAATATTATACTTACATACACATACATATACTTACATATTATACATTTATGCATGCTAAAGCTAATAATTTATGCGTATATCTGGCTGAATTTCCGCTGAGCCAGGAAACGGAAATCGTTAAAACCCTGGAAGTCATTCAATCTCCATGAGTTTACTTGCAAATATTTACACTTAAATATGTAAATAATGTAACATATATAAACATTCTTTATAAATTTATGTAAATGCTGATTTTAAAAATGTTTAAAAGGATGTGTGTGTGTGTGCGTGTGCGTGTGTGAACGTGGATTAAATACCCGTGTAAGATGCGTATAATATTAAATGTAAATACAAAGTGTATCAAAGATATTATTTCTGTTTATAAAAAAATATATTTCTGATTTTGACATTTTTAATGTTTAAAAATTATGTGTGTGCGTAAGTTGAAGTGCGAGTGTGTGTAGTTAAGCAGCAAGTTTCAAGTGTATTTGTTTGCCTGTTGGCTATAGTATGCGTTTGTTTAATGGATCTCAGCACGCATGACTGCATAAATTTATCTATTAAATAACATGTGTATATATTTATACATGAATACAGTCGACTCCTGATAATTTGATACTCCTTCTCTACCTCTCACAATAATTTCAACTGTTTTCCCTTGAAAAACATTCAATAAATTGTAAAAAAAAATTCACTCTATAATACTTTTTGTCTGGTCTTTTGATTACATTTATGATATACTTTATACATATTTATATATAAATTTTTCTTTGAGGTCGTCTTGCAACTTGACAGTCAATGTAAGCCACTGATTACTGTTCTTGTGAATAGATTTATGTGTTTATTTTTAAAAATAATCTGCTATAATAAAACAAATAAAAACATTACTAGCTGTAGCTATTCAGAGAAGTCATGAAATTCTATTGTATACAAATCCTAGACAATGCCGATGAAATTAAATATTTACAGGCAGAAAAATTGTCTGTGGGATTGTTGCGACAACATTATGTTTTCTGTAGAAATATATGGTTGCGGTAATCAAATTATTATAGTTGATGTTTTTTTTTTGGGATTTGTTACAATTAAGTTTAAGATTTTTTAACGCACTAATAATCCAAAATTATTATTTTATTCATTCAGTAAAATAGAACAACTAGATACATTATATTAAACTTTCATTCAAACAAATGAGAAGTTCAACTAATATCATAGTTGAAAAAAGAACTCAATAATCAACACGTTTTTTCTTACTTTACCATTGCTACAGTTGCTGACTTTTTCAGCTCGAATCGTAGTTGTAAGAAGTATGTAAAGAAAATAAATGTAAAAATCAAAAACAGCTATTCAAGCATATTTATTTATTTATTTATTTATTTATTTAACATACTATACAAAGTAAATTTGCATAGTATGGTGTTGCACAGATATGGGCGGAGTGACTAAGACCATATGCCCAAGATGTTATTTACAGTAGTTTAAAAAGTTTTGTGACTGACTGTACACGACCTATGCTTTCACATAGGAAGTAGCAACATGATTGTTAAAGTAATTCCACAAAAAACCGCAAGATTATACGGTTATCCGTGGCCGATCAGTCAACCAGTGCGAGCGAGACGAAAAACTCTCGAACACACACAAGCACTTAAGAAATAATTACGATGACGCAAGAGATGTTCTCCGACCCAGAGCTGCTTAACGACTGTGTTGTCAAAATAATTATTTCAAAAATATCTGAAAAAGGAAAACTGAAAAATTCGCATTTTTCTGTTTAAAAAAACATGTATACGTATGTGAAAAGAAAGCATCAAGGCGAATTCAGTATCAGGTGACCTTATCAGCCCGGCTGATTATCAGCTGTCAGCTGACAAATTGAGCATTTTGAACCAAAATGTCAAAATTTGCTTAGAAATCTTCTGACAGATTGGTTTTGTAGCATAGCAAACTACGTGTTGTTTTTTGTGTTATAAAATTGTTGTAGGGAAGAGTTCACCTGATACTGAATTCGCCTTGGAAAGCATGTTTGCTTAATTTATTGTTTTTCTTTCATTAAGACACATAAATTCAATTTTAATGTCAAATAATTTTGTTTGTTTCTCATATATGATCAGAGATGGAAAGGGGCAGTTTCTTATTTGTTGATGAACAGAATTAAAAACTATGAAAAATGCATAAAATAATACATGAATAATAATACATGAAACTGTGTAAAGAATTTCATCTTAAATGTCAGTTTCTAAAAAAAATTACAATTTAAAATATTATCAAATAAAATACATCAGAAAAAATACAATTAATTGTATCATGATTTCCATCCATGGATATGAATAACATTCATTACTTTTTAATATTTGGGAGAGTAATTTTGTAAATTGCTGCCTTAGAGTCTAAACACAATATTTGCGGTGCGATGCGATTTTGCGGGAGAGAAAAATAAATATACTACAACGGAAGACGGCTACGGCAATACTTGTCATTGTTTGTTTAAATTTTTATGAATTTTTTTGAGGATACATTTTTATAAAAGTTTCTAAAAAAATTTACTCTTTCTTTAATATTTTGTAATGGCTAAAAACAAAAAACGATTAACATTTTATACATTGGCAGATATATTTGATATATTTTTAAAATTTTTATATTTTATGACAAAAGCTTTTGAACTTCAAAATCATTTTTTTGTTCACAATAATGTTGTGAACACCGCCAATTATTCAAAAACTATGGCAACATCAGAAAGAGAGAGAGTAAAAAATGGAGAGAATAAGAAAGTCCGCAGAGAAAATAAAATATATTTTAATTTTATACCGTAGTATAAAAGTAGCAGTGCGTTTTTCCCCTCAAAATCGTATGAAAAGCCGCACCTCAATAAATTATCGTTACATTGTGTTCAGACTCTTACTCTCTCCTTGCTAGTTTCTGCTGGGAAAGTAAATGAACAGACCTATTATAAACAATCACAGCATAATTTATTTGTCTTACAATTTTAACTATAAAATAAATATTTGATATTTGCTTTTTTGTTCTCTTCCTTGGTTAAATGATTTTCGCTCAGTTCTTTGTTTTACAATTTACTTCTACGCTGTTGGTCTGTAGTTTTCAGTTCACACAGTAACACAGTTGTGTTATCTCGGAGCATGTATATAAAATTAAATTATAATTACATGCAATCAATATATGATGATTTTTTTTTGACTTTAACTATAAATATGATTTGTCTTTTACCATATAACTCAATTACAAAATTTTGCTCTCAGAATTATGGTTGTATCAACCATGTTTTTTCTTTGCGTGTAGAACAAAAGGCCTGTAAATCAATTCTTGCTGGCATCAAATGTCTGTGGAAAATTATTAAATTTAAATTTATTTCTTGGATTACTTTCGCTGAGGCGGTAATATTGTTGTTTCCTAGGTGATGGTATCTTTAACGGAAACTCACTAACAAGTTGTGTGCAGCCCGCGTCAGAGCTGCCAATTCAAATAAATTTTAATAAATAGGATGTGTGATCACAATGAAAACAAAATCAAACATGGGTAAAACTGTAGCGTTGCTTAAATTGCTCATTTATTTGAAATAAAAAAAAAACGGAGTGATAGAAAATCTTGCAATAATTTAGATTTTAGATTTTGTTCAATTATTGGCCTTACTTATGAGAATATAAAAAAAGCGTTGTGATGTGGGGCTTAAGTCGTACCGCTGAAACTGATATTTATCATTGTCTTTCTTCGACTTTTTACTATTATTTTTCACTGTTAAGTGTATTTTGTATTATACATTTTTTTTTTAAACAAAAGCATAAATAATATTATCCAGGATTAACTATGTATTTGAAATGATTTCGGAGTTATTTTCACAACCAACTTATTTTAATCAGATTAGAATAAAACGATAAGAAATTTTTACCTATTAATTGTGCGAAAATTATATAGTTTTTTAGAGTGTGCCACATTGTATTAAAAAAAACTTTGCACATAATTTTTTTCTTTGCCTAAGTTTGAATTCACACATACGTATGTATGTATGTATGTATACGAATATTTTAGTTTTAATTTTTTGCATATTAAAAACTCTTGAGGCCGTGTCAGATATAATTTCGTCGCTTTGCGTGACGTTTCTAACATTGACAGAAAAGCGTAAAGGAAGAGGTGTGTGACACAATAAAAACACTCACTGTTTGTGTCAATGTTGGTCTTTTTTGCATAAAACACAGCAAAAATCAATTACTCTGATACTTTTATCCCATTTTTAAGTAAAATTACTAAAAGTTTAGTAAAATTTTTATATTTAACTGTGAGTTTGGCCAAAAAAATTAATAAAAGTATACCAACTGTTGTCAAAGCACGCAAAAAGATGAGAGTTGACTGAAGTACTTTATGTGACATGTTTCATATAACCATGTAAATTTCATTCAAAGCGAATCTACAACGCAAAGCGAAGCAAAAGTTTTATCTGACATGGCCTTCATTGTTAGCTAACTAATACGAGTATTGTTACAAGTTCTTGAGAAATAAAATATTCTTGTTATGATTTATGTACATATATATTTTATGTATATATGTATATTAAGCTTTTAATCTTTTTATTTACGAGTATGTGGATTTAGTAATTCCCAATTATATTAAGGGAGTTTTTAAAATTTCATGGAATTGGTATTGATATGATTTAAAAACTAATACCAAAAGCTCGCATTTGCTGGTATTTCGAGCATTTATCTCTCTAACACACTAGCAACTTTTTAGCTTAGTAAAAGCAATAACGCCGACAGAATAAGGGCGGCAAACTGCTAAGCTTAAAATATAAAATTATTATTAGTAAATTTATGCAAATCAAATTATAAATATAGAAACAAATGAAGTTCGAACAATAATAATTGAAATTAACTAAAATTGACAGCCATGGCCCTATGGCAAAAATTAAATAAATATATTTAATGGTAACAAAACGAAAAAGTTTATTTTAAGTAGAACAAAAGCAAGCAAATTAACTAACATGTGCATAATTAATTAGTAAAGAACAAACGACAACGGCAAGACTGTTGTAAATTTAGAGATGGTAACACTGAGCTTTCATTACAAAAACAAAAGCTTTCAGCAACATTGCATACGATGAATAAAAACAATTCACATATTCCGTTTGCAATATTGGCTGAGTAAATAAAAGATAAATCTACATCAACTGACACCACGCACAGTGGACCATACACAAAGAGCGCTGATGATGAAGTTGTAGTGGCCTTCGAAAACAGCTAATTGTTCCGCTCAACTAAGTGTTTGTCAGAATATTTAGAATTAACTTTGGTGTTATTTGTTCATTAATAATTATCACATGTAATTCGGCTTAGCCTGATCAAATTATAAATATTGAAATTATTACTATTATTACTATTATTCTATTAAGATGAGTGAAAGAAATAAACATGTGAAACTTTTACTTGCTTTAGTCCTAGTTTACACTATGCAAGTCTTATTTCTAAGCTGATTAGTTTGTTAGGGGAGAGAGAGAGAGAGACGAGGGGAACATAAACGTTTCTATTCCCCTCGTCTCACTCTCCTCATAAACTAATCAGCTTAGCAATAAGACTTTCATAGTGTAAACTAGGACTAAAGCAAGTAAAAGTTTCACATGTTTATTTCTTTCACTCATCTTAATAGAATAATAGTAATAATAGTAATAATTTCAATATTTATAATTTGATCAGGCTAAGCCGAATTACATGTGATAATTATTAATGAACAAATAACACCAAAGTTAATTCTAAATATTCTGACAAACACTTAGTTGAGCGGAACAATTAGCTGTTTTCGAAGGCCACTACAACTTCATCATCAGCGCTCTTTGTGTATGGTCCACTGTGCGTGGTGTCAGTTGATGTAGATTTATCTTTTATTTACTCAGCCAATATTGCAAACGGAATATGTGAATTGTTTTTATTCATCGTATGCAATGTTGCTGAAAGCTTTTGTTTTTGTAATGAAAGCTCAGTGTTACCATCTCTAAATTTACAACAGTCTTGCCGTTGTCGTTTGTTCTTTACTAATTAATTATGCACATGTTAGTTAATTTGCTTGCTTTTGTTCTACTTAAAATAAACTTTTTCGTTTTGTTACCATTAAATATATTTATTTAATTTTTGCCATAGGGCCATGGCTGTCAATTTTAGTTAATTTCAATTATTATTGTTCGAACTTCATTTGTTTCTATATTTATAATTTGATTTGCATAAATTTACTAATAATAATTTTATATTTTATTTTAAATAATAAATATTGTTTATATCATGGTTGAGGATGAACTCTATAAATGTTAATAAATTGAACTTTTATTTTAATTTTTTTTTTTAATTTTAAAGTTGTTCTAAATTTGTTTGTCTTTGCGTAAGAACAAAAAAAAATTCGTTAAAGTTTGACAGCTTGTGTTAAAATATTGTTGGTCTGAAACATTTGTATTTGTGGCACTAAGGAAAAAGTGCTTAAGTCATATTTTACTGTTTTGCAGGAGAGCACTTTTAAGCATTCAAGTCGATTAGAAATTTATTTCTTTTACAGTAAAATTGGGAAAGTCTCTATTAACCTTTATTTTTCTTAAGCAAACATCATTCTATACACTACAAGTAATACATTAAAGTTGAAATATACCAAAGTATAGCCTAAAATAAGCTATTTAAATGTGATTAGAAATCTAAATGAGATTAGAAATCTAAAAAAGATAAGCCGCAAGTCATAGTACTATAACTACCTGTAAAAAAGCACAAATTAATTGAGATTTTGAGCAGGGATACTTTGAAATAAGCAGACTATGGAGGGACCTTAACTTGAAATCAGCTTATCTCGACTTAAGCGTGTTTTCCTTTTTGCCACAGATATTATACAGGGTGTCTGGTAGCAGATTTATATTTCCAAACTTAAATAAAAAGGTAAGAATTGACACATAGTTTTATTAAGAGCATTGAACGATAGAATGGAAATGCGGATTTTATTTTTTAGAGAGTATGTCATCCAGATGCCTTCTGTCGAGTTGAACACACTTCAAAACGGAGTCCTGGTCACACGCTGCATTAAACTTGGTTAAATTGAGCTGATTTATTTTCCTTTAAAGCCACAAGAGATTAGAGATTGTCATTATAAGCCCTCTATTTGAGGTAGCCCCATAAAAATATCCGTGGGAGTTAGATCGGGTGACCTCGGTGACCATTGGATGTCTCCAAACCGACTGATTAGTTTTTGGGAGAAATTTCCCCGAAGCAAATTCATCGAAGCTCTGGCTGTGTGTGCAGTCGCTCTATCCTGTTGAAACCACGTGTGTGAAGAGTACGATGATGAGCTCGCAGGTTGGGCAAAAATAATTCCGTAATCATGCGTCGATAATTTTCACCGTTGACATTCGTCACCTGGCCTCGAGATAAGGCACACCAAACAGTTACCTTGGTGCAATGCAATGGTTTTTGATGTTTCAATCGAGGGTTGTGGGTTTTTGGAGATCAGCAAGGGCAGTTTTGCTTGTTGACGTGGCCGTTTAAGTGAAAATGAGCTTCGTCGCTCTAAAAAATGGAATTTTCAGTACGAAAACCCTCCAACATCGTTTCACAAAAATGTTTGCGTAAATCAAAGTCACTTTCTTTCAGTTCTTGAACGATTTGAATTTTAAAAGGATGGAACTTCAGATCCTTTTTTTAAAATTTCATGAATAATTGCTCTTGGAAGTCCCAGTGAGGCTGCTTTTTCCTGTATTGAAAGTCGCGGATTTTCATGTAAGCTGCTTTCAACCAGTTCAATGTTTTCAGGAGTCCTTGAAAATTGACTGAGCCCTGGCCGTAGGACATTCATAGCCAAAGCAGTTGCGCGGAATCTCTGCATCCACGAACGAATTAAACTTACACTCGGTCCATAACGAATAGCGAACTTTGAACAAAATTGTCGACGAGAAATTACGTAAGAATCATGGCTCTTAAAAAATGCATTTCATTACAGCTAAGCAACACTTAAAGTAGACTTTAAATTTTTGAACTATAGTTAAAGTCTACTGAAGTATTGCTTAGCTGCAACGAAATGCGTGTAGACATACTAAACCATCAACAAATAAATTTCTTTTTAAAAAAAGTACATACATACATACATGCAATTAAAAATATAAGTTCTAACATATTTGCATGTGTGCTGCTATTAAACTAATCACAGTCTTTATTTTTTTTCGGTATAATACAAACAAATCACGGTAATGATTTGTTTTATTTAAATCATTTTGCTGTTTTGCAATTACATAGTTTTCTCTTTTTATACGTTGTCCTTAATGCCGATGTCTAGTTAATATCCAAATCTATAGCTGAGTTAGTTGTGAAAAATCATTGATATAAGGTCACCTTTCTAAAAAAGCTATTTCATTTGATAGATATCAGAGCTGTAAAAGAATGATTCTTTAATCAGAAATAATTTCTTAATCAGGCTTAAGTTCAGTAATTTCAATTCTTATTGAATGAAATATTTTTATTAATTAATGTGAGTATCTAAAGAAGAGAAGAAAAATTAAACTAGACCTTATTAGCTGGGGAAAATACCGATATTTTTCTGTGCAGCCACGCACTTCATCAGCACCCATGTCTATCTACTGGGGTAGAGATTATTATTAACATCAGCTATTTAACTTAAATTTCTATGAAATGGAATATGAGAATTGATTGTGTATACAATTATTGATTTACCTTTGGCAAACACATTTGTAAGTATCACTATTTATTTTCTGTTTTTCCATTTTCTCTTTAGGTTAGCACGAAGTTATATCACTCTACCTATGTATGTTTAACTATTCTTACTTATCTTTTACGATCATCGCATTAATTATTTTTACTTATTCGATGCACCATCGATACATACATATAAGTATTATTATAGTGGCTTTATGTTACTTTGTTTTTGCTTTCTACAGTTGACTTCGCTTTTTAGCATTCTGAAGCAGTGATAGCCAAGTGAACAGTGATCGCTAAGTGAACATATTTTTGTCACGTGCCCATGATGAATTAAATGAGACATTTTTATATTTAGTTGAACTGTAGTGAATTTTAATCAGAAATAATTTCTTAATCAGGCTTAAGTTCAGTAATTTCAATTCTTATTGAATGAAATATTTTTATTAATTAATGTGAGTATCTAAAGAAGAGAAGAAAAATTAAACTAGACTTTATTAGCTGGGGAAAATACCGATATTTTTCTGTGCAGCCACGCACTTCATCAGCACCCATGTCTATCTACTGGGGTAGAGATTATTATTAACATCAGCTATTTAACTTAAATTTCTATGAAATGGAATATGAGAATTGATTGTGTATACAATTATTGATTTACCTTTGGCAAACACATTTGTAAGTATCACTATTTATTTTCTGTTTTTCCATTTTCTCTTTAGGTTAGCACGAAGTTATATCACTCTACCTATGTATGTTTAACTATTCTTACTTATCTTTTACGATCATCGCATTAATTATTTTTACTTATTCGATGCACCATCGATACATACATATAAGTATTATTATAGTGGCTTTATGTTACTTTGTTTTTGCTTTCTACAGTTGACTTCGCTTTTTAGCATTCTGAAGCAGTGATAGCCAAGTGAACAGTGATCGCTAAGTGAACATATTTTTGTCACGTGCCCATGATGAATTAAATGAGACATTTTTATATTTAGTTGAACTGTAGTGAATTTTAATCAGAAATAATTTCTTAATCAGGCTTAAGTTCAGTAATTTCAATTCTTATTGAATGAAATATTTTTATTAATTAATGTGAGTATCTAAAGAAGAGAAGAAAAATAGTGATACTTACAAATGTGTTTGCCAAAGGTAAATCAATAATTGTATACACAATCAATTCTCATATTCCATTTCATAGAAATTTAAGTTAAATAGCTAATGTTAATAATAATCTCTACCCCAGTAGATAGACATGGGTGCTGATGAAGTGCGTGGCTGCACAGAAAAATATCGGTATTTCCCCCAGCTAATAAATTCTAGTTTAATTTTTCTTTTCTTCTTTAGATACTCACATTAATTAATAAAAATATTTCATTCAATATGAATTGAAATTACTGAACTTAAGCCTGATTAAGAAATTATTTCTGATTAAAATTCACTACAGTTCAACTAAATCTAAAAATGTCTCGAATGATTCTTTTTTGAATGAATCTGCGAATCATTCAGACAATGAATTATCACTTTATTATTGCATTCAAAATATGAATAGAATTAATATACAAATGCATTTATCACGAATTAACAACTTTTATATGAATTCATTTTACCAAAAAAATTAATTGGGTTAAAGTTTATTTAATACATCTTGAATTCAATTTCTTAAATGCATTAATTTTATCCAACATAAATAATTGATTTAAAATTTGCATACATTCATCGTTAATATAATGGAAATGAATTTTAATTAATTTTTTCATTTATCATTTCCATTTTCAATTCGTCATTATGAATAAATTGTTCCTCAAGCTACTCAATCTATTGCTTAGGCAATAATAAAAAAATCGAAAAATGAATAAAAATACCAGTCAAAACCATTGAATAAAATAAATTAAATAGAATCTTCCACAAAGGAGTCTGTTGACTAATTTGAAATTCATGTTGTTCCCGAGTAAGATTGACATTTATAAAGTGAATAATTTGCATAATGTCTATGTCGCAAAATTTATTCCACAAAAATAACAAAAACTTTTGTATACATGGGATGAACTTGTAAATGACAATGGGTCATCCAGTTCTAAAGAGTGTAAATCAGAATTAGTACAAAGGGATGAGCTAGAATTGGCGGATGTCACATCATCACCTCAAATCGCAAATGTCCAACGCTTTCGTTGTTATTTGAGAAATATTTTACTATCAAAATAAGTAAGAAATTTTTATATAAATGCAACTGTTTGTATTCCTACAGCAAGAGTATCCAGAGAAGAAAACTAAAAAAAATTTAGAAAAATATCAGCGAAATGCCTTTATTGAGACAAAGTGTTGAGACTGGAACAACATATGTAACATCAAAGTTTCTTCGTCATTTGCGAAAGGAACATTTAGAAGAAAACGAATACAAAGAACACGAAGAACTGTAGCAAGATAAGAATAACTCCAACAAAACAAACACTTGGACCATCTTGTGCTGACATTCATAAAAAAAAAATGTACAACCGGTGTCTATAGCGGAGTCCGATTCATTTAAAACACTGTTGAATTTTGTTTGCAATACTTTTTTGATTTATGATTTTTATTCTAATTAAAACAGTAAATGAAAAAATTACTTATAATTCCTTTCCTTTACATTATTAATGAATTCAATATAAACATGAACACATTCAAAAACAAAATTTTGTTTCATGATGAATTTTTTGAAACTTTAATTCAATTAATACTTTTAACTATATGAATGCATTGAAGAATTTTCAATTCTCTTAGGAATGTATTCCAATTTTAGTTCAACTCAAATTTGGGGCAAAGTGAATAAAGTTAATTTTTTTAAATTCATTGTGAATTAAAAACTAAATATGAGTCATTCATTTACAGCTCTGATAGATATGGTATTATTTCATTCTTAAGTTGTACACACTCTTTACAAGTTCCTTTTCCTATTTTAAAAGCACAATCTCTGCTTTAGGTGCCCACCTTTTTATTTTCCCTGTAGGAAGTGTCTATAGTAAAATGGAAATGATTCACTATTATTTTTTCTCCAGAATTACTGACGAATAATAGTCTAAGCCATATGCACAATGAGCAAACTTTTGCAAAAGATCTTTTGAGCTTTCACACCAACGAGAGTACAACAGCCACAGCAGCAACATACCAGACAACAATGCTTGCTCTCGCTTTGCAAATAAACAAGAACATGCTTAAGAGCTTTCAAAACTCTTTACCTCAAATTCAAATATCAGTGTATGTGTGTTTTGACGTACCCTATCGGAAATTTGGCTAACTTTAAACTAACTTTAAGCTAACTATTTCGCAACTAGTACTGACTGACACTTGGATTACTTTGCAATGTAATCAACTGACTATTTTAACATTGCGATGTCCCAGGTGGTAGTCAACTGTCTCACTATGCACTACTTTCAGCTAACTTAAAGTTGGCTTTTTCAAATCACTTGGTAGACAGTAAATTAAAAAAAATTTTCTGGGATTCGAACATGTAACATCACACATTGTGTACTCAACGCGCTGCCATCTAAAATAACAACAGTAAAATGTTAATATAAAACTGAAATGAGTTTTAAAGTAGCTGAAAATAAATTTTTTGGCTCTCATCAAATTCGATTATGTACTCAACTTAAGAACTAATTTTGGGTTTGTTCTGGATGACCTTGCAGCTAGCTTTTAGTCAGTCTATGAAAAGCTAACTATAAGTTAACTATTTTTGTAGTCAACCATACATTATCCCACAGGGTAGCTGATACAGCTATTTAACATTTGCGTGTCATAGAAAATCTTCTACTGACGTTGGTACTGTAAAGTTCTTTAGGGACTATATCTCGACATTGGAAACAGAGACTCACTCATTGGCGGAGCTAAGCAATTTTCTGGCGAAACTGGCGATCTTCATGATAAATGAGGAAATTTTTAATAATTCTAGGGAGGACAAGAGCAAATCTTTGAATGGCAATGACTCCCCGCTCCCCCACCCGAAATGGCCTTTCTATGCCTATGTAATCACTAGTATATTTTATTAAACCTTATCTGCACTACTGACGTTGGCAGTATTGACTAGGTTGTTCTCTTGGGAAAAGTACTTTTTTACCTAATTGAAATTATGAATTTTTGTATAAAAATAAAAGTTAAATTTATTAATTTGTGAGTAGGCAGCCTAAAAAAGCAAAACAGATTACAAAAGTTGCCAAAAATGTTTTAGAGATTCATGCTACGTTGTCTTTTATATATAACTTTCTTCTATAGCACTACTATTAGAAAAGAGAAAGTTTCATGCAACAAATTTCATGAAAAAAGGATAATATAAATTCAGTCTTTGGATAACAATTATTATGCCACTGACAAATTATCACTCAGTTGCCGCCGCCGAGAGTGTAGCAGATTCACATCATCTCTACTCATCAAAAGCAAATATTAATATTTAGACGCTTTGTTAATAATGACGTCAAAAGGTCTCTTAAATAGGCGACAAAAGTGGTGATTTTGAGACACTTAACCCCTAGCTTCCTACCGGGTTATTAAATATACATACATATGAGCAATGCTAGTTATCTTTCTTCGTTGTTAATTTGTTGCTGTAATGGTTTGATACAAAATGTAAATAAGTTCCTTGACAACGTAAATCGTAGACCAGAAAAGAAATAAACATTTATGTTAAGTGTGCAGCACAATGTATTTAAGTGTTATACACGTTGTACTCGTATTATGGAAATTTCAATATTATTTGTACCAGAGAGAGTGTGCTCATAGCTACAACCATATGTACACATTCTTGTGTATGTACATAGTGTTTGTATTGTATTTACCATACTGACTTTCTTAATTCAAGGAGCTTGTGCCGAACCAATACACTTAATGTATAATGCAACAATATGTTACAGCGATAACACTTATTGCTTTTGTGAGTTGCATGCTTACAGACACTGCATAAGTACAATGTGCGAATACTTTCCTTTATTTTATGTATGATATGTATGTATGTATGTGTGTATGAATTGGGGATGCCAATCGCTCCCTATCATGGAATTGCTGGGATTTTCGGAATAGAGATTTTTCAAAATTCTGATTAAGTATTAACAAGATTTTCTATTTGCGTTTGCATTATTATTATCTAAAACCAATTTAAAACTAAGGCTCACATGATTGCAGCAATGCATCAATTATTGGTATATTTTATATGCCAGTCTTGTGATTATATAATTTATTGCCCCATACGACAATCGAGAGCAATATTGTGCTGATTTGCGGCAATCAAATGTAACTCTGGTGCGGTAATCATATGAACGGTTGATAAAATTGTGTGTAATTTTTAAAGTCATGGAAATATAACCATATACGAACACCACTGCGTGATAAAAGACAAAAAAAAAAATAAAAATAAATTCAGTAAAGTGCGACTTTGACTCGCGCATGAAGGGTTCCGTACGTTGGGCTTTGAGCATTTTTTTTAATACAGTGTTTGTTACGTTTTTTCAGCTGAAATAATTTTTTTTATTGTTTTTCGCTTTTTTCTCGTTTTGGCGATTTTTTAAATTTTGGCGATTTTTTTTTAATTTTGGCGATTTTTTTCATTTTGGCTATTTTTTTTTGGCGATTTTTTTTCATTTTGGCGATTTTTTTTTTCATTTTGGCAATATTTTTAATTTTGGCGATTTTTTTAATTTTGGCGATTTTTTCATTTTGGCGATTTTTTTTTTTCATTTTGACGTTTTTTTCATTTTGGCGATTTTTCCGGTTTTCCGCGATTTATTTTCGATTTAGAAATTTTTTTTAATTTGGTGCTTTTTTTTCGTTTTGGCGATTTTTTTTTGATTTTTGCGATTTTTTTTCGGTTTGGCGATTTTATAATTTTGAGATTTTTTTGTTTTACCGTTTTTGAAAATTTCAAGAAGTTTGTTCTTACGGTTTCCAAGATACAGCAAGTTATCAAAATTACATAGTCAAAATTACATTAACTGATGGTACACCCTCTAATTAAAATTTCTTAAATTTTAGTGCTAATTGTTGTAGTCTGTATAAAAATACACTAACTTTACAAATTTCAAGTGAATATACATACAATTGTATGTATATTACATGGGATTTTAACATTTTTCGTTGCTCGTTTTGGCACACCCTTTAATTTCCAACTCTCATGTATTTGTTGTTGTAGCGGCCAAGGGTCTACACACTGTGTCCAAATTTCAGGTTCGTAGCTCTTACGGTTCTCGAGAAAATACCCTGTGACGGACAGACGGACGGACAGACGGACAGATGGACAGACGGCCAGACGGACAGACGGACAGACGGACAGCGTAGCGAAAACAATAGGGTTCCATTTTCACCTTTGGTGTACGGAACCCTAAAAAAGACTTGAGTCTCCCAGTTTTGCCCCAGGTCATGCGCTGTTTTCTTATGGGACCCCAAAGATTTGGGACCTCGATGTAATTTTTGCATTTTCTCAGGCTCATATCTTGCAAACAGTTCGGAATTTTGATTTACTCTCTGAGGCAAAGTTGTAGCTCTTGTCATAAAAAACAAAAATTGTTAACATATAAAATCAAAAAAACTTCTTCTTCAAGATCAAAATTGCAAAACAAATCGATTTTCTTTTACCTTTTTTCCCCTGTTCAGGTCCATAGGAAGCAAACCGTTCAAGATTCAAGGAAACAATCAACTACAAAAATATACATACACAGAGGGAAAAAAGGCGTTCTAAAATTTTTAACCGATATTATCAAATTGGTATCTTATTAAGCTTAATGCGTTATCAAACTAAGAATAAACGGTACAAAAATACCATGTGGTAATATATCAATAACGATTTGAAAGAAAATGTACTATTTTAATTTGAAATTTATTTGCTGGTGCTTCAGCGATGTCTATATGCATTTCATTGTTGCTGTAACAAATCGTCAGTAGACTTCAACCACGCATTTTGAACAGTCACAAACCTCTTATCTTATGTACAGACTTTCAAAAACTATTTGATAATTCAAAAATAATAATATTTTTGAAAATCACAAAAGAAAAATAAGCATAGTAGGCTTAGAAACTTATACAAAACCCAGCAAATAATTTGTATTCGATATGAATCTATTCTATTTTTCTACACCAGCAAATAAATTTCAAATTAAAATAAACTTATGACAATATGTCGAATAATAAATTTCAAAAATGTACTATGTTATCACATTAAGAACGGGGTGGTATCAAATTTATTAAAATAAGAACAATTGGTAACAAAAAAAGAATAATATGTTATAAAAACAAGAACGGTTGGTAATAAAATGTTACCGAGCTGGTCTTAAAATATTGATACCAAACGTTATCAAAGTAAGCACAAACGGACTTAACTCAATTTCGATACCAAATGGTATCAATTTCGGTACTTTTCTGCCGCTTTTTTCCCTCTGTGTAAGATTTTAGTAAATAACTTTTTAGAACATATGAACTTCCTTGGAATGATTTTTAACACCGTTTACGTAGCGCTTAGGTAGCCGCAAAAATGAAAAATTTCCAAACAAATGATACTAAAAAACTTTCGGGAAATTATTCTCCTAGAAAAATATACGCATTTATAGTTCTTTGATAACCAATACTCAAATAGTAGTTAAAACTATAATTTCGCCATTCTCTGGCACGCACCTATACATATGTATATAAATTATCTAAGTATTTATGCATATATAAATAAAACTTTAATTAAAAGAATTAAAATTATAGTTGCTAATATTAATTAAAAACAAAATTGTACAAGTAAATGTGTACATAGTTTAACAACAAATTTTGTCATTCGTTTCACTGTGTAAAGTAATTTGCTCTTTAAGCAACACATAGACTTCACAATTCATATATGTATGTATGTGTGTGTGTGTACCAATTTTTATACCTGCACTTCTCCTTTATACCTGGCAAGTAATTTGTGCTGTTAAAACAAATCGTAGTTGCACATGCAGTTGCATAATCAAAAACTGCTTACAATTAAAGGATGTTCTAATAGGAACTTCCTAATTTTGACAGTTGATGGCAGCCATAATGCTAAAGCTACATCAGGCGAATTGGTCATTATGTATTCAGTATGTTTTTCTAAATCATCATGAAGAGGATTTAGAATTAAAAATGCCAATGCTTAAATTACCCGGGCTACGCTCCGGGTGCTACTCCGATTCGACAGTTGCGTGCGTTATATATCGATGATTACCAACTTCTTTTGGTCAAAATTGCATGTTATTGACAGCAACGCTATGTGGTTTCACATCTCACACACACTTAATTGTATTTAAATTTAAAGATATGAAGGACTCAACAAAATATCCTTTAGAAAATCTCCAGGAGAACAATGTCATCCACCCACCCACAATACTTGGCTCTATTTTATTGCCTTTAAAACTGAACTGTAAACAAGTGTTGTTACGTTTATTTGTGTGAGTACTTGTATTTAATACATACATAAATAAATATGTATGAGAAGAGCACTTGTTAGCGCTTTGTTTTGTTTGCAGTTGTTTACGAGTATTTCGATGTTCTTACTTGTACAATCCTAAAGAACTGAGTAGAACATCATGAGAGTATTATTAAAAGTAAAAGAAAAAAAAATACTCGTATACTGCGAAATTTACTCATGTTTATTGAATGATTTTACAGAAACTTTTAGTATATAAAAATATCGAAGTCTGTAATGTCTTAGCATGAAACAATTTCCAAGTTTTTTTCCACAAATTTTTTTTTTTTGGTTAAAGTCTACTAATGAGTTTCTTGAGCAGAAAAGAAATGCATATACATACATATAGAACAAAAAGTTCTTCATGTAAGAAATTTTTAGTTTTATTTCATAAAAATACTTCATAAAATAAAATCGATTACTTCATGCTGCACTTCTTAACACGATAATTTTGGTGTTCTGGCTGATTTATTATTATATTATAATTTTTAACATGAAAAGTTTTATATAATGATTTGTTTTAAAGGTTTATGATTCTTGGCGTAGTACAAGCAATACAATGCCAGAATTTGTGTTTAAACAATATAAATTTTTAATAAATTTATTTCGTTTTTATACTATTTTGATGGTTTATTTTGTTTGTTAAACAAAAGATTTGTTTCATACAAGAAAACTACATATTAAATTTTTTAATACATTTTTTTTAGAAAAAGTTGGAAGGCTTTTAGCTTAGAAAGTTTTAGGAAACTAGAATGGGAACTCTTCACTTTATTACTTTAAACTTAAGACCTTGCAAAGTAAACTTTGCGTGTGTAAAAGCCGTTTTGGTTTTTAATTATGTATTATTGGTGTTATTTACAATCACCCCTATCATGAACCATGAATAAAAAATTAATTCAGTAAAGTGCGACTTTGACTCGCGCACGAAGGGTTCCGTACGTTGGGCTTTGAGCATTTTTTTAATAGTGTTTTTTTACGTTTTTTCAGCTGAAATAATTTTTTTTTTACTATTTTTCGCTTTTTTCTCGTTTTGGCGATTTTTTAAATTTTGGCGATTTTTTTCATTTTGGCGATTTTTTTCATTTTGGCGATTTTTTTCATTTTGGCAATTTTTTTTAATTTTTGCGATTTTTTTTTTCATTTTGGCAATTTTTTTCATTTTGGCGATTTTTTTCATTTTGGCGATTTTTTCATTTTGGCGATTTTTTTCATTTTTGCGATTTTTTTATTTTGGCGATTTTTCCAGTTTTCCGCGATTTATTTTCGATTTAGAATTTTTTTTTAATTTGGTGCTTTTTTTCGTTTTGGCGATTTTTTTTGATTTTGGCGATTTTTTTTCGGTTTGGCGATTTTATAATTTTGAGATTTTTTTGTTTTACCGGTTTTGAAAATTTCAAAAAGTTTGCTCTTACGGTTTCCAAGATACAGCAAGTTATCAAAATTACATAGTCAATATTACATTAACTGATGGTACACCCTCTAATTAAAATTTTTTAAATTTTAGTGTTAATTGTTGTAGTCTGTATAAAAATACACTAACTTTACAAATTTCACGTGCATATAAATACATACAATTGTATGTATATTACATGGGATTTTAACATTTTTCGTTGCTCGTTTTGGCACACCCTTTAATTTCCAACTCTCATGTATTTGTTGTTGTAGCGGCCAAGGGTCTACACACTGTGTCCAAATTTCAGGTTCGTAGCTCTTACGGTTCTCGAGAAAATACCCTGTGACGGACAGACGGACGGACGCACAGACGCACAGACGGACAGACGGACAGACGGACAGACGGCCAGACGGACAGACGGACAGCGTAGCGAAAACAATAGGGTTCCATTTTCACCTTTGGTGTACGGAACCCTAAAAAACAAGATTGCACACTCAGCCCTACAAAAAAAATTCTACTGCGAGTGTATGTTGTAAAAAGTGTGTGTGTGTGAGAGAGAGAGAGAGAGCACATTCCACAAACAAATGTATTTACTTTGTTTACAACAAATATTCAATGTCTACGTCACAAGCAAAAAATAAAATAACGGACTTGCGCAATCTTGCTTTTTGATTCATCATAATCATGATCATAAACAGTTTTTCCCTCGAAATATTTTCCCGTTTCCCCAAATTATAATCGTGAATAATTTTTCCCTTTAAATGTGTTCCCCTTTTTGATTTCCCTTATCGTGAATAATATTTCTCATGGAGATTTTTTCAATTGTGTCTTGGTTTTGTTCACTTTATGTTTGCAGGCGGCCTGACTTTATACACTCTCCTACGAAACTGTAAAATACGATTCAAGCACTTTTTCCCTATTGCCAGAGATGTGAATGTATGTTAAGATCATGAAAATTTTCTGTGCAGCTACAAATCTCTGCTCACATGTGTGTGGTTATTTATTTATTAATAAATTTATTTTATTTTGTTCTATCATGTACACAAATTTGTTTTGTACATAAAGATGTGTATGTGTGTATGTGTATGTGCGTGTGTGTGTGTGTGTGTGTGGGTGGGTGGGTGGGTGTGTTTCTTTCCCAGTTGACCACGGCTTTCGTTAATGATATCGATTTCGGATATATCGTGTAAAACTATCGAGAGTGACACTCAAGAATTAATCGAAAAAGGTTCATCAGTCGCTCAGTTTTGTTTCAAAAAACATTCGATCTCAAATTTTGCTCGCATTATCACAAGTGAGAGAATATCGAACTAATTTCGAAATCTCAAAAAGGCAGCAGAAAAAGTAAAAAGTATTTTTTTTTTTAATTTATTTAGTTTAAATTACTTATTTATTTATATTTTTGTTATTCTTTATTTTACACGCTGCAGTATTTGAACGTGGTGCCTCCATTCTAACAGACTAGCCACATCCACTACTAGGCTATCGTGGCAAAATTTTTTTCTGTTCAATTATTAGACATATGTAAGTGTGTGTTCTTGTTTTATCTTTTAACTTACAGTGTTGTCAAGCCTCAAACTTGGTACCTCTACACTCACACATTCGAAAAACTATCGATAGAAGTTCGAAGCTCGGAGCTTTAGCAAACATTCGGTTTTTTTTAGATTTGCGAACAAATATCGAACAATTTTGTTTCGAAATTTCTTCGCTTTAGTGAGCATTCGTTTTTATCGAATCTCAGGTCAAGTGGGTTCATTCATAACCTCACTTACCTCTTCTGATGCTATGAAATATGCAATTTGATTATAATGTCAATTGCAGTTGCTTTACAAAAGATTTTAATCAATTATATGAATGCGTTCTTACTGGTTTACACACATGCATCTTTGTGCATTTAATTACTTTTACTTTTGTAAATTGTCAATTTGAAAAAAATTAAATAGATGATAAATAATGAAATAAGTCAAACGCATAGTGATTATGTATCTGTAATTTTAAAAGAGAGAAATTATTTTTACAAAATTGCTTTTTGAATTAAAAATGAAAGTCATAAAGTTAGGATACTGAATTGGTTAGTGCATTCACCAAAAACTAAATGATGGTCTTACGGGTCCGATTTCAGTCTCTGGCCCATATATTTATCTGGAAGGCATTAGTGTGTATGCCTGTTTTTTGCAGGGGCCATTTGTATGTTTATTGCTCCAGAATTGGAACGTCAAACTATCTTTGTATTCATATTTGAGTTTTTTGTTTTCAAAATGTTGTTTATTCTAGCAGATAAGGCAAAATATTAAGAAAAGGAGGAACTCTTAACAAGCAACCAAGTATGGTAGCAAGCGTCAATATATTCTTAATGTGTGTGATGAGGTAGAGAATAATCCTTGGAGTCGTGCATATAAGCTGGTAACTAATTGCCAAATTTACAGTCATTAGTTAATTATTAATAAACTAAACTGATAACTATTGTTTAACTAATACTTCATATTTACTGTGCATTGTTTAACTAAAGTTCTTAATATAAGCAACGAATGGTAACTCTATCAAACAATTAAGTTTCACTATTGGCAGCTCTGCTATAGCATATGGTTTTTGTTTACATTTGCTATGTTACATATTTCTCAAAAATGGATAAAACAGTGAGTGTTCGTCTAACTCTACCTTGCAAGATATTGAATTAGTGCTGAAATTGTTTCGGAAAAACCAAAAAATAATAGAAAATAAAATAAAAAGTATGTGTTAAAGCTAAATACAAAAAAAAAGGTGCTTGATATCGTATGTGTGAAATTTTATAAAAATTTTCACAATAGCCCAATTCAAAATTGTGCAAATAATCTTGCATCGTAGCATCTGCAAAATGGTGTAGTATATTGTTACACACCACTAAACAATACGAAATAGACCAAATATAGTACAATAAATTTTTTCATAAAAAATTTTAAAATGGTCTTGGTATATAGTCCATTAAATTTTGAAAGTATAGTGTATTAAATTTTTTCCATATTAAATAGACGATGGATAGTCTATTTCATTTTTTTGCATACGATAATTAATTTTTTTTCATAAAAAATTTTTTTTGCATGAAAACTGGATGATGTATAGTCTATTAAATTTTTTGCACGAAATATAGACGACCTATATATACCATTTAATTTTTTTGCATACGAAATAGACGAATTATAGTCAATTACATTTTTTCGTAAAAAATTTAAAAATGGACGATGTATATGTCCACTAAATTTTTTCCATTTTCCATTAAAAAATGGACGATGTATAGTCCACTAAATTTTGTGAATGAAATATAGACGAATTAAAGTACACTTAATTTTTTGCACACGAAATAAAACATTTATATTCCATTAAATTTTTTCGTTAAAGACTTAAAAATAAATTTTAAAATTTTCTGCATGAAAAATATACGATGTATATAGTTCACTTAATTTTTTGCACACGAAATTAAAGATTTATAGTCAATTAAATTTTTTTATAAAAAAATTATAGTAGTTTATTAAAAAATGGGCGATGAGTAGTCCATTAAATTTTCTGTGTGACAAATAGACGATGTATAGTCCACTTAATTTTTTGCATACGAAATGGTCAATTTATAGTCCATTAAATTTTTTCATAAAAATTAAAAAATGGACGATGTATAGTCCATTATAAAACGAATGATGTGTAGTCCATTAAATTTTGTTAATGAAATATAGACGATGTGTAGTCCACTTAATTTATTGCACACGAAATGGAAGATTTATAGGCCATTAAATTTTTTCATAAAAATTGAAAACTAAAATTAAAAAATGTGCGATATGTACGAGTATAAAAAATTTACGATGTATAGTCCACTTAATTTTTTGCATACGAAATGGACAATTTATGGTCTATTAAATTTTTTCATAAAAAATTGAAAAAGGGACGATGCGCATTAATTTTTTTCATAAACATTTTTTTCCATGAGAAATAGACGATGTATAGTCTAATTAATCAAAAATTTAAATATGGACGATGTGTGTCCACTAAATTTCGATTTCTTTTTGGTATGTTTGTTATATCACCATATTGCATTTCAGCATTTTCAATCTAGGAATTTTTAAAAAATTATTAATTTTATAGACCTCGCCATATATATGAAGCCATATTAGGTCAGTTATTTTGAGTATGCTTATTCTGATAACAGATTCGTAATCAGCTGCTAGGAAAATCTCCATATACCGATTTGTGGATAATTTTCTACATTTTTGGACTTTTGGCCGCATAAATGAGGTTTTGGTCGCACTGTGCACTGAAGCCACTGAAAAACAAAAAACCATGATGTGAAAAAAAAATGTTGCTTTATAAACTGTATAACAGCCATGATGAAGAATATATGTATGCATGTATGTATGTATGTATGTATGTATGTATATATGTATATTTATAGTGTGGCAAAGCAACAAATTGTTTGTTCTTGTTTTTAATTTTTTCGCAGTATAATGATGATGAACCACAACGTTTGGGTTGGATGTGAGTTTGAAAATCTCTGGCATGCCAAAGTTGGTTTTTTGTTGGTAAAAACTATGTTAGATTAAATATGACGGGACAAAAATTGGTATTTTAATAAAAGAAATATTGTTCGATATTTTTTTGAATCAAGCTAAAAAAAGTTAATTTATTATGTAGTATATATTTGTTGTTTTTCAATCGCAATTATCATTTTCTCATTTTCGTAAAAAAAATTAATATTTAATCACTATTGCCCTTATGCAAAAACGATTGTTAAAGTTAAAGCATGCGTTAAAACCGGTTTTGCCATATAAAATTCATTTGTTAAACCAACTTTAAGTTTAACAATGATTTTTGCATAAGGGGGTATGTAATTAATATTTTTTTTTAATAAGGTCTAGCCAGAGCTCAGGCCACTGATTTTTATCTAGTGTTTGTTGTAAAATTTTTATAATTTTTCTTTATATACAATTTATATTATATTATATTTATAGTACCATATTTGCTCATTCTCGTCAATAAAAATAGAAATTGGGTATTAAACACATTGGCCACAGCAGGCTATCGACGACAAAATATATGAGAACGATGTGTACGTTGACCTTATAATGTGGCTTTTTCCGTTGACGTATCTTTGGTACATTACCCATAGAACTTATGTGTTACTACTGAATCTGTGGCAACAGAGCCACGGATGTGCACATATTTATAAAAGGAAACAGGCCTGCTGTGTCAATCAGGTGCAGCGTCACCTGGAACTATCCTGAGTTCAAAAGACGATAGAGGTGAAGCCTTTCGGGGGTGGAGCTTCGAGTTATCACCAGATGCTTGTCTCTGATACCACGGGTGCCGGTTGCCCTAGAGCAAGGCTGCTCTAGGAGTTTGGGTGTGTGTAGGGGTCGTCGGAATCCTTTGCTAAAAGGTCGATTTCGTCCTACCCCACGGGGTTAAAGGAATGATGTTGATCAGTGTGTAGTTGGCACTGGATTGTTGGCGGCAGAGGCATGCGTCCAGCTCTGAAGAGTGCACCATGGTTGGGCTGTGCCGGCAATGCTGAGGCATTCTCTTAGAGACCTCGCTGTGAGTGTAAGCAACTACAGTCGTGGTGTGGGAGCTTGGACAATCGTACCTGGTGGCTCTGAGCAAGGTACTTGACGTAGTACATAGTACCTATGTGTTCTTGGTAAGTGAGATGATGCTTTCTAAGGGTACATGGAGGCGACGGTTAGCATCTTACCTACACCCGGTGTTTAGACCACCGTGAGATAAGGCCATAAAGGTAGGTGCTCACGTTAATCTGAAACACGTGTGTCTTTCGTCTGCATCAACGTAAAACCCTTTTTGCGCATGGCCAAATGGCCTACGGTATTTCAGGCAGAAATACAGGCAATCGCCAAATGTGTTCACATTAATTTAAATATAGGCATTAAAGGTGCGTATATAGCTATCTTTTTCGATAGTCAGGCAGCTCTTAAGTCTCTCCTTTAATGAGAATCCCGTTCTAGGCTAGTTTTAGAGTGCTTTGACTCATTAAAAAAGCTATCCATACGGAACAAGGTTTCCATTTATTAGATACCTGGCCACAGCGGTCATCCAGGGAATGAAGAAGCGGATGAACTGGCCAAGAGGGCCTTTGTTGTTCCTTTTATGGGCCCAGAGCTGTTTTGTGGCGTAAGTCGGTCGACTGTAACATCTCTGATCAAAGAGGATGACACTTCGAACGCTAAGGAAATATGGATGTCTTCTCTTGGTTTAAGGCAGACCAAAGCTTTGATGCAGATATTTACAATGGCATCCTAAGCCTCAACAGTAATAATTTACGGCTTGTTACTGGTTTTCTTTCTGAACACTTTGGACTGAATTATCCTCTGTGGAAAAGTAACCAAGTTCGTTCATATTTGTGTCGTTTATGCTTGGAAAATCACGAGACGACTACACACATTCTTTGTGAGTGTATCGTATTATGTGACAGTAGAAGTCGTGTTTTTCATTCTGAGTTTCTGTGTTCAGATGATATTAGGCGGGCTTCTCCAATATCTGTACTGACTTTCTTAAGGAGAGTCATACATCTATGGTACAAAAGATCCATCAGATGTCGCAGTGCCGGTCTTTGGACCAGAATAGGGGGACTATTCTATTATATTCGTCTGCATCGTCTTGCACTGTGCTTCTGTATTTTATCCTTCAGCTAATACATAATAACTTGATCATTCATCTAGTTAGTGATTCATCATGAAGTTACTTGATTTCGGATGCGGCCTGAATACCATTCATTTTTTTTTCACTAACTGTAAAATTTTGCTGGACGAGTCGACTGCTTGAGTAAGTAGTTTCAGACACAATAAGGCTTTTCTCATATCCGATAGCATCTTCTACTCAACCCTCTGTAACATAATGGTTTCCATGCAATCAAAAACGAAAAAAACTTTCCGGTTTGTTTTTATTGGGAAAAAAGATACACAGCAATAAAAAAATATATATGTATGCGATGTATGTTTGCAGCAGCAATTTACTTTGCACTAGTTTACACATAATTTTCGTATAACTATAAATTTTCTAGACGTAGCGACAACAACAATGTGTATGTAAACAACAACTTTAATATTTTCCAAAAAAAAAAGAAAGTTAATTAAGTTTTTTTATTTTTTTTTGTCTCCGAATATTTATGCTGCAATGCGACTGTGAAAAAAATTTAAAAGATAAAAAAATTAACAAGCATCTAAGAAGTTGTACAATAAACCCTTGTATTGCAACAACAACGTAACGATAGCAACTGCTACAATAAAAACAACAACAAATACGACATAGCAGTCAATTATGACTTCATGGACTTGAAAGGTTTTAACCGAATAGTTCAAGCATGAAATTAAACGAGATTTAACTGTGTAAAAGAGATAAAATGTACGAAAAATTCTTGGAAAAAATATACGAAAAAAACTTGAAATATAAATTTAAATAAGAGTCTTGAAAATGTTGAAATTCATACATGTAATTGGTGTTCTTTTGCAAAAACTCAATAAAAATATACATATTATAAACAATCTGCTATAGGAATGTGATAAAAGCTCTTGATTCATATATTTGATGTTACTTCTCACAACCACTTAAAAATGTGATTCTATATGAATTCTGAGGAAGAGTTTACATTTTTATGAATTGTGAATACACGTTTTTGTTCCTTTTTAGAAAATAACTTTTATATACAATATAAAATCTACACTGACATTGAAAATACAGTCAAGGTACCCCAGCTGAAATAGTTAAGCAAGTTCAACAATTTTACAAAAAATATCTGATCAAATTTCTTTTATTTATTATTTTATTAGTATTTTAATTCGTATACCCAATATAAAGCAAAAACAATGTGGTATAAAACAAAAAAAAAAGCCTATGCCTTGAAATGTTTGGTAGCTCCATATTTTTGCACAGCAAAGTCTTGCTAGCTCTTAGAAACCAAGAAAGTAATTACGAAGATGGAGTAAATTATGACGATTTCTTTCATACCTATTATTAAGTAGTGTTGCAAATTGCGGCTACTTTGGAATACTCAATACTACTTGATACTTTTTCAATTCGGTACTCGATACTACTCAACACTTCAACGACTTTTTGAATTTTAAATCTGTATATATGAGAAGTTAAAAAATATTATTTATTACAGCAAATTAACCTGCAATGCATATTATACATATAATGCAATATATAAAAAACACAAATTAAATATATTTACATTAATTTATAATAAATAAAAATAAATAACTTTGAAGATTAGTTTTTGTGTGACAATTTTTTTATCGATATTGCCAGAATTTAAGAGATTTTTCACATCTATAAGAAACGGACTTGCTGCTCTCACATACTTTCCATTACTCTAAAGGTTCACTTTTTCTGCCCAATGTATGTTCATGTGAGTGAAGTTGTTTAGTTCTGTGATGCATTTTGAAGTCCTTGTTTCAGAGGCCGTTTTCATATCAAAATAGTTCCAAACGGAACTATTGGTTTCTGAATTTGTATTTGTTACACTAATGTGTAGTTTATACAATGCAGGTAAGCAACTTGTCTAGAAATAATATATGAAAAGCACTCAAATGTTTGAGTGATTCCTATACAAATTTTCTAGACAAGTCACTTGCTTGCATTGTGAAAACTACACATAATTCAAGGAAGCTCAGAGATATATTTTTATCAAGCTTAAATTCGCACAAAGATTTTTATAAATTTGATGCATTTTAAAGGAAGACTTTCGCTTGAAAACTAGACAAAAATGCAACCCTGAAAGTATTAAGTAGATATTTTTGTATATTGAGTACTGGGAAAAATACTCGGTATTCAGTACTCAGTACTCAAATACTCAACACTTTTACAACACTATTATCAAGGATGAAAATCCTTAAAACGATGAACTTCATGTTACCAATCTGACACTGAATGAACAAGTTTTTTTGTGTAGTCGCGAGATATTTTTGGCCATGCAGCCATTGCTAGAAATGGAGAAATACCAAAATAATGAAAATTTTGTATTATGGGGCCACGCCCATAAAGCTTAGAATTTAAACCTAAATTTAAAGCGTTTAACTCAAGCCATGTTATTTAAACCTATTATTTAAGTATTTTTTTATAAGCCGTTTCCTACATAACTCTTCACGAATGATAAGCACTGACCACGAAAAAATCCTTAATTTAAAAGAAGTGGGCGGGGTCATACACATAAAAATTTAAAGTTAAAATTTGCGCTTCAGAGCTGAAATTTGATACACAAGTAAGTCTTGACGAGTGACCAACAGAAAAAAATCTGAAAGCTCGAACATTTCAACTAGGTAAGTGGAGCCACACCCATAAAATTAAAAACTAAAAATCCAAATTCAAGCGTTAAAAAAAGAGCGATTTTACTGAAACCTTGCATACACATTGGACTTATGCAAGGCTGTAATTTCTTATTTTCAAAACTTTTAACCTTATTTTGTATATACTTACCCTGCAGGAAATCTAACTGACACTAGAATAGTCACGTGACCGGTCACCAAGTGATAGGGACCAGTCTGAATTCGATCAGTCAATTTTACATGGTGATGACCTAGGATGGGGTTAATTGATACTTTGTATGCATCTTGTGACTTGTCACTGAACTATACCAAAGGACCTTTTCGATGTAGAATAATATAAATTATATACATATAAATGTCATTTTGACATTTAACTGTAACAATAAACGCTTAAAATTTTTTTCATAGTTACAAATGCAATGCCATTTTATTTTTAATCTGAAAATTTTTTGAGATTCGAACCGACAACCTCATGCATGATGGGCTTGCACACTACCCATTCAAGCACATGGCTACTCATATTTCAAAAATAGAAATACCAGTTAAGCTTAGGTTACTATTTAAGTATAGTTAGGTGACTGATTCCAGAGTCACATTGGAGGGAGCAATTAACATTATATTTACTCTATTTGATAGGTCCTGTGTTCAAACACATCGAATATGTTAAATTGGCTCAAGATCCAGAAGATACATCACAAAAATGGCGAATATCAAACCATTTACACGATATGCCTTTTTTCACCATATACTACTCCGTACTTTTGGTAACAGTCGCATTTTATCAAGTCATTGGACGAGTACGTTTGGAACAATTGTCACCAAGTTTTCTGCAGGGTAAGCTAAGCAGACCTTAATCAATTATTATTTCTATTCAAAAGATTCTTACGAAACTTGGGGCTCTTTAAATGACACTTTGAGCATCTTGCAGCTTCAATTTTTTTTTTAAATCTGCCATTTCCATTTTCATTTCCATTTAATCATGAATGGAAACTTAACAGGTTTGAAACCTCAAATTTAAGAAAAACTTTTATAAATAAAACTTTAAAAAAAGTAGTCAGATCCTGAAAAAACATAAATGTGGAGAAAGGCCAAGTTCCTGTCCAAAATTTCTTTCATCAAAAGCATTGAGATAAAATTTTTTTACCAACTTCTGGTTTGGCACAATACCTTTTACTGCAAAGAAATATATAAATTTGTCATCCTGAGAGTGTGATCTGGTTTCTAGGTAACTTTTCTAATGCAGAGACAAAGAAATATTTTCAAGGAGCAGGGTGTTTAGAAATTAAATTAGACTTTGATGATGACAAATTTATATAATGCAGTGGTCCAAATTTTGATCTCAGTAGTTTTGATGGCAGAGTTTTTGTTTAGGAACTTGGTTTTTTCCTCCTTTAGGTTTCTTTGAGCATCTAATATGCACACAGAAAAATCAAATTAGAATTTTTTGGTATTTCATGGAATTAATATTACAACTCGTTGTTGATTACATGAATGATCTACGTTACAAGGATTCTCTGAGTGAGTTGAATAATTTAAATTTCTCAAAGAAATTTTTAAAATTTTACTACTCAATTTCAATTTATGTACATATGTATGTATCAGAGAACAGAATTGAGTCATGAAAAAGTAGAGTTGAATCATGATTTATAATTTCTTGTACTTATGCGAACTCATACTTATTGCAATGTTGTCTATGAATCATATTCACTCGAAAGTTTGAAGGGCGCATCGAACTTATACTTAGTAATATTTATGACGTTGTTGATTTAGACTCTCCCTAACTCAATGTCTATGAACGAAGCAAAATAAGTATGATTCAGAGTTCTCATTATTAGTATGTGTTTCTCTCTTGCTTTTTTTGTTTTATTTTTTATTTTTGCATGAATTAAAAAAAAAAAAAACAATCCTATTTACTACTATTGTATACTACTTGCAAACTCTTAAATGACTAAAACTTTAAATAAACATACATGCATGAGTTGATCGAGCTGAATCAATATGATTAGTATAAGTATTTTCCTGAAATTATAAATAAAACTGAGGTGATTTATGAGTGTGAGTGTGGATGACTTTGTTGACGTCGCATTCATATTTATTTCAACCTATACTTATAAATCAATGTCATGGTGAGTATGAGTAAATCAGAGTAGTTGATTTTAAATGATGTCTACTCACTTACATTTAAAATTTTATGAGTCAGTATGAATAGCGAAAACGTGATTCATTGCGCTGCTCTGATATGTATGTAGTTTTTTTATGATTTTATTTACCAAATAAAATTGGTTCGTTTGTAAAAACAAAAAGGGAAATTAAATTCTTTTTATAAATTTCTTTGCCTTAAAAAGTTGCTTTGAACAAAATTCAAATTTGAAAGTGTTCGTGGTAAGCGAGAGAAAAAACATGAAACATTAAAAAATGTGAACAAAGTTGATACAAGAAAAGAATATAATGTTTATTTTTTTTTCAAACACTTGCTAGAAAATCATATTAAATAGGAAAGGCAAATATGTTTTTCTTAGATTTTAAGTAATGGCGTTATGTGAGCTTGCAGTTTAGAATGTGTCATATTTTTTGTATCAATTTTAAAAACAAGTGGAAGTTGTCAATTTTGTTATATATTTTTTCTATTTATATCAAGGTTTCTAATGTGTTTTCTTAAAAGTCTGTATTGATAGAAACATTTTTGCACTTAACGATAATGTTTGTTTTTGGTCTTTTGTATTTAGTTTCATAATATTTATTTTTTGTTTCAGTACTAAGCATACGGAGAGGGTTTATTGCTGCAAGCAAACGTTTGATATAGTATGTATGTCAGCAGGAAATAAATTAACGATATAAAATCTTAACGATATAAAATCTTAAATAATGTGATTTCCTAAAGAAAAGAAGACACATTAAACTAGACTTTTTAGCTGGGAGAAATGCCGAAAATATTTCTGATATGATTGTTAATAATTAAATAAATATCAATTTATTTATATTATATTTAAAAACAATTTATTAATTATCTAAATTCAAATACAAGTATTCTAGTTTAAAAAGTCAAGCACCCAATGACATATTTCAAGTTAGTCAAAAGTATGTTTTAAAAGCATGACATACTTGTTCTCCGCCTACTCCGACTATTAATAGATTTAAAGGTAAGAGTGCTAGTCAAAGTGTTGTTCCAACATCCTTCCTTGTTTTTAAGCTAAATTCGACCACGAAGTTGGTTTGAGTGTTTTCTTTCAAGAGTTGTTTTGTTGTTTGTTTCTATCAAAACATTGTATATAACGGATCCCAGCTTTTCTGTAATTTCTCCAGGGCACCCAGTGAATTTGTTGTTCTTAAATATTTTTGCATAAACCAGGTCACCTTTTTGGAATCTCCTTTTGCGAGTACCATGCTTTTTGTTATATGCATCTTCCATTTCCTTATTTTTTATAGTTTCCATTTCTTCTTCCTTTTTTAAAAGATCCATTTGTAATCTTAGAGATCTACCAACAAACCATTCTGCGGGAGATTTATTTTCTGGAACATTCGGATTAGGCGTCGAACGATATTGGGCAAGGAAAGTTAGCAAATTCAATTTGTCATTATTTGAATCATACTCATAAGCTTTGTGCAAAGATCTTTTAACGGTGTCTACAAACCTTTCCGCCTGTCCATTTGATTGAGGATGATATGTAGGTGTTGTTAAGTGTTTTATACCACACGTTGAACAAAAATTAGCGAATTGGGCACATTTGAATTGAGTGCCATTGTCTGAAACAATGGTTTTCGGAGCTCCGTACCTACTTACAAATTCCTCCATTTGCATAACCACTGAGTTTGATGATATGGTTGATAATTGGATGACTTCAGGCCATTTTGAAAATGCATCCACCATTACTAAATAATAATGGCCCCTCACAGGTCCAGCGATATTAATATGAAGCCGTTCCAAAACTGCCTGTGGTAAAGGCCATGAACTGAGTTCTGCTTTAATTGGAGACTTGGCAGCAGCAACACATCCAGAACATTTTGCAACATGGGTAGCAATATCGGTGTCTTCTTGCAATAGTTTTCATTTTTTCTATTCCTTGGTGACCCCGGTGGAGTTGTATTAAAAGTTTATTTTTATATGTTAATGGAACAATTACACGTTCTGAAAACATTAAACAACCATCAATTAGATAAATTGATTCACGTCTATTGAAGTATGGTAATAATTCTGCTTTTAAGTTTTTAGAAGATGGTGGCCATCCTTTTTGAGTACATTTGTATACCAGTTGCAATGTTAGATCAGCTTTCGAAGCGTCACATATCATCTGACGTGTAATTGGTAGTTCTTGAAGGTTTTGCCGTATGAGTTGGAATTCCTTTTTTGGAACCAAAAATAGCCAATAATGGTTTATGATCTGTGAGCAAAGTAAATTTTCGACCATAGATCATTTTATGAAATTTGGTACATGCATATACAATAGCCAAGGCTTCTTTCTCTATTTGGCTATATCGCTTCTCTGTAGACGTTAAGGCACGTGAAATGTGATAAACTACCTTATTTGAGCCATTTGGCATTGAGTGATAGGTTTGACCACCAATTCCTACCATGGAAGCATCTGCAGCCACTGTTATCGGTAAACTCGGATTGTAATGAGTAAGCAATAAAGTTGATGTTAAATTTCTTTTAAATTCTTTAAAAGATTTTTCATATTTATAATTCCAGTGATATTCTACACCATTTTTTAATAACTCATCCAACGGGTGTCGCAGCTGGCTCATTCTAGGTAAAAACTTCGCATAGTAGTTAACAGCTCCTAGAAAAGATCGGAGCTCCGAGACATTTTTCGGTCTGGGTAATTTTTTTATTACTTCGATTTTCTGGGGATCTGGGTGTACACCTTTGGAGTCTAAAACATGACCAAGGTATTTGATTGAAGATCTAAAAATTTCACACTTTTCCCAATTAATAGTCAAACCGTATTCTTGAAAACGTTTAAAAACCTGCATGACAAGTTTATAATTCTCTTGTATTGTTGATGTCGCAATTATTATATCATCTAAATATGTAATAACGCCATTTAGTCCACACAATATAGTTTCTAATGCCTTTTGGAAAGCACCCGGAGCCGACATAACTCCAAAAGGAAGTCTATTATATTCAAATAAACCTCTATGTGTATTTACCGTCAATATCTTTTTTGCATCATCATCTACTTCAAATTGGAGGTAGGCATCAGATAAATCTAATGTGGTAAAAGTGTTACAATTTGCCATCTTAGAGAAAATGTCGTCTACGTGTGGGATTGGATACTGATTTTTTTCAATGCAAGAGTTTAATCCCGTCGAGTAATCTCCATAAATTCGTATTTTATTATTGGGTTTACGTACAACGACAATAGGAGCGGCCCATTCTGAATGTGTAACTGGCGTTACTATATTCATTGCCTGAAGACGATTCAGTTCTTCTTCTACTCTATGCAACATCGCGTACGGTACAGACCGTTTTTGTTTAAATACTGGATTACAGTTTACCTTAAGTTCCAAGTGAATTTTTATTTTTTTACAACACCCAACTGTACCACTCAAAACATCTGGAAATTGTGCCTTAATAGCTTTAAAAATTGATTCTTTGTTCATATCTGTAGAAACATTCAAACATATATTTTTGATAGGGCTGTCCCAGTACTCGAATTTTTCTATAAGATCAATTCCAAAAACGTTAAGTGTAGTAGACTCAGCCACATAAATAGTTGAAGAAACTGATTTTTAGAAGCGCAAGCAGCGTTCCGTACACATTTGGAAAGTTTCGGCTTTCCCAATTTAACCCAGTTGGATTTTGATATAATGGTAATATCTGAAGCAGTATCAAATTGAAGCTGAATAGATTTGTTTAGAATGCTTACTGTGACAAATTTTCTTAAAGAAGCGTGATCCCGTACTTGATTGACAACATTTACCTTTTTTGAATTGAATTTTCTAGGTGAATACATGTTTTTTTTATTTTGCTTTTCAATAAAAGTAAAACATGAGCAGTAGCCATCCTTGTGTCCAATTTTATTACACATTTTGCATTTGTGTTTTGAAAAGCTGCAGTTTTTTACAAAATGCATGTCATCACATTGCCAACATGGTCTATTTGGAGAAGTATTATTATTGTCATACTTATCATATATTTTTTTAACTTCCATCTCATCAGATGCCACAATACTGACTGATGAACAGGGAACTTCTACTAGTTTAACATCTTCTTTTAGCATTTTAAATCTTTGAGCCTCTGTGACAAGTGTCTCAAGTTGAAGACAATCTGTAGACGTCTCTAAGGAATTCAAACGTTTTCCACGCAACTCGGCATCTTTTGATGAATTTAAACCAATGATGAATATAAGACATTTAAGTTCATCGGCTGACATTTGACCGTGAACAAAAAATTCACACTGTTTGTTTACCCTGGAGCCATACGATACGAAGTCCTCTAAGTCATTTTTCTGCATTTTCAAGCATTTATATCGAATACTAAATAGAGATTCTTTTTTATCAAACAATAGTCTCAACTGTTGCACGGTTTGATCAAATTTCAAATCTTTTGGTTTTTTTGGAAGAAGAGAATCAGCATACTTCGTATAGATGTTTTGATTGAGTTTTCGAAGCAGCAATCTAGTCTTGGAACTATCATCAAGATTCCTTGCATCCTCTAAAAAGTGTTCTTCAAAGCGGCTAAACCAATTTGAAAAAGTTAGATTATCATCAGGGTCATAACGAAATTCTTGTATATTTCTGGCAATTAAATCCATAAGTGTTTCCTGCTGTTGTGTTTGCGAGGAAGTTGGTTGAGTAGATAACGATGTTTCAAATTTCTTTGAAAGAAGTTCAATTAGTTCTTGTTGACGATTTGCATTTTGCTGCTGTTGCAAAAGCAGTTGTGAGAGTACACTTTCCAGCGTAGACATCGTGTGGTTTCTTAAAATCCTCGTCGCCAATTGATATGATTGTTAATAATTAAATAAATATCAATTTATTTATATTATATTTAAAAACAATTTATTAATTATCTAAATTCAAATACAAGTATTCTAGTTTAAAAAGTCAAGCACCCAATGACATATTTCAAGTTAGTCAAACGTATGTTTTAAAAGCATGACATACTTGTTCTCCGCCTACTCCGACTATTAATAGATTTAAAGGTAAGAGTGCTAGTCAAAGTGTTGTTCCAACTATTTCATACAATAAGAATTGAAAATACTGAACTTAAGCACGATTAAGAAATTACTCCTCATTAAAAGTCATTCTAGTTTAATTAAATTAAAAAATTTCTCACTTGAATTTTTGTTGTTATCAAGACAAAAGCAAAAATGTAACGAATGCTTATATTCAAAAAGTGCTAACAGCAATTTCCAGTAAAATGAGTTTCTTATACCAACATCTTCAATATTCAAATTATTTATCATCTGCCACTTTATTTTGAGAAATAAAATATTTTAAAGTAATAATTTATGGAATAAAAATACACGGTTTTGCTCTAATTTAAAATTATGGATAGTCATTTTTTGAGCTTTAATTCTAAATAAAAAACAAGTCAACTTGAACATATTTGGGGCATGCAACCGGCAGTTTGAAGTGTCATAGTGTCATAATGTTTTAAAATTTTTGTTTGAAAGAAAAAACCAAATGCAAAAACAATTATTTCAGTTTTCACATAAAAAAACAATCAAATGAACATTCTGCTACTAACACACTTGAAATTAAAAATAACTTCATTAAAGTTTGACTTCAATTCTAGTTAAATGCAATTTAATATTAATCAGGATAATACTTACTTCTACTTGACGACGCACTAACATAAGCTGATGAACGTCTTTTGAGACCACTGGTGCCTTCATTACTGCTTCCCACTGGCAAAAAGCGAGACAATGATAGCATGGCCTTAAATAGTTCTGTAACATTGCTGTCCTCCTTGGCAGAACATTCCAAGACTTTGGCTCTAAAGGGAGAGAAAAGAAGAACACATACATACAAACATCTGTATGAAATACTTAACAACCATACATTTTAACTATGAAATAGAAAAAGCAAGGTAAAAGAAAGTTTTAAATAAGCAAAAAAGAATTTAACTGAACGCTGGCTGTTCTTTATTATAACATAAAAACAAACCACGGCCACCAACATTTCAAAACTTGTTCGTTCTGTTTCTTTATTTTTTATTATTTTCTTTTCTTTCATTTTTTGTTTGTTAAGTGCAACTGATATTATTGTTTTAAAAACAAAAAAAAAAAAAATTGGAAAGAAAACTGAAAAACGAAAATGATGTAATAGAAAATGTCAGGTAGAAAAAACAAGAAACAAATCTGGGTGTTAAGGTCATTGTGATAGTGTTACAATGACGAAAAGTTTAACTTTTGCTTATGAAAGGACACAAAAAATAAAGAATGTAAGACAATAGAAAGTAAATTTTAATTTGCAGCAATTTATTTAATAGAGGAGTAGAGTAAAAAGTTTACTTTGGCCAAAGAGAAGCACTACACCGCTCAACAGTCCAGCAAGTGTTTAATATTGTAGTGTAGTGTTTTAGGAAAACATAGAATTTTTCCAAGACACAAATTTAATAAAAACTTTTCCCTTAATTGCAATTAAATATTTTGTAAGTAACCTTTTTTTTGACTATTTAACTTTTTCTACGTAAGTTAAAGAGGTGGTAAAGGAAATATTAAAAACAAATCTTCTAATAGCACCCTTAATAATACAGCAGAAGACAGCAATAACTTTTGGACTTTGTGAGTGGCAAATAGATTTTTTTTCCGCTAAAAATATTTTCATTAAATAAATAACGTAATAAACATAAGTATCGGTTGATGCCGCAGCCGAAATTCATTTAGTTAACTAACAATAACAAATAACTTTAATATGATAAAAAAAAATTGTTTACAAAGAAGTTTTTAATCATAAAAACCTTTTAACGATACAAGTTTGCACATATTTCTTCCCTCAAACGATTACGTACTTAATTTTACAAGGAAAACTTATTATTCAGAATTCTGTAGAGAAATACATACATACATACGTATATATGTATGTTCAAAAGCCTCAAATTAGATTTAGCATCTATTTCATTATCCACCACGAAACGCATATATTTAGATATTGCGTTTTTTTTTTGCCTTTTTTCGGTTTTGGCGATTTTTTAGTTTTGTAATTTTTTTTCTTTTTGGCGACTTTTTCCGGTTTTTGGCAATTTTTTTAGTTTGGAGATTTTTTTAATTTTGGCGATTTTTTTTTCCATTTTGTTGAATTTTCTGGATTTTGATGACTTATTTTAGTTTTGGAAATTTTTTTTAGGTTAGCGCTTCTTTCCGTTTTGGCGATTTTTTTCGGTTTTTGGCGATTTTTTTCGGTTTGGCGATTTTATAGTTTGGGGATTTTTTTAGTTTTACCGTTTTGAAAAATTTCACGAGTAGGCCTTTTTCGGTTTCTAAGATACATCAAGTTGTCTAAATTACATTAACTGATAGAACACCCTTTAATTTAGATTTTTTTTAAATTTCAGCTTTAATCGTTGTAGTGTGTATAAAAATACAATAACTTTACAAATTTCAAGTGTCTATATACATATGTATATACAATCAGTGGCGGATTTATGTTTGATGTCGTGAGATATGGGCGGCATGAAGAAAACATTTTTTAAAATTAAATATGAAATTTATAACTATTTAATTTACACTGTGCATTCATTACATGTGCAAATTCGCACGGTCCTTATATTATATGTTTGATAGTATTACCAGTTTTGCGATTTTGGTGGCCAATTAATTTTGATGAACCATTAAAAATTTCGAAAATCAGTGCGCCCTCAAAAAAATGGTGTCATCAATTTTTGCCCAATTTTCTTCTAACAATATTTGACAATATAATCTGAATGTGTCTAGGCACCCTAATAGGTCATACATACCACTTTTTAACTTAAAAATTTTCGTTTTTCGCAATTTTTTTTTTCGAAAATCATATAATTAATGCACACTTCTAGTAAAAAACGAAAATTTAACATCCGAATTTATATAAAGGAGCAGACAGCCAAACCGGCAACTATTTGACCATATCGACTGCTGAAATTCTCCGTTGTGTATAGTTTATCGTTTCATGCGCTTTGGTTTCGTAAATAAACATGTCAAATATACTAAGCCGAACTGTCATTAAATCTCAACAATGCACAATGGTCTTTTAGAATACTATCATCTAAAAAAGTTTACATAGTAAAGTCGGAATTATATTCTAAATTTTTCATTGATTGATAAAAACTATCAATATCAACCTACGATTATTAAAAATGTTAATTCTTAGAGTTCTTAAAAGCTTGCCACCCCTAAAACCATGCCGCCCTATGCCCGGGCTACACGGGCCTATTCGTTAATCTAGCACTGCATATAATTGTATGTATGTTACATGGGATTTAAACATTTTCGTTGCTCGTTTTGGAACACTTTTTAATTTGTACCTCTCATGTATTTTTTCTTGTAGCGGCCAAAGTTCTACATACTCTTTCCAAATTGCAGGTCCGTAGCTCATACGGTTCTCGAGAAAATAACCTGTGACGGACAGACAGAGAGTCGGACAGCCGTACAGGGTAGCGAAAACAATAGGATTCCTTTTCACCTTTGGTGTACGGAATGCTAAAAACAAGCAACATTTCAAATATTTTCGTTTATTTAAAAGCGTTTCTTTGGAGTTGAAAACTGTGTTTCCTAATGAGATACGAAACTGTGTATATTACATAGCCGACTTTCTGAAATATACCTGTTCTGAAAATCAAGTCGATTTAAAAATGCTCGCTTTAGACAAATTACATTCACTAATAGCGAATTATTTCCGACTTTTTAATAATTTTCTAATCTTCAGAGCTTGAAATATCTAGCATACATATCTGAAATTAATTTAGTATGTATGATTTAAAACACATCAATGGGGCCATTATTTATATTTGGAAAACTAGAAATTTACTCGGATTCGTTTTGCAGCACATGCCCGATAGCAAAGAATATAAATCATATAGAATGCGCATCTCATACAAGCTAAAATTTTCTATGCGGGTATTTCCAGTAGAACCCGTCAGCATACGTGCTCTCATTTCTTTCTGCAGTGTATGCTGCGCTCGCATTGCTGAGAGCGAAAGCATGTGTGTATTTATGTTTGATTTTTATTATTTTGCTTTTTTACAGTCTCGTAGACAGCGTATGCAATGATCAGCGTTGCCGTTTTAGTTACTTGTAACCAAAATTGGTTACTTTTTTTCCAATGTGTACTTGTGTACTTTTTTCCATTTTGGTTACTTTTTTTTAACACAAAGTTAACAATTTTTATATGGTATTTAAATTAGAAGAGAAGATTATTTTTATAATATTCTAATTTGTTTCACATAATTAATTTTCGCTTACGATAAAATTTTACAGCCTGTACTCGTATCTTAAAAGTTATAAAATATTTGGCATTTTGATAATTCTTAACTATGGATAGGTCCATAAAATTTTAATTTAAATAAAAAGGTCTATTTTCAATTAAATCTAACTTACGATAAATATCGAAAATAAAGCTCAATACAAATATGAAACTGAATTACAAATTTAAATGTAATAGCTTAAAAACATTGCATCCTAAACAAAAAATGTGTGTATTTCTCACTATCAAACATAAATTTGTTTAATTTTCTTCCCGTTTTTTACATTCACTAAGAATCAATAGCGGGAACAAACGTTCCCATGAAGTTCCCGATAGCAAATTTCCCCTCATGGGGAATGAAAATTTCATGGGTTCAAAAATTTCAGATTTTATTCACGATAGGGGTGAATGTTTACAACGTCAAGCACTGGTGCCAGAAAATTTTACAAAAAATCTGGAAAAATTGGCT
This sequence comes from Tachina lurida, assembly GCA_944452675.1. Taxonomy (NCBI): domain Eukaryota; kingdom Metazoa; phylum Arthropoda; class Insecta; order Diptera; family Tachinidae; genus Tachina; species Tachina lurida. The sequence continues at coordinate 101,403,897 of OX101756.1, forward strand.
AAAAAATCTGCAAAATTATTTTAAAAAATTGGAAAAAAAATCTGCAACAATAAAAATACCTATATTTAGAACTGTTTTTCATTTTGTTTTCGAATTATTAACCGTCTTCAATTAAGGAGGAGGTTAGATGTTTGTCATGTATGCATTTTTTATTTAATTTGCGAATTAAGATAAATTATCTTGCTGTATAAAAACATATACCGATATTACAAATTCTTTAAAATAATGGCACATATGCGTGACTGTTTATGATTTAGAGTGCGATATGTTTATATATATGTATATTCATACATCTTTGCACAGATTAGCTAGTTTCTTTTTACCATTGTTATGTTGGTGGTATTGTTACTTCAAAATTAAACGTCAAACACTACTTATTTGTTAGTGTTTCTTATGTGTATGTTTCTGACAGTGACATCATGGTTATTTCTGTTACGGAGTAAAGAAAAACATGAAATATTGATGTTACACAAGCATTTCAGAAAATCTGCAAATTTCATTTTATAATTTTTTCAATGAAAAATCAGCAAAATGCAGAGAAATCTGCAAAACTGGCAACAGTGATGACAAGCTGTAGCAGAACTCTAAGCTCTGTCGCTGTATCGTACAGTGTGACCGTTTGATCGACTACAGTGGCAAATTGCCACTTTTTCGATTGCCTTCCCTCTTTTTGTCCCCCTTTTTCTAAAGTAAATTATATAATAATACATTAAAAATAAGAACTTTAATGTAGTTGTGTCGATTTTTTTAATGTTGCCCCTTTTTTTGATAAATCCTCCCCTATTTGGTGCAACTTTTTGAAAAATGTCATCGGTCACCCTGGAAGCAAATGGTCTCTCTCTCTGCGTGTTTGCTTGCGCTTTATACTTTCCCCCCGCATCAGTAACGAAATCAAAAAATGTTTAATTTTTTAGCTCAGATGCGCATTCTATATAATTTATATTCTTTGCCGATAGTTATTTTTAAATCCCGCTCTTTGATCAAACACCATCAGGTCACGTTTTGTATGAGTAATATGTATATGATTTAAGAAGTATAACACTCATACGCCGTACTATACAGACGAGTGAAATATCATTAAACTTTAGAAAGGAAACACACATGTATTTACATACATTTTTAAAGCTACTTTGCATATTATTTGCAACATTATCATTCATATTATATTTTCGCAAGCTGAATCCATTTTTTTTTTAATTTTTTTAAGGGAATTGTTTCAATTTAAGTTTAACATTTAGTAACGCACTAATAATCCCAAATTATTATTTTACTTGTCCAGTAAAATATATTTTTTATTGAAATTTATTACTGCGGGGCTTAGTTGGATCCTATGTGCATTTCACTGTTACTAATGCAGATCATCGGGGCACCTTTACCCAAAAATTTCTTAGAACAACAAATGTCAAAGTTGAAACAACAACTCAATAATCAATAGCCCAATTCACAATCTTGTGCAAATGGTCTTGCATCGTTGCATGTGCAAAATCATATACTATATTGATACTCACCACTACGAGTTGTTAAGTGGTGAATATTATACTATACCATTTTGCACATGCAACGATGCAATACCATTTGCACAAGATTGTGAATTGGGCTAATATGTGTTTTATTTTCTTACTTTACTACATTGGCTGACCTTTTTTTCAGCTCGAGTTGTAGTTGTAAAAAGTATGTAAAGAAAATAAATGTAAATAACAACAACAGCTATTCAAAAAAAGAGTATTGCCACACAAGTATTTTTCACCGCGTGCAGTCAAGCTAATAATTTAATAATAATTTAAGTTTAACATTTTGTCATTCTATGCCAAAAATACATTTTGCGTAAATCGATGTTCAAGCACGCAAAGAAAAGATATGGTTGTAAAATGGTTGAGAAAACAATATTATGTTCTGTGAAACAAATGTGTGGTCATTGAAAACTAGTTATTGTTATTTTAAACATTAATTTCGTTACGATAACCAGAGTAATGTGTGAATTTAATAATTATATTATTATATTCATAGAAAGTGCTATATGGTTAGAGTTTAACATTATAGTTTTGTTAAAAATTTATGACTACAATATAATTTGTATTATTCTGTAAAAATAATATGACGTAAATAACAATATAATGTTATCCAAAACGATACTATGTTAAGTTTTTAAAAAAATCTTTTTTAGAAACAGCTTCTGTCAGTTCAGTGTTTCGTTTGTAAGCTATCGGTAGTGCACGCGTGGTGTTAAATAAATAAAAAGAAGTATAAACAAAAGGGTAGATAAGGGTATGTATGTATATCTCTTTATACAGATGTGTTTGTATTTCCTGTATATACATATATGTAAGTATACATTTCTATACATACAAACATACATTTTATTTCAACAATATTAATTTATTTTTATTTCGGATTTACCGCACAGCTGTTTTAAACAAAAGATTTGCCAATAAATATATGATTAAAAAATAAAATATTATTATTACATAAAATAATACTATGGTCGTATTTAACAATATTATTATAATATTAGAACATGGTATGGTAAGTCTAAATTATATTTTACTCACATCTAACAATAGTCTTGTCTTATTTACAATAATAAGATTGGGTATAACAAAGTTAATTGTTTTTGTAGATAATATTATTATTGACTCAGAAAATATTATTTAAACTTTGCTTTTCCATTGACAATAATATGATTTGACTGCAACCATATAATTCAATCATAGTATGTTGCTGTTTGATTATGGTTACCTCAACCATATTTTTTCTTTGCGTGAGCTTAACACAATTTTTCTAAAGAACAACTCTATAGGATTTTGTGATTTTTATAACATATATTAATTTTAAAAGGATGATTCTAAGGAAAAATGTTTATCTCCAGATCATATCTGTAAAGGGATATTTTTTAACGGTAATAAAAATTATGTTTGCTCTATACGACACTTTAAGCACGTTTCCTTGCAAATACATACATACACGTAGAGCAAAGAAGCATTAACAAAGCAATAAAACCACCTAAAAATTTTAATAAACAAAAATTATTCTTTTACAAAAAACCAAAAAAAAAAACTCTACAAAATGATAACAAAAAAATTATTATCTTAATTTATTTGTGTAACGTAATATTTTTGATATGTTTCAGATTTTTTTGTTTTTAATTTTTTTCCTTTCTACGATACTTAAATTCGAGTTAGATCTCTGTGCCATGTGCCCAAGAAAAGCGTAACCACTAAAACCTAATGAAAAACTGTTAGATTAAGACACGTATTTATTAAGTTAAACAGTTTTATACAAAACTAATAAAAATTTTATAGAATACAACATGATTGGGGACTGCTTAAATCAATGAACACACGTCTGAATCAAATAGTTTTTCATAAGTAATTAATTGTTACGCTTTTTTTTGGCACATGACACACAAATATACATAAGTACGGCCTAATTCTGTTTCAAGAATATTTAACGGTGTTGGTAGTAGATTCCGGGAACTTTTTTTTTTGGAAATGAGGCTGCTAAATTGAGTTTTTAAACTTTGTTGTGAATAATTTATTCTGAATATATTGCAGAGATTTTATTTTAGTAAATGGAAGAATTGAAAAATTGAAAAATTTAATTTAGTTAGATATTTTAGACAAATTCTTAAAATCTGAGGATTCCAATTCTACAACCCTTAATTTTATTTATTTGTTTCAAAATTTTTCAAATAATTAACGAGTGACAAAGTACTATGAATTTCTAAGCATCTCAGATTTTTGTCCAAAGCACTGTGAACACAATCGATTCCTTAAATTTGTAAATGACCAGGGCTCAAAAAATATCTGCATGATACTTTTGATCTGTAAATAGTTGGGCAAAAATTTTAAAATTGCTGTGGACCTCATTTGATTTAATTTTGGGCAACACACGAGTCTAAATTGTGAATGCGGATGTTCCATAATCAGAGTATTTAGTATTTTGTATATTGTATATACAGGGTGGCCCAAAATTTAATAACTTCTTTTTCGTTTATATATTTTTTAAATTTTTTTTTTAGATTATATAAATAACACTTGGAGAATAAATAATGGAGAGATTCACAACTTAACAAAGAACCAGAATAATAGAATTTTATTATTTAAATCGGAGATCAAATATTTTAACGCAAAGAGCATATTGTCGATATTTTAGCATCAGACTTTTGCCGTCTGAAGCAATGATTCATTGCTTAGTTGATCGTCATCACCAACATGGCACTGTAACAGATTTGCCTCGAACCGGTAGACTACGTTTAAGTCGCACTGCAGAAAATATTGAACGAGTACAGCAAAGTGTTAACGAAACACCAGAAACATCTGGCAGAAGGCGTTCTGCTCAGCTAGGAATGTCTGGTACGTCACTACACGGCACATTTTAAAAAAATATTTACATTTATACCCATATAATTGCAATTGTTGCAAGAATAAAAAACCGGAAATCATCGGCAACGTCTAAATTTTGCAGTTAAATTTCAACAGTTGGCCAGAAATTAAATCAACTTTATTGAAAATTTGATTATGAGTGATCAAGCTCATTTTCATTTGAATGGCTTTGTTAATAAGCAGAACGGTAGGTTCTGGGGTTCTGAATATCCAAGAGCCATTCATCAACGCCAATTGCACCCCATTAGGAGTACAATATGGTGTGGGATCACATCTGAAAATATCATTGGGCCTTACTTCTTCTAGAATGAAGATGGAGGTGCTGTAACCGTAAATGGAGAGCGGTATCGGTTTATGATAGAACATTTTTACGTCCTGCTCTTGAAAACAGACCTGGTATGTGGTTTCAGTAGGCCGGAGCCACTGTCCATACTGCCCGAGACACAATGGCACTTTTAAGTCAAACTTTTGGAGAGCGAATAATTTCCAGAAATTCGGATATTATTTGTCTAGCGCGATTGCCAGATTTGACATCATCCGACTATTTTCTTTGGGATTATTTGAAGGAACGAGTGTATGTGAACAAGCCAGAGTCAATCCTTGAACTCAAGGCAAACATTTTTGCAGAAATTCGTACACTACAGCCACACATTTTGAAAGATGTTATGGAAAATGCTCTAAAACGAGCCCATCAGTGCGAAGCTGAAAACGGTGGTCATTTAAGAGACATTATTTTTCACACTTAGTGTAAAAAAATGTCCATTTTTAATGAGAAAAAAATATAAGAAAATTAGGAAACGAAAAAGTTATTAAACTTTTAAGCCCCATGGTAACTTTTGGCCCACCCTATACAACTATTAATTCCGTTACCTCCCCGACTGTTATTAAATTCGTTACAAACGCAACAATAAGGAAATTGTTTTTCCTTATTAGGAAAAATAATTGTAGCGGTCATATTATAAATATTTATTTTTCGCTTGTAATAAAATGACAATGCCCTTTAGGAAAGTTGAAAATGCTTTCCATATCAAAACACACAACAATTGAAAAAGGGTATAGTTTTTGGCGATCTACGTTACGTTTCACTTTAAGGCCTTTCGTTTTATTTCTGTGAATATCAAAATCATCAATTCCATGTAAAATTTTTATTTCAAAACCAATCGAATATGGAGCAACAACCCTCCAAGCCCGTTGCGGGAAGATCAGTTCAACCATAATTTTAATTTGTCCTTTAGAAAGCCTAGAAAAGATCAATGCGACTGTTGCGTACAATTTTCAATAAAATATAATCCAACGGAGGAAATTGTGGTTGAACTGATCGCTATAAAATCTTCCCGAAGCGGGGTTGGAGAGTTGTTGCTCCATATTCCATTGGTTTTGAAATAAAAGTTTAACTTTGCTTTGGCCTAGTATATTTTAAATGAATATTTAGAGCCGCAGGAAAGTAACATGCTGTACAGAAATAAGAATAGCTAGTTAAAAAAATTACTTAAAGCTTGAAAGTGCTCTCCTGAAAAACTGCCAAAATGGGCACTTTTTCTTTATCGCCACAGATACAGATTAGCTGCCAGCAATATTAACTGCACGTAGAGCAAAATGTCATTCAGTAATCAATTCCAAGATTTTGTATTGCAATTTGGAATGGCGTATAGAGCAAAATAGCACAAAAAAGTTTTGTTTTCAAGGATACAGAGCAAAAGGGACACGATTTATATCAGCAACTAGAAGAGATAGCCGAAACGGATAGCAGATTTGAAAAATTTTGGGTCTTAAGCCTAAGATGCCATCCTTAACTCAAAATTGTCGAAATGGCGTAAAGAGCCCCGTACGACGAATTATTAACGCACTAATAATACCAAATTATTATTTTATTTATTCTTTAGTGGTTGTTTGAAATATTAGCATAATAAAATACAAATATCTTCGGATCTTTCTTATACAAACAAATGAAGAACTCGCTGCTATTCATTCGTACCGCCATTTAAATAAAGTGCGGTCTGTTGTATTTCGAAAGCATTATGTTGTTCTTTATTGCCTAGACTTGTGGTCATAAAAATATAGTTTATTATAGTTTATGATTTCTTTTTAGCAATAATACGAGTATAAATGAAAATATTGTTATTTTGCAGACGATTTGTTTTTACATTTATTTCAAAGCTTGAAAAAGTACAACGAGTTGTCGTGACTATAAACTGCACTGTAATCGCTCTTTTGTATCTTTTCCTTTTTTTGCCATGCATAGTTTACAAAATATTAAAAAGGATATTTAGTATATGAAAAAATTCCTTCTTTCATTTTGATTTCCTCTCTGACTTTATTTTCTTGTTGTTATTTGATTTATATTGACAAAGAAACATAAATCATTGCATGTGTCTCTATTTAGTTTTTGAAGGGTGTATATTGCAAGCTGATTATGAAAGGGGCATATAACAAAAGTCAGCAACAATATTTAATTTACAAAAACGGCAGTTGTAGCTTCGTTGCTGACAAATCAAAAATATTTTTTTAGGCTTTTAGATTCTAAAAGCCTTGTTATATAATTTCCTAAGCAGTAGAAATTTTGCAGTTTTATAATACTTTGCAAGGAATATAAATGTAATTTCTTGCAAATAAATCCAAATTTTTGCTATATAAATAAATATGTATTCCTTTAAAACCACTTGTAGACACGCAAAGTTTGCTTATTAAAGCCTAGAGTTTGTAGGAATGAAGATAAAAGAACTCCCATTATCTTTGCATTACAAAATAAACGTTGTCCATGTAAAAGCCAAGCCGTCTAACTGATTTTTAACCGAGTTCAAAAAAAGGATTAAGTTAACAATTCATCTCTATTTTTTTAGGTGTGTTACTTCATAACTCGGTACATTTTAGACCGATTGTAAAATATTTTTGTTGTCTGAAAGAGTATATGTAGCTTCCCAGTAGTCCCATTGTGAAATTTTTTTATATAATTTTATGATATTCTACTTATTTGATTGCTACGAAACCTATAAAACACCTTTGGTTCTTGTAATTACATAAATTTAAATTTCAAAAAATGGACGGAGTTAAGACTATTAAAATTTATTATAATATTTCACGCGGTTTTACCTAACCGATTTTTAAGAGACTTACCACACAAATTGAGCTCTAAAATAGATAAAATCTTTTATTAAAAAAATTTTTGGAGTTACGCCCATTAAAATTTTATATTTTATTTTACGTGGTTCTACTTTACTGATTTTTACAAAATTTGTCATATACCCTAAACCTTGAAAAACACAAAATGTTGCTTTTAAAAAATGGGCGGAGGGACGCCCATTAAAATTTAATTTTATATTTCACGTACTTTTTCTTATCTTCTCTTATCAGGTTTTTGCATTGAAGTCGGTTTTTTTTTTGGCAGAAAGAATTATTTAGAAGTCAATACTAGATACGACAAAGATGTGTTTTTCTAGTAAGAGCTTGGTTAGTGCACGCAAAGAAAAGATATGGTTGTAAAATGATTGAGAAAACAATATTATGTTCTCTGTAATAAATGTGTGGTCGTTGAAAACTAGTTATTGTTATTTTTAACAATAATTTCGTTACGATAAACAGAGTAATGTTTGAATTTAATAATTACATTATTATATTCATAGAAAGTGCGATATGGTTAGAGTTTAACAATATAGTTTTGTTAAAAATTTATGATTACAACACAATTTGTATTATTGTGTAAAAATAATATACTATGTTAAGTTTTTAAAAAAATCTTTTTCAGAAACATCTTCTGTCAGTTCAGTGTTTCGTTTGTAAGCTATCGGTAGTGCTCGCGTGGTATTAAATAAATAAAAAGAAGTATAAACAAAAGGGTAGATAAATAAAAATAATATATACAAATGTATGTATGTATATCTCTTTATACAGATGTGCTTGTATTTCGTGTATATACATGCATACATTTCAATACATACATGCATACATTTTATTTCAACAATATTAATTTTATTTTTATTTAGGATTTACCGCACAGCTGTTTTGAACAAAAGATTTGCCAATAAATATATGATTAAAAAACAAAATATAATTATTACCTAAAATAATACTATGGTCATATTTAACATAATAATATAATATTAGAACATGGTATGGTAAGTCTTAATTAGATTTTAGTCACATCTACCAATAGTGTTGTCTTATTTACAATAATAAGATTAGGTATAACAAAGTTAATTGTTTTTGTAGATAATATTATTATTAACTCAGAAAATAATATTATTTAAACTTTGTTTTTCCATTGACAATAATATGATTTGACTGCAACCATATAATTCAATCATAGTATGTTGCTTTTTGATTATGGTTACCTCAACCATATTTTTTCTTTGCGTGTGCATTGCAAAAACTTAAATGAATTAAACTGTGTTAAAGTGTGAATTGTTATATGGCAGAGAACAAAGTGGTTTCAAACATTTTTTTATGTTACACCCTTTTTCTTTTATTATGCGATATGCTTCAAATAAAAAATATTCAAGTTAATCGTGCTTTAAATTGATGTGAATTTTTTTCTCATGGCGTTATTGTACACACGTACATACATACTAAATAATAATGATTTATGTGTTTTTAAACTTGTGTGAGGATGTATTTTTTTATTCCTTTTTATGCCAATGACTGTTTTTTATTTCCATAATATGGAAAGACAACTTTATTTATGTGTGCATATTAAAAGCATTAAATAATATTTAAATTGACAGTTGAGATTATATCTAGTTTAGTTATATGCTTAATTTATTTAATACAATCTTATGTTTATTCTGGTCATCAATGATTATTATTTCAATTATTGAGTTGCTTCATTCATTCAATTGGTTTATTGATTTTTTTTTTTACAAATTTTCAATTAATTTTTTGATTTATATCTAATTTGCATCAAGCATTTTTTTCATGCAGTTAGTAAAATGAAAATTTTTATTTATCAAAACGAAGTTTGGAGCAGCAACTTATATCAAAAAATGCATCAGAGATTTATTGTATATCCTTGTTTTATATAACATTCTCTTTTATAGTGCTGCAATTAGCAAATATTAAAAGTTTCGTGCAACAAAATGTCATTTTTTATCATAGCAATGCGAGCTCTCACACATCTCATAAAACAAGTGAATTTTTGAGTAGTCAAAACATCGAGGACTCATCCTAAGTACATTCTGGACTTGGCAGCCAATCACTTCTTCTTGTTCCCTTATATCAAAAGTAAATTACTTGGTCAAAGATTAAGGAGCGCCGCGCCACAGAAGCAGTTGAAGCGTTATAAAACAATGTTTTGGTGGTGTCTCAAGAGGAATGGAAAAAGTGCCATGACAAATGGTTTGCATAAGTATACTACTGATCATCAAGGGGAATATTTCGTAAAACATTAAAGCCATTTTAATTTAAAAATGTTTGTTAGTATTTGCTATTCCCAAAATACAAATAGTTTCCCCAGTAGTATGTTCTTAGTATCGTTTACGTGGCTACCTACGACACGCAGTCATTCAAGTAGAATCTAGATGAGTCCTTTTTGAAAAGTATCTACTCAACTTCATTTAAGATTTTAATCTTTATAATATATATTTTTTATTTTTATCATAATATATAAGAAACTCTCAAAAACTAGAAGTAATGGAATCAATCCGTGAACAGATTTGAATTCAACAGGCTAAAGTCCATTCATAATCACTTTCAATTCACTCCCAATTATTTTATTTTTTTTTTACAGAACAGTGTCAATTAAAGAGATCCCGTTAAAAACTTTAGGATAGGGTCATAGAGCGGTAAAGCTCAGAAAATATTTACTATCGGACTAGCAAGAATTTTCCGGATTCCGCACCAAAAATAAAATTAGAACCCTATTAACGTGAGTATGCTGTGTGCTGTCTATCTGCCCGTCCTTCCCTTGACCAAATTTGTTTGTTTTTATCAGCAAAAAAGTTTAAATGATTTTAATGGAATTTAGAACATAATAAAGGAATACATAGTCTAGAAAAAGTAGGACCCAGAGGGGTACCGATACAATATCAGCCTCTAACACAATTCAACCGATTTTTATGAAACTCAGAACATGCATACAAGCTTATTCAGGATTCACAGTTTTTAAAAAGTAATGTCAAGTGGGAGACAATGGTGAAGTTGATGTTTTCCCGAAAGTATCCAACCGGTTTCAATGAAATACAAAACATAGGTACATATGCATCTAAAACTAGGACCAAGAAGGATGCAGGAGATCAATTTCCGCTTCACCGAAACCATTGAACCACATTGTCATCTAAAACACTTTGTCATCTAAAACGCTTTATATATTTTCAAAATTAAAACTAGGACCAAGAAGAGGCAGGTGATCGATTTCAGCCTCTCTAAAACTATTTTTCAGATTTTAATGAACTTTAAAGCATATATAGAGAGTCTAAATCATTGATCACCAAAAGGCGGCCCGTGGGCACTTTGTTATGCTCTTTTTTACACGTAAATTCGTACAAGCATGCAATTGGCTCTCTTTTACGTTACATACGTATGTGTTTGCTTATCATTGGTCTAAACGAACACAAAATTAAAATCGAGAGAATATTAGAGAGCACGTGATTTTAGAGCGTAATCAGTTTTCTTTCAAAACCCGTAAAAAAAATGTAAATCGAACAAAAACCGACTAAGTTACTTAAAACTGTTTTTTACAATAACTTCTGAATTTGTTTCTAAAATTTTTGACAAAATTTGTAGTATACTCAAGAAGATCTATAACCACATTTTGTTGGTTTTCCTAGTTTTTTTTTGTCACTATAGCACCGTGTAATTAGTCCAAACTAATTTCAAGCAGACAACGCTGTGTGCATAGCTAGTTTAAAATATTTTTAATAATAAGTACTTTTCCTACTTTAAGGTGTGTAAATTTGATAGTGTAAGTATTTCTTTCACTCTCTCTTATGCAGGGTATACACGATACTTAATTTCGTACTTAGCGTAGTATGAGTTGTAGTTCAGGTTTTCGGATACACGTTACTACAAATCATACTAATTCATTTGAAAGAAAATTTTAAAGGCAATACAAGCGGATAAATTAAAATTGTGGTTGATTTATTAATAATAAGTGAACTGTAGTTGAAAAGAATAAAAAAAAATAATGCAAAAACAAAAGGGGCATGTTGTAGAGAATGGTTAAAATAATGTTTTATGTTCTTTTTTTTTTAATTAAAATGTCCGCTACATAAAGCTAATTTTAAAATTAAGCAGCAGAATCACTGCGTTTTCTAGATCAGCTTCTCATAAAACAATTTTTGCTGTACAACAGGATGATACACAATACTTATTATCGTACTTACCGAAGCTCCGGCCACAAAAATCAAAAATATTTGAATTTCATACTACAAAGTATAGTTCATAAGTACGACAGCATGATACACGTTACTAATTTCATACTTGTACGACTTATCGTATGATTTGCAGTAACGTGTATACTCGCCATTACTTGCAAACATAGAACAAGTTTGTTTAGAAATCTTACATATTCGTACAAGCATGAGAGAGCACTTGCCGAAGTGTGAGTGAAAGTGTAAGTGTAAAATGACACACTTTAACGGTATCAGCTACAATGTATGCGTGACCTTTGTATGCTTTACTTCTTTGTACAAACATACGTATGTATGTGAAGAAAGAATACAAATTATGTTCGCGTGTTTAAGTGTACATGCATACATATGTATTTATTTTTGTTCTCAAGTATGCAAATAAATATGATTGTATCAAAGAACTTAAACATTGCAAGACGATGGTGTTTAATAAACGAATCTTCTGCTGATTATTTGGAGAGTGATATTGTAGCATTTCTGTTTAACTCTCTCTTATAAATTTTGCAATGTTTAATCGACGATACATTTATCTAAAATACGTTTTTTCTATATTATTTTCACAGTTACTGTTATAGATTGTAATTTTTTCTTCATTTCTTCGCTGATGCTTTCATTTGAGTTTTGAATAAGAATCTCGTCGGTTGTTTCAAGTGTGTTTTTTTTATAATAATTAAAGATATACATATGTAAACATACAGTGGATCACAGCTTATTTCAACCACGCTCTTTAAAAAATTTAAAGGGGATACAACTTTCGAATGACACAAAATGTTGAAGAAATGTGAGTAGAATTTAATAAAACAATTTCTTATCTTCAAGGCAAATGTTTTATTTTTTCTAATTTTCACATATTTATAAAATTATTAACTAAAAATTAAAAATATAGGTATTTCAGTAGTCACAGCTTATTTCAACCAGCTTATAAAAAATTAAAATTTTACTAAATTTATTTTGTACTTTTTTATTTTTAAAATTTGGTGTGACCTCCTTTTTGGTCAATTACGGCTTGCAGTCTGTTTTGCATGGAATGCACTAATTTTTGCGTGGTTTCGGCAGTTATTTTCGACCATTCTTCCCGTGGCAATAAATAATAATGGCTTAAGTCGTAATTTCTTGTTTTGAGATATTAAGGGTTTTGTCTAAAATAAATTGTGTTGGGTTTTTATATAAAATTTTTAGCCACCGAAAAAGATGCACATTTATTTAGAACAAAGCTGTTAATTTTATAAAAAAAGAAAATGTTTTATTAGTTAATATTCATTGTTTTGTAGTTAAGATGTTATGAAAAAATCCATTGGCAGAAAAATAAAAACTTAAGTGAACTTAAGCTACTATATTGAAAAGCAAAATAATTTTTCCTGATAGTAAGTCGAGATAAGTGCTTTAGGTTAAATTGAAAAATGCGGAAAACCTGATATAAGATATTTTTTCAAAAGCTTAGATAAATATAAGTTTTTTTATGAGGAATATTTTGAATGTGCTGTTAGTTATTGAAATTAAGTGTATACAAGTTTTAATGCTCAAACATTTTAATATTAATGATGCTATCTTAAAAAAAGATTAAGTTGAATTGTTATATTATATTGTTATGGCTTATGTATTATTTTCTAAAAAGACTTAAGTTAAAATACAAATGCATATATTTTTATCAATAATGACATTTTATATTTGAAATTTAGCTGAGTGATAGATCTTGAAGAAGAGAATAAGAATATGTAATAAAATGAAAAAGCACTTATGTCAACTTAAGCCATTAGTTTTTATTGCCTCAGATATATTAAAGTGAAGTACATATTAATTTAATGTGTTTGGTATTTTACAACACAAATTTATTAAATTATTAGGGGTACGTAAAAAGCTTTTAAAATAATCTAAATCTTTTAATTAATTGAAATTTTCATAAATGTTTGCCATTCAAAGTTCTTGTAGCACCATTTTTTGCACACCACAGATAGAAGAGAAAGACGATTAAAAAAGCAAAATTCAACATAGTAATTATACATTTTCTATTTATAGAGACTAGCTGCATCTACATATGTACATATGTAGATAAAATAGTCTTTAATCAATTAATGAAGAAAACTTTTTATTAATAAGCACTAAGAAATTTACTTTATTTTTTTTCATATTTAACTTGCAAAAAAAAAGTATGCTGATAATTGTACGATTCCCCAAATCATTATCAATCAGTCAATGGCTCATATAAGATTAACGTTGAAGGGCCTCATACGAGTCTCAATGTTCTTCAAAAAAGAGTTGTAGGTTAATCTCTAGAAAAATCTCAAATGATTGCATCTACGGCTAATAAAAGCGCCTTGCGGCTTTTGTATACGAATTGTCTTCTGTAACAGTTTCTCCCGTGCAGTGTTGCCAGTTTTCTTCTAGAGCTTATCCCCAAATTTTTTATTTCTCAATCCCAAAAATCCCCAAATTGAGTTTTTTTTATTAAAATATTTTCGTTTGTGAAAAAAATAAAATTTTTTTAAATTTTATTTGAAAAATAATGACAAAAATAACATATTTATTCAATAAAATTAATTCATATCGATAGCTACGAGTATACTTACATTCATATAAATTTAATTTGTACTTATAAAACTTGTTAAGAAAAAGTTACACATAGTTTAATATACACAAGAATAAAAAATTGTTTAACCAAAGTTTACCAAAAACTTCAGAATCGAAATCTTCTGATTCATCAACCTCAGAAACTTTATTGTACATAGTACTTGTATTAAAAAGTTTTAGCATTTCAGCAGAAGGATTAAATTTATCACAGCAAATTGAATTATTTTTAAAGAGTGTGTTTATTCTAAGAAGTGCTTCCAGCAAGTATTTTTGTTTATTGTTCATTATTGGTTAATCAGCCTTGATACTTCTTCTTTATTAGAAATTATAAAATATGAATAGCAACACACATTTTTAGACTTACCAAACGCATATTTCTTAGTTCTAAAATCACTCTTGTTTTACCATCAGTTATAAAAAAAATCCCCTCAAATTTGGTTATCATCCCCAACAAATCCCCAGATCCCCAATAGGAAAATTTCATCCCCAATCGCGAAAAAAATCCTCAATTTGGGGACAAATCCCCTAAGCTGGGAACACTGCTCTCGTGGGATGCATATTTCACGATTAATATATGATCTCGTCTGCGATTGAAAATGCTCTGCATGCTGTCTGTTATTCTCAACCACTGGTGCCAGAAAATTTTCGGCTAAAATCTGCAAAATTGGGCTAAAAAATTTTTAAAATCTTCTGTGTTGTTCTCTCTATTATTCGCTATTAGTAGGAATTTTTCCTTGGGAAGAATTTTACGCGGAATTTTATTCATTTATATAAAAAGTAAATTTGGTATATTTAAACAAATATTAATAATTTTACTACATTGCTTTGTATAAAATGCATACATTGCCTTAAGCAATATTTCGAATTTCCTCGACAAATATGTTAAAGCTGATACGTCAAAAGATGTACACCGTGACATTTTGGGGTTCACATCCTGCCAACGAAAGCAATTACTGGGAACAAGTAACAAAAAGTGATAGTAATGCGTGGAGAAAGAAAAATTGGTATTAGTACTTGATTTCATTAACTAGTTCAAACAGAATAGGCCAATGAAGACACAAAAAATTCACCAGCTAAGGATCAACAACACAACAAAAGCAATATGTACAATAACAAAATTTGTGAGATTTTTTTTCGCTTTAAGTTTTCTGCATCCGCATACCGGTGGCGTTCCTCTACTGCGAATTAGATGAAAGCGAAACGAAAATATTTATAAGCTCCCATGATGTCTTACTAACTATACTGCGAGTGTTTAGAAAGCTCACAACTCAAATAATTGTAACTTTACAAGAGAAGGTAAAAACATAATTGAAACTGTAATATTCACAATAAACGCCACAGCCTAGTATTCTTGATGTCAACGTAGCGGCTCTATATTTGGTGGAACTAGAAGCTTTCCATCTATTATAGGGTAGTAAATTTCGATCCAAACGATTATAGGGGAACTGTACCGAACACAACCAGTATCTTCTGTAATGCTTCTTTCATAGTGACATTGATTTAAAGTTTTTTCATTTTATACTTTGTGACCTCATTTGCGGTGCAATTTTTGTGAGTACAGGTTAAAATTAATATTTATAAATGAAAATGCTTAAAGTTAAATCAGGAATTATTTGGAAACAAATTGTAAACTTTTTTCTGATACTAATAATATTTAAGAAAAGTTCTTTCATTTAATTTTGTCAAAATGTTCTTTTGTTTATTTCACAATTCGATGTACTTTTTGCTCTTGCCCTCATTTTATCAGTTAAAGACCATTTAGAAAATAGTGAATTGTAAGTTTTGCCTCCCCTGCCTTATTGTTCAAACCTCGCACTATTCCGCTAACATTCGTTTCGATCGATGCAGAACACATTCACTAAAAAAGGATTCACTTTAGAACAGAGTATTCGAAATTGATTTGATTCGTATTTGGCCTCAAAATACAAGCATTAGCAGAAAAATTGGAGAAGTCATTGTCTGAATTGTTGAATGAATATTTCACAACAGAAGCTGAAAAAACAATATTTTAATAACTTTTCATATTTGGTCTAAGATGATTTTATAATTCTACTTTAATATTGCAATGTTTCTCTTGGTATGCCATTCAGATTATTTGCAAATGCATCAACGTCAAATTCTGGGGTCTAGTTGTCGCTTTCGGTAATTTTTGAGTTGATCACATTTTTCACTTAGAGGCTATGTCGTTCGATATGGAACAATATTATCACATTTTCGAAAGCGAATGTCATAATCCCAAACGGAGAAATGTGATCGAATTAGCTTGCTATGGAAAGCGACGATTAGACCCCCGGCTTAAAGCAAATAATTTTTTTATTTTAAACGTCAATAAAATGATAGAAAAAAAACTTCAGACGAATTTTATAAAGAAATTTATTCTTAAACAGAAATCATAAGTTCGAAAAATCAGAAAAAGATTTTTATTGAGTTTGCTTTATTTTTTCGCACCAAAATCTGACTCTCGCGAATATCAGCGATTTTTAGGAAACATCAGCGGAATTCCGGGATTTTTTTTTAAATTCATGAAAGCAAAACTCTACTTATGAAATTATATTTATTTTCGACCAACGAAATTCATATATATATATATATATATATATCCCTGCATTATTCCCCCCAGGGTACTCTATTTTCGACTACCTTTGTACCTTTGGTACATTACCCATAGAACTTATGTGTTACTACACATTTTCTGGCAACAGAGTGAAGGATGTGCACATATTTACTATATAAAAGAAAAACAGTTCTGTTTATGTCAACCAGGTGTAGCATCACTTGGAATTTCTCTGAGTTCAAAAGATGATAGAGGTGAAACTTCGAGATATCACCAGATGCTTGTCTCTGGTACCACGGGTGCCGGTTGCCCGACAGTAAGGCTGCTATAGGAGTTTGGGTGTATGTAGCGGTTGTCAAATTCCTTCGCTAAAAGGTCAAGTTCGTCCTACCCCATAGGGTCAAAGGGATGCTTTTGAGTAGTGTGAACTAGGCACTAGTATGCGTCTAAACTCTGATGAGTGGTCGAGCTGCGCCGGCAATGGTTGAGGTATTCTCTTGGAGGCCTCACTGTGAGTGTAAGCAACTACACTCGCGGCGTGACAACTTGGAGAATCGTACGTGGTGGGTGTTGGTTGCCACCAAAATTGCTGGGAGAATAGTATTGGATTGCTAGTGTTAAACCAATGCTAGTGGTTGGTGTGACGCGGTCAGCCAGAGACTATTCTAGATGCTCTTGCCATACAACAGTTAGTACTGTTTTGACAAAGGCATTACGGCATAAAGAGTTTAGATAGCTCTGAATACCTCAGCAAGGTGCACGACGTAGTACAGGGATAATAACTATGATCGAAGATTGCAACCTATGTGCCTTAAGGAATGGGTACAGGGTTCATTCTCAAAGGGTGCATGGGGCGATGGTAAGCGTCTAGCCTACACCCAGTGTTTAGACCACCGTAAGATAGGGCCGTAAGGGCAGGTGCTCACGATAATCTGAAACATATCTGCCTGCATTATTATATAAACAAATATAATAGGAAAAAACCTAAAGCAACTAAAATCATGTAGTGTATTTGAATAAATCATATTTAAAAAATAATTTAACATATTTTAATAATCACAGTACTTGTCTTCAGACAACAACTTTTTTAGTCTGTTGACATTTCCAATTCCTGCGAACGAACCGAGTATCACACAGTGTACTCACATAACTACTCACTCACTACTAAATAATCAAATTTTATTTAAATTAATGCGGTAAATACAACCACAAAGAAGACTGTCTGTTAAAATGAAATAAACTTGAAACAAAAAATTGTTAATATTAAAATATCATACAAATGTTTTGCAATGCAAAATGAATAATCCATGTGTGTGTTAATTGGTTTCCGGATAAAATCGTGAATTTTTGCACCCAGAAAACAAAAAATGGACAGCAAGCAAAGTTTAACCTCACATTTGTAACAAATTTAAATATATATTTGGTTTGTATACAGAGTTAGGAGAAATTTTTGAGATATTTATGCTTACCAGAGAAAGACAATTACTACGTTTATACGTACGACTTATTTGCATGTGCGTTAACATCCTAACTCACAAGAAACCATGTGAAAAGGATGTGTAAGCCAAAACATCCACGTTTAAAAAACTTATACATATTTCATTTACTTGGGACGTGACACACTGTTTGGTCCATTATTGACTATTTTTCATAAAAAGATTCTTGTTATTAGCGCTACAGTTTAGAAAAGAATTTAAAATTTTGATTAATTTGCCTTCCAACATATCTTGACTAATAGCCTCTTGCTCCTTCCAGACCATCAGTAATACTCTGGAATCATAGGAGAAAGATCGGTAGGGTACTGTGGGATTATTTTTGAAGACACTTGTTAGATTCTGAAATTGTTGTCATAGACAATGCATAATATCAGCACAGTTATCCCCAGAATATTTCAACATTCTCACTATATTAGTTTTTCAGATATCTAATAAATATTTTTCTTTTTGGCTAAGACATGTTTTTACTAAGACATGTTTTATTCGAGCTTTTAAAAAAATCTTTAAATACGAAGGCGGTTCGGAAACTTCTTAGCCTATCAATGAAGGAGAATAGTTAGTTTTTCAGAAATATTTTTATTTTTCAACATAATCTCCTGAAACTTCAATACAATTAGTCCAACGCTTTTCTAGCAATTCTATCCCTTGATTAAAATAGTTTTCCTCAAGGTCTTCAAAATAGTGGTTTACAACTGTAATTGCATCTTCATTTGAGGGAAAAAGCTTGCCAGCAAGGAGTTTTTTTAGATTTGGGAACAGGCAAAAGTCACTGGGAGCCAAATCAGGAGAATAAGGTGGGTGGTCAAGCAACTCGTACTTTAATTCGTTGATTTTAGCCATTGTTAAAACACTCTTGTGCGCTGGTGCACAAGGACGTTTTTCTCGAATTTGTACATTTATTTAATTGATCCAAAAGGTTGCAATAGTACTCTGAATTTATTGTTTTACCCTTTTGCAGATAGTCAATCAATAAAATACCTTTGAAGTCCCAAAAAACCGTTGCCATAACCTTAACAGCCGATTGAATTGTTTTTGCCTTCTTTGGGGCACTTCCTCCAGCTTCAGTCCATTGTTTGGATTGTTCTTTTGTCTCTGGAGTATAGTGGTGGATCCATGTCTCATCAACAGTTATGAAACGACGCTTAAAATCCATTTTATTTCGCTTAAAACGATCCAAACAAACTTGAGAAATGTTCATTCTTATGCGTTTTTGGTCGACTGTTAACAAATGCGGCACCCATCTTGCAGAAAGCTTTTTCATCTGTAGTTCTTCATGCAAAATTAAATGGACTCGATCATTTGAGATGCCCATGATATTAGCTATTTCACGCACTTTTATTCGTCGATCATTTAATACCATATCATGCACTTTGGCTACAATTCCTGTTGTTGTTGCTGTTTTTGGACGTCCACTACGTGGTTCATCTTCAATGCTTGTACGACCACGTTTAAATTCAGCAACCCAATTTTTTACTGTTGCATATGAAGGAGCACTTTCACCTAACACATTCACCATATCATTATGAATTTCTTGTCCCGATAAACCTTTTTTATGTAAATATTTAATGACACCACGCATTTCTAATTTTTCCATTGTTAAAAAATCGCGGATGCGTCTTTTGTGAACACCTGTTTCTATATGAAGGAGTTGCCAGATCGAAATAAAATTTAACATGTGTTCAAAGCAGAGATGGAAGTTTCCAAAACACTTAACTTTCTTCTGTTTATACCGCGCTTTTTGTGCTAGGCTAAGCATTTTCCGAACCGCCCTCGTACATACTTTTGTTTATTTAAACGCGTTTGTCTTTTTTGAGTTGAAAACTTGTTTTCCTAAGTACATACAAAACTGTGTGCATATTTTTTTTCAAAATCCTGCTTTTTGATTGATCATGTCCCCCTTTCTGCAAAAAAAAAATCTGGCCACGTTAGCAAATGTTTTTTTTTGCATATAGTGCGCGTGTAAACGTAGTAAATGATTGCACAAAAATTAATAGTATAGCACATATCGAACATTTTGTATACTTGTACTTATTCTTAACTATTCATTCTCATACTTGCGCACTTTAATTATTTTATCGATAAAAGTAGCAGAGTCCAGGTACAGAATTCATATAACGATATTCGATGTCGGTTGAATCACAAGCTCAAATTAATTTATTTATTTTTATTCTTCTTTGCGCTTTTCGCTTTTTGAGACATTTTATATGCAGAGATGCCACATGGTATGAAATAAATTGGTGACTTATACACAGATGTACACTATCGTAAAAAAATAACATCACTGTAAAGGAATAAATATGTATACTAATGTATCGCGCTATATCGATATTATAACTGCCAAAAAAGCTTAAGCGGCATAATTTTCGAGCTTCTAAAGTCTAGAAAATAGCATCCAGCTGTTGCCGACAACGGGTAGACAAGCCCCAAATAATTGAATTTTGTATTGACGTGAAATTAGAAATTTTTTTTAATTTGGAGACTTTTGACCTGGCCCACGATGTCACTAGAAATCGTTCGGTCGACAACTTGTATTGCAAACAACAATAACTTTAGAAAATTTTGTTGTTGTTTGCAATACAAGTTGTCGATCGAACGATTTCTCGTGACATCGTGGGCCAGGGTGTTTTTTTTCGATTTGGCGATTTTATAATTTTGGAATATTTTTGTTTTACCGTTTTTGAAAATTTCAAGAGTTTAGCTTTTACGGTTTCCAAGATACAGCAAGTTGACAAAATTGCATTAACTGATGGAACACCCTTTAATTTAAATTTTTTTAAGTTTTAGTGTTAATTGTTGTAGTCTGTATAAAATTACACTAACTTTACAAATTTCAAGTGTATATACACACAATTGTATGTATGTATATTACATGGGATTTTAAAAATTTTCATTGCTCGTGGAACAGCCTTTAATTTTTAACTCTCATGTATTTGTTGTTGTAGCGGCAAAGGTCTACACACTGTGTCCAAATTTCCGCTCCGTAGCTCTTACGGTTCTCGAGAAAATACCCTGTGACAGACGGACAGACGGACAGCGTAGCGAAAACAATAGGGTTCCTTTTCACCTTTGGTGTACGGAACCCTAAAAACAGTCCCAAGAGTATTTTATATTGTTCAAGGAGTTTGTGTGGCAAAATACATTTTTGTGGTCGTTAGAGATTAGTATGTATGTTCAGTGAGCTGGTTTATGGAAAAACAAAACCATTTTGATAATTTTATGTTGTAACTCTTTATGAATTAGTGTGCGATATATACGAGTATATTTTTTGATCAAGACACTATCTACAATTTTGTTATAAAATATAACTCAATTTTTGTTTTGTTGTTTGTTTATATCCTTGATAGGAAATTTACTGTTGTGGAAGGAGACTTCATGAGTGTACCCGAGTCTATATCTTCTGGTGTGCCACAGGGCAGTATTCTGGGGCCAGTCTTGTATCTAATATATACTTGTGATATGCCTGTGAGCAATAACATCCACACTTCTACATTTGCCGATGATACAGCCTGTTGGAGTATTCACAAAAATCCTGATGAGGCATCCCGCAATCTCCAAGCACACATTACCCAGCTTGAAATATGGTTGAACTTATGGAGAATTAAAGTAAATGAACAAAAGTGTGTTCATATAACGTTTACTCTAAGAAAAGATACCTGTTCCCCCATTCCAATCAACAATCAAAATATTCCACAAAATTCTCAAGTGAAATACCTTGGAATACACCTTGATAGAAGGCTTACATGGAAATATCATATTGACTCTAAGTTAACCCAAATGAAACTTAAATTAACTCAAATATATTGGTTAATTGGCAGAAATTCAACACTCAGCCTAGACTGCAAACTTTTGATATACAAGTCGCTTTTGAAGCCCATATGGTACTATGGAATTCAGCTATGGGGCACTGCTTCAGCTTCAAATATAGACAAAATCCAACGAAGGCAAAACAAAATTTTACGTTTGATAACATCTGCTCCATAATACATTAAAAATTCAAATATTCATCGTGATTTAAATATGCCACTAGTGAGTGAAGAAATTGAAAAATACGCAGGCAAATATTTAACAAAACTCGAGTCACATCCTAATCCGCTTGCCCGTAATATTTTGAGCTTTCCTGGACACATCAGCTTAAAAAAGAGGGACACAAGGGCTCTTATACTCAACACTCCAGATGGGACTGCTTAAAGATACTTCTTTTTTTTCCTTTTTGATTATCACTACTTATGTATTATTTGTAACTATCACTAAATTTATGTCCGATACTGGTCGGGCCTAATTATTATATTTAGATTTAAGATTTGATTACTTATTGTTAGTTCATTTTTGAAGATACAATAAATAAATATATATATGAAAAAAAAATTTTTTTTGTTTCCTGACTGTTCGCTTTGAAGGGAATCTAAAGGATTCACCACAACCGAAATCGCACCTGGTGTTACATCACATTCAATGCAGTTTTTTTATTAACACCAACCACATCATACATATTTAATGTTGACATTTTTAAATTCGTTCTTGCATTGTTTGCACATTTTTTACTAAATAGATGTCATTGTGGGAGCCTTTAAGTCCGCTGTTATGTTGACTGAAATTTGCAACCAAACAAAGTAGTTGGGGAAAAAGGGATTTTTTTCTTTATTTCTTTAAAAAAATAATTATAAGCTCTAAAGTGTTTTCATTTTTTTTAGTATTTTTTGCTTTGCATAGTAAATGTGGGTTAAAATATATCAACTGCAAAAAACAAATTTTTTTTAACAAAGTTGGAATAACTTGGACGTTTTTTTTTCTGATAGTTAAAATGTAGTCTATACGTATTTCACAGAATGTCAGCTATTGCATTTATAACGGTTTTTGCTTCAGAAAAAAATTATTGGCAGGGAGTTCATGAATACAGTAAAATAAATGAATAACAAATGCTTTTACAAAATAAACGAAAATTGTGACAAAACCAGACAAATTTTTAATTCATAAATTTATAAATTCATTCTCTAGTTCAAAAGTGAGTGACGCATACATATATTTCATAATTTTGCATAACTTCATATATGAGCAAATCCGAAAAAAATTATGCCAACGACAGTATTTTAGATCTGTCAAAACTATATATTTTACCTTCAAAATATATAAATCATAAGATTTTTCAGTGATCCCTTTAGGAATGGAATGACTATTACTACACGATATCGCCTGTTTCACGATATCGAAAGAAAATTTTCGACTGAAAATTTTTATTGAAAACAAAAACAAATTTTTATTTATTTATTTAACATACTATACAAAGTAAATTTGCATAGTATGGTGTTCAACAAATATGGGCGGAGTAACTACGACCATATGCCCAAAACAAATTATTATATTTTATTGTTGTTTTCAATATTCAATTTTCAGTTGAAAGTTTTCTTTCGATATCGTGAAACAGGCCATAAGTTCGTTGTACATATTTTTTTTATAACATTAAAAGATACGTTTTTTTAGATACGAGTATTCTGGTGGGAAATAACGGCATTCCATATCGTTCGAAATTTAAAAATTTTTCATACCAAGTTCATTGAAACATTTTGAAATTTATTTCGATATCGAGTTCCGGAGATAAAATTTTTTCCTTAGAATCATCCTTTTAAAATTAATATATACATATATGTTATAAAACTCACAAAATCCTATAGAGTAGTTCTTTAAAAAAAGTGTGTTAAACTTGAACATCGATTTAATAAAAATGCATTTTTGGTGTATAGAGCACTTAAACCCCGGACGATGCACAGTGGGGGATTAAAAAAAAAGTGGAAAAAATTCTGCAGTTTCTAAACGAGCCGTCCGATTGTTATGAAATTTCATGCAGCATTTAAAGAGGTGTTGCCAAGCTTAAGTCTGGTATTCAGACTATATACATATCTTATAAAGATGATGATTTTGATCTGATAAAAAATATTTTTTGCAAGTTGATTTCTCTATTCAAGAGCTAAAAAAGTGGATAAGTCAAATCTTGTTCGATTTCAGAAAGAAAACTTAGTATGGGTTAAGAACAGAATTTTTAACATTTATAAAGCGTTATTTACAAAATATATGGAAAAATTACGAAAAATTGCAATGTAGGCTACCTAAAAGAGCAAATTCATTCCAAAATATTATATTTTTACTAATATCTAAAAATGGCCGAATATTCGGCAATTCGTATACGAATACGAATATTCGTGCATCACTAGTACATATGTATATGTATATGTATGTATGTGCACAATATCCATATGAAATTAGCGGCCTGCAGTCAAATACACTCATTCGTTTCAAATAATATTTAATTAAGAGATACTGTAAAATAAACAGTTTTAGTTGAACAAGATTTAATAAAATTTATTTGGGCTATAAAATCAATTGTCTTCTATTTTTACTGGGGCGCATTTCACAATAATAGATTCTGTAATAAAAAGTAAATAAATTCGCCATAAAATTTAATATGTGGAACATAAAAGTTGCCAACAATGTCTTCTAATGAAACTAACTGCCTGGCTCACGATATCGACAAGAAATTTTCTTTCGCTTATTTATATTGAAAGCAAAAACAAATTTTCTTATTTTGTTTTTGTTTTCAATATAAATCAGCGAACGAAAGTTTCTTTTCGACATCGTGAGCCAGGCAGTAAATGTGTTGCTTTGCATTTAAAAGTCCTCTTCTTCTTCATTCTTTTCTCGTTTTCTATTTTAATTTTGATAGTTTTATTAAATTCACAGTTAAATGTTCTCATAAGGCTCTTAAACGTACTTGTGTCCTCTAACATTTTATGACCAATATTTGGAATACATACATACTTACATATGTACATACATACATTTATACAGAAACAAAAAACAATATATTTTTTTTGCAAACATAAACTTTATGTACATGTGTCTATGGAAGTGTTGTGTGTGTGTGGTGTAGAGAAAGTTCCTTGAGGCAGGCATGCATAAGTACGAGTGCATGTGTGCATGCCTGCTCTTTGCTCGTACTTGTTTGTTTGCATGCAATCTTTTCTCTGTCATTGTTATTCAGGAAAGTACAATGCTCTTTGACACAACTTAGCTTACGTCACACTATTGCACAAACAGACATATTTGTTTATACATATGCACATACAGACATACATACATACATACATATGTAGTTAGGTTTCTACACGTGATTACTACCCAGCAAACATTTAGATACAAATGAATACAAATTGTTTGTAAATTTAGAACAAAAGCGTTTTGCTAAATTTTCCATTTTTTTTTACTAAAAACTAATATTGAATATTCGTTGTTGCCTTCCTCAATAAAAAACCAAGTTCAAACGATAGCGTTAATTGCATGACATAAGATATTTGCGTTAAAATATTTTGTCAATAATAATATCCATTAAACCAGCAACTAATCTATTTTATAGGAAAAACATTTTTTTCATGTTTTTAGTGCTCTATACTCTATAAATATAAATAGAAACATACATGCGTACTGTGCGTACAACTATACTAAAACTTAGAGTATGTTTATACTCAGAGTTATGATAAAAAATATACGTATGATGAATATTTTGTATTAATTCATCATACGCCCTCGTATGCAATTTTGTGTGTGAAATGGAATGTAAAATGTTTTGTTTGACAACATTTGTTAGTAAATTATATATACATATCTGTGGGCTTTTGACAAAACAACTTCTCTCGAAATAAGACATTTTTGCAAGATTTTTATATTATATATAAATTTTCAAGACGGTTCTTTTTGTGTGATCCTTGCATTTCTACGCCATTTGGTTAAAAATCTACAGTTCTTGGCAAATCAACTTCTTTCATTATATTTGGAAAAAATATTTGATAAAATATCTTATCTGAAAGAGTTTAAAAATTTTCTAAAATGCAAGAAATAAAATTGTTATATCCTTTTGACAAAACATCTAAATTGTATTTAATATTTTTTTGCATATATGCATTTTGTTTTAACAAAACAACTTCTCTTCAAAGAAGTTGTTTTATCAAAACTGAAATTTAGAAAATATGTAACTTGGCTTGAGATAAGCGCAAAATATGAATCACGTTTTTGTTTAAAACCATTTTAACAAAACAACTTGTGTAATGTAAGTTATTTTTTTTGTTGAAAACAATTTCGACAAAACATCCTATCTTTTTAGTCTTAATTTTTCTGAAAATCTTTTGGCATTAGAATAGAATTATTCATATCTTCACTTCAATTTAGTATTTAAATTTAATACTACACTTTCACTTTTTCACCCAATATTTCAAAATCAATTTTACTAGATATTTTATCAGTTTTTTCGTTCTCCTGTAAAATTGCAGTTTTTGAAAGAGGTTGTTTTGTCAAAAGTCCACAGATATATATTATTCTTAAATTTTTTGTGTGTAAAATTTGTGACAAATTAATTTCTAGTAAATCTATAGTTTAAAACATTTTTAGCACAGTCGAGAATTATTAAATCGCATTTTCTATACCTTTGATGCAATCATTTCAACACCGTTGCATTTTTAGAATTTTACCTATTCACTTAGCTGGCAGCACTGATGCTTGAAGTATGTGAAAATGAAATACTACCGTTTATACTCCTGTGTAGCCGAATAAATACTCAGAGTATATTTTAACTTATGTGTATGATTGCAGCTGATACATGCCGTAAATTTTACTTATAATCGTTTGGGCTGCGTAATTTAAGGAGTGTTTATGAAGAAAGTATTTAAATTAAACTTGATTTGTATTTTTGTATATGAGTCTGGTTTTTATATATAACTATAAGCCTTTATAGTTGTTTGAAGGTCAATACTCAAAGAGTTATTAAAACGATACTTTTGTCATCCTCTTATGGAACTCATTAGTAGACTTCACCCCAAAAGATTTTGATGTTAGCTAACAGCCTTCGTATATTTATAGTAATGCTCTTTAGATGCTAATGAGAATCACAACATACCAACATAGTAAGTTTAAAAGTCTAAAACAAAAATTATTCGATTTTGCATGATCATCATTTGGAAAATAAAACAGATGGGCTTAAAATAAGTCCATTTAAGATTATAATAAGCGCCAAGTTATACTAAAAACTAAATTTTTATATATACTAACGAGTTTTCGTTAGTACAGAAAAAGTTTTAAAAGTGGTTTTACTTAAAACTATGTTTTCCGACTTACGCTGTTATCACTTGTGGCCTTAGATGTATATGTGGCAATAAGAAAAAAGTGCTTAAGTCATATTTTAATGTTTTGCAGGAGAGCACTTTTAAGCTTTCAAGTAAATTTTCAGAAATTTATTTCTTTTACAGTTAAATTGGGAAATTCTCTGTTAGCCCCTATTCTTTTTAAAGCAAACATCGTTCTACACACTATAAGTAATACATCTAAGTTGAATGATACAAAAGTATAGCCTTAATTAAGCAATTATTCCAAATGAGATTAAAAGTCTCAAAGAGATAAGTCGCAAATCGTATACAGAGAAAACATTGCCTACTAAATACCTCATAAAATAGAACAAAATTAATAAGAAATCTCTATGGGTTTTTTCCAATAAGGAAATCTTATTAATTTCATAGGGAACCACTTTTTGAAAAAACTCAAGAAGAAACCTTCTAGTTTTTATTAGGTTATCTTATTGATTTTTTCAATAAGGTTTTCTTCTTGTTTTTATTAGGCGACCTAATAAAAATAAAAAAATTGCGTCTTTATTCTATTAAATTCTATATCATATACATATGTATGTACGTATGTATGTAGTATAGTGTAATGTTATTTATTTATACATACATACATACATACACATTATATTATATTCTTAACTAACTTACTCACCAAGTATTGAACCAGCAAACTTCTTACTGATAGACAAGCACTCTAACCAATATGCTAACAAGCAGCCTGAATAACCATTGAAATTATTGTGCAAACATTCTTATACAAAAATGGAAAAGATCATGAAAAAATTGTCTGTATGTCTATTTATAGAAACGAAATAACAAGACACCTCATAAAATTAAGAAGATTTCCTTATTAAAAAAATTAATAAGATGCCTTACACATAATGATATAGGAACCTACTAAAATCAAGAAGAAAACCTTTTTAAAAAAATTAGTAAGGCAACCTAATAAATTCAATAAGAAATCCCCAAAGTTTACAATTTATAAGAAAAGAAGTTTTTCTCTATGGATTGTTTTTTGGTACCAAAAATCACGGAACTTGAGTAAAAAAGTTGTGAATAATAAGATTTCTTCTTGATTTTATGTGGTTTTCTTCTTGATAAAATAAATAAGATTTACAACATAAAAACAATAAGGAATCTCTATGAAAAACGTTTCATAGAGAAAATCTTTTTGATTCTATGAGACAGTTTTTTCTCTATGTAGTGCTACTATGCAAATTACGGAGGTGACATTAACTCAAAATCAGCTTACCTCGACTTAAACACTTTTTATTTTTTTACCACAGTTGTATAACTTTCGTAGTGTCAGTGATAAGCACATGCAAAATTTCTATCGCTGAGAACATTGTTTAATACTGACATTTCCTTCAGCTTATGAAAGCCAAGTCATTGATATCATTGTGGTTTTATAGGCATATGAAATGACCTATAAAAAACTTTAAGTTTTCAAAATCATTTCAGCATAAAACGCACAATGAAAAAAGTTCTTTGACTGCAGTTAAGTGAAATTGCAAAAGTTTGTTCATACGAGAAAATACCACTGACTGGTGCCGCCTTGTCTCATTTATATTATACCAGTGTTAATATACTGGTATAATATAAAAAGAAAAGGAAAATTAAAACTTTTTGTATAAGTAATTCCGCGGCTTGCGGCTTCGTCCTTCTTTCACCATAGTTGCAAAAAAAAAAGGCAACAGAAAAATATTTATTACTTCAAGTCACGACAATATTTCTGCACAACATTAAACTGTTAGAAATACGAATAAAAGCAAACATTAAAATATTTAATGGTGTATTTTAAACTAACTAATAGGTCAGCAATAATATTATTACATACAAACATATGTACAATGTATATATATATGTATATGCACATACTTCATATGTACATATAAACAACCAATTGTACATAATTTTTGGAAAAAATATATAATAAAATTCCATCACATTAACAGCGACAATTTCTCATTTGAATGCTTCTTAAATTTCTAAAATCCTGATAAAAATTAATGATGTATAGTTTATTAAATTCTTTGCACGAAAAAAAGGTGATGTATATAGTCCACTTAATTTTTTACATACGAAATGGACGGATTATAGTCAATTTAATTTTTTATAAAAAATTTAAAAATGGACGGTGTATTGTCCATTAAATTTTTTATATATAGTCAGTCCATTTAATTTTTTGCATCTTAAATAGACGATGTATAGTCTATATAATTTTTTGCATGCGAATCGGACGATTTATAGTCGATAAAGTTTTTTCATAAAAAATTAAAAAAAAGACGAGGTATAATCCATTAAATTTTTTTCATAAAAAAATTTTTTGCATGAAAAATGGGTCTATTAAATTCTTTGCACGAAATGAAGACGACGTATATAGTCCACTTAATTTTTTACATACAAAATGGATGAATTATAGTCAATTTAATTTTGTATAAAAAATTTAAAAATGGACGATGTATAGTCCATTAAATTTTGTATATATAGCCAGCCCATTTAATTTTTTGCATGAAAAATATACGTTGTATAGTCTATTCAATTTTTTGCATACGAATCGGACGAATTAAATTTTTTCATAAAAAATTGAAAAAAAGACGATGTATAGTCCATTAAATTTTTTTCATAAACAAATTTTTTGCATGAAAAATTAACGATGTATAGTTTATTAAATTCTTTGCACGAAAAGAAGATGACGTATATAGTCCACTTAATTTTTTACATACGAAATGGACGAATTATAGTCAATTTACTTTTTTATAAAAAATTTAAAAATGGACGCCGTATAGTCCATTAAATTTTGTAATATAGCTAGTTTATTTAATTTTTTGCATAACAAATAGATGATGCATAGTCTATATAATTTTTTGCATACGAATCGGACGATTTATAGTCGATTAAATTTTTTCATAAAAAATTGAAAATTAAATTTAAATTTTTTCATAAAAAAATTTTTTGCATGAAAAATGGATGATGTATAGTTCGTTAAATTCTTTGCACGAAAAGAAGACGACGTATATAGTCCACTTAATTTTTTACATACGAAATGGACGAATTATAGTCAATTTAATTTTGTATAAAAAATTTAAAAATGGACGATGTATAGTCCATTAAATTTTGTATATATAGTCAGTCCATTTAATTTTTTGCATGAAAAATATACGTTGTATAGTGTATACAATATTTTGCATACGAATCGGACGATTTATAGTCGATTAAATTTTTTCATAAAAAATTTAAAAAAAGACGATGTGTAGTCCATTAAATTTTTTTCATAAAAACATTTTTTGCATGAAAAATGGATGATGTATAGTTTATTAAATTCTTTGCACGAAAAGAAGACGACGTATATAGTCCACTTAATTTTTTACATACGAAATGGACGAATTATAGTCAATTTAATTTTGTATAAAAAATTTAAAAATGGACGCCGTATAGTCCATTAAATTTTGTAATATAGCTAGTTTATTTAATTTTTTGCATAACAAATAGATGATGCATAGTCTATATAATTTTTTGCATACGAATCGGACGATTTATAGTCGATTAAATTTTTTCATAAAAAATTTAAAAAAAGACGATGTGTAGTCCATTAAATTTTTTTCATAAAAACATTTTTTGCATGAAAAATGGATGATGTATAGTTTATTAAATTCTTTGCACGAAAAGAAGACGACGTATATAGTCCACTTAATTTTTTACATACGAAATGGACGAATTATAGTCAATTTAATTTTGTATAAAAAATTTAAAAATGGACGCCGTATAGTCCATTAAATTTTGTAATATAGCTAGTTTATTTAATTTTTTGCATAACAAATAGATGATGCATAGTCTATATAATTTTTTGCATACGAATCGGACGATTTATAGTCGATTAAATTTTTTCATAAAAAATTTAAAAAAAGACGATGTGTAGTCCATTAAATTTTTTTCATAAAAACATTTTTTGCATGAAAAATGGATGATGTATAGTTTATTAAATTCTTTGCACGAAAAGAAGACGACGTATATAGTCCACTTAATTTTTTAAATACGAAATGGACGGATTATAGTCAATTTAAATTTTTATAAAAAATTTAAAAATGGACGATATATAGTCTATTAAATTTTGTATATATAGTCAGTCCATTTAATTTTTTGCATCTTAAATAGATGATGTATAGTCTATATAATTGTTTGCATACGAATCTGACGATCTATAGCCGATACAAAAAATTGGAAAGAAGACGATGTATAGTCCATTAAATTTTTTTCATAAAAAAATTTTTTGCACGAAAAATGGATGATGTATAGTTTATTAAATTCTTTGCACGAAAAGAAGACGACGTATATAGTCCATTTAATGTTTTACATACGAAATGGACGGATTATAGTCAATTTAATTATTTATAAAAAATTTAAAAATGGACGATGTATAGTCTATTAAATTTTGTATATATAGTCAGTCCATTTAATTTTTTGCATCTGAAATAGACGATGTATAATTTATATAATTGTTTGCATACGAATCGGACGATCTATAGTCGATAAAATTTTTTCATAAAAAATTGAAAAAAAGACGATGTATAGTCCATTAAATTTTTTTCATAAAAAAATTTTTTGCATGAAAATGGATGATGTATAGTTTATTAAATTCTTTGCACGAAAAAAGGACGACGTATATAGTCCACTTAATTTTTTACATACGAAATGGACGGATTATAGTCAATTTAATTTTTTATAAAAAATTTAAAAATGGACGATGTATAGTCCATTAAATTTTGTATATATAGTCAGTCCATTTAATTTTTTGCATCTTAAATAGACGATATATAGTCTATATAATTGTTTGCATACGAATCGGACGATCTATAGTCGATAAAATTTTTTCATAAAAAGTTTAAAAAAAGACGATGTATAGTCCATTAAATTTTTTTCATAAAAAAATTTTTTGCATGAAAAATGGATGATGTATAGTTTATTAAATTCTTTGTACGAAAAGAAGACCACGTATATAGACCACTTAATTTTTTACATACGAAATGGACGGATTATAGTCAATTTAATTTTTTATAAAAAATTTAAAAATTGACGATGTATAGTCCATTAAATTTTGTATATATAGTCAGTCCATTTAATTTTTTGCATGAAAAATAGACGATGTATAGTCTATATAATTTTTTGCATGCGAATCGGACGATTTATATTCGATAACATTTTTTCATAAAAACTTTTAAAAAAGACGATGTATAGTCCATTGAATTTTTTTCATAAAAAAATTTATTGCATGAAAAATGGACGATGTATAGTTTATTAAATTCTTTGCACGAAAAGAAGACGACGTATATAGTCCACTTAATTTTTTACATACGAAATGGACGAATTATAGTCATTTAAATTTTTTATAACAAATTTAAAAATGGACGGTGTATTGTCCATTAAATTTTGTAATATAGCCAGTCCATTTAATTTTTTGCATGAAATATAGATGATGTTTAGTCTATTTAATTTTTTTCATACGAAATGGATGAATTATAGTCGATTAAATTTTTTCATAAAAAAATTGAAAAAAAGACGATGTATAGTCCATTAAATTTTTTTCATAAACAAATTTTTTGAATGAAAAATGGATGATGTATAGTTTATTAAATTCTTTGCACGAAAAGAAGACGACGTATATAGTCCACTTAATTTTTTACATACGAATTGGACGGATTATAGTCAATTTATTTTTTTATAAAAATTTTAAAAATGGACGATGTATAGTCCATTAAATTTTGTATATATAGTCAGTCCATTTAATTTTTTGAATCTTAAATAGACGATGTATAGTATATATAATTTTTTGCATACGAATCGGACGATTTATAGTCGATAAAGTTTTTTCACAAAAAATTAAAAAAAAACGATGTATAGTCAGTCCATTAAATTTTTTTCATAAAAACATTTTTTGCATGAAAAATGGGTCTATTAAATTCTTTGCACGAAAAGAAGACGACGTATATAGTCCACTTAATTTTTTACATACGAAAAGGACGGATTATAGTCAATTTAATTTTTTATACAAAATTTGAAAATGGACGATGTATAGTCCATTAAATTTTGTATATATAGTCAGTCCATTTAATTTTTTGTATCTTAAATAGACGATATATAGTCTATATAATTGTTTGCATACGAATCGGACGATCTATAGTCGATACAATTTTTTCATAAAAAATTGAAAAAAAGACGATGTATAGTCCATTAAATTTTTTTCATAAAAATTTTTTTGTATGAAAAATGGATAGTGTATAGTTTATTAAATTCTTTGCACGCAAAGAAGACGACCTATATAGTCCACTTAATTTTTTACATACGAAATGGACGGATTATAGTCAATTTAAGTTTTTATAAAAAATTTAAAAATGGACGATGTATAGTCCATTAAATTTTGTATATATAGTCAGTCTATTTAATTTTTTGTATGAAAAATAGACGATGTATAGTCTATATAATTGTTTGCATACGAATCGGACGATCTATAGTCGATAAAATTTTTTTATAAAAAATTTAAAAAAAAGACGATGTATATATAGTCCATTAAATTTTTGTCATAAAAAAATTTTTTGCATGAAAAATGGATGATGTATAGTTTATTAAATTCTTTGCACGAAAAGAAGACGACGTAAATAGTCAACTTAGTTTTTTACATACGAAATGGACGGATTATAGTCAATTTAATTTTTTATAAAAAATTTAAAAATGGACGATGTATAGTCCATTAAATTTTGTATATATAGTCAGTCCATTTAATTTTTTGCATCTTAAATAGACGATGTATAGTCTATAAAATTGTTTGCATACGAATCGGACGATCTATAGTCGATAAAATTTTTTCATAAAAAATTAAAAAAATTAAATTTTTTTCATAAAAAAATTTTTTGCATGAAAAATGGATGATGTATAGTTTATTAAATTCTTTGCACGAAAAGAAGACGACGTATATAGTCCACTTGATTTCTTACATACGAAATGGACGAATTATATTCAATTTATTTTTTTTTTAAATTTAAAAATGGACGATGTATAGTTCATTAAATTTTGTAATATAGCCAGTCCATTTAATTTTTTGCATGAAAAATAGGCGATGTATAGTCTATATAATTGTTTGCATACGAATCGGACGATCTATAGTCGATAAAATTTTTTCATAAAAAATTTAAAAAAAAGACGATGTATAGTTTATTAAAGTTTTTTCATAAAAAATTTTTTTCCATGAAAAATGGATGATGTATAGTTTATTAAATTTTTTGCACGAAAAGAAGACGACGAATATAGTCCACTTAATTTTTGACATACGAAATGGGCGGATTATAGTCAATTTAATATTTTATAAAAATTTAAAAATGGACGATATATAGTCCATTAAGTTTTGTATATATAGTCAGTCCATTTAATTTTTTGCATCTTAAATAGACGATGTATAGTCTATATAATTGTTTGCATACGAATCGGACGATCTGTAGTCGATAACATTTTTTCATAAAAAATTAAAAAAAAGACGAGGTATAGTCCATTAAATATTTTTCATAAAAAAGTTTTTTGCATGAAAAATGGATGATGTATAGTTTGTTAAATTCTTTGCACGAAAAGAAGACGACGTATATAGTCCACTTAATTTTTTACACACGAAATGGACGGATTATAGTCAATTTAATTTTTTATAAAAAATTTAAAAATGGACGATGTATAGTCCATTAAATTTTTTATATATAGCCAGTCCATTTAATTTTTTGCATCTTAAATAGACGATGTATAGTCTATATAATTGTTTGCATATGAATCGGACGATCTATAGTCGATAAAATGTTTTCATAAAAAATTTAAAAAAAGACGATGTATAGTCCACTAAATTTTTTTCATAAAAAAATTTTTTGCATGAAAAATGGATGATGTATAGTTTATTAAATTCTTTGCACGAAAAGAAGACGACTTATACAGTCCACTTAATTTTTTATATACGAAATGGACGGATTATAGTCAATCTAATTTTTTATGAAAAATTTAAAAATGGACGATGTATAGTCCATTAAATTTTGTATATATAGTCAGTCCATTTAATTTTTTGCATCTTAAATAGACGATATATAGTCTATATAATTGTTTGCATACGAATCGGACGATCTATAGTCGATAACCTTTTTTCATAAAAAATTAAAAAAAAGACGATGTATATAGTCCATTAAATTTTTTTCATAAAAATTTTTTTTGCATGAAAAATGGATGATGTATAGTCTATTAAATTCTTTGCATGAAAAGAAGACGACGTATATAGTCCACTTAATTTTTACATACGAAATGGACGGATTATAGTCAATTTAATTTTTTATAAAAAATTTAAAAATGGACGATGTATAGTCCATTAAATTTTTTATATATAGTCAGTCCATTTAATTTTTTTCATCTTAAATAGACGATGTATAGTCTATATAATTGTTTGCATACGAATCGGACGATCTATAGTCGATAATATTTTTTAATAAAAAATTGAAAAAAAGACGATGTATAGTCCATTAAATTTTTTTCATAAAAAAATTTTTTGCATGAAAATGGATGATGTATAGTTTATTAAATTCTTTGCACGAAAAAAGGACGACGTATATAGTCCACTTAATTTTTTACATACGAAATGGACGGATTATAGTCAATTTAATTTTTTATAAAAAATTTAAAAATGGACGATGTATAGTCCATTAAATTTTGTATATATAGTCAGTCCATTTAATTTTTTGCATCTTAAATAGACGATATATAGTCTATATAATTGTTTGCATACGAATCGGACGATCTATAGTCGATAAAATTTTTTCATAAAAAATTGAAAAAAAGACGATGTATATATAGTCCATTAAATTTTTTTCATAAAAAATTTTTTTGCATGAAAAATGGATGATGTATAGTTTATTAAATTCTTTGCATGAAAAGAAGACGACGTATATAGTCCACTTAATTTTTTACATACGAAATGGACGGATTATAGTCAATTTAATTTTTTATAAAAAATTTAAAAATGGACGATGTATAGTCCATTAAATTTTGTATATATAGTCAGTCCATTTAATTTTTTGCATCTTAAATAGACGATATATAGTCTATATAATTGTTTGCATACGAATCGGACGATCTATAGTCGATAAAATTTTTTCATAAAAAATTGGAAAAAAGACGATGTATAGTCCATTAAATTTTTTTCATAAAAAAATTTTTTGCATGAAAAATGGATGATGTAGTTCATTAAATTCTTTGCATGAAAAGAAGACGACGTATATAGTCCACTCAATTTTTTACATACGAAATGGACGGATTATAGTCAATTTAATTTTTTATAAAAAATTTAAAAATGGACGATGTATAGTCCATTAAATTTTTTATATATAGTCAGTCCATTTAATTTTTTTCATCTTAAATAGACGATGTATAGTCTATATAATTGTTTGCATACGAATCGGACGATCTATAGTCGATAAAATTTTTTCATAAAAAATTGAAAAAAAGACGATGTATAGTCCATTAAATTTTTTTCATAAAAAAATTTTTTGCATGAAAATGGATGATGTATAGTTTATTAAATTCTTTGCACGAAAAAAGGACGACGTATATAGTCCACTTAATTTTTTACATACGAAATGGACGGATTATAGTCAATTTAATTTTTTATAAAAAATTTAAAAATGAACGATGTATAGTCCATTAAATTTTGTATATATAGTCAGTCCATTTAATTTTTTGCATCTTAAATAGACGATATATAGTCTATATAATTGTTTGCATACGAATCGGACGATCTATAGTCGATAAAATTTTTTCATAAAAAATTTAAAAAAAGACGATGTATAGTCCATTAAATTTTTTTCATAAAAAAATTTTTTGCATGAAAAATGGATGATGTATAGTTTATTAAATTCTTTGCATGAAAAGAAGACGACGTATATAGTCCACTTAATTTTTTACATACGAAATGGACGGATTATAGTCAATTTAATTTTTTATAAAAAATTTAAAAATGGACGATGTATAGTCCGTTAAATTTTTTATATATAGTCAGTCCATTTAATTTTTTTCATCTTTAATAGACGATGTATAGTCTATATAATTGTTTGCATACGAATCGGACGATCTATAGTCGATAATATTTTTTAATAAAAAATTGAAAAAAAGACGATGTATAGTCCATTAAATTTTTTTCATAAAAAAATTTTTTGCAAGAAAATGGATGATGTATAGTTTATTAAATTCTTTGCACGAAAAAAGGACGACGTATATAGTCCACTTAATTTTTTACATACGAAATGGACGGATTATAGTCAATTTAATTTTTTATAAAAAATTTAAAAATGGACGATGTATAGTCCATTAAATTTTGTATATATAGTCAGTCCATTTAATTTTTTGCATCTTAAATAGACGATATATAGTCTATATAATTGTTTGCATACGAATCGGACGATCTATAGTCGATAAAATTTTTTCATAAAAAATTGAAAAAAAGACGATGTATAGTCCATTAAATTTTTTTCATAAAAAAATTTTTTGCATGAAAAATGGATGATGTATAGTTTATTAAATTCTTTGCATGAAAAGAAGACGACGTATATAGTCCACTTAATTTTTTACATACGAAATGGACGGATTATAGTCAATTTAATTTTTTATAAAAAATTTAAAAATGGACGATGTATAGTCCATTAAATTTTGTATATATAGTCAGTCCATTTAATTTTTTGCATCTTAAATAGACGATATATAGTCTATATAATTGTTTGCATATGAATCGGACGATCTATAGTCGATAAAATTTTTTCATAAAAAATTGAAAAAAAGACGATGTATAGTCCATTAAATTTTTTTCATAAAAAAATTTTTTGCATGAAAAATGGATGATGTATAGTTTATTAAATTCTTTGCATGAAAAGAAGACGACGTATATAGTCCACTTAATTTTTTACATACGAAATGGACGGATTATAGTCAATTTAATTTTTTATAAAAAATTTAAAAATGGACGATGTATAGTCATTAAATTTTTTATATATAGTTAGTCCATTTAATTTTTTTCATCTTAAATAGACGATGTATAGTCTATATAATTGTTTGCATACTAATCGGACGATCTATAGTCGATAAAATTTTTTCATAAAAAATTTAAAAAAAGACGATGTATAGTCCACTAAATTTTTTTCATAAAAAATTTTTTTGCATGAAAAATAGATGATGTATAGTTTATTAAATTCTTTGCATGAAAAGAAGACGACGTATATAGTCCACTTAATTTTTTACATACGAAATGGACGGATTACAGTCAATTTAATTTTTTATAAAAAATTTAAAAATGGACGATGTATAGTCCATTAAATTTTTTATATATAGTCAGTCCATTTAATTTTTTTCATCTTAAATAGACGATGTATAGTCTATATAATTGTTTGCATACGAATCGGACGATCTATAGTCGATAAAATTTTTTCATAAAAAATTTAAAAAAAGACGATGTATAGTCCATTAAATTTTTTTCATAAAAAAATTTTTTGCATGAAAAATGGATGATGTATAGTTTATTAAATTCTTTGCATGAAAAGAAGACGACGTATATAGTCCACTTAATTTTTTACATACGAAATGGACGGATTATAGTCAATTTAATTTTTTATAAAAAATTTAAAAATGGACGATGTATAGTCCATTAAATTTTTTATATATAGTCAGTCCATTTAATTTTTTTCATCTTAAATAGACGATGTATAGTCTATATAATTGTTTGCATACGAATCGGACGATCTATAGTCGATAAAATTTTTTCATAAAAAATTAAAAAAAAGACGATGTATAGTCCATTAAATTTTTTTCATACAAAAATTTTTTGCGTGAAAAATGGATGATATATAGTTTATTAAATTCTTTGCATGAAAAGAAGACGACGTATATAGTCCACTTAATTTTTTACATACGAAATGGACGGATTATAGTCAATTTAATTTTTTATAAATAACTTAAAAATGGACGATGTGTAGACCATTAAATTTTTTATATATAGTCAGTCCATTTAATTTTTTTCATCTTAAATAGACGATGTATAGTCTATATAATTGTTTGCATACGAATCGGACGATCTATAGTCGATAAAATTTTTTCATAAAAAATTGAAAAAAAGACGATGTATAGTCCATTAAATTTTTTTCATAAAAAAATTTTTTGCATGAAAAATGGATGATGTATAGTTTATTAAATTTTTTGCATGAAAAGAAGACGACGTATATAGTCCACTTAGTTTTTTACATACGAAATGGACGGATTATAGTCAATTTAATTTTTTATAAAAAATTTAAAAATGGACGATGTATAGTCCATTAAATTTTTTATATATAGTCAGTCCATTTAATTTTTTTCATCTTAAATAGACAATGTATAGTCTATATAATTGTTTGCATACGAATCGGACGATCTATAGTCGATAAAATTTTTTCATAAAAAATTTAAAAAAAGACGATGTATAGTCCATTAAATTTTTTTCATAAAAAAATTTTTTGCATGAAAAATGGATGATGTATAGTTTATTAAATTCTTTGCATGAAAAGAAGACGACGTATATAGTCCACTTAATTTTTTACATACGAAATGGACGGATTATAGTCAATTTAATTTTTTATAAATAACTTAAAAATGGACGATGTGTAGACCATTAAATTTTTTATATATAGTCAGTCCATTTAATTTTTTTCATCTTAAATAGACGATGTATAGTCTATATAATTGTTTGCATACGAATCGGACGATCTATAGTCGATAAAATTTTTTCATAAAAAATTGAAAAAAAGACGATGTATAGTCCATTAAATTTTTTTCATAAAAAAATTTTTTGCATGAAAAATGGATGATGTATAGTTTATTAAATTCTTTGCATGAAAAGAAGACGACGTATATAGTCCACTTAATTTTTTACATACGAAATGGACGGATTATAGTCAATTTAATTTTTTATAAAAAATTTAAAAATGGACGATGTATAGTCCATTAAATTTTTTATATGTAGTCAGTCCATTTAATTTTTTTCATCTTAAATAGATGATGTATAGTCTATATAATTG
Organism: Tachina lurida; assembly: GCA_944452675.1. Taxonomy (NCBI): domain Eukaryota; kingdom Metazoa; phylum Arthropoda; class Insecta; order Diptera; family Tachinidae; genus Tachina; species Tachina lurida. The sequence continues at coordinate 101,444,501 of OX101756.1, forward strand.
TTTGCATACGAATCGGACGATCTATAGTCGATAAAATTTTTTCATAAAAAATTTAAAAAAGACGATGTATAGTCCATTAAATTTTTTTCATAAAAAAATTTTTTGCATGAAAAATGGATGATGTATAGTTTATTAAATTTTTTGCATGAAAAGAAGACGACGTATATAGTCCACTTAGTTTTTTACATACGAAATGGACGGATTATAGTCAATTTAATTTTTTATAAAAAATTTAAAAATGGACGATGTATAGTCCATTAAATTTTTTATATATAGTCAGTCCATTTAATTTTTTTCATCTTAAATAGACAATGTATAGTCTATATAATTGTTTGCATACGAATCGGACGATCTATAGTCGATAAAATTTTTTCATAAAAAAATTTAAAAAAAGACGATGTATAGTCCATTAAATTTTTTTCATAAAAAAATTTTTTGCATGAAAAATGGATGATGTATAGTTTATTAAATTCTTTGCATGAAAAGAAGACGACGTATATAGTCTACTTAATTTTTTACATACGAAATGGACGGATTATAGTCAATTTAATTTTTTATAAATAACTTAAAAATGGACGATGTGTAGACCATTAAATTTTTTATATATAGTCAGTCCATTTAATTTTTTTCATCTTAAATAGACGATGTATAGTCTATATAATTGTTTGCATACGAATCGGACGATCTATAGTCGATAAAATTTTTTCATAAAAATTTAAAAAAAGACGATGTATAGTCCATTAAATTTTTTTCATAAAAAAATTTTTTGCATGAAAAATGGATGATGTATAGTTTATTAAATTCTTTGCATGAAAAGAAGACGACGTATATAGTCCACTTAATTTTTTACATACGAAATGGACGGATTATAGTCAATTTAATTTTTTATAAAAAATTTAAAAATGGACGATGTATAGTCCATTAAATTTTTTATATATAGTCAGTCCATTTAATTTTTTTCATCTTAAATAGACGATGTATAGTCTATATAATTGTTTGCATACGAATCGGACGATCTATAGTCGATAAAATTTTTTCATAAAAAATTTAAAAAAAGACGATGTATAGTCCATTAAATTTTTTTCATAAAAAAATTTTTTGCATGAAAAATGGATGATGTATAGTTTATTAAATTCTTTACATGAAAAGAAGACGACGTATATAGTCCACTTAATTTTTTACATACGAAATGGACGGATTATAGTCAATTTAATTTTTTATAAAAAATTTAAAAATGGAAGATGTATAGTCCATTAAATTTTTTATATGTAGTCAGTCCATTTAATTTTTTTCATCTTAAATAGATGATGTATAGTCTATATAATTGTTTGCATACGAATCGGACGATCTATAGTCGATAAAATTTTTTCATAAAAAATTTAAAAAAAGACGATGTATAGTCCATTAAATTTTTTTCATAAAAAATTTTTTTGCATAAAAAATTGATGATGTATAGTTTATTAAATTCTTTGCATGAAAAGAAGACGACGTATATAGTCCACTTAGTTTTTTACATACGAAATGGACGGATTATAGTCAATTTAATTTTTTATAAAAAATTTAAAAATGGACGATGTATAGTCCATTAAATTTTTTATATATAGTCAGTCCATTTAATTTTTTTCATCTTAAATAGATAATGTATAGTCTATATAATTGTTTGCATACGAATCGGACGATCTATAGTCGATAAAATTTTTTCATAAAAAATTTAAAAAAAGACGATGTATAGTCCATTAAATTTTTTTCATAAAAAAATTTTTTGCATGAAAAATGGATGATGTATAGTTTATTAAATTCTTTGCATGAAAAGAAGACGACGTATATAGTCCACTTAATTTTTTGCATACGAAATGGACGGATTATAGTCAATTTAATTTTTTATAAAAAATTTAAAAATGGACGATGTATAGTCCATTAATTTTTTTATATGTAGTCAGTCCATTTAATTTTTTTCATCTTAAATAGATGATGTATAGTCTATATAATTGTTTGCATACGAATCGGACGATCTATAGTCGATAAAATTTTTTCATAAACAATTTAAAAAAAGACGATGTATAGTCCATTAAATTTTTTTCATAAAAAAATTTTTTGCATGAAAAATGGATGATGTATAGTTTATTAAATTCTTTGCATGAAAAGAAGACGACGTATATAGTCCACTTAGTTTTTTACATACGAAATGGACGGATTATAGTCAATTTAATTTTTTATAAAAAATTTAAAAATGGACGATGTATAGTCCATTAAATTTTTTATATATAGTCAGTCCATTTATTTTTTTTCATCTTAAATAGACGATGTATAGTCTATATAATTGTTTGCATACGAATCGGACGATCTATAGTCGATAAAATTTTTTCATAAAAAATTTAAAAAAAGACGATGTATAGTCCATTAAATTTTTTTCATAAAAAATTTTTTGCATTAAAAATGGATGATGTATAGCTTATCAAATTCTTTGCATGAAAAGAAGACGACGTATATAGTCCACTTAATTTTTTACATACGAAATGGACGGATTATAGTTAATTTAATTTTTTATAAAAAATTTAAAAATGGACGATGTATAGTCCATTAAATTTTTTTTATATAGTCAGTCCATTTATTTTTTTTCATCTTAAATAGACGATGTATAGTCTATATAATTGTTTGCATACGAATCGGACGATCTATAGTCGATAAAATTTTTTCATAAAAAATTGAAAAAAAGACGATGTATAGTCCATTAAATTTTTTTCATAAAAAAAATTTTTGCATGAAAAATGGATGATGTATAGTTTATTAAATTCTTTGCACGAAAAAAGGACGACGTATATAGTCCACTTAATTTTTTACATACGAAATGGACGGATTATAGTCAATTTAATTTTTTATAAAAAATTTAAAAATGGACGATGTATAGTCCATTAAATTTTTTATATATAGTCAGTCCATTTAATTTTTTTCATCTTAAATAGACGATGTATAGTCTATATAATTGTTTGCATACGAATCGGTCGATCTATAGTCGATAAAATTTTTTCATAAAAAATTGAAAAAAAGACGATGTATAGTCCACTAAATTTTTTTCATAAAAAAATTTTTTGCATGAAAAATGGATGATGTATATTTTATTAAATTCTTTGCATGAAAAGAAGACGACGTATATAGTCCACTTAATTTTTTACATACGAAATGGACGGATTATAGTTAATTTAATTTTTTATAAAAAATTTAAAAATGGACGATGTATAGTCCATTAAATTTTTTATATATAGTCAGTCCATTTATTTTTTTTCATCTTAAATAGACGATGTATAGTCTATATAATTGTTTGCATACGAATCGGACGATCTATAGTCGATAAAATTTTTTCATAAAAAATTGAAAAAAAGACGATGTATAGTCCAATAAATTTTTTTCATAAAAAAAATTTTTGCATGAAAAATGGATGATGTATAGTTTATTAAATTCTTTGCACGAAAAAAGGACGACGTATATAGTCCACTTAATTTTTTACATACGAAATGGACGGATTATAGTCAATTTAATTTTTTATAAAAAATTTAAAAATGGACGATGTATAGTCCATTAAATTTTTTATATATAGTCAGTCCATTTAATTTTTTTCATCTTAAATAGACGATGTATAGTCTATATAATTGTTTGCATACGAATCGGACGATCTATAGTCGATAAAATTTTTTCATAAAAAATTGAAAAAAAGACGATGTATAGTCCATTAAATTTTTTTCATATAAAAGTTTTTTGCATGAAAAATGGATGATGTATAGTTTATTAAATTCTTTGCATGAAAAGAAGACGACGTATATAGTCCACTTAATTTTTTACATACGAAATGGACGGATTATAGTCAATTTAATTTTTTATAAAAAATTCAAAAATGGACGATGTGTAGTCCATTAAATTTTTTATATATAGTCAGTCCATTTAATTTTTTGCATCTTAAATAGACGATGTATAGTCTATATAATTGTTTGCATACGAATCGGACGATCTATAGTCGATAACATTTTTTCATAAAAAATTAAAAAAAAGACGATGTATAGTCCACTAAATTTTTTTCATAAAAAATTTTTTTGCATGAAAAATGGATGATGTATAGTTTATTAAATTCTTTGCATGAAAAGAAGACGACGTATATAGTCCACTTAATTTTTTACATACGAAATGGACGGATTATAGTCAATTTAATTTTTTATAAAAAATTTAAAAATGGACGATGTATAGTCCATTAAATTTTTTATATATAGTCAGTCCATTTAATTTTTTTCATCTTAAATAGACGATGTATAGTCTATATAATTGTTTGCATACGAATCGGTCGATCTATAGTCGATAAAATTTTTTCATAAAAAATTGAAAAAAAGACGATGTATAGTCCACTAAATTTTTTTCATAAAAAAATTTTTTGCATGAAAAATGGATGATGTATATTTTATTAAATTCTTTGCATGAAAAGAAGGCGACGTATATAGTCCACTTAATTTTTTACATACGAAATGGACGGATTATAGTCAATTTAATTTTTTATAAAAAATTTAAAAATGGACGATGTATAGTCCATTAAATTTTTTATATGTAGTCAGTCCATTTAATTTTTTTCATCTTAAATAGACGATGTATAGTCTATATAATTGTTTGCATACGAATCGGACGATCTATAGTCGATAAAATTTTTTCATAAACAATTTAAAAAAAGACGATGTATAGTCCATTAAATTTTTTTCATAAAAAAATTTTTTGCATGAAAAATGGATGATGTATAGTTTATTAAATTCTTTGCATGAAAAGAAGACGACGTATATAGTCCACTTAGTTTTTTACATACGAAATGGACGGATTATAGTCAATTTAATTTTTTATAAAAAATTTAAAAATGGACGATGTATAGTCCATTAAATTTTTTATATATAGTCAGTCCATTTATTTTTTTTCATCTTAAATAGACGATGTATAGTCTATATAATTGTTTGCATACGAATCGGACGATCTATAGTCGATAAAATTTTTTCATAAAAAATTTAAAAAAAGACGATGTATAGTCCATTAAATTTTTTTCATAAAAAATTTTTTGCATTAAAAATGGATGATGTATAGCTTATCAAATTCTTTGCATGAAAAGAAGACGACGTATATAGTCCACTTAATTTTTTACATACGAAATGGACGGATTATAGTTAATTTAATTTTTTATAAAAAATTTAAAAATGGACGATGTATAGTCCATTAAATTTTTTTTAAATATATAGTCAGTTCATTTATTTTTTTTCATCTTAAATAGACGATGTATAGTCTATATAATTGTTTGCATACGAATCGGACGATCTATAGTCGATAAAATTTTTTCATAAAAAATTGAAAAAAAGACGATGTATAGTCCATTAAATTTTTTTCATAAAAAAAATTTTTGCATGAAAAATGGATGATGTATAGTTTATTAAATTCTTTGCACGAAAAAAGGACGACGTATATAGTCCACTTAATTTTTTACATACGAAATGGACGGATTATAGTCAATTTAATTTTTTATAAAAAATTTAAAAATGGACGATGTATAGTCCATTAAATTTTTTATATATAGTCAGTCCATTTAATTTTTTTCATCTTAAATAGACGATGTATAGTCTATATAATTGTTTGCATACGAATCGGTCGATCTATAGTCGATAAAATTTTTTCATAAAAAATTGAAAAAAAGACGATGTATAGTCCACTAAATTTTTTTCATAAAAAAATTTTTTGCATGAAAAATGGATGATGTATATTTTATTAAATTCTTTGCATGAAAAGAAGACGACGTATATAGTCCACTTAATTTTTTACATACGAAATGGACGGATTATAGTTAATTTAATTTTTTATAAAAAATTTAAAAATGGACGATGTATAGTCCATTAAATTTTTTATATATAGTCAGTCCATTTATTTTTTTTCATCTTAAATAGACGATGTATAGTCTATATAATTGTTTGCATACGAATCGGACGATCTATAGTCGATAAAATTTTTTCATAAAAAATTGAAAAAAAGACGATGTATAGTCCATTAAATTTTTTTCATAGAAAAAATTTTTGCATGAAAAATGGATGATGTATAGTTTATTAAATTCTTTGCACGAAAAAAGGACGACGTATATAGTCCACTTAATTTTTTACATACGAAATGGACGGATTATAGTCAATTTAATTTTTTATAAAAAATTTAAAAATGGACGATGTATAGTCCATTAAATTTTTTATATATAGTCAGTCCATTTAATTTTTTTCATCTTAAATAGACGATGTATAGTCTATATAATTGTTTGCATACGAATCGGACGATCTATAGTCGATAAAATTTTTTCATAAAAAATTGAAAAAAAGACGATGTATAGTCCATTAAATTTTTTTCATATAAAAGTTTTTTGCATGAAAAATGGATGATGTATAGTTTATTAAATTCTTTGCATGAAAAGAAGACGACGTATATAGTCCACTTAATTTTTTACATACGAAATGGACGGATTATAGTCAATTTAATTTTTTATAAAAAATTTAAAAATGGACGATGTGTAGTCCATTAAATTTTTTTATATATAGTCAGTCCATTTAATTTTTTGCATCTTAAATAGACGATGTATAGTCTATATAATTGTTTGCATACGAATCGGACGATCTATAGTCGATAACATTTTTTCATAAAAAATTAAAAAAAAAAGACGATGTATAGTCCACTAAATTTTTTTCATAAAAAAGTTTTTTGCATGAAAAATGGATGATGTATAGTTTATTAAATTCTTTGCATGAAAAGAAGACGACGTATATAGTCCACTTAATTTTTTACATACGAAATGGACGGATTATAGTCAATTTAATTTTTTATAAAAAATTTAAAAATGGACGATGTATAGTCCCATTAAATTTTTTATATATAGTCAGTCCATTTAATTTTTTTCATCTTAAATAGACGATGTATAGTCTATATAATTGTTTGCATACGAATCGGTCGATCTATAGTCGATAAAATTTTTTCATAAAAAATTGAAAAAAAGACGATGTATAGTCCACTAAATTTTTTTTCATAAAAAAATTTTTTGCATGAAAAATGGATGATGTATATTTTATTAAATTCTTTGCATGAAAAGAAGGCGACGTATATAGTCCACTTAATTTTTTTACATACGAAATGGACGGATTATAGTCAATTTAATTTTTTATAAAAAATTTAAAAATGGACGATGTGTAGTCCATTAAATTTTTTATATATAGTCAGTCCATTTAATTGTTTTTCATCTTAAATAGACGATGTGTAGTCTATATAATTGTTTGCATATGAATCGGACGATCTATAGTCGATAAAATTTTTTTCATAAAAAATTGAATAAAAGACGATGTATATTAAATTTTTTTCATAAAAAATTTTTTTGCATGAAAAATGGATGATGTATAGTTTATTAAATTCTTTGCATGAAAAGAAGACGACGTATATAGTCCACTTAATTTTTTTACATACGAAATGGACGGATTATAGTCAATTTAATTTCTTATAAAAAATTTAAAAATGGACGATGTATAGTCCATTAAATTTTTTTATATATAGTCAGTCCATTTAATTTTTTTCATCTTAAATAGACGATGTATAGTCTATATAATTGTTTGCATACGAATCGGACAATCTATAGTCGATAAAATTTTTTCATAAAAATTTAAAAAAAGACGATGTATAGTCCATTAAATTTTTTTCATAAAAAAATTTTTGGATGAAAAATGGATGATGTATAGTTTATTAAATTCTTTGCATGAAAAGAAGACGACGTATATAGTCCACTTAATTTTTTTACATACGAAATGGACGGATTATAGTCAATTTAATTTTTTATAAAATATGTAAAAATGGACGATGTATAGTCCATTAAATTTTTTATATATAGTCAGTCCATTTAATTTTTTTCATCTTAAATAGACGATGTATAGTCTATATAATTGTTTGCATACGAATCGGACGATCTATAGTCGATAAAATTTTTTTCATAAAAAATTTAAAAAAAGACGATGTATAGTCCATTAAATTTTTTTCATAAAAAAATTTTTTGCATGAAAAATGGATGATGTATAGTTTATTAAATTCTTTGCATGAAAAGAAGACGACGTATATAGTCCACTTAATTTTTTACATACGAAATGGACGGATTATAGTCAATTTAATTTTTTATAAAAAATTTAAAAATGGACGATGTATAGTCCATTAAATTTTTTATATGTAGTCAGTCCATTTAATTTTATTCATCTTAAATAGATGATGTATAGTCTATATAATTGTTTTGCATACGAATCGGACGATCTATAGTCGATAAAATTTTTTCATAAAAAATTTAAAAAAAAGACGATGTATAGTCCATTAAATTTTTTTCATAAAAAATTTTTTTGCATGAAAAATTGATGATGTATAGTTTATTAAATTCTTTGCATGAAAAGAAGGACGACGTATATAGTCCACTTAGTTTTTTACATACGAAATGGACGGATTATAGTCAATTTAATTTTTTATAAAAAATTAAAAAATGGACGATGTATAGTCCATTAAATTTTTTATATATAGTCAGTCCATTTAATTTTTTTCATCTTAAATAGACAATGTATAGTCTATATAATTGTTTGCATACGAATCGGACGATCTATAGTCGATAAAATTTTTTCATAAAAAATTTAAAAAAAGACGATGTATAGTCCATTAAATTTTTTTCATAAAAAAATTTTTTGCATGAAAAATGGATGATGTATAGTTTATTAAATTCTTTGCATGAAAAGAAGACGACGTATATAGTCTACTTAATTTTTTTACATACGAAATGGACGGATTATAGTCAATTTAATTTTTTATAAATAACTTAAAAATGGACGATGTGTAGACCATTAAATTTTTTATATATAGTCAGTCCATTTAATTTTTTTCATCTTAAATAGACGATGTATAGTCTATATAATTGTTTGCATACGAATCGGACGATCTATAGTCGATAAAATTTTTTCATAAAAAATTTAAAAAAAGACGATGTATAGTCCATTAAATTTTTTTCATAAAAAAATTTTTTGCATGAAAAATGGATGATGTATAGTTTATTAAATTCTTTGCATGAAAAGAAGACGACGTATATAGTCCACTTAATTTTTTACATACGAAATGGACGGATTATAGTCAATTTAATTTTTTATAAAAAATTTAAAAATGGACGATGTATAGTCCATTAAATTTTTTATATATAGTCAGTCCCATTTAATTTTTTTCATCTTAAATAGACGATGTATAGTCTATATAATTGTTTGCATACGAATCGGTCGATCTATAGTCGATAAAATTTTTTTCATAAAAAATTGAAAAAAAGACGATGTATAGTCCACTAAATTTTTTTCATAAAAAAATTTTTTGCATGAAAAATGGATGATGTATATTTTATTAAATTCTTTGCATGAAAAGAAGGCGACGTATATAGTCCACTTAATTTTTTACATACGAAATGGA